>JAUDYJ010000010.1:20265782-20865782 GCA_030761175.1 Masticophis lateralis
AGTTCCAAGGTTTCTTTTCAAGACTCAGTCTTCCATCCTTTCTAAGGTAGAAATTGTGGACCTAGTTTGTGGGGGCAATAAGCTGACTTTGTATAAAGTCAGCTTTATATGTGCTTAGTGGGGGCCGAAAGCCCTACTAAGCAGGTATATACAAAAGTATGAAGGCTATTGCTTAACGCATTGTAAGCCGCCCTGAGTCTCCGGAGAAGGGCAGCATATAAATCAAATTTTTTTAAAAAGTTCTTTTCTATTTTACTGATTTTACACGTATCATCATCAATGTACATTTATACAGTAACATTTTTCCTGATTCCTGTCTTAACTCTGCCCTAGGTTCTGCCTCTCCTTCTCCTACATGTATAAACTGAGAGCAGAAAGAGAAAGAGAGATGATAGAGAAATGATTGCAACATGTAAGAGTGCTTAGAATGTTGAGGTTTAGAAAATATCTTCTGATGTAAGATATCCTGTAGGACAAATTCCTACAATGAGCATAACTCCCATCTATTTCTCAGCTTTTTATTTCATTTCCCCATTATGAAGTGTCTGTAATTGGCTGGTCTTTCCGGAGAGGTCAATTCTATCAAAACCAAATTTATTTATTGACTCAAGCAATGAAAATTTCATTCTTTCATGCCCCCCTCTGAGCCAACTGAAGAGTGGTCTGCCAAGACTACTACTGAAGACAATTAATTAAACAACGGTTTAGCCTGAACCATCTTGGTATCAAAATAAACTTCCTACTGGGCAATTAAAAATACCCATCTGTGAACCATTGCAAATTATTGATTCCACGAAACTTAAATTAACCAGAAATGGCAAGCAAGCATTAATATATTAGGCCTCTAGAGATAAACGTCAGAATGTGTTAAGAGGAGATTTTACGTTTAAAAGGGATGAGTAATGGGAATAAGTGGCAGCAATTATTTTCATGTGTTTCTAACTTTCTAGAAAAGGAGCTGCAGACTTTCAAATGTTATAGAGGAAGTTTGCTTCTAAGAGATGGGGAAACTGTCTCATTTTTCAGAGTATAGCCTAACTGATCATTTGGCTAACAACAATTCTCATGTCAAGCATATTTCTTCAGGAATAATCCTATCGTCAACTCTACATCTTCACCAGGCTGTAAATCATCTCAGCCCTTGAAAACTATAATGCACTTACCCAACTGGTAACACTACATATAGCCCACTTGAGGCAGATGCCATCAAGTTAGGTCTGATGCTTGATGACCACACAGAGAAATGCCCACCAACTCTGCTTGCTTCCAGTAAAGGCCATAACTTTCCCAAGAAAATTGCACTATTTTTTTCAGTCCTTCTCTTGCTATTTAAAGGAGAGGGGAGGAGAGGGAGAGAGAGGGAGAGAAGACCCTTATATTGGGAAAGGTGGAAGGCAAAAGAAGAAGGGGATGGCAGAGGATGAGACAGTTAGATGGCAGAGGATGAGACAGTTAGATGGTGTCATTGATTCAATGAACATGAATTTGGCAGACAGTGGAAGCACAGCTTGGAGTGCTGTGGTTCATGGGGTTGTGAAGACTCAAACACAGCTGAACAATAAAGAGAGAGAGAGAGAGAGAGAGAGAGAGGGAGGGAGGGAGGGAGGGAGAGAGAGAGAGAGAGAGAGAGAGAGAGAGAGAGAGAGAGAGAGAGAGAGAGAGAGAGAGAGAGAGAGAGAGAGAGAGAGAGAGAGAGAGAGGGAGGGTTGTGGCCTGCCAGCAGCCAGCAGATCTGGCAGCAGATTCGGACAGTGAGAAGGAACATGGGCAAGTCCTGGAGTTTGGGGAAGTCTCTGATGAGGGGTCTGTGTCAGAGGCAGAGAGAGGGAGCCAGAGCCGTATGCCAGTTATCAGCTGCCTTTGGAGTCAGACACCAGTGAGGCAGAAGAACAGCTGGAGGCTGTTCCCAGCGTGCGCATGCACAGAGTTGCCAGACGAAGGGAACAGCTAAAGAACAAGGGTCGACTTGGGAGTAAGGCCACAGATGGACAATGAATGGCCCCTCCCAGGGGGAATCAAAGAGGAGCGAAAGGGGAATGGAGTTTGCAGGAGACAATTAGTTCATTACTGCATTCTTGCCAAGTATTGTGGCATCTCCAAGCCTGATAAAAGTCGGTAATTGTGAACTATCTTGAAAGACTGCGGGAAAGGAAAGACTTTGCTGGAGAGGAATTCACTGTAAATTAAATAAAAGGGGTTTATAGGGGCAAGGGCTCAGCTTCATGCTGCTGGGGAAGCCTAGGTCAGAAGAGATAGATAGATAGATAGATAGATAGATAGATAGATAGATAGATAGATAGATAGATAGATAGATAGATAGATAGATAGATAGATAGATAGATAGATAGATAGACAGACAGACAAGTAGGTAGGTAGGTAGGTAGATGAGAGAAGAGAGAGAGAGAGAGAGATGATTAATAGACAGACAGGCAGACAGACAGAGATGATACAGATAGATAGATTTAGATAGAGATACACATATACATAGTAATAAAAATAAAGATAAAGAAGACTTCAGTCATGGAATGGTATGAGGGAGTGGCCTTGGGAAACAGGAGGTAGAGCAGCTTTGTAGGCGACAGTCAGCTCAGGGGTGACTGCAGAAGGAACAGGAGTGTATACAATATCTCAGAAGGAAACCTCCCTAGTATCTTGAATTGTTAAGGTGAATGAGAAAGGATAGATTTGCAGCCTTGCAAGATTCTGCAAATGTAACCTAAAGAAGAGAGTTAGCCCTTCTGAGTGTTCTTTTTGACTGGGCTATTTTGCAAGGCTGACAAAACCGCACTGTTGCAGCTGCCAATTTGACTTTTTGCCCATGCCCTGCAGATGCCCCTGGTTTCAAGAGAGCCATTCGTCTTGATTCGATTTAGAATTGATGGGTTGGTTTCTCCTTTCAGGCCCCAGAATTCTTAGTGGCAATCTCCAAATCTTAAATTCAAAGGGCTCTCTCTCTCTCTCTCTCTCTCTCTCTCTCTCTCTCTCTCTCTCTCTCTCTCTCTCTCTCTCTCTCTCTCTCTCTCTCTCTCTCTCTCTCTCTCTCTCTCTCTCTCTCTCCCCTCCCTCCCTTCCCCCTCCCCTTCCCTCCCTCCCCCCCTCTCTCTTATGCAATATCCATGTTTTAAGAGCTGTGCTTTAGGACCGGAAGGAGTCCCTGCTTTAACTATTCTGATCTCTGTTGTCCCTGAAATATCCTTCTCCTTCTTCATCGTCTCTACTCTTCCAAAGTTTTTCTCCCTAGAGGGTCACTTTTCTTCTCCAGCACATTGTACGTCTTTTTCTATTCTTGAATCTGAGAAAACAAAATGATCCATCACCCTCTCTGTCAGATGTCAGTTCATTAGCATCCCTGTCAGTGGACCTCACTTCGGTTTTTAATATTTCAAGTTTTTCCACTCTCCACTCTTATTTTCTTTAAATGTTTCTTCTCAATTATTGTCTTCACCTAAGAGGTTAGTGTCATCTGCACATCATAGATCGTGACTGTTTCAGTCACCTCTTTTGATTTCAGCCCTCCTTTATTGCAATCCTGTCTTTTCACTCTTATTCTCTTACGGGTAGTCCTCAAATTACAACTGTAATTGGTTCCAGAATAATGGTTGTACAGTTGTGACGGTCATGAAATTGGTCACTAGATAAACACACTCATTTTTTTGCCACTTTTGCTTAAAAAAAACCCCAAAACCATCATAAAATCAGATGGATGGTCGTATGTCGAGGACTACCTGTGTTTGAGAGTTGGTCATATTTCTCTTTCTAGTGGAGTCGGTCTCTGAGTAGTCGGGTGTTATCTGCTTTATTTATTTATTTTTTCTCCCCATGTTATGCATTTATTTGAAAAATGTTTATAACCAATCTCATTTCTAGTATACCTTATGGCAAGAGGAGGGGGAGGGGGAGGAGGAGGAGGAGGAGATTTACAAGCAGTGTGAGACGGAATACAAATTTCAAAGTAACCTCAGGTTAATCCTACACATGAAAGCATTTTGTAAAACTTCAAAACATTATTAAGCCAATATGCAGAACTAACAATAGTTGAATATGAATCACAGGATGACATGAAGAATTGGCAAAAATAGAACCTAAGAATTCTGAGCCCTTATTTAGTGAATCCAATAAAACCTTAAGTATTAAACATTTAGGAGTGACACAATAACTGTTTTCCGGTACCCGAGGGGCTGCCACAGAGAGGAGGGGGTCAACTTATAAGCACCTGACAAGGAGTAATAGATGGAAGCTTATTAAAGAAAGATCCAACCAGTGGTGAAATACAATTTTTTTTACTACTGGTTCTGTGGGCATGGCTTGGTGGGCATGGCAGGGGAAGGATACTGAAAAATCTCCATTCCCACCCCACTCCAGGGCAAGGATGCTGCAAAATCCCCATTCCCTCCCCACTCCTGGGGAAAGAATATTGCAAAATCTCCATTCCCACCCTACTCTGGGGCCAGCCAGAGGTGATACTTGCCGGTTCTCCGAACTAACCAAAATTTCCGCTACTGGTTCTCCAGACCTGTCAGAACCTGGTGGATTTCACCCTTGGATCCAACCTAGAACTAAGAAGAAATTTCTTGAACGTGAGAACAATTAATCAGTGGAAGGACTTGCCTCCAAAATTCATGGGTGCTCCATCACTGGAGGTTTTCCAAGAAGAGCTTGACAATCATTTGTCAGGAATGGTCTCCTCCAAACCTGTTACTCTGTGTTCCATGTTCTAATTTCTTAGGTCAAACTGAGGTTACCTTACTATGATGGTGATTTAACCTACATGATGTTCAACTATATCTTTAGGCTTTTATTTTAATGTCTATAATTTGGGGGGGGGGAGTTTTTATGATTGTTCTTCTCTTTGGGCCCATTTGGATGGCAAGTGTGTTATACCTTGTAGAGATATTGGCAATTTTTAGGGTCAAGGCATATTAAGATCGTGTTAAAAAAATACCATATTGCCTATTCTAGCCTTGAATAGAATAGAGTTGTAACTCTAAACAGGTGATAACATTAGGTTGCCCTCTAAATATGGGAGAAAAGTGTCAAACTTCCATAGATAGCTTTGAAAGGAAAGCTGTGGTCAAACAAAAGCCACAAGAAAATCCCATCCCTGATGGGGCCTGCATTGAAAGAAAAGTTTCTCATTTTACAAGGACGCTTGCAATGGGAATTTGCAAGGTGAGAAGTGTAATTTGAAATCACCAAAGTGGAAACAAAGCACATTCAATTAGATCCTTTAGGATTAAGTGGATTTGAAGTGGATTAGAATTATGTAGGACACGAGTCTATAGGAAGGAATGAAATGGCAATGACACTCAAAAAGGACACCACAAAATATATGGTTGGCTATACTCCAATGATGCCAGGACCGTATTTATTAGAATTAATGGTTATCTAGGCATCAGACTTTTTGTGTGTATGTGTGTGTCTGTCTGTCTAGCTGTGTCGGTACCTATGTGTGTTTGTGTGTGTGTGTGTTTGTGTATTTACCACACTGCAAATTGTTCTTAGTTGCGAAGTCGTGTCCGACCCATCATGACCGCATGGACAACATTCCTCCAGGCCTTTTTGTCCTCCACCATCCCCTGGAGTCCATTTAAGCTCATGCCAACTGCTTCAGTGACTCCATCCAGCCACCTCGTTCTCTGCCGTCCCCTTCTTCTTTTGCCTTCAGTCTTTTCCAGCATTCAGCTCTTCTCCAGGGAGTCCTTTCTTTTCATTAAGTGGCCAAAGCATTTGAGTTTCCTTTTCAGGATCTGGCCTTCTAAAGAGCAATCAGGGTTGATCTCGTCTAGGACTGACCGGTTAACTCACCTTGCAGCCCAAGCGACTCGCAAGAGTCTTCTCCAGCATCAGAGTTCAAAGGCCTCCATTCTTTGGCACTCAGCCTTCCTTATGGTCCAACTTTTCACAGCCATTCATTGCAACTGGGAAAACAATTGCCTTGACTATACACACTTTTGTTGGCAGGGTGATGTCTCTGCTTTCTGCAAATTAGGACTCCCTAATAAAGTTCTCATAGAATGAGATTGGTCAACTAACATTCTTGCTAGTTACAATGGGCATTGGGTCAACTAAACCAGCAGGGAAACATTTACTTATTTCATTTTTTTCTTTAAAAAAATCAATTCATACAGCTGCCTATTTCGCAGCCCTATTTTCCTTGAAGCCGATCAAGTGTTAGCTATCCGTGCTGCAACAGGCAATATGACCCCTACATGCCCCTAGAGTCTTCCTTTCAATTTTGGTTTGTTTAAATTGAGCGGAAATAAATGGGAAGCTGAGCTGCTGTCAAGGGCCAGCAAGTAGCATCTTCTTTATTCCAGTGTGTCCACTAGCTCAAAAAAGAGGTTGCCTGCTCCCTTCTCGGCCCCTGACCCTCCAAAATAGCAGGGAGCATTGGCGAAAGTGTAGCTACTGTAATAGTAATATTGGAAAAGTTGTTCCTGTTGAGAGTGCAGCTATTTGCTATGACACACAAAAAAAGATGTTGTACCCGAGAAAGAGTGCAGAGAAAAGGAACAAAGGGCCTGGGGCTACATGGTACAATGGTTAAGGGAGATAGGTGGGTTCAGCTTAACAAAGAGGAAGATTGGGGTGAGGGGACATGATAACTGTCTTCCAGCACTTGAGGGGCTCTCACAGAGAAGTTGACTTATTCTCCAGAGCACCAGAGAGTGGGACAAGGAGTGAGAACATTTTAAAGAAAAATCTAACCTAAAAGTGAGGAGAAATCTCCTGACAGTGAGAACAATTAATCAATAGAAGAGCTTGCTTCCTGGAGTTGTGAGTGCTCCATTATTGGAGTTTTCAAAAATAGACCGGACAACCATTTAACTGGGATGATATAATAAAGTCTCCTGCCTGAAGCACGGCTTTGGAGTAGAAGACCTCCAAAGTCCCTTTCAGCTCTATGAGTCTATGACTGATTCTGTTACTGATTCTATGATTGATTTTATTCTATGAGTCTATGATTGATTCTATGATTGATTCTATGGCTAATTCTAGGAGTCTGTGATTCTATGATTCTATAACTGATTCTATTATTGATTCTTGATTGATTCTATGATTCTATGACTGATTCTGATTGATTCTATAATTGATTCTATGAGTGTGATTCTATGACTATTCTATGACTGATTCTATGACTGATTCTATGATTCTGATTGATTCTATGATTCTATGACTGATTCTATGACTGATTCTATGATTTATATGATTCTGTGATTGATTATATAATTGATTCTATGAGTCTGTGATTCTATGACTGATTCTATGATTTATATGATTTTATGATTGATTATATAATTGATTCTATGAGTCTGTGATTTTATGATTCTATGACTGATTCTATGATTCCATTGTGACTTTGCCCAAACAAGGGTTCCTGCATGTTCATCCTTCCCAACCAATGGGTGATTTCATTCCCCTTCTTAAAAGCTTCTTGTCCTTCCATGTGCTGGGAAGCTGCTTGCTTCATGAGCCAAACTGTGATGGATGAGACTGAGCTAGGACGGAGCTGACCTAAAACCTCTGTTGTCTTTGCAAACCAGGACAATGGAAAGCGAAGACGGACGGAAAGCCTTCCTTGTGTTTCCCACCAGTAAGAGCCAAGCCTCGAGCCAGAAAGGGAGGAAGGGGGCTCTGAAAGGCAACGGGAGAAGGATTGACTACCTGCTCTACAGCAAGGAAGGACTTTACCTGGAGTGGAAAACAGTAAGCTGCTTTTAATGACATTCAAAGCTAAAACTTTCAGGTCTGATGTAAGGAAAAGTGCTTCAGGATACAAGTCCCTTCCCGCCAGGAATACCAAGTAAGAAATTTGCAATCTAATGGCTCGACTGTATAAGTGGAAGGGAGAAGCTGATCTTTCCAAATGGATAGATATTACACGATGTGCCCTGAATTCAAGGAAAGATCTAAATTTAATTATCCATTAGGCTTTATTTCAGCCCCTATGTTTCTGGTGCAGATTTTAGCTAACAACAACTAGCCCTATTGAAATCTGTGCAGAAGAGCACATTTTGAGAAGAGTGATACATTTACTGTATTTTTCAGAGTATAAGACGCACCTCCCCCCCCCCCCCCGCCAAAAGAGGGTGAGAATCTGGGTGCATCTCATACTCCGAATGTAGCCCCCAGCTTCTCAAATGGAGGCTGAAAAAAGGCTGAAAAAAGCATCAGAAACAAAGCTTCAGAAAAGAAGCCCCCAAACAGAGCTTCAGAGGCTGTTTTTCTGAAGCTGTTTTGAAAGTTTTCAGAGGCAGAAAAAAAACCAAGGCCCAGAGCTCACAACCAAGGAACCTGTTGCTAAAATTCGCCTCTGGGAACAGCTGATTGGGGGTATTCCGGGAGGCCGATCCACCCTCCAATCAGCTTTTTTTCTTATTTTCCTCCCCAGAAACTAAGGTGTGTCTTATACGCCGAAAAATATGGTAAATGCATGTGTATATGTGTGGATGGGCGTGTGTATGTGTGTGAGTATATTGCTATAAAGCAGGTATATATAACATATTCTGAATTCCAGAATTTGGGGACAAACATGAATGTGAATAGTTTTGGAAGCATCCATTGATCCACGTACTTATATACCAAGAAAGCTAATTGATTCATTCTCTCTTTCCTCTCTTCAGACCCACCTCCCTTCCACTTCTTCACTAAATTGTTGTGCAGATGAGCTGGGCCATATATTTGTGGTCCTTGAAGTTTTTTGTTTGGAAGGCAAATGCAGCGTAGGGTCCTTGATGTTTTCTAACCTTGGTGGCTTTCTTGCAAGCATTTCATTAACCAACCAGATAACATCATCAGTGGTAGAAGGGAGTCTGGCTCGCTCTCTTTTTATATACAATAGCTTGCCCTGACAGTGTTGGTGGGAGTAGTGGTTCCTTGAGTAGGCTGTTATTTTATGTTTGATTGAAAAATGCTTGTCTGAATTGGTACTTCCTTCTACCACTGATGATGTTACTTCGTTGGGTAACAAAACATCTGCAAAAAAACCAATCTATTTCAGAGAACACAAGGAGCCCACATTCCTCCTCCTCCTCCTCCCCCCCCCCACCCCCCGAACAAACCCCATTCCTTTCTACCACTGATGATATTCCTTACTTTGGTAATGAAACGTCTGCACGAAAAAAACTTAATTCAGAGAGCACTGAGGACCCCCCACCTGTTCAACCCTGAGCTATAAATATTCTGTTCTAAATCCAATATAATTAAACCCCTTGACAGTTTGCAGCATCAATTTTTTTAAAAAAAAAAATTGCCTTGCGCATCAAATAATGACCAAGCTGCTGTGTAGAAGGAGGCTTCCCATTCAGCCAGACGTCATTCAGTGGCTTGTTAGACTCAACAGGAGGGAGCCTCAGAGTCCCTGAAGATTACTAAGACTTTCACTTGCTCTTTCTAAAATATAAAAACCCTGTTTCTTTTGTCATTCCCTTTGCAGGAAGTGGAAGAATTCAGTTTTATTACCCAATTGGCAGGACTGACAGATCACCTGCCTGTTGCCATGCGTCTGGTGGTGTCAACTGGAGAAGAAGATTCTTAAACAAGGAAGGAAAAGTGTTGTCACCTTTTTCCTCAAGAACTTAGCAGAGGGAACTTCCACGTTTTGTGACCAAGACGCAAGAGTGGTCTTTTCTGGTGCCCCCACCTCCCACCATGCCTCTAAACCCCTCAGGACGGACCAGGCTGGTTTCCAATTGATTTTTTCTACATTCAAAACCCACTTTGGAGGCTGTTGGGGAAAAAAAAGGAAACACAGAGGCGGATGTGAACCTAATGTGGGGAGTTGGATGAGATGAAGGTCAACTCTATTGAACAAGGGTCACAAGTTGCCCCAGCAACCAGGCAGGCCTATATTTCTATACTTTCACTGTGGACTTAAAAGAAACCAAGAGAGAAGTTCCCATTCCTTGGAATCAGTGCCATTCTTACTTAATCTACGTACACCCACATCTGCACATATGCCCACCCACATATATATCTATATATAGAGATAGAAATATATATAGGTATATACGGATATATAGCACAATTTAGTTTATAATCGGCCTGTGTTTGTGCTGCTCCAGAAATGAGTTTTTGCTTTATTTCTTTAGATATCCTTAAAATGCTAACTCTTCCTTTTTTCTTTTTTCTTTCTTTCTTTCTTCCTTCCTTCCTTCCTTCCTTCCTTCCTTCCTTCCTTCCTTCCTTCCTTCCTTCCATTCTTTTTCTTTCTTTCCTTCTTTCCTTCCTTTTTCTTTCCTTTTCTTTCTTTTTCCTTCTTTCTTTCTTTCTTTCTTTCTTTCTTTCTTTCTTTCTTTCTTTCTTTCTTTCTTTCTTTCTTTCTTTCTTTCTTTCCCACTCTCTCTCTCAATTTTTTTTAGCCTTGTAAAGTTGTAGCAGCATGCCTGGATTGGAAGCATGTGTTTTACATTGCATGGCATCCCTTTGAAATGAAATGGTTGTAAAGGTGACCAGTGAGGTTGGAGGGTGGGGGAAAATTTACCACCCCAACGATGACTCAAAATCAAAAGAGGCCAAGGGAAAGCATTTTTAGAGAGAGCGGAGCCCTATTTGGGGTTCATTGATGAACACTAAGAGGCAACCAGGTCAGTTCAGTATGGGCCTTGGATGAATGAAAAATACAGAATGCCAATTAAATGTCTTCACGCCATTCTCACTTTTAAGAAGATCATACCAACAAAGACACACTGGTTTCTTTGAAGAGGGTCCCCAAAAGATTTCAAGAGAGAGGATTAGAGAGAGAGAGAAAGATGTACAAAGATCTCCTGGTCTTTCTGAACTGATAGACTTAACTTCTGACCTGAGGTCACTCTCATCCCAGAGATCCTTTTAAATTGAGGGGAGCGTAACTGGCTGGGGAATTCTGGAAGTTGAAGTCCAGACATCTTCAAGTCACCAAGATGGAGAAACCCTGAGGTAGAATGAGGTTATAAGGACAACACCATCAAACTGAGACGATCATCATCATCTTTTCATTTAACGACTCCATTATCCCTTGCAGGGTGGAGTCTGGGCAACTGAATGGAGCTAGCAGAGTGTTTTAATGGTTGGATGCCCTTCCTGTCGCCAAAGCGGAGTTTTGTTCAGCAGATATATTCTCAGAGTGCCCAGAGAGAGAAATATCTGTCTCTATAGCTAGAATCGAACTCCCAGCCTCCTGATTGTGAGGCGAGAACTCCAACCTCTAGGCCACCGCACCAGTCTTAAGGTACTGCTGTGATACAGTAATTGATTCCTCTGGTATTTTATCAATATTATCAAAGAAATAGGAGATCCCACTTGAGAAAAGGTTACTAAGTGCTGTAAAATGGAGTGTGGTTTTGATTCCGATGAGGAGAATGAAAAGTCAAGGCAAACTTCAAAGCAAAGCAGTATAGGTAGAACTTCACCAAGTTCTACCTATACTGCAAGACAAGAATAAGGAAAAAGGGTCGAGTCAAAGATTTGACACCTATTTTGGGAGGAGACCAGAGGTGGGTTTCTGACCAGTTCTGGAGAACCAGTAGCGGAGATTTTGAGTAGTTCGGAGAACCAGTAGTAAAAATTCTGACTGGCCCCACCCCCATCTATTCTCTGCTTCCCAAGTCCCAGTTGATCAGGAGGAAATGACGATTTTGCGTAACCCTCCCCTGGAGTGGGGTAGGAATGGGGATTTTGCAGTATCTTTCCCCTGGAGTGGGATGGGAATGCGGATTTTGCAGTAACCTTCCCCTGGAGTGGGGTAGGAATGGAGATTTTACAGGAACCTCCCCCTGCCACACCCACCAAGCCACACACACCAAGCCATGCCACACACACCAAGCCACACCCACAGAACCGGTAGTAAAAAAAATTTGAAACCCACCACTGGAGGAGACATAACTGAAGAGCTTTGAGTAAGAAAGCAGAGCACAGAGCAGGAATCCCTGATTACTAATTAAGCAATTAGCAGCCTACAGTAGTAAAGTAGTAGTACAACAGACTTCTGACGGTACAGGAATCGCTCTCCCCTGTGAGTCTGTTTTCCACTGGGCAATGCTAACTTGTACCACGTGGTTGTGAGATATTCCCTTTGGAAAGAACTCCAGATAGTCCTTGACTTATCACAGTTCATTTAGTGAGCATTCCAAGTTAGAACGGCGCTGAAAAAAGTGACTTACGACCGTTTTTCACACAACCCATTGGCAAACTGGGTTCTATTTATGACGGTTGCAGTGTCCCAGGATCATGTGATTCTCCTTTTGCAACCTTCTAACAAGCAAAGTCAACAGGGAAGTCAGATTCATTTAATAACCATGTTGCTAATTAAAAAAACAACAACCTGCAGTGGTTTGTTTAACAAGCGTGGCAAGAAAGACGTCACATGGGACAAAATTGCTTAAGCCGCCCTGAGTCTCTGGAGAAGGGCGGCATATAAATTGAACTATTAAATAATCAAGGGCCTGGTGGCTCAGCAGACTAAAAGCATTGTGATTAACACCAGCTGTCTGCAATTGCTGTAAGTTCGAATCTCACCAAGCTCAAGGTTGACTCAGCCTTCCATCCTTTCTAAGGTAGGTAAATTGAGGACCCAGTTTGTGGGGGCAATAAGCTGACTTTGTATAAATATACAAAAGTATGAAGGCTATTGCTTAACGCATTATAAGCCGCCCTGAGTCTCCGGAGAAGGGCGGCATATAAATCAAATTAAAAAAATAAAAATAAAAATAAATAAAATTCACTTCGCAAATGACTCACTTAGCAAAACAGAAATTTGGGGCTCCGTTGTGGTCATAAGTCGAGGACTATCTGTATCTAATTGGCTGCACTCAGGTTGTCCTTGCATGCTGACACTGACATCTCCCCAATTGTGCCGGGAATGATCATTCCCATGAAACCTATCCATTTGGAGCCGGGCTTAGTGCCATTCACAAAAATTATAATTTGATACATCTAGAAATTGTGGAGTTCTTGGTGCTCTCTGAACTGGATTATTTTCTTGCAGATGTTTCATTACCCAACTAAGTAATATCATCAGTGTTAGTGAGTGTACGGTCTGCTGCCTGTTTACATACAGCAGCTTGTCCTGCCAGGATGATGTTCTCCTTGTTTTTTCCCAAGGAGAAAGCCACTTAGTTTTCAGGTTTCCAGTTTCCTCTTTTCTAGTTTCTCCAGCACTGGCCGGATACTCTTCCAACACTGAAAACCTTTCTCAGGTCTTTCTTTATCTGGACACTCTGACTCACATGAGGAAAGGCAACTCAAACATTTCCCCACTCCGTTTATTGAATATAGGAAAACTGGTTAGAAGCTCACTCAGGCTGTGCTTCGAAAATCACCCGAATCAAAAGTGACAGTTTTTCTGCAGGTGGCACTCTTCCACTCTGTTGGATGAAGGATTTCAACTAAGAAGCCACCAAGCACATAAAAAAACCCCCCAAAACCAAGCCTGCATAAATGAGGATCATAAATGAGGGCTGCAAAAATCTGTTAAAATTTCAACTAAAAAGCCACCAATCACATTAAAAAAACAAAAAAACCTGAGCTTGCATAAATGAGGATCATAAACGAGGGCTGCAAAAATCTGTTAAAATGGCAGCCAAGAGTTTTCCTAAAACTCTTCAGGATTCTGCCACCATTTCAAGAGGTTGCTAAAGTTGGCGCAGCCCCATCCTAATAAACTTCATAAAACCTTCTCCCAAATGTGCTGCTTTTTTTTCCCCCCAAGAGGCAGCTCTTTGTTTTCCCTTTGAAGACATTTTGCTTCTCATCCAAGAAGCACCTTGCGTTCTGAACTGACGAAGCTCCTTGGATGAGAAGCAAAATCCCTTCAAGGGAAAACAAAAAAAAAGTCCAGTTGCCTCTTGAAAAGAAAAAAAGAAAAAAAAAGAAGAAGCACCTTTGGGATAACCATGACTTGGATGACTAAGAATCTCCGCAGATGTCTTCATTAAATCTTGTGTGTGGGAAAAATAAGAATTGTCAGGAAAAGTTAAGTCTCTGTAGCAGTTGGAAAAAACGTACATTTGAGAGAAGGGAAGGGAAGGCTTGAGGTGATCCCAACATATTCCCCCGTTTCCCCCCCCCTTTTTTTTTTAAGCCTTCCTTGTGTATTGCTCCTGCCATACAATAGTGGCCAAAATTGTGGAAACCTTTTGGGAAAAGTGTATTTTTGAGGTTTGATGGCTAAAAACACCACTTTTGGGGGGGGGAGTTTCAAGATAATCCTATTCCACTGCTGGAATGGCCTGGGAATAGCCCAGACCTTCACCCAATTGAAAATCTATTGACTAAAGAAACTTTAGAAACTAAAAGCCAGTTAATAGAAGCCATCTTGGATACACATTAGAACAGCTGCAGAACTAAAAGACTTGGTTCACTCCATGGGAAGACCTTGTAAGGGCGTCATTCATGCTAAAGGTTACCCAACTAAGGATTAACTGACATGCTGATCATTTTTGTATATCTCGTTTTTTCTATGGTGGTCATTTTTTTACGTGTTTCCCTTTTTTTCTTTATACTGTCACTGCTATTCTAATAGCAAATCCTTCATAAAAGTGATTGCATGACATTCTTGATTCAATGATCTTTCCATTGATATATAATTTTATGGTACTACTCCAAAAAAAAAAAAGTGGTGCTATTAGCTACTTTTAGAAAATACACTTTTCCCAAAAGGCTTCCACAATTTTGGCTACTACTATATATGACAATCACATGTGGGTTCATGAGTCTGCAGGTGTTGTTCAAAGGAGATACAAGAACACAGCCATCCTATCAGTTGTTTCCTTACTCTAACTCTTATCCTTACTCTAATTCATATGTGACTTTGTGTGTTTGTGTGTGTGTGTCCCAGTTTTCCTGATTTGAGACTCCTATTCATGTCTGATTTGGCTCTCCTCTGGAATCTTAGCAAACCTACCCCCTACCCAGCCTGCAGAAAATGAGAGACTAATATGATGCTTGCTTGTCACCCGGATCAGGAACAAAATAAACTAGAATGAGGTCTGCCAGAAACAGGAAACAAACAATTCCGAGAACAGGAGACCAAATTTATGAAGTCATCCATGTAGGTCAACATTGCTTCTATGTAGGAGAAGCAAAGTTTACTAGCTCTTGGGCCCAAGTTAATGCTAACATTTTGGCTTTCCTGATCATTTCTGCTTGTTTTATTTTCTATCTTGCTAGTATTTTACTGTTTCTTCTTTTTTTTAAAAAAAAAGTATAAATTACAATGCGTGTCATCCACCACCTCTATGTAGAATTTCTGGTATTAATACTACCACAAGATGCAGTATTTTGATAGCTTCCTTAACAGTGTACAAGACTTTTATACGCATTCTCTGAGTAGCTGAATATACTGTATGGTAGACGGTACCTTGCCAAACAGTGCTACATTAGTTACAGTTAAAAAGCTAAGTGGGAAAAAACAAAAAACCTACCACCATCTATAAATCTCCATTTGGTTGCATTTGTGCATCTTAAAATTACAAGAGTATTTTTTTTCCTTCCCCCAACCTCAAGTTTAGATGAACTGAAACTCTTTTTACATTTGGAGGGGGTAATCGGTTTTGAGGTTTATAAGTCATGGATTCTGTATTTCCCCTTTTTAATTGTACAAAACTAGCTAGTTGTAAAAAAAAAACAAAAACCACAAGATGTTGATTACTTTTGGATTAGCCATAACTAATGTCGTTTGTTATCACTGAATAGTCTTGTGGGTCAGACTTTTGGAAAAAATACAGACCTTTGGCCTTTTTAGTGTACTGACATCGTGCCTTCTGATGCCTTGTTATCCTATTGGGGAAAAAAAGTCCGAATCCTATTAGAAGGCAAACGGAAGAAGAATATATTTCTCACTTCGAAGAACGGGCTTTGATGAAGAAAGAGGACCAAAATAATTACTAACAATAACCCTGGGGATCAGATCTGCTCCCTGAATGACAAGTCTGTGTTCTGTTCAGACAACTGTGGCATGATGCACAGAGCATACCCTCCGTGGGGACCAATTTTAATTTCTGCCAGGCAAAAGAGAGCGAAGTTGGAAAGAAGTGTGGGCACCTGATTTTGGAGTGTTATCCTGCATAAATCCAGCGGTAGCCAACCTATGGGAAAAAGACATGCAGAAGAAGCTGTTTCAAAACATCTCTGAAAAAGACTTGTGTTTCTCCTCGTTGGTCAGTCACTATCTGGAGCTGATGAGACTACGGTGAACAAGGAATGCTTTTTTAATAAAATAAAATTAAAAAATCAACCACTCATCTCTGGAATGTGGACAATTCAACCTGAATGTTTGATTGGTCCAATACATGGAGACGATTGTCCTGATGGGGGCCAATGGGTTGGCTTTGCCCTACAGCAGAACTGCTGGTTGGAGGACAGTGGATCATCTGTAGCCCATTGCGTTGTGCTGGGCATGGCCAACTTAGAGGAATCGCAACATGTTTTGCTCCATGTATAAGCAATCAACTCATACACAAAGTGTTCTTTATTGAAGGAGACCCATTTGTACGAAGTGGAGTTTTGGTCTTCAAAATTCATGAAGGAAGGACCTGATACTTCCCCAGTTGCACTTGGCTTGACCGGTATCTGGTGAAGGCAAAGCCCCTTTTGTAAGCCTTTTAGTTACAAGCGGTTGTAAAGTTGACTTCCTCATTCCATGGGGAGGCTGGGGGTAAACAGCAAAGAAACCCATCTCGCCTTGGTGTGCAGATTTTTGAGCAACTGAAGAAGGCTGTAATTTTATTATTATTGTTTCTGTATTTTGTACTGGGAATTGGTTATGAAGGACAGAATAGATTGGTGTTTGGTACACAGCCCTCCTCTCCCAATTGTTGCTTGTGATCTTTCTCACAAGAAAGGCATGAAACCCAGGAAAATGAAAATGTTGAAATTTGAAGGTTTCATTAAATCAATGCTTACAGGTTTAAGCCCCCCCTATTTATTTCTCATGGAAGCTGGAAATGAATCCAGCCCTGCAGCTCCCAATGAAAATGGCATTTTTGAACAAGCCCCATGAGATGTTTCTCAACTAAAATTCCAAGCAATCAAAAGCCATCATTATCCACTCAAAGCCACTCTGAATGAATGAGAGCAAGGGTGTGCCATGGCCTGCATCATGTAATATGTGAATCAAAGCCAGAGAAAACTCTACAGCAATGTTTCTCAACCTTAGTGACTTGAAGAGATCTGGACTTCAACTCCCAGAATTCCTCTTGTTGAAATCCAGACATCTTCAAGTGACCAAGGTTGAGAAGCTTGACAGCTATTGGAGATCGTGTAGGATGGTGGAGTGTGTAACCTATAAGCAGAGCCATGCTCTTCTCTTTAAAATATACATATACTCTATATGTAGCCTTGCTAGCAATTTCTGTTAAGGCAAAGTGCTCGTTAATGTTGCCATCTAATGTCATAGAGACAAAGTTTCCAGCTGGGTTTTGTATGTGGTCCTCAGGAGAAAGGACCTGTGGGGAAAATTAAGGAATTAACAGGTTATGAAAGGGTAGAGCAGGTATCCCAATTTGAATGACTGGAAAAGAGGCTACCCACCAAAGTAAGCTGTAGAGTTTGTATCACTCAATTTTGTCATCCCCGTTCTTCATCCCTTGTCTATTTCATTATTATTGGAGTCTACTGGTGAAGGCTCATTCCCCAAAATTAAGATGTCCAGAGATCCAGGTGAGACTTGTGTATATAAGGTGTGCGATGATCCTTTTGAGGTGAAGAATGTCAAAGGTAGGAAAGGAAAATTATCCTGTCTTTCCCATGGTAAAGAAGGCAGGATTTCCAAGAGAACGTAAAGGTTTGAGGGAGTCACGGATTGACACACACTTCCTTTCTCTTTTTGTCACCTCAGGGGCAACTAAACGAAAACAACAACAGAGGTGCTTCTTCGAAAGGCAACTGGATTGTGTTTTTTTCTCCTTGAAGAAGAATCAGTCGACGTTTTGCTTCTCAACCAAGAAGCTTCATCAGTCGTGACTGATTTGCAGTCACGACTGATGAAGCTTCTTGGAGGAGAAGCAAAATAACTTCTTCTTCTCCCTCAAAGAATAAAGATGGCCAGTTGCCTTTTGAAGAAGCACCTTTGAGACAACTATGACCCAGACGACTGAGAAGCTCCCTAGATGTTTATAACCTGTTCAAGTTTTCAACAAGATCCTCTGTGACCCTCAGGCTGCAGTCCTTAGGTATTTGTGTAGAAATAATCCTAAATTAATTCACTAGGGCATACTCCTGAATTTCCTAGACTTGTATAGGATTGCACTGTTGGGTAACTGAATGGATGGACTGTACACAGGGGCAGGTTTCAAAACCCGTCGCTAACAGGTTCGTTTGTGGGTTTGCACACGCTGGCATGTGCAGAAGCGTCCGGGTGGGTGGGCGGAGCCTCCTGCTGCCGCTACCAGTTCGCCTGATCTGGAGCGAACTGGTAGTAATCCACCACTGACTGTACAGTATAGCATATTAGCCTTCACATTAGTGCGTGTCTCCCAGAGGAACCCAAAATCAAGTTTCTGCTTTAAGTTACTAACTTTTTGGGACCCCTAAATTTACTTCCCATTATTTCCATGTCCTAAAGCCAAGCTTTACCCTACAACAGTGATGGCTAACCTTTTTGCTATCACGTGCCAAAAGCAGGGGGAGTGCGGGGAGGTTGCCCACATGCGTGCCCACACCCATAATTCAATGCGCCCCGCGCCCCTCCACTTTTAGCACGTGATGGCACAGTGGGCCCGATAGGCCCATTTTTCACCCTCCCCTGGCTCCAGAGGCTTTCTAGAAGCATGGGGAGGGCAAAAATGGCCTTCCCCACCCCCCACCCACCCCCGGAGGCCCTCCAGAGGCCGGAAACAGCCCATTTCCCAACTTCCGGTGGGACCAAAAGGCCCAAAAATCAGCTGGCCGGCGCATGCATGCGCACTGGAGCTGAGCTACGGCAACACTCGCGTGCCCACTGATATGGCTCTGTGTGCCAGCTGTGGCACCCGTGCCATAGGTTCACCATCATGGCCCTACAACATCCATGCCAGGGAGATCCATTCTTTTTCCAGTTGTATTTTGCCCTGATAGATGCACACTGAAGGCAAAACTCTGTGTCAACTGAAGAGGTTGTGGCGATGACGTCCCTTCAGTGCGGACCTTGAAGAACGGACAGTTGGACAGAATGCCAGGAAGGCAGGATGTTTGAAAACTAGCAAATGAATCAATGAATTCATTTCAAGGTACTTAAACTTATTGGTATTTCTGCCCGTGAAGGGGATTTTTTTTAAAATTATTTCTCTCTTCTATTCAGGATTGAGGAATTGTTTTTTTTTTAAATGAAACAAGTCTATGTTCCTTGTATTTGGCTTTCTTTTTCAAACCTTTTTTTTTTAGAACAATCCCTAAATCATTTCCACACTGCAAGGTCAAGCAAGCAAAAATGTCCTGACCTCGCTCATCGTCTGCTTCTCAAGAGACTTGTGTTACCTGAAGGGCTACTTGTCACAATACCATAATAACGTTGAAGGAATCTGAGCTCCTTTCTCACAAAGTGCCATCGGCCCAAAATGTCTCATTGCTTAAACACATGGGAATTGTGGCAAATGAGAGAACACTCCAATGCCTTTTGATTTCACTGGACTCCTGCTGGGTCTTACCTTGGGAGAATTTTGAAAGGCATTTTGAAGTGGTAGACTTAAAAAAGTGAGTAACAATTTGGAAAGATGTCACGTGTGAAGACCTCTCTTGAAGGTCGGTGTGCATCTCAATTTCCTTTCACGTGGAATGTGAAATTAAGCCAGGTTGTAGGCACTCCAAAAAGACAAATTCCTTGTGTGTCCAATCACACTTGGCCAATAAAGAAATTCTATTCTATTCTATTCTATTCTCTAAAACTAGAGGTTTTTAAGAAGAGATTGGACAACCATTTGTCTGAAATGGCCTAGACCAGAGGTCTGCAACCTTAAATATTCAAAGAGCCACTTGGACCCGTTTACCACAGAAAAGAAAACACCGGGAGCCACAAAACTCTTACTTAGAAGTGCAGTCACTTCTTGAGCGGCCATAAAACTAGCATATGTAGTTGAATTAAATGTTCTGTTTTCTTCTGAAACTTTCCTTTTCTTGAATTGATCCATGGTTGGCCTATCAGGGGTTGAAAAGCTCAATAAATCACATGCCAGCGGATGCCGCACATTGGCAGTTGTGAGGCATATTTTGAGTGACAAGGAGCCGCAGCAGAGGGGTGAAAGAGCCACATGCAGCTCCAGAGCCACAGGTTGCTGACCCCTGGTATAGGGTTTCCTGCCTGAGAAGGGACTTAAACTAGAAGACCTCCAAAGTCTCTTATTCTAAGAAGAAACATCAAACAGTATCCCGTCCTTTTATCTGTTCTTCTTCTCTTCCCTAAAAAAAATATATCTGTGAATAAAACTGCCTTGCATGTCCAGCAAACAGGGCAACAATTGCAGGATGAGATGGTAGGAAAACACACAGCAGAATGACATTGTGGTAGGATTATGTAAGAGTGCCGTGCTCAGAAAGTGTGACAAGAAAGAGAGAGACAGAAGAGTATTACTGTGTGTTTACGGCAATGTCCAAAATCTACCCTAAGTTACAGGACCAAAGGACAATTGATTCAGTTCAGGTGTTAACGAGCAGAGTTGAAAAGCAAGGATTTACCAGACTGAAAATGGACCTCTAGGTTGCAAACTCTGTGGAGGCCCTAGATATTAAGTGTCATCTGGATTTTCCAGTCCTTACCGTGTAACCATATGAAAACGAAAACAAAAATGTTATCCATCTGCCTTACACATACCTTAACGGTACGTTGGCAGTGTTCGTTTGAGCCAGTCTTGGATTTGATTTACATTGGGAGGCAGTGATTTAAAAACGATTCACTTGATTTATAAATTTGGATCACGGTCATGCATTGCAATTCTCTTTACAGTCAGTTCTTAAATCACAGCTTGTTTTTCAGATGTAAACGGAACATTTGTTAACTCACTGAAGGGGAGGGTGGTGCATTTTTCCTCGTCCCCTTAAGCTAAATTTATCTATGCTTTGGAGCTGTAAACATTCCCAACTAAAAGCCACCCGTATGGTTACAGAAAAGTGCACTTAATTCTTACTGCCTATTTCATGCCACGTTTATTATAATCCTAATTGGACATTTTTTTTAAAAAACCCATGAGTTTCCAGTAGTTTTATAGTTGCTCCACAATAGCAAAACTACTAGATTTCTTCTGTAGGTCTCTACAATTTTTTCCCTCGATTCTTAGCTGATTTGTAGAAAGAAAATTCTCCTGGTATCTCCCCCCCCCCCCCGAAAGACCCTTTAGTACATATTTTACAAAACGGTTAATGGCAAGTAGTAAAATTTGAAGACTTTGTAGACTGTTGTAGGGTGACAAATTTCCCAGGAGAGCTACTGTACATTCTAAGTCTGTATTTGTATATATCCAGCAGGCTTAAAAGGTGTATTCAGTATACATTTATTCCTCATTGGCAGGTTTTGCCTGTATATCAATTCTCCAAATTTCTAACTCAACCCAGCCATGCCAGTAAGGATTACAATGGGCCAACACAACTGGGGGACACCAAGTCAGAGTGGGGTGCTTTGAAGCATGTGAGAGAGAATAAGAAAGAGAGGCTATGGCACAACCTTACTCTCGTTGGCGCAGAGGCAAACTATGGTTTATCAGACTGAGATTATCATAGCCAAATTGCGCTAGTATCGTCTAACCCAAATCTTTCTCTCAACCGAAGATCCTTCATAGCAAGTGATTTCTGCAGCTCATCTGAAGGTTACGAAGTCTGAAGGAGCTGTTTTAGAAGGAATCTCAGAAATTATACAACCTTTTAATTGGTATTCTGGGTTTAGAGAGGTCAATACTAAGTAAAAAATCATGGGTTTTTTGCAGATGTTGGCCGGTGCTTTGTGTTCCAATAAGACTTCGTTCAGTGTAAAGTTTTAGATCACTTTGCAGGATTTAGATGAGCCTGGCCAATTAAAATAGAGGTAGCACTCTTCTCCGCCAACACTCAACTAAGATTTCCCCCAAAACCCCTTTCCCATTATCAACCGATCCCAAAGATTTCAGATACCACCAATGAAGGCAAATTCAAATTTCAAAGTGCATGCAAAGCATGAATACTACAATGTGATCCCAACTTCTGAATTGCCATGCTGAGGAAATTTCTCTGAAAATTAAGTCAAACCATCTGCAAAAAAATAAAATAAAATAAAATAAAATAAATTGATCTTTACCTTGATACTGATCTTTCTAAGCCCAGAGAACTCCAACTAAAAGTATATCCAATATTAAAAAAAACAAACATGAACGATTATTATCTCAAGAAATCCTCAGGAGATTATCTAGATTAGCAGTGACCAGCCACCATCCCTCCATATCTCATCCTACTACGAGGTAGACCAAATGCCAGCGCAAGCCAGTTTGGAGAGGGTGACTATTCATGCCTGTATGTAAGTTACCCAAATCATCTGATTATCCATTGTTGGGAGAGGGAGGGGGGAAGAGTCTAATGAGATGAAACTATTCTGAGAAATGAAGGTAGAGTTTAGAGATTATCTTTGTTAGATAATTCCACCACTTTTAGAAGATGCTCTCCTCAAGATCAACTCCTCCTTCTCTTTCTCCTCAGCTACCTTAGAGATACGCCGTTTTTATTTTTATTAGACAAGGCAACCTTCCATCCTCTTTATCTGCCCCTCTTTATATAGGAAACAGATGATCAATGGTCAAATTAACTGTCTCTATTGTGGCTTGAAACCAGTAGTGGGATTCACTTACCTTTGCTACTGGTAGAGCGTCCATGATGACGTCTGAGGCTCCGCCCACCCGCCACCACCGCTACCGATTCGCCCGAACTGGGTAGAACTGGTAGAAATCCACCACTGCTGGAAATCTATTCTCCAAGTAGGCCATGTTGATCTGGGTTTAGCCTGGCATTCAGTCCAACAAAGATTATACATCTCAGTCCAGTTTAAAGTTCGAACATACAACTGGTTTCCATTGGAGGGAGGGAGATTATGTCGACTTCAAGCATGTAATATAAAATGCCCACATGAATTGTTCTCATTGATAACACAGCTAAAATAAAAACTGGTTATTACTGAAGAACTCATATTCCTCCATCCATAACCTGCACATATTTTAACTATAAATCTTTGTCTTTTAAACTATTGTATTGATAGGTTTAGAAAGCCTAAAAAAAAAACCAACTTTTTTTTTTAATTTCAATGATTTTTCTGTATTGTATCCTTCTGAAAAATTAATGTTTTTATATGGTAAGCACATACAAACCTTCTGGCATTTTGGTTATTATTAATATATTATATTATATTATTATATCTATATTAAAGAAAGCCAAATGAAAAAAAATGTTTCGTTCGTTTGTGGGTATCGAAAGGAATGCAACTCGCAGTTCTTTCAATGACAGGAAAAGAAGGAATTTGGCCGTATTGTTTTATTACTTTTACATAGTATCCTTCCCCCAGCAGTGGGGAGGGAATGGAGATTTTGCAGTATCCTTCCCCCAGCAGTGAAGAGGGAATGGAGATTTTGCAGTATCCTTCCCCTCCAAGCCCACCAAGCCATGTCCACCAAGCCATGCTACGTCCACCAAGCCACGCCCACAGAAGCAGTAGTCAAATTTTTTGAAACTGTCCACTTCTGCTCTTGAAGCCAACCCTGATTATTCAAAGGTTCAGGTCACTGAAATAAAAGGCAGAGAAACAATTTAACAGCCCTCTTTTGAGATGCGTCCCATGGACGCCGATTTTATCTAACTTATGCTGGAACGAATAAGGATCAACCACACAGCCAGCGTCTGAAATCTACCGGGACCTTCTAAGATGGGTTCTTCACCCCTCTTTTCGAGGCTAATCGTTGCAGCAAAATCTCATTAAACTGACATTTCTTTCTTTATAGATGAAAGTCTGGCCGCTCTGTGGTTTAGAGAACCAGTTAGCATAGATTCAGAAGAGTACAAGCGGCCGAGGCAGTTGAGATTAATCGAATCTCCCAAAAACTGGCAGGCAGGCCATTTTGATCAATGGGAAAACAGCCACCCAAACCAACAATCCTGTTTTTATGATTCTCGTCCTTATGCCTGTATTTTTCACAGGCCACTGGAAATAGGTTGACCCATCCTCAACAGCCCCAATTTTTTTAAAATGAGGAAGAAATCAATACAACGCTGGCTAATTGAACCAAAGGGGGGGGGGAATCTACTTTACTTTTAATGAGCTCACACAGGGTTCCAGTCTCTTTAAAGTTTCTTTCGGTTATATTCACAATTACTGTTCTTGCGTGATTGGAAATGCTGGGCAAGAAATGAATGGAATGGAATGGAACGGAACGGAACGGAACGGTATGGGATAGGATAGGATTAGGAATGGAATGGAATGGAATGGAATGGAATGGGATGGGATGGGATGGGATGGGATGGGATGGGATGGGATGGGATGGGATTAGGAATGGGATGGAATGGGATGGAATGGAATGGAATGGAATGGAATGGAATGGAATAGAATAGAATAGAATAGAATAGAATAGAATAGAATAGAATAGAATAGAATAGAATAGAATAGAATAGAATAGAATAGAAATAATAATAGAGTAGAGTAGAGTAGAGTAGAGTAGAGTAGAGTAGAGTAGAGTAGAGTAGAGTAGAGTGGGATGGGATGGGATAGGAATGGAATGGAATGGAATGGAATGGAATGGAATGGAATGGAATGGAATAGAATAGAATAGAATAGAATAGAATAGAATAGAATAGAATAGAATAGAATAGAATAGAATAGAATAGAATAGAATAGAATAGAATAGAAATAATAATAGAGTAGAGTAGAGTAGAGTAGAGTAGAGTAGAGTAGAGTAGAGTAGAGTAGAGTAGAGTAGAGTAGAGTAGAGTAGAGTAGAGTGGGATGGGATGGGATGGGATGGGATGGGATAGGAATGGAATGGAATGGAATGGAATGGAATAGAATAGAATAGAATAGAATAGAATAGAATAGAATAGAATAGAATAGAATAGAATAGAATAGAATAGAATAGAATAGAATAGAATAGAAAAAATAGTAGAAAATAGTACAGAAATAGAACAGAAATAATAGAATAGAACAGAATAGAAATAATAATAGAGTAGAGTAGAGTAGAGTAGAGTAGAGTAGAGTAGAGTAGAGTAGAGTAGAGTAGAGTAGAATAGAATAGAATAGAATAGAATAGAATAGAATAGAATAGAATAGAATAGAATAGAATAGAATAGAATAGAATAGAATAGAATAGAATAGAATTGGAAGGGACCTAGTCCAACCTCCTGCTTGGGCAGGAAACCCTACACCACTTCAGACAAATGGTTATCCAACATCTCCTTAAAAACTTCCGGTGTTGGAGCATCCACAACTTCTGGAGGCAAATGGTTCCACTGATCGACTGTTCTCACTGTCAGGAAATTTCTCCTTAGTTCTAGGTTGCTTCTCTCCTTGATTAGTTTCCACCCATGGCTTCTTGTATTATTGTGCATTCCTGATGGGAGTGCAAACAAGAACATTTGTGGAGGTGAGACGCTCATGAAAAATGACAAAAGGGGGCCAAGGAGAGACGGAAGCCTTTTAAAATGGGTTGCGTGTAAGATTCAAACTCAATTCAATCTTTTATTTTAGTCACAGACCAGAATAAAAATGAAAACATTAAAATAAAACAACAACAACAGAGCAGAGTGATTAACGATCGTGTTTTGTAATGAACGGTGGAATTGCACGTAAAAGAGGAATGGGGCCAAAAGTAGATTTTTATTTTTTTTAAAAAATTTTTTTGGTATGTTCTGGTGAAGTTCCTATGCCAAAGCAACTTCACCAGAAGTTGTCTGCTATACCAAAGGGTCAAGGCTCCACCTTTTTTAAAATATTAGTTTTATCATAAAAAATAAAACAGAAAAACAACCAAACCAAACCATACGAATTAAAAGCATACATTCAACACCAGCAACAACAAGAAAGAAGAAAAAAATAGCGTATAAAAAGAAAAAGAGAGAGGAAAATGGAATCAAAGAAATTTAACATTTAACACATAGGATCCACCCTGGTCTGGTGCTGGAAAAAAGAAAGGAAAGAAAAACCAATACATTATACCCTCCCCCATTATGCTAATCTTCAAATCCCTGTGTTAAATCCCTCTGTTATTCTTTTTAGCTTCTGGAAAGTTATTATTCTTCCAAAAACTTTTTTTCGGATCACAACCCAGTTATCTTTATATCTTAAATTTGGTCCTCAGTCTTTTAAATGGAAAGTCTGTTTTGCAGGAACCACAGATGGTTCAAGAATGTAAACAGGTACTTCCAAGACTATTTTAATAATAATTGAAGTAAGGGAACCAATCGGACGACAGTTTGGGATGCTTATTAAGGCTGCGATACGAGGATCAAGGCTCCACTTTGATGCCACATCAGTGAGACACATACAGAGATATGGTACTGTGGAGTATACACAGTAGATTGGCTCCAAATGAGTGCCCAGGGCAATGTTAGAAGGGAGCAGGAAGGGGGTGTATGCTGTAATTAGAAAAGAAAAAGAAAATAGAACTTGAAATGGAGTGAGCTAAATTATTCATCCGAGAACTTCAAACGATTCCTCCCAAAATAAGCAAACAGCAAGAGAAGCAAGGGAACTGGTGAACAGATGCAACGAAGAAGAATTTTGTATATTGGCCACATCCCGTTTGAGTTCCCTGAGCTGCTAGAACAGCTCAGGGAACTTTTTTAGATTAAAGCCACTAATCTGGATTGCCAAATGACCTCCAAAGTTTTGTAAACCTTAATAACGTGATTATGAACACATTGATACACTATTCACCCACATTTTCATATTGCTTTCTTCTAAAAACTGCATACAGATTTAGCATTCTTGCATTGTAACAAATGCATCTGCTGAAACGAACCAAAGATCTGACAAAAACAAGCCAAATTCAAAAGGTAAGGGAATAAATCAGGGATGAAATCTAGCAGGTTCTGACAGGTTCTGGAGAACTGATAGCGGAAATTTTGAGCAGGTGGGAGAACCGGTAGCGGAAATTTTGAGCAGTTTAGAGAACCGGTAGCAAAATTTTAAGTAGTTCAGAGAACTGGCAAATACCACCTCTGGCTGGCCCCAGAGTGGGGACTGAATGGAGATTTTGCAGTATCCTTCCTCTGCCAGCCCACCAAGCCACGCCCACAGAACCGGTAGTAAAAAGATTTGGATTTCACCACTGGAATAAATGCTGTGCAGGAAATAAGAGAGAACAATTGCCAAGAATCATATAGCTGAAAACCAAAGGAAGGAAAAGAAACCGTTCTTTAAATAAAAGTAACACCTACCTGTGTATCATTTGAGAAAGGATTCTGCAGAACAGGAGAAGCTGAGAAGATCCTGCCATTAAAGCCTACCATCTTTACAGCCAGTAGCCTCTCAAGACGGCCATAATATTTGGGCGCTTTCACTAATGTTCAAGGTAAAGGTTAGGGTTCCCCTTGCACATATGTGCTAGTCATTCCCGACTCTAGGGGGCGATGCTCAGTGGTGGGATTCAGCCAGTTCGCCCCACTTTGGGAGAACCGGTTGTTAACTTTCTGAACAGTTTGGTGAACTGGTTGTTAGAAGAAATCATTAGGGCAGAGTACTGGTTGTTAAATTATTTGAATCCCACCACTGGCGGTGCTCATCCCTTTTCAAAGCCGAAGAGCCAGCACTGTCCAAAGACGTCTCTGTGGTCATGTGGCCAGCATGACTCAACGCCAAAGGCGCATGGAACACTGTTACCTTCCCGCCAAAGGTGGTCCCTATTTTTCTACTTGCATTTTTTACATGCTTTGAAACTGCTAGGTTGGCAGGAGCTGGGACAGGTAACAGGAGCTCACCCCGTTACACGGCACTAGGGATTCGAACTGCTAAACTGCCGATCTTTCGATTGACAAGCTCGGCATCTGTGCTGAAGCCCCCTTTTCATGAACATAGCTAATGGTGACGTCTTAAGCTCTCTTTTTCTATTCCACTGAAGTGGAATTTGGTTTCTGGCACAGATATACATGTTAAACCTTAGCTAGCATTTGGTGCAGGAATTTGGAAGTTAAGTGCATGACTAGCCAAGGGACAAGGTCACACAATCTCTCGCTCTTTCAAAATAATGGGAAAAGACAATGGTACCATTCGGAACAGTTCTGTTCCATTTTACCTACCATTCCTGACTCATGGGAACATTGGCTTGGAAACTGTTTAGCAAAGCAGCACAAGAAGCTTACCAATTTCTTGGAAGCACATTTTATTTCAAGGTATTGGCTTTGATGTATGGAGACTGACATGCAATCTTAGCAATCTTTGCATTGTATGTCCCATTACGGAGTTCAACACGGTGCCCTCTCTAAAGTGAGGATTGGATTGGAGCCTTCTGAAATCTCATCCTGTTTGTTTTTGTCATTCAGGAAATCAAGTGGTTTTAAACAGTTACGACGTAGGCTTAACCAGCAGAACAGAATAACAAGAGTTGGAAGGGGCCTTGGAGGTCTTCTAGACCAACCCCCTGCCCTATACCAGTGGTGGGTTTCAAAAATTTTTACTTTTGGTTTTGAGGGTGTGGCCTGGTAGGCATGGTGTGGTGTGGCTTGGTGGGAGTGGCTTGGTGGGCATGGCAGGGGAAGGATACTGTAAAATCCCCATTCCCACCCCACTCCAGGGGAAGGATACTGCAAAATCCCCATTTCCTCCTGATCAGCTGGGACTTGGGAGGCAGAGAATAGATGGGGGCGGGGCCACTCAGGGGTGACATTTACCAGTTCTCGGAACTACTCAAAATTTCCACTACTGGTTCTCCAGAACTGGTCAGAACCTGCTGAAACCCACCTCTGTTCTATACCAGTGATGGCAAACTTTTTAGACACCGAATGCCCAAACTGCACTCGTGCACACCCAAAAGGAAAGGTGTGTATGTGTGCAAACATGCCCATGCAGATGCGTGTATGCGTGTGCATATGCAGACATGTGTGTACATGCGCAGCAGAGACCCGAAGACCAGCTGGCCAGTGGGAGGTGAGGCATCCCAACACCAGCAGCGGAGCAAGGGGTAACATCTTTGCAGGGAAACAGAAGCTCACGAAAGAAACACCACGGAGATCTAACCTGGGGCGACAAGGCTCGTGCCATAGGTTCGCCATCACAGCCCTCTACCATTTCAGGCAAATGGTTGTCCAGTCTCTTCTTAAAAACTTTCAGTGTTGGAGACTTCACAACTTCTGGAGGCAAGTTCTTCCACTGATTAATTGTTCTAACTGTCAGGAAATTTCTCCGTAGTTCTAAGTTGCTCACCCCCCCCCCGCGTTATTCTTACCTTTTATTTGGCCCCACCCCCAATCTATTGCTGCCTCCTGAGTCCCAGCTGATGGCTAGAGGGAAAAAAAACCTGTTTAAACTCTTGCGGCGGGGCTTTAAAGGGCCGCCCTACAGCTGATCAGTGGTAAAAGAAAACAAATGAGTAGTCCAGTGCCTGCAAAAATACATGAGTAGATCAGTGCCTGCAAAAAATAAATGGGTAGATTGGTACAGCTCTGCAAGCAGTTAAAAGCCTGATAGACCAGTACCCCTGCTAAATCCTAAAGAATTGTCACATGACCATCAAGCCATGCCCACAAAATAAGCCACACCCACAGAACCTGTAGTAAAAAAATTTAGAACCCACCCGTGGTTTGAGAGGTCATTTTGTCAGGCTTCTCTGCTATTGGAATTATTGGCTTCTATCTTCATCCAGTGAATGTTCCACTCCCAGCTGCAAGAATGCCAGTTTGCCAGCAGCGATCCAATCACCCTCAAACAATAGCCAAATGTATGACGTTCGATAAAAGCTCACACAGAAATGCACTGGGGATTTTGACACTTGCACTTTGAACATATCGAATTGACCGAGGCCTTAGTATCTTTTGGAAGCGATGATCAACGCAGGCAGCTGCGTTGTCTGCCTGTTCATAAATTGCCAAGTTGTTGTTGTTGTTGTTGTTGTTGTTGTTGTTGTTGTTGTTATTATTATTATTATTATTATTATTATTATTATTATTATTATTATTATTAAAGATGGGACCTGTAATAAGTAAAATGTCTAAAAATCACTAAAGAATTGTCCAGGTTTCCCCAGCTGTAGGCATCGAGTGCAGGTAGTCCTCTACTTACAACAGTTCATTTGGTGACCATTCAAAGTTACAACGCTACTGAAAAAATGATTTATGACCATATTTCACACTTGCAGCATCCCTACGACCAGGCGATAAAAATTCAGACACTTGGCAACTGGTTTGTATTTATGACGGTTGCTGTGTCCCCAAGTGTTGTGGTCCACCAGCTGCCTGAGGAGCTGGCAGCGGAGTTGAACAGTGAGGAGGCTGGAGAGGAACATGGGCCAGTCCTGGAGGCTGAGGAAGGCCCGGATGAGGGCTCTGCATCAGAGGCAAAGATGAGGCCAGGACTATCTGGGAGTGATGCGCAAACTCCGGAACGGCCACAGTCGGACAGCAGAGAGGCAGAGGAACAGGAGGAGCCTGTTCCTAGTGCATGCATGCGCAGAGCTGCCAGAAGGCAAGAGCAGCTAAAGCAAAAGGGACAACTCAGGAGTAAGGCCAGGAGATGATTGGCCCCTCCCATAAGACTTAAAAGAGAAACAGAGGCACTTGGGCTTTTTTGCAGGAAAGCAATGTTGCCAACTCTGTTTCCAGTCGGCATCTCGTTTGTTTCTGAACTTTGTGGGGCTTTGCCAAGTAAGCCCTTTGGCAGGGTGTCGAAGAAGATAAAGGTTGGTGATTTTCCTGAAGGACTTCTTCCAAAGGACTTGTTTTGCAACTAATTGGGACTCAGCTGGGAATGACCATAATTCTCAGCTGCTACGATAAAATAGGTTTGTTTGGGACTAATTGTGTACTGTAATTACTTAGTAAGCCTAGGTCACAAACCCGGGTCACATGATCCCCTTTTGCGACCTTCTGACAAGCAAAGTCTATGGGGAAAGCCAGATCCGCTTAACGACTGTTATCACTAACTTAACGACTGCCATGATTTGCTTAACAATGGTGACAAGAAAGGTCGTAAAATGGGGCAAACATTCACTTAACGAATGTCTCACTTAGCACTTAGAAATTTGGGACTCCATTGTGGACGTAAATCGAGGACTGCCTGCATGCTTAAACTAACAGATGTCTTCTGCTAAATCTGCTGTAATTCTGCAATGCACGTTGGGGATGCATTCGTTCTTAGCAGACAGGGCAAAACGATCTGCTTGCTCTATGCAGAATGTTGCCCCAGACTGGCCATTTCTTAGCCAGCTGATTACAAAACTGCTCAAATGCCAAGGAAGAAAAAGAAGAAAAAACAAAAACCTTCAGTTATCCACAAATCCTTGTGGATTTTTGAGCTCAACGCTCGTCTTTTAGCTGCTGTCCATGTATGGTTCCAGTTCCATCTTAGCTAGTGATTTCTCCGGCTTTTTGGGAGAAGCAGAAAGAAGGGAAGGATTTGGGGAAAAATAACCTGTCATCCTATATCAGTGATGGCTAACCTTTTTGCCGTCGCGTGCCAAAAGTGGGGGGAGCATGGGGGGTCACAGCTGTGTGCACCCACATCCATAATTCAATGCGCCTTGCCCTCCAGCGCATGCGCATATGACCCCCACACACTTCCCCCTGCTTTTGGCACGGGAAGGCATGGTGGGCTTGGTAGGCCCATTTTTCCCCCTCCCCAGGCTCCAGAGGCTTTCTAGGAGCCTGGGGAGGGCAAAAACAGCCTTCCCCATTCCCCCTGGAGGCCTTCCGGAGGCCAGAAACAGCCAGTTTCCCGACTTCCAGTGGAACCGAAAGGCCTGAAAATCAGTTGGCTGGTGCGCACTGGAGATGAGCTAGGGCAACACTTGCGTGCCCACCGATATGGCTCCGCGTGCCACCTGTGGCTCATGTGCCATATTTTCACCATCACAGTCCTATATGATCTCTTTCCACAACAGGCAGCTCCGAGGAAAGTTTGCATAACTTGGCCTCCTTCTTGCATTTCAACTAATAATAATAACCTTTATTGTCAGTGCAGAACGTATGCACAAGGAGATTGGTGGAGCTTTGCACACCCCCAACATAATACAACTTAGTGGAAACTGAAAATCCCTAACCCAATAAATCATATTAACAAAACCCCCAGTCCTATTGCCCCAGTGTAAACATGTTACACGTTGCGCTGGCCCTCCAAGTCCATCATACTACATAGTTAAGATGTTATTTTGCATTCAGGAGTCTGTCAGCCCATGGATAAAAACAGTTCTTCAGCCTGTTTGTGTGGCTGACTATGCTTCTATATCTCCTTCCCAATGGTAGGAGGGTGAAGAAGGGCTGAGCAGGGTGTGAGTCATCCCTGAGGATTTTCCTCACTCTTCTAAGGCAGCGAGCCCTAGCGATCTCATCTAGTGGTATCGGGAGGGCAGCCCGCAATGTTTTGTGCTGTGCTCACCAGTGGTGAAATTCAATTTTTTTTACTATCAGTTCTGTGGGTGTGGCTTAGTGGGCAGGGTGTGGCTTGGTGGGTGTGGCTTGGTTGGCATGGCAGGGGAGGAATACTGCAAAATCTCCATTCCCTCCCCCACTCCTAGGGGAAAGATATTGCAAAATCTCCATTCCCACCCCATTCTGGGGCCAGCCAGAGGTGATATTTGCCGGTTCTCCGAACTACTCAAAATTTCCGCTACCAGTTCTCCAGAACCTGCTGGATTTCACCTCTGGCTCACCACCCTCTGCAATGTTTTTCTATCTGCGGCTGTCAGGCTGGCATGCTATCCCAATCTCTCTCTGTTTGCAGGGAGTCTTCTCTTCTTTGTAACACATGAGTACACGTCACCCGGACATGCAAAGGACTGAGTTTGGGGCTGTGTGAAGGCAAAGGCAGAATGTTTGCAGGGTGCTGTATTGTCATATACTTTGTAAACCTAATTCTGGAAAGATAGAAAATTATTCCTTTATATGTGTCAGGAATAGATAAACCTTTTGGGAAAAGCAGCATATTGAAATATTGGGAGCGGGATATGGTTACGATCAGTGGTGAAATCTGAACCAGTTTACTACCGGTTTGCTGGCTGCACGCAGTGAATGCCAAAAGGAGGCATGTGGTAAGTAGAACAGCGCGCAGGGTGCATTAAAAGTAAAAAAAAAGCCTCTCGATCGTGCGGCTCAGCTGTGATCGTCAGAGGCTCTTTTTTTTACCATTTAAAAGCCTTTTTTTTACACCCTCTTTGGCCTAAGAAGTTGCAGAAAAAATGTTTTTAAAAGAAAAAAAAAGCCTCTGACGATCTGGCAACTCAGCTGGGATCATCAGAGCCTTTTAAAAGCATTTTTTTTTTTACAACTTCTTCGGTCGAAGAGGTTGTAGAAAAAATGTTTTTAAAAGAAAAAAAAAAACCTCTGATGATCGCGTGGCTCAGCTGGGCATGGGCGGGGGGTGGGCAGGGATTTTTGTTACCAGTTCTCCGAACCACCCGCCGCCATTGCCACCGGATCGGGCAATCCGGTCCGAGCCGGGAGCATTTCACCCGTGGTTACGGTCACAAAAAGGGTCATAAGGCTGGAAGAACGTGGAATGGAGCAGATACGAACCCGAATCATTGACTTCCCACTGGATTTTTTTTCCCCCCTGAACCAATTCAATTTTTCTTTTGCTGGCTATTCTCACTGGGTCAGATTTCATCCCTTTCAGATTTTGGAGAGTTATTCAGTATCTGATGATGTGAAAAGACAGGCAGATGGAGCGCCTAAGCCCCTTTATGTAATTTCTTTCCAACATTCTGCTGAGCTGGAAAATTTAAAAAGTCAATTAGTCCTGGTAACACAGTGGTTGGAAGGCAGCATTGCAAGCTAACTCTGTCCACAGCCTGGAGTTTGATCCTGATGGGCTGACTCAGCCGCTCATTCTTCCAAAGTTGGTAAAATGAGGACCCAGATTGTTGGCTGATTTTGTAAACTGCTTAGAGAGGGATGTAAAAGCACTGTGAAGCAGTATATAAGTCTAAGTGCTATTGCTATTGCCCTTCCTTCCTTCCCTCCCTCCCTCCTATAGTGAAGCTGTGGTTAGAATGCAGCATTGCAGGCTGATTCTGCCGAATGTCAGGGGTTCAATTCTCACCAGCTCAACATTGGCTCAGCCTTCCACCCTTCCGAGCTCAATAAAAGGAGGACCCAGATTGTTGGCTGACTCTGTAAATCGCTTAGAGAGGATTGTAAAGCGGTCTATAAGTCTAAGAGCTATTGCTATTGCCCTTCCTTCCTTGCCTCCCTCCCTTCCTCCGACAGTGGTGCTGTGGTTAGAATGCAGTATTGCAGGCTGACTCTGCCAACTGTCAGGGATTCAACTCTCACCGGCTCAAGGTTGACTCATCCTTCCACCCTTCCGAGGTCGGTAAAACGATGATCCAGATTGTTGGGGGCAATAGGTATGTGAAGCGGTATATAAGTCTAAGTGCTATTGCTATTGCTATAAGCTTCGGATAACCTTTGCCTAAGCAACTGAAACTGCCAATTGGCTTAATGAAGGACCTATCTTAGATTCCTGACTGTCAATCAAAATTCAGACGCTTGGCAAACGACTCATAGTTATGACGGTTGCAGCGTCCCAGGGTTATGTTTGTGACCTTCTGGCAAGCAAAGTTAATGGGGAAGCCAGATTCGTTTACCGACTGTGTTACTAACTTAATAAGTGCAGAGATTCACTTAACAACAGTGGCAAGCAAAGTCAAAAAATGGAGGGGGGAGAAACTCACTTAACTGTCTCACTTAGCAACAGAAACTTGGGGATCAATCGTGGTCATAAGTCAAGGACTATCTTGTCATCCAAGAAGCTTCTTCGGTTCTGAGCGTTATTGCTAATAAACAAGGTTCTCCTTCTAATAAATGGGTGCTTTGTGATGAGTAGCAGCCTTCAGTCCAGCTTTCCATTCCTGATTATGGATCCGTGAATTATTTGTGTTCACCCAGAACCTATCAGGGTTTGGGGGCAAATTAAATGTGGTTAAATAATTGTCTTCGCCAAATTGTGCAAATGGGCTGTTTCAGGCCTCCGAGGGAATGGGGAAGTCTGTTTTCGCCCTCCCTAGATGCATAGAGAGGATCTGGAGCTAGGTGAGAAAGAAAAACAGGCCTACCTGGCCATTGCGTGCCAGGAGTGGGGCAGGGCACATATAATTATGGGTGTGGGCATGCACATTCATGAACCTCCCCCCCCCCCGCCCCTCCTGGCACGCAAAGGCAAAAAGGCTAGCCATCACTGGACTAGGCCTATCTTTTTTCTCTGGCTCTGAAATTGGGCAGCTTAGCTGGTCTGATTTCTCTCACACTGGAACTCAACAGAACCCAGTCAGATCATTTCCAACAAGATTGGTGTGTCGAATGCCTTAAATCAATTCTGACTAGAATGGAACAGAATAGAAAATAGAGTTTAGAGAACAGAGAATAGAATAGAATAGAAAATAGTAGAATAAAGAATGGAATGGAATGGAATGGAATGGAATGGAATGGAATGGAATGGAATGGAATGGAATAGAATAGAATAGAATAGAATAGAATAGAATAGAATAGAATAGAATAGAATAGAATAGAATAGAATAGAATAGAATAGAACAGAACAGAATAGAATTAAAAACAATGGAATGGAATGGAATGGAATGGAATAGAACAGAACAGAATAGAATTAAAAACAATAGAATGGAATGGAATGGAAGAGAATTGGAATGGAAATGGAATGGAATAGAATAAACTAAACTAAACTAAATGGCTGATGGGCAAAGGAGTTGCGAAGCTGCAATCTAAAACTCTGATGAGGCTCAAGTCGCCTAACTCTTGGTGGCCCACTTCTTGTGTTCTGACTTAGGCTTCCCCAGCAGCATGAAGCCAAGTCCTCGTCCCAATAAACCCTTTTTATTTAATTTACAGTGAATTCCTCTCCAGCAAAGTCTTTCCTCTCCCACAATCTTTCAAGATAGTTCACAATGACTGACCTTTATCAGGTGTGGAGAGTGGCCAGGCCGATATCTTTCAGATGCCGCCAATACTTGGCAAGAATGCAAGGAATGAACTAATTGTCTCCTGCAAACTCCACTCCCCTTTCGCTTCTCTTTTATTCCCTTTGGAAGGGGCCCTTCATCATCTACCTCTGGCCTTACTCCCAAGTCGACCCTTGTTCTTTAGCTGTTCCCTTCATCTGGCAACTCTGCACATGCGCACACTGGGAACAGGCTCCAGCTGTTTGTCTGCCTCACTGATGTCTGACTCCAAAGGCAGCTGATAACTGGCATGCGGCCTTGGCCCTCTCTCTGCCTCCCTTGTCCCAGAGCCCTCGTCAGAGCCTTCCCCAGACTCCAGGACTGGCCCATGTTCCTCCCCAACCTCCTCACTGTCCGAACCGGCTGCCAGATCCACTGGCGGACCACAACATCTTGACCACGTATACCCCTGGAGCCCACCCCTTCAGAAAGCTGCAGATTTATTAAATATGTCTGTGGATGTATTTATTGATCAAGCTAAAAGGGAAAACAAATGTGGTTTTTTCCCCATATCCCAACAAGAGGCTACTATATTAAATCAAATGTTTAAAGTACATGTGAAGCTCTCCTGTCGCTGGGTTGAAGCTTACAGCGTATGCAACTGCTGAGGCAGCACTGGCAGGAGAATTTGGTTCAAGAGCTGAATTGAAGAAATACACAGCCTGCTTGCAGTGAGGAGTCCATTGACAATAGTCCTGTATAGAAAAGAAGCGAGAACAATCAGGTGGGAAAGTAAGTGAAGGGGTCAAACATCCACAGCTATCGTTTTTCTTCTTCTTGTGTGTCAACATTTCTTGCTTCAACAAAGAGAGGAAGGGCTGTTTCCAGTTTGAATTCTAACGTAGAGTAGAGTAGAGTAGAGTAGAGTAGAGTAGAGTAGAGTAGAGTAGAGTAGAGTAGAGTAGAATAGAATAGAATAGAATAGAATAGAATAGAATAGAATAGAATAGAATAGAATAGAATAATAGAGAGGAAAAATGAACGGAATGGAATAGAGAAGAGAAGAGAAGAGAAGAGAAGAGAAGAGAAGAGAAGAGAAGAGAAGAGAAGAGAAGAGAAGAGAAGAGAGGAAAAATGAACGGAATAGAATAGAATAGAATAGAATAGAATAGAATAGAATAGAATAGAATAGAATAGAATAGAATAGAATAGAATAGAATAGAATAGAATAGAATAGAATAGGAAAAATGAACGGAACAGAACAGAACAGAACAGAACAACAGAGTTGGAAGGGACCTTGGAGGTCTTCTAGTCCAACCCTCTGGTTGGCAGGAAACCCTGTATCATTTCAGACAAATGGTTATCCAACTTCTTAGAAACTTCCAGTGTTGGAGCATTCACAACTTCTGGAATCAAGTTGTTCCACTGATTAATTGTTCTCACTCTCAGGAAATTTCTCCTTAGTTCTAAGTTGCTTCTCTCCTTGATTAGTTTCCACCCATTGCTTCTTATCCTGCCCTCAGGTGCTTTGGAGAATAGCTTGAGTTCCTCTTCTTTGGGGCAACTCCTGAGATATTGGAACACTGCTATCATGTCACCCCTGGTCCTTCTTTACATCAAACTAGACATATCCAATTCCAGCAACCGTTCTTTATATGTTTTAGCCTCCAGTCCCGTCATCATCTTATCATTTTTGCCTTTGATCAACAGCACTGTCCGTAGAAATTCTAAAGTGGAATTCTCAATTATTTGATTATCTACAAGACTTCTAAGGACGCCGTTCTCAATTATGAAGCAGCCAAGCCAGCACATGCATATAAAGCAGAAGGAATTCATATTTAGGGACCCGGGATTGAATTCCAATTTATGCACAAATGTTGCCACTTCTTTAGCAAACAAGAGATAGGAGAGAAAGTTATACAGATCTTTTTTTTTTAAAAAAACTTTATTCAAAGTGGAAAATCCAACCATGAAAAGCGAATCTATTAAAGGAGAAGCAGACCTTGACTTACGACCACAGTTGAGCCCAAAACCTAGGTTGCTAAGTGAGACATTTTTGAAGGGGGGTTTGCCCCATTTTACGACCTTTCTCGCCACCATGGTTAAGTGAATCATTGTGGTTGTTAAGTTGGTCACATGGTCGTTAACTGAATCTGGCTTCCCCCATTGATGTTGCTGGTCAGGAGGTTGCAAAAGGGGATCAGGTGCAGCCATCATAAATATGAGTCAGTTGCCAGGCATCTGAATTTTGATCACATGACCATGGGGATACCACAACGTTCTTAAGTGTGAAAAAAGGTCATAAGTCACTATTTTCAGTGCCGTTGTACTTGGAATGATCGGTCACTAAACGAGCTGTTGTACGTTGGGGATTACCTGTACAAGACGTGGTCTAGGGCAAAGGCGGTAAGGAGCCTTGGTGGTGCAGCAGACTAAAGTGCTGTTAAGTAGCATTTAGCTGCCAGCTGCCTGCAATTACTGTGAGTTCGAATCTCACCACGCTCAAGGTTGACTCAGCCTTCCATCCTTTTGAGGTAGGTAAAAAGAGGACCCGGATTGTGGGGGCAATAAGATGACTTTGTATAAAAAAAAGAACACCGCTTGGGGCGGGGTTTGAAAGCTCTACTAAGCAGGTATATACAAAAGTATGAAGGCTATTGCTTAACGTGTTGTAAGCCGCCCTGAGTCTCCGGAGAAGGGCAGCATATAAATCGAACCAATAAATAAATAATTAGTCCTCAACTTACGATCCTAATTAGGACCAGAATGTCGATTGCTAAAGCAAGGCGATTGCTAAGAGAGTTGCACCCAATTTTACAGCCTTTTACTTATTTATGAAATTCATTTGCCGCCATCTTGTAGCCAACAATTCTGGGTGGGTTGCCACGATTGTTAAATGGATCACAGGCAATCTTGACTTTGGCTTGTTGGGAGCCAGTTGGGAAGGTAGCAGATGGCAGTCACGTGGTCCTTGAGATGCGTCAACTTTTGTAAATCACAGGCCCGGTTGCCAAGCAATGGAATTTTAAACATGTGACTGCGGAGATGCTTGCAATGCTTGTTAAGTGAGAGGACCAGTCATAAGTCAGTAACTGTGAGAGGGATCTCGGAGTCTTAGTGGACAACCAATTAAATATGAGCCAGCAGTGTGCGGTGGCAGCCATAAAAGCCAATGCAATCCTAAATTGTATTAACAGAGAGATACAATCAAGATCAACGGAGGTACTAATACACTCTCTAAAGCCTTAGTAAGACCACACCTAGAACACTGCATCCAGTTGTGGTCACCACACTATAAAAAAAGATGCTGAGATTCTGGGAAAAGTGCAGAGAAGAGCAACCAAGACGATTAGGGGACTGGAGGCTAAAACATAGGATGAATGGTTGCAGGAAATGGGCATGGCTAGTCTAGTGAAGAGAAGGACCAGGGGAGACAGGATAGCAGTCTTCTAATATTTGAGAGGCTGCCACAGAGAAGAGGAAGGGAGTCAAGTTGTTTTCCAAAGAACATGAAGGCCAGACAAGGAATAATGGATGGAAACTGACCAAGGAGAGATTCAACCTGGAAATAAGGAGAAATTTTCTGACAATGAGAACAATCAACCAATAGAATAGCTTGCCTTCAGAAGCTTCATCACTGGAGGCTTTCAAGAAGAGACTGGACTGCCATTTATCAGCCATGGTGTAGGGTCTCCGGCAGAGGGTTGGACTAGATGACCTACAAGGTGCCTTCCAACTCTGTTAAAGTCAGTTTGTTCAGTGCTGTCATTTAATGAATGGTGGCTAAATGAATGTTATAGGCTGAAGACGTTATGACTTGACTTGTTGACTGCAATGACGTATGACCAAAATTCCAGGCTCAAGTGTGTTTGTATTTAAAAGTCTACTCGCATTATCATATTTTTTTGGTCTACTGTAGTATTAATTCAGCCTTTTTTTCTTTCCCCCTTTCTTTGTGTTATATTTTAAATTCCAATGATTATATTGCAACTTACTATATTTTGCATAGCCCGTTTATAGCATGAAGGTATTTCTGGTTCACTTTAAATCCCAGAATTGCTTGTGAAGCCTCCAAGCAGTTCGATCGAAATGAGTCCCAGTTCAACTTTACGTTCCATCGACTCCAATCTACATCCGTAGTAAATCCTGTTCTCTGTTGTAGGTCCTTAGTAAGCCTGTCCATCCTCACCACGCTGCACAATACCCTCTGCAGGAGCTTCCAATCGCATGCATTCCGTTTAATTGTAACGGCAGATTCACCACCATTAATTATTAAATCTGTCTCCTGCGTTCTTTCCGGCAACTACTACAATTGAATTTGTTCCAAAAGTGCTCAAAATTAGGCACTGGAACGGAGTAGAATGGATGGGCTCCCCCGCTCCCCTTTTCTTTTTTATACAGCAATTCAATATGACGGCTGTCCCAGCTTGCCAACTCCTTGTGCAGCAGAGTTGAAACAGAACATAACCAACCTTTTCATTGGAATCCTGCACGAGTCCTGTGCTGATGGAAATGTTAGGTGCCAGATGGTATTCCATCCACAGAACAGCTCCGTGACTCTTTGCACACCTGCAAATATATATATATATATATATAGGGCTGCATAAAAATCTTGGTTTACGTAGGAAGAACCTGGCTAAAGAGAAATACACATAAAGCCTACAAAAAGGAAAGAAAACAAATACTGTACCTTTACAGGGAGGATACATGGGATGAGGGTGTGGCTAACTGATGAAGGCTTATAAGCCCGAAATAGATCTATCTTAGTTTCCCAATGGGCAGCAGAGGGTTTGCTGGCTGCCAGAAAAAAAGCCTAGAAACTAGTGGACTGAAGTAGGGCTGCATAAAAATCTTGGTTTACGTAGGAAGAACCTGGCTAAAGAAAATATATATATATATATATATATATATATATATATATATATATATATATATATATATATATATATATATATATCCTTAAATATTGATTTCCCGCAAACCCTGAAGAATGCTGATGGACCAACACATGCATTATGTAGTGTACAAACTCCTTTTGAAATATGAACAGTATTTTCCTGTATCTAGAAAAACACTATTTTCTAGATAAAAGGGCAAAGATGAGCCTTCCTTGAGGGCAAATCCATGCTGAAAGAACCATTTTAAATGACTTATGGTTTATGGTGGCTCGGTGGCTAAGACGCTGAGCTTGTCGATCGAAAGGTCGGCAGTTCAGCAGTTCGAATCCCTAGTGCCGGGTAACGGGGTGAGCTCCCGTGACTTGCCCCAGCTTCTGCCAACCTAGCAGTTCAAAAGCACGTAAACAAAAATTGCAAAATAGAGACCACTTTTGGTGGGAAGGTAACAACGTTCCGTGCCCATTTGGCATTGAGTCATGCCGGCCACATGACCACGGAGACGTCTTCGGACAGCGCTGGCTCAGAACGGAAGAAGCTTCTTGGATGAGAAGTGAAACAAAGAAAAAAACAAAGGAAATCCAATTGCCTCTTTGACCTGGATGATTGAGAATCTCCAGAAGACATTTTGTTGGATACTGTCTGGTTTTAATACTGTTAGGATGATTTGGGATTTTCTAAAACATTGGCTCTCCTTATCCCAAAGAAGCTTTTCCAAAAGGCAATTTGACTTTCTCGGGTGGGTTTTTCCCTCTGAAAACATTTCGCTTCTCATCCAAGAAGCTTCTTCAGTTCTGAAGAACTGAACTTCAGTTCAGAACCGAACAAGCTTCTTGGATGAGAAGCGAAATATTTTTTTAAAAAAAAACCGCAAGGAAGTCTAGTTGCTTTTTGGAAAAGCACGTTTGGGAAAAAACATGACCTGGATGACTGAGAATCTCCACAAGATGTTTGCAATCCTTCTAGTTTGCATGAAAGGCTTGGTTGTTTCCAGATAAAGTGGTTTGACTACCAAAAGGAAATTCTTCCTCGCGTGATTTCTAGGAAAAAGAATCTCAAAAAAAAAAAAAAAAAAAAAAAATCTTAAAACACCCAACGTTTTGCCACGATGAATTTATGGGATATTTTCTCAAAAAAAAAAATAGGACATTTGATGTTTAAATAAGGATCGCTCTGCGGGCAAATATTGATTTTTTTACGGCATATTCTACCGTTTTACAGCTGGTGCAGCAATAACACCATAATTGGGTGCAATGATAACCCCACAGACTCTGTATATGTTTGAGAAAGAAATGTTCACCCAGGCAACAGATGGCTGTATTTGGAAAGGAGAAATAAACATCGTTATAAATCAAATCATTCATATGGTACCAGATAATTTATACATTATTCATTAAGAACAATATGTTGCCTCATATGTGAGAGATTGTTTTCGTTAAGCTATGACACTGCAAAACTACCCTATTTTTAAGGAAGAGTTCCTCTAAAGCACAGATCTGCAACCTTAAACACTCAAAGAGCCATTTGGACCAGTTTCCCACAGCAAAGAAAACACCGGAAGCCACAAAACCCTTCCTGTGCCTGACTATTTCTTGAGCGGCCACAAAATTAGCTTATGTAGTTGAATTAAACGTTCTGTTTTCTTCTGAAACTTTTCTTTTCTTGGATTTATCCATGGTTGGCCTACCAGAGGTTGAAAAGCTCAATAAATCGCGTTCTGGCAGCTGTCACACACTGGCAGTTGGGATGCATATTTTGAGTGACAGGGAGCTGCAGCTCAGGGGTGAAAGAGCCACATGCGGCTCCAGAGCTGCAGGTTGCTGACCCCTGGGCTAAAGGCTCAAAGTCCCTTTTTATTTCAGTTCCCAACATTGTGTCCTCTGCCTAGTACAGGGGTCTCCAACCTTGGCAACTTTAAGCCTGGCGGACTTTGCTAGCTGAGGAATTCTGGGAGTTGAAGTCCTCCGGGCTTAAAACTGCCGAGGCTGGAGACCCCTGGCCTAGATAGGTACATACCAGGATACAGAATAAGATTATTACAGGTAGTTTTCAACTTACAACCACAATGGAGCCCAAAATTTCTGTTACTAAGCAAGAGCGTTGTTAAGTGAGTTTTGTCCAGTGGTGAAATCTGAATTGGTTTGCTGGCTGCGCATGTACGGCTGCACGCCAAGAGCGCATGCGCAATATGTGCCGAAAGGAGGCTTGGGAAGGTAAGTAGAACAGCGAGGAGGGATCAGCTGTGCTGTGCGGTTTAGCTTCGCTAGAAAGCAGGATTTCCTGCTTTCTAGCCAAACTAATAGACACTCCCCTTCCCTCTAAAACAAGCAGGTTTACCCATGAGGACAGCTGGAGCGCCTTCCTCCCTGCAGTCACATGATTCACTCTCTCAAACAGACACCCCCTTCCCCCTAGAAACAAGCAGATTCATTCATGAGGTGAACTGGAGCACCTTCCTCCCTGCAGTCACAGGATTCACTAAACCGTGCGGCACAGCTGATCGTCGGAAATACCAGTTTGGAGGAAACGGTAGCTTTTTTTAACTACCGGGTTGACTGAACCTGTAGTTTTTAGCACTACCGGTTCGCTCAAACCGGAATGAACCGGTAGCATTTCATCCCTGGTTTTGGCCCATTTTACGACCTTTCTTGCCACAGTTGTTAAGTGAACCACTGCAGCAGCCCGCTTTACTTTCATTTTCATTTTCAGCATAGCTTGATTAGCACAAGAAGAAAAAAAAATCTGCTCCCAGCAGTTTACTTCCTTGCAGCAAACAGCAGAGGCCTGCGCAAAACAGCTGAGAGCAAAACAGCTGAGAGTCGGGAGGCCGATCCAATCCACTTGTGCTAATTAGGCTGTGCTGAAGCTGAAAGGAGCTGTTTTTTCTTGCTGTTTGCAAGGAGGTAACTGCTGCGAGGCAGAGGCCAAAGGGTAGGGGCCAGTGGGTGGGCAGGGCTACATTCGATGTATAAGATGCACCTAAATTTTCAACCCCCTTTTGTGGGGAAAAAGCTATGTCTTATACTCCGAAAAATACAATAACTTAAGAGCAGGAGTTTCCCAAACTGTGGAAATCCCAGCTGGCTGGACTTCAACTCCCAGAATTCTCAGCAAAGGCCACCGTGAGTGAGAAACTCTAGGAGTTGAAGTCCACATCAGCGGAAGTCATCCCAGTTCGGAAAAAGTGTCTTGTGGAACATCCTTTAAAACATTAAATATTGCAGTTTAGTTTTCCCGCCAGAATACTGACCTTGACAGGTTTAGGATGCCTTCTTCCCTGAGAGGATGTTCTGGTAAAGCTTGTTGGAAGTCAAATGTCAGAACCGTGAGGGGATCAGAGGTGGATCTGCATGGGTATTCCCAAAGTGGATGGGGCTCGGCTTCCCTCGATTCTCGGAAGTCTAAGGAATTCTAAAAGACATGGTGAGAAAAATTGGGTCAGTGCTGCAGAATATAGAAAGAAGCACCTTTGAAATTCCAAAGTATTGAAGAATACAATAGTGGCCAAAATTGTGGAAACCTCTTGGGAAAAGTGTATTTTTGAGATTTGATGGCTAATAACACTTTTTTTTTTTTTTTTGGAGTTTCTAGATAATTATATTCCACTGCTGGAATGGCCTGAGAGTAGCCCAGACCTTAACCCAATTGAAAATCTATAGAGCTGACCAGTGTTGGGATTCAAGTAATTTAACAACCGGTTCTCTGCCCTAATGGTTTCTTCCAACAACCAGTTGCCAAACTGCTCAGAAAGTTAACAACCGGGTCTCCCGAAGTGGTGCGAACTGGCTGAATCCCACCACTGGAGCAGACTAAAGAAATTTGTTAGTCAGAAGCGACCCAGCAATAAAACCCAGTTAATAGAAGGCAGGACAAGAAGCAACGGGTGGAAACTAATCAAGGAGAGAAGCAACCTAGGACTAAGGAGAAATTTCCTGACAGTGAGAACAATTAATCAGTGGAACAATTTGCCTTCAGAGGTTGTGAACACTCCAACACTGGAAGTTTTTAAGAAGAGATTAGATAACCATTTGTCTAAAGTGGTGTGGGGTTTCCTGCCTAAGCAGGGGGTTAGACTAGAAGACCTCCAAGGTCTCGTTTCTTCACTTCTCTTCTCTTCTCTTCTCTTCTCTTCTCTTCTCTTCTCTTCTATTTTCTATTCAATTCAATTAATTCTATCCTATCCTATCCTATCCTATCCTATCCTATCCTATCCTATCCTATCCTATCCTATCCTATTCTTTCTCTTCTCTATTCTATTTATTTTCAATTCAATTCATTCTATCCTATTCTATTCTATTCTTTCTGTTCTCTATTCTGTTCTGTATTCCCTTCCGTTCCGTTCCATTCCTATTCTGCATTCTATTCCATTGCTGTGAATGCCAATGGGACAGGTAGACACTACCTGCTCCTCCTCTAAAGCAAGGAAGACAAATATAGCCCATCTCAGCTGGGTTCACACATTGGGTCAGACCTCAGGGATCATGTGATTTGTTTAATTTCGTTCAAATGCAACCTTAACAAAAACGTACAACCCAGGTTTGACCTAATATGCAACCAAGTGAACCTGTGACACAGGCACAGGTCCAAAGCAGAGGGCATTATGAGGAAACCCGGAAAGGATTTGTCTTCATTAATTGGGGAAGGGCTCCGTGTTTGTGCCCTTTTCACAGCAGATTTTGCTACACCCTCACAGCTGCTAATGTGACTCATTAAAGCCATCATCCCAGACACTTCTAAGTAGTACTTTCCAATAACTACACATTTTTGCAATTAAGTTAATTGGCCCTATGCTCTCCAACAATGAGGGTTGAGAACTTGCAAACCCCTCATTATCACGAAAAGGATGTGGCACAAAGGTCCTTGTGGGAGTAACTCGATATTTTAAGCAACATGGTTGAACTTTCGTTTCTTGGCTTAAGAGTTTTGGCTGTGGCAAAGATTTCGATTACCATGGCTGCTTTGTATTGTTTGCTTGGGATTGTTATACAATTGCCCCACTGCAGAGTTTCGTAATTATTTTTAATAGATTAGTACTATTTTTAAAGGCATGGAAATGTTGCTTTTCTACGTTATTAGACTTCTGTTTTCTGTTGTTGAGACTCAAGAAAGAGTGCAGAGAAGAGTTAACAAAGATGATTAGGGGACTGGTGGCTAAAACATATGAAGAAGAGTTGCCGGAATTGAGTAAGTCTAGAAGGACTAGGGGAGACACGATAGCAGTGGTCCAATATCTGAGGGGCTGCCACAAAGAAGAGGGAGTCAAGCTATTCTCCAAAGCACCTGAGGGCAAGAGAAGAAGCAGGTATATACAAAAGTATGAAGGCTATTGCTTAACTCATTGTAAGCCGCCCTGAGTCTCCGGAGAAAGGGCAGCATATAAATTGAACCAATAAATAAATAAATAAATAAGAAACAATGGGTGGAAATGAATCAAGCAACCAAGAACCAAGGAAAAATTTCCTGACAGTTAGAATAATTAATCAGTGGAACAACTTGCCTGCAGAAATTCTGAATGCTCCAACACTGGAAGTTTTTAAGAAGTTGTTGGATAACCATTTATCTGAAGTGGTGTAGGGTTTTCTGCCTAACCAGGGGGTTGGACTAGAAGATTTCCAAGGTCCCGTCCTGTCCTGTCCTGTCCTGTTCTCTTCTCTTCCATCCCATCCCATCCCATCCCGTTCTAGAATAGAAACCAAGGTGGCACAGTGGTTACAGTGCTGTACTTCAGCTGAGTGCTAGTTCAACAGATCAGCGGATCAAATCTCACCGGCTCAAGGTTGACTCAGCCTTCCATCTTTTCAAGGTGGGTAAAATGAGGACCCAGATTGTTGGGGGCAATATGCTATTTAGTATACTGTCGATTGTTGCCCAGAGTCCTTGGAGAGTGGGCGGCATAGAAATATGATTAATAAATTAAAAAATAATAAAATATTCTACTCTACTCCACTCCACTCCATTCCAATCCATTCCATTCCAATTATACACTAAAGCCAGATCCGTCCGACAGTGATGGGGACCTTGGTGCTCTCTGAGATCAATGGTTTTCTTACAGACATTTCATTTCCAAACTAGGTAACCTCATCAGTGCATCACAAGATATGAACATTACCTTCCCAGAGAGACAAAGTTGGGTCATCGTAAGACCACATCAACCAAGTTCTCAATTTGAATTTTGTCTCAGATACAGATTAACAGAGTTGGAAGGGAACCTGTAGGTCATCTAGTCCAACCCCCTGAAGGAGACCGTACAACAGTGGTGGGTTGCTCTCGGTTCAGTCCAGTTCTATAGAACCAGTAGTAAAACCAGCGGGAAGCTCCGCCCACCCGCCATGTCGTCATCATGGTTGATCTGCGGATGCGCAGAAGCGCGCGTTCCCACTGCGAACCGGTAGTAAAGGTAAGTAGAACCCATCCCTGCCCCTCATGTGATGATTCATTTGGCCTTTCACCAGGTGATAGCTCACCTTTATCATGTCATCCATGATGCGCATATCAAAACCTTCACAGGTGCCACAAGGGCTTCGGATTCGCCACAAATCCTAGTGAGGAAGAAACAAGAAGACTTTCTCAGCATTGTAAATTCTAGTATATGATCTGACACTGCAGACTTCTAGTACTGTGGACTAATTCTTGGTTCATAGCATTAGAAGTCTGCAGTGTCAAATCATATACTAGAAACTTTATATTTGGCAGACGTTCTCAGCTGTAGTGTGAGTAGTTATATAACTGAGAAGAGTAGGTTTGCATAAATACACTGAAAGATTTCTATAATTATACAACACATGGAAACGGAGTGAAAAAGTCTGTAATGAAATGACTTCAGATACTTAGGAAGAGGCGGTTTATTTAGGGGAAATTTCTGGTAAGCGAAAGGAAGGAAGGAAGGAAGGAAGGAAGGAAGGAAGGAAGGAAGGAAGGAAGGAAGGAAGGAAGGAGGGAAGGAAGGAAGGGTCTCCTTAGCAATGGAAATTTTGGGTTCAATTGTAGTTGTAAGTCGAGAGCTACCTATAACTTCCTAGATAGATAGATACATGATAGATAATTGCTAGATAGATAGATGATATAGATAGATAGATGATAGATGATTGATAGATGATAGATATAGATGATAGATGACATATAGACAGATAGATGATAGAGAGATGATACATAGATACTGTAGTTAGATAGAAATAGATAGATGATATAGATGATAGACAGACAGACAGACAGACAGACAGACAGACAGATGATATAGATGATAGATACCGTAGATAGATAGGTGGTAGATGATAAAATAGATAGATGATAGATAGATAGATATAGAAGAGGAGAGAGAGGACATTGAAGTTCATAGATATTAATTTGAGCAATTACGTTCTGCTTTCCTACCCCATAGGACAATCAAAGAGCTCAGCAAAATGTTCAGCTGGAGGTATAAAATACATTCCTCAGACAAAAAAAGTTTGAAACCAAAGCAAATTATCCTCACCTTGAATTCCACAGTCATCAGATGGAGAGAAGCAGATTGGGGAAGGACAGTCACATCACTGGTGAGATGACTCTCCAATGCCGTCCGGGCGTACCAGAAAAACAGATTATGCCACGGCAGCAAGCTCGTAGAGAAAAAGGGCTCAGCAATTAAAAGGGATATCTTAGGTAAAGAGAAAGGGGGAAAAAAAGAGATCAATATTTGAACCTGGCCTATGCGGGTAGAAAAACCCAGAAAAACTCAATTTTCATCAGCAACCCCAGCCATCTTTCCACGTGTAAGTCAACTATTACTTGGTCAATCTCTTCCTACCCTGCAAAGCAGCACAATTTTAAATATTCTCCTTGTGGCTAAAAGAAGAATTGTGGCTACATACATTCATTCATTCATTCATTCATTCATTCATTCATTCATTCATTCATTCATTCATTCATTCATTATCTTGAATTGAATTATGGCCCCTGTGATCGCTTCTTGCAGAACACAGAAATGATCTTCAGGGGAAGGAAATGCAACCGGAGACCGAGATTTTTAATCAATTCTCCCAGAAAGCCTCTTTGGCCCACATTTTCCAAGTCTGGGAAATCCCTAAATTGCTGGGCTGAAGATCGAAAGGATCTCTTCCCACCCTGATCCCTAATGACAGGAAAGCACATCATTAGCACCTCCATTTCCCAACTGGAATTGCCTGCTCAGATGTCTTACCTTTCTGTCTTCAAAATCGGAGGGGGTTAACAATTCCGGGTGTTTCTCTAAAATTGTAATTTTATCTTCCAAACGGTTGGCCCTAAAAATCTTTAGGGGGGAGGGGAAGAAAAACGGAAGAAAAAGTGTTAATGCTTGTGAATAATTTTTTTAAAAAAAATCGTTGGGGGGCAGGAAAAGCATTGACAGTAAATATTGACGCTTATCAAATTTTGATACCACCCATTGCCCTCAATCGTTCCCAGCATTAGGCTCTTCTCCAGTGAGTCCTTCCTTCTCATTAGGTGGCCAAAGTCTTTGAGTTTCATCTTCAGGATCTGGCCTTCTAAAGAGCAGTCAGGGCTGATTTCCTCTAGGACTGACCAGTTAGATCGCCTTGCAGGACAAGGGAGAACTTTATTAGGGAGCCATAATTTGCAGAAAGCAGAGACATCACTCTGCCAACAGAAGTGCGTATAGTCAAGACTATGGTTTTCCCAGTTGCAATGTCTGGCTGTGAAAGTTGGACCATAAGGAAGGCTGAGCGCCAAAGAATTGAGGCCTTCGAACTCTGGTGCTGGAAAAGACTCCTGCGAGTCCCTTGGACTGCAAGGTGATCCAACCGGTCAGTCCTAGAGGAAATCAACCCTGACTGCTCTTTAGAAGGCCAGATCCTGAAGAGGAAACTCAAAGACTTTGGCCACCTAATGAGAAGGAAGGACTCCCTGGAGAAGAGCCTAATGCTGGGAACGATTGAGGGCAAAAGAAGAAGGGGACGGCAGAGAACGAGGTGGCTGGATGGAGTAAATGAAGCAGTCGGTGTGACCTTAAATGGACTCCAGAGGATGGTAGAGAACAGGAAGGCCTGGAGGAAAGTTGTCCATGGGGTTGCGATGGGTCGGACACAACTTCGTAACTAACAACAACATGTCACTCAGTTTTGATTTTTGTAAAATATACATATCTACTATAAAATATAAGTAGATTTGATGTTTATACTATAAAACATAAGGATGAAACAGGAGAATTGAACATCTTTTGTTCTTGTAAATCAGTAGGAGACTGATTTCAGGAGACTGACAGTAGCAACAAATCATTTCCCTGGCAATGGGGGACTCTGTCGCCTGGAATGCAATTTCCAATGAAAATGTTGCAATTTTCAGGTGAAGTGAGTTGATTTTTATTCTTGGATTATTACAGGTAGTCCTTAATTTACACAGCCATTTGTTTAGCAACTGTTTGAAGTTACAAAGGCACCGGAAAAGCAACTCACAGCCGGGTCCTCAAATTTATAGCCGTCCCAGCACTACAATCTCATGATGAAAAATTCAAGCGCTTGTCATCCAGCATGAATTTATGAGAACTGCGAGGCCCTGAGCTCAAGCTTTTTACAAACAAAGTCAACAGGGAAGGCAGATTCACTTAACAATTGTGTTATTCACTTAAACTGCTGCAGTGATCTGCTTAACAACCGTGCCCAAAACCAGCTGCAACTCACTTAACAATTGCTTTGTTTGGCAATGGAAATTCTGGTCTCAGTTGAGGTCAAAAGTCGAGGACTACCAGTATTGATTATTTCGGGATCTGACTGTCAAGACTGCCTCGAACATTCACCTTGTATGCTGCTTGGCTCGCAGCTTGACAAAGAATAAGGTGTGTGTTGGAATGCAAAGGTGGGGCGAACAGCCTCCCAGCATCGTTGGTTCTCGTGAGACATTGCTCGCCCTTCAAGGGCACCCAGAGCAGATGCCACAGCATGATCGGCTGGTTCCCAAAACAGAATGAACAGAAGTGATTGGTGGACGTAATGGACTGTGGGAGGCCTGTGGGGAAAAGCGGGAATGACCTATGCCTGTGTTTGCATGGGAACCTCAGAGCCGGTTTTGCTTCTTCTGTGCCAATGTGGATTTATTCAGTAAAGTTTATACTCCCGGTAAAAATAATGTCCCAGGAGTTTCTTTTTCTCGATTCGTCAACTGGACAGTTGACATTAAACCAGCTCTGAGTTTCCCTTGCAAGTGCACGCATAGTTCATTTCCCCTTTCACCACATTTACTCTTGATAAAATAGCAGTCCCAAGAGTTTCTTTTTCTGGATTCGCCAACTGGACAGTGGACACTGCTAAAAATAACAATAAGTTAAGCCCAGTTAAGCCCAGCATAGAAGATAAATATAGGCCGCTAATGTTTTGTGACCAAATCATGGTTGGAAAATAATGACTCAATGTGAGTTCACCTAGGAGAGAACAGTATACTGTATTTTTTGGACTGGAGTATAAGACGCATCAAGATTTCGAAGAGATAAACAAGAAAAAAAAGTTTTTGGTCTCCGTGTGTCCAGTTTTTGCCCTCCCCAGTCCCCAGGAGCACTCTGCAGGCCTTCCAAACCCTCTGCGCCAGTGGTGGGTTGTCCCCGGTTCGGACCGGTTCTATAGAACCGGTAGTAAAACCGGAGGGAGGTTCTGCCCACTGACCGACTTTACCAGAAGTGATCTGTGCACGCGCAGAAGGCACGTGCGAGAGTGAAGCAAGCGTGTGCAATCCCATTGCGAACCGGTAGTAGAGGTAAGTAGAACCCACCCCTGCTCTGCGCGTCCCATTTTTGTGAAAATGGGACACGCGGGACGGGGTTTTGGGAGGCCAAAAATGGCCGTATTCTGTGTACAAAGGTGCACTGACATTTCCACCCTCTTTTGGGGTGGGGGGAGTGCATCTTATACTCCGAAAAGTACGGTACTGAAGACACAGTGACTTTGAGAAACAACACTCTATGTTTGACCAAAAAACCCACGTATTACTTACTTTCTGCATGAGTGAGCGAGAAAGGGAAGAACCCTCCAGCGTAAACACCTAAAATGAAGAAGATAGTGAGGCTGGTTTCATTATTCTAAATCGGTTCAGAAGTCCTGGGATGGGGTTAGAATGCTTTGCCCAGCATCCTGGCTAGGGAATTCTGGGAGTTGAAGTCCACACATCTTAAAAGCTGCCACGTTTGAAAAACACCGGGTGACAGCAAATGAACTATATTGCAACAGAAATGATTTATTCCCTTCCACATTATGGTAGGGACATTACGATACTCTTCCTAGCGCTTTCCCGTGTTCCACCAGTCTTTTGACTGGTTGCAAAGAAGCTTCCAGCTGGCTGTGCATAGAACAGTACCCTCAACTGTTTCTCGGGTTGGGAAACAACCATGACACAAAGTCACAGCTCTTCGGAGAACATCCTTTCAGGACATTCTGAGTCTTGCGTAGAGCAAATGGCTGTTTGTGGGCTGGGACACATTTTCCAAGATTGCCATGTCCTCTTGAGAAACCTCACAAAGAACACCAGCTGTGAGCTCACCCTGTTCGGGCACAAGCATCTGCTTCACAGGAGCTGATTAATTAAACCAATAAGACTGTGTCACTGCACTGTCAGGCTGAGAATGTAGTGAAAGATGCTCTCTTGGATAGCTGGGACTTTGTGTCATGGTTTGCATGCACGCACACACACGTAATGAATATGAATATATACAGATGTGTGGGTGGGTGTATCTCTATCTATCTATCTATCTATCTATCTATCTATCTATCATCTATCTATCTAAAAAGTTAAAATCTCAGGTGTTTTCCGGTGTCATTAAAAGTCTCTTAGTTGAAATGCTTAAAATCCTGGCTAAAATCCCATCTTAAGATCCTTCAAAATCCCAACAAAACACTTTGTAAGGTCTTTTGAAACTCTGGCTAAAATCCTAACCAACACTTTAAAAGTTTTCTTTTTGGCAACGTTTCGAAAGCTCTCTAACTTGTCATCATCGGGCCCCTACTTTCAGTTTAGAAGCTATCCATCTATGTATCCATCTATGTATCCATCTATCCATCTATCCATCTATCCATCTATCCATCTATCCATCTATCCATCTATCCATCTATCCATCTATCTATCTATCTATCTATCTATCTATCTATCTATCTATCTATATCAGAGGTCTTCAAACCAGAGGGTGAAATCCAGCAGGTTCTGACGAACTGGTAGCGTAAATTTTTAGTAGTTCGGAGAACCGGCAAATACCACCTCTGGCTGGCCCCAAAGTGGGGTGGGAATAGAAATTTTGCAATATTCTTCCCCAGGAGTGGGGAGGAAATGGGGATTCTGCTGTATCCTTCCCCTGGAGTGGGGTGGGAATGGAGATTTTGCAGTATCCTTCTCTTGCCATGCCCACAAAGCCACGCCCACAAAGCCACCAGGCCACGCCCACAGAACTGGTAATAAAAAAAATTGATTTCACCACTGCTTCAAATTTGGCAGTTTTAAGACTTGTGGTCTTCAACTTCCAGAATTCTGGGAGTTGAAGTCCACAAGTCTTAAAACTTCCAAGTTTGGGGATCCCGATCAACATCTTTACCTCCCTCCCTCCCTCCCTCTCCCTCTCTCTCTCTTCCTCCCTCTAATCTATCTATAGATATATATCTATATCTGTATTCATTTATCTATCTATATCTAAGTCTGAAAAACAGTTATCAACTTGCTTTTTTCAGTGCTGTTCAGTGGTGGGTTTCTACCGGTTCGGACAAATCAGTAGCGGCAGTGTTGGGAGGCTCCATCTACCTACCCGGAGGTCATCACTGAAGCGCTGCGCGTGTGCAGAAGGTTTTGTGCATGCGCAGAAGCACTGCGCACGAATAAAGCAAGCACGCATACGCGCTCAAAGTTCCAAACCGGTAGTGAAGGTAAACGAAACCCACTACTGATGCCGTTGTATCAAGGAACTGTCACTAGAAGAATTGCTTTAAGTCGAGGACTACCTGTATACTATATTGATACTGTAGAAAGGAAATGAAACAGGACAACTTTGTACCTTTTCTGCTCCAAGGTGATGAGCTAAGACCGGGAGAAGGCTACCATCACTCATGCTCAAGCAGACGCTGTTCGGCTTAAGAACCTGCCAAGAAAACAGGAGCATCTTAGTAGTTTCAACTGCAGGAAAAGACTGCAGCATTGATGTGTATGGCTACAGGTGGCTCTTATCTGATGGCTGTCTAAAGCTCTCTCATCCATCAAGCAGCACTTAAGGTATTTCAAGGAAACAAACAGATGCATTACTTACAGTAAGCAGGCATCTTACCTGCAAGAGAAATCCATATACAGTATCTTGGGAGCCAATTTCAGAAACTTTTTATTTATTTTTTGTTTAGTTTGATGATTTGACCCATTAACTTTTTGCGAAACAAGATTGATTGGCAATAGGGCCATTCGTTCAAACAACTTCCCCTCCCAGGTCAATAAGCAGGTAGATTTCTGAGAGGCAGAGGCAGATTGGCATCAAGCTACCCTGTTTTCCCCAAAATAAGACATCCCCTAATAATAAGCCCAATCGGGCTTTTGAGCGCATGGCAATAAGACCAAGCACTTATTTCAGGGTTCAAAAAAATATAAGACAGGGTCTTATTTACAGGGAAACACAGTAGAAATTGGGAGACCGTGAATTCTAGTCCTGCCTAGGCGAAAAGTCATCTGGGTGACCTTGGGCCAGTCACTCTCTCTCAGCCCTAGGAAGGTGACAATTGTTCTGACCTAGGTTTCCTTAGAAAGCATGAAGCAAAGTCTTAATTCTATCCAAACCTCTTTTATTTAAATGACTGTGAATTACTGTCATTCACAGTCAACAATGCTTTGGCAAACAGTCTTTCAGAGGAATGTTTATCAACACCCACAGTATCTCCCTTGGAATGCTGCCAGAGAACCAATTTCCAAACGCAGGGCAAGGCCAAACTTGGTACAGATTCTATTACAGTCACAAACAGAACTTTCCAATCTTGAATCGACTAAATGAACTAATTGCTTCCTGCAAAAGCCCACGTCCCGTTTGCTCCTCGTTTATGTCCTATGGGAGGGGCCAATTATCTCCAAGGTGTGGCCTTACTCCTGAGTCGACCCTGCTTTCTTAATTGTTCTTGTCTTCTGGCAGCTCTGTGCCTGCGCACACTGGGAACGGGCTCCAACTGCTTCTCTGCCTCGCTGCTCTCTCTCTCTCTCTCTCTCTCTCTGCCTCCGACTCAGAGCCCTCGTCCGAGCTTTCCCCAGCCCCCAGGACTGACCCAAATTCCTCCCCAACCTCCTCACTGTCCGACTCTGCTGCCAACTCCACTGGCCGCAGCTAGGCCACAACAACTATGAGAAACCACTTCTGAAATTTTGCCAAGAAAGTTGCAAGGGCACTTCAGACAATCTCCAGGAGTCATTACTTATTCAAAGGTACAAGAACTAAAAAATTTCTTTAAAAAAATCTAGTTTTCTTCTATTTCTGGGGAATCCTACCACGAGACCCTAACAAGGAAAACTCTATCCAGTAAATCTTACGTCAGTGAATATATTTTTGTTCAAATGATGCTTGGTGCTTGACAAATTAGGATCGTTTTTTACTGATTACACTTTCAAACTTCTGCAAGTTTGAAACGTTTTGTCATAAAAATTTGAGATCTGCTTTTTTTTTACACTTGCGGGAATAATAGCTTATTGTCCTAGCAAGGTAATGTGCAAAATCACAATAAATACGACTAAGTAGCAGGACTATGAAGTTGTATTAATGAGTCATATTTCAGACCTTCAGAAATTCAGAAATAATGTAGCCTCAGAAATATCTGAGTAAGCTTTACTTAAATCTCAGAGGTTAGGGAATACAGGTCTAAAGAGAAGACAAATTGGATTACAGTTCCTTAATAAAAGGTGGTCCACAGAATTAGCATTACAGAATTCAATCAGAGAATTTAATCTAGCTTGTCAACATTATAGAAGTTACTGTTTTGGTTCAGACTAAACTCAACAATCATACAGTATTTGAGTACATGTTTAATAAGGTTAGCGATTTGCAAAACTCTTAATTGTTGTAATAAGCATGTCGATTCATAACCTTTGATTTCTTAATTTTTATTTTACTGTAAGTCAGAGACTTTTAGCATCTGTCATATCAACTGAAGATTCGGAAGACTGCAATCTTAACACATTTGAAAGATGCCAGCTTGGGAAACAATGTTTTACAGAGACCTAGAAAAACAAATTACTGGCATTGTTCGCAACGGAAAACTAAATAAGAGTTATATAGCGATAATTTCCCTAGTGAACAAAGCAACCCAGATATCAAGGCAGGAATTCATCACAGGTGATCCTGTAAATCTTACCTTCTTCAGAGCTTGCAAATAGCACAACGTGCGGTCCCAGTCATTCTGTTCTCCAAACCGTGGCCGGTTCCATAACAGGTGAGCCTGGCACACGCACACTGGCCTCTCGGTGTGCTCAGAAGTATTTGATTCTTCATTTCTAAAACCGCAGGATTTATTATTTTTATTATTTTTTATTTATTATTAAATTTATGTTGCCGCCTATTCGCCCAAGGCAGTTCAATAGGATTGACTATTATTAGCAAGGTGACTCCTCCCTCTCAAATCAGCTCCTACTTGAGCCATATTTATTTATTTATTTATTTATTTATTTATTTATTTATTTATTTATTTATTTATTTATTTATTATCTATTTATCTATTTATTAATTAATTAATTAATTAATTAATTAATTATCAAATTTATATACCGCCCTACTCCCAAAAGGGACTCAGGGCAGTGAACAGCCAAAATAAAATATAATAACATATAAAAGTTAAAAGCTATTAAAATAAATTAAATAATTTGGGCTCAGAGAAGAAAATTTAAAACATCCAATTATATAAAACATTTTAAAATCCAATTTAAATTATGGAACAAAGGGATGTTTTAAAAGACTCTCAGAATTCCTAGTCCCGTGATGGCGAATCTATGATACATGTGCCGGAAGTGGCACGCACAGCCATTTTTCCAGGCACGAGAGCTGTCGCCCAAGTCACCTGCAGCTGCGCATGCACGCATGCCCCACCTGGTGTTTGGGCCTCCGTGGCGCATGAGTGCAATTCAGGGGACCCAGTTGGTTTTCAGAGCTCTCCTGAGCGTGCGTGCGTGTTTATGCATGCGCGCGAGAGTACTTGGCGTGCAGCCCACACGCATGCACCGACAGCATTCAAGCATGTGCATTGTGCGCACGAAAACCACACGGATGCACAGAAAACCGCACGGATGCGTGCAGCGCAGTAGGCTGCGTGCAAAAGCTGTGCACATGCACAGAGGGTGTGATTGCGCATGCAGCGCACGGTGGCGGCTGTGCGGGAAAGCTTCGCGCATGCACAGATGAGGTTGTGCGCACAGCACAAGGGGAGGACCTGTGCATTAGTGCGGATGGCACACAAGCGCGCGAAGCACGTACCTGTTCGACACTCGGTGAGTAAAAGGTTTGCCATCACTGTTATCCGATGTTCCCTAACAACCTCCCAGCTTTCAGAGATCGAGAAAATAAAGACTGTCCAGTCTAACACGCTTCATTTGGTCAACGGCTCCCTTTTCCGTTCCCCATCTTGACTTACCTGCTTTTTTGAAGCTTATACCACACAGAGTAGTCATCATGGAAAGCCGTCAGGTCCACGCTCTGGCCTTGGGTCACAGGTTCCTCATTTGGAAGGAAATAAACACACTGCATCCAGTGGTCTCTCCACTGAAAACAAGGGAATAAAAGAGCAATTTGAAAAAGCAGAGGAGAATTAATTGCCGGTTAACTTCAGCGACGTCGCAAAAGGCTTTCGTTGGGGGGAATTGAGCAAAAAACATGGAACTCCAGGAGCAAACAGCAAGATTATTCTTTTTTTTTTTCAATGTTTATTTATAACACAACACAATATAACAAACACAAAACGCATAATGTATGTTCCCTTTTTTCAACTGTTTCATAACGGTAATCTTCTAATATTTACATTTCCCCCCAATTCCCCTTATACTATTCATTTCCTTCTTGTCCCATTATCTCTTATTTACACTATAATTCCTAACATTCATGATATTAAGTTTATACATTTTATACATTGTCCTATAAACATTTTACATTTATGATTTCTCCCCTTTCATTATTCACTATTTCTAATCTCCAGCCAGTTGTACCATTTGTTCCATAATACACCGTATTCCGTATCTTCCTTTGCTTTTAAGTTCTTTTATTAATTTGTCCATCTTGGCACACTCTAAAATTTTTTTTATCCATTCTTCCTCTGTTGGTGTATTTTTTTTCCCAATTTTGGGCATATGATATTCGTGTGGCCGTTATGATATGTAAAATTAAATATTGTATTTCTTTAGTATATTTTCTAGTGAATATTCCTAACAAAAATGTCTCTGGTTTCCAGTCAATAGATGATGATGATGATGATTCCAATCAAAATATCATTCTTTTTGATAGCATATTGGCAAGACCACTGCTTTAGCATTCATTTTCCAGTGGTGGTTTTGCATTTGCTATAGAGGTGCCATTATGCCAAATATAACACATAAGCACATATGTGCATTTGTTAGAAAGGAGATAAGGCCCCCGTGAAATGTTTTGGTGTTGTTCCTGGGTAAAGAGATAGGTTGCAGGGCCCTTTGAAACATCATCTGAGCGGTGGTGGAATTCAATTTTTTTTTTACTACTGGTTCTGTGGGCATGGTTTGGTGGGTATGGCAGGGGAAGGATACTGCAAAATCCCCATTCCCATCCCACTTCAGGGGAAAGATACTGCAAAATCTCCATTCCCACCCCACTCTTGGGGAAGGATACTGCAAAATCCCCATCCCCACCCCACTCCAGGGAGAAGTATACTGCAAAATCCCCATTCCCACCCCACTCCAGGGGAAAGATACTGCAAAATCTCCATTCCCACCCTACTCCAGGGGAAAGGATATTTCAAAATCCCCATTCCCACCCCACTCCTGGGGGAAGGATATTTCAAAATCCCCATTCCCACCCCACTCCTGGGGGAAGGATATTTCAAAATCCCCATTCCACCCCACTCTGGGCCCAGCCAGAGGTGGTATTTGCCCATTCTCCAAACTACTCAAAATTTCCGCTACCGGTTCTCCAGAACCTGTCAGAACCTTCTGAATAGCACCCCTGCATCTGAGGGAAAGCCTCACTCGAGGGGGGGGTCAGGTGCTGCTACAGAGCTGTGTCTCCAGGATCCTGATAATGGCATGGTTTCATGGAAGCAATCCAGAGCATGCCAACCTTGCCAGATCAGATTGGCCAGGCAGATACTATGGGAGACAGGTGATCTTGTAAAGGAACTAGGCCTTAAGTCCATGATGGCGAACCTATGGCACGCGGTCCAAATTGCACACGAAGCCATGTCGACCAGCACACGTGGCCCTTGCCTGTTTGTCTTCCAGGTTTCTGGCACCCATGCTCACACGATGATCAGCTGTCCTATGCGTGCATGGCAGTGCTGAAAACAGGCCTGCGCATGCATGCCAGCCAGCTGATTGTTGGGCCCGCATGCACACTAGAACCTGGAAGTTCGGCTTTTCCGGAGTGCAGTCCCAACGAACCTGTGTGTGCGCGCATGATGTTTCCACGCGACCTTTTCGGCACTCGGTGCCAAAAGGGTTCACCATCACTGCCTTAAATCAGGCAGAGGTTTATTAGGTAGGAACCGGCATCTTGAATTGTGCCCAGAAGCAAACGGGCAACCAGTGCATCTTGCAAAGTGAGGCATGCCCATCCCTGCCCACGCGACTGCATTCTGGACCAGTTGAAGCTTTTGGGTTAGTCTTCCAAGACAGCTCCGTGTAGAATGCAATACGCAAGCTGTGAAATGACCAGGGCCATGAATGAATTTTTGAAGGCCTCCCATTTCAGGAAAGAGTGCAACCGGCACGCCGGGTGAAGCTGTGCGAAGGTCTTCCAAACCATAGCTGCCGTTTGCTCCTCAAGCAGGGGCTGTGAGATCCCCAAAGTGCAATCCCACCTGAGATCGAAGATAGATTATCTCCAGATCTGGGCACTCCAAACAACCACAGCCACTCAGTGTTAATTAACACTGAGTGAGAGTTGGTTGCTCCCCCATCCAAACTCGTACAACCTCCAGGCACTGGGACAGAAACTCAACAGCCTCACCTGGCTGACCCAGAGTTGAAGGACATGAGTTAGGTTTCATCAGCATATTTTTTTTTTTAATTTGATTTATATGCCGCCCTTCTCCAGAGACTCAGGGCGGCTTACAATGCGTTAAGCAATAGCCTTCATATTTTTGTATATTTATACAAAGTCAGTTTATTGCCCCCACAAACTGGGTCCTCAATTTACCTACCTTAGAAAGGATGGAAGGCTGAGTCAAATTTGAGCCTGGTGAGATTCGAACTTACAGTAATTGCAGATAGCTGGTGTTAATCACAATGCTTTAGTCTGCTGAGCCACCAGGCCCTTATCAATAATATCATATTGATGATATCAAAACCCAAACATGACGTCACTTATTGGTTTCATGTAGGTATCCTTAAGTAAAAGGTAAAGGTTCCCCTCGCACACATGTGCTAGTCATTCTCGACTCTAGGGGGCGGTGCTCATCTCCGTTTCAAACCCGAAGAGCCAGTGCTGTCCGAAGACGTCTCCGTGGTCATGTGGCTGGCATGACTAAATGCCAAAGACACACAGAATGCCATTACCTTCCACCAAAGGTGGTCTCTATTTTTCTACTTGCATTTTTTACGTGCTTTCGAACTGCTAGGTTGGCAGAAGTTGGGACAAGTAACGGGAGCTCGCCCCATTACGCAGCACTAGGGATTCGAACCGTTGAACTGCCAACCTTTCAATTGACAAGCTGAACGTCTTAGGCACTGAGCCACCGCATCCCTCAGTGTAGGTATCCTTATTATCATGAAATTCTTGGTAAGGCAACAAAGTGTTAGAAAGCTTACCGGGATCTCTTCAAAAGTGCTTTGTACCCAGTATGGGGCCAACGAGCATTTGATGGACCCAGCAGGATCCATGTCAATCTCCCACCAAGAAAGGACCACTTGGGCTTTGCCAGACTTGATGGGTTTCAGCTTCACTGTGTAGGACGCAGAAGCTCTGCTGACCGGCTTACTGAAATCTATACTGTGGAAAACAGCGAAGTGAAATCAGCTCCTTTTAAATGGCAGCTTTTCACATGGGTAGTTAAATGTTAAGCAGCATGGATAGGATAGGATAGGATAGGATAGGATAGGATAGGAATAGGAATAGGAATAGGAATAGGAATAGGAATAGGAATAGGAATAGGAATAGGAATAGGAATAGGAATAGGAATAGGAATAGGAATAGGAATAGGAATAGGAATAGGAATAGGAACGGAATGGAACAGAACAGAACAGAATTGAATTCTTTATTGGCCAAGTGTGATTGGACACACAAGGAATTTGTCTTAGATGTATACGCTCTCAGTGTACATAAAAGATATGTTCATCAAGAATCATAAGGTACAACACTTAATGATAGTCATAGGGAACAAATAAGCAATCAAATCATATTAGGAAACAGTCAACATAAATCTTCAGGATACCAGCAACAAGGTTACAGTCATAAGTGGGAGGAGATGGCTGATAGGAAGGATGAGAAGATTATTAGTAGTGCAGACTTAGTGAATAGTTTGACAGTGTTGAGGGAATTATTCATTTTGCAGAGTGATGGCATTTGGGAAAAAACTGTCCTCGTGTCTAGTTGTTCTGGTGTGCAGTGCTCTATAGCGTCGTTTTGAGGGTAGGAGTTGAAACAATTTTATGTCCAGGATGCGAGGGGTCTGGAGATATTTTCACAGCCCTCTTTTTGACTCGTGCAGTATACAGGTCCTCAATGGAAGGCAGGTTGGTAGCCATTGTTTTTATTATGTACGCAGACACACAAAATAAACTTACAAGATATACAGGAAGTCCTCAACTTACAACAGTTCATTTCGTGACCATTCACTACATTCACTGAGAAACCTCAGTGGTGCAGTGGTTAGAGTGCAGTACTACAGGTTACTTCTGCTGACTGCCAGCTGTCTGTAATTTTGCAGTTCAAATCTCACCAGGCTCAAGGTTGACTCAGCCTTCCATCCTTCCGAGGTTGGTAGAAGAGGACCCAGATTGTTGGGGGGCAATAGGCTGACTGTTGCAGCATCCCCATGATCATGTGATTTGCATTCGGATGCTTGATAACTGGTTCATATGACAGTTGCAGTGTCCCGAGGTCATGTGATCATCTTCTGCAACCCTTCTAACAAGCAAAATCAATGGGGAAGCCAGATTCACTTAACAACCGAGTTATTGTTGTGGTCCGCCCGCAGCCTGCGGAGCTGGCAGTGGAGTCGGACAGCGATGAGGCTGAGGAAGAACATGGGCCAGTCCTGGAGGCTGGGGAAGGCCCAGATGAGGGCTCTGCGTCAGAGGCAGAAATGGGGCCAGGGCCATCGGGGAGTGATGTGCAGACTTTGGAGCCTCCAGAGGCTGACAATAAGGTGGAGGAACATGAGGAGCCTGTTCCTAGTGCACGCATGAGAAGAGCTGCCAGAAGGCAAGAGCAGCTAAGGCAAAGAGGATGACTCGGGAGTAGGTCCAAGAGATGATTGGTCTCTCCCATTAAGCTTAAAAGACCAGCAACGGTTTTTGGCCTCTTTGTCAGAAAACGACATTTAGAGATTTGCTTCTTGTTTCACTGTATTCATTTCTTGTCGGCATCCTCTACTTCTGAACTTTTGCCAAGAAAAGCCTTTGGCAGTTTGCCTAATTATCCCAAGGTCGGTGATAAACTGAGGAATGGTGTTTTGAAGAGTTTGCTTTAATTTAGTTTGGACTACGCTGAGAATGAGTGAATTCTCAGCTGTTCTAATAAAGTCTGTTCGTTTTCGAACTGTTTGCATTTAATACTAACTACTTGGGCCTGGGTCACAACAGTTATTAATTTAACAATCTGTAGCCATTCACTTAACAAATGTGGCAAGGAAAGTTGTAAAACGGGGCAAAACCCACTTCACGAATTTCCCTTAGCAACATAAATTTTGATCACAATTGCAGTTATAAGTTGAGCATCATCTGTATCAGGAAAAACGCACACATCCCTAAAAACAGCACCACAAGATAGACCTCACCTGAACATAGGAATGACTTCACTGAGCGGCACAAAGTCACGCGTGGGCACCTGATTCAGTTGGATGTCACAGACGGAAGGTGCACCAGGGCATACGTCCATTTCTGGTGGGAAGACAATGGTCTTCTGGACACCTTCTGCTTGGATATGAATGGGAGACAGCTTGTTCCACGACCACATGCGTTTGGACTCCACCAACTGGGCATAAATGGTGGCTCTGTGAGGCACTGCCTCACATCCCTCCTGCTCATTGAAGGACGAATAGGAAAGAAATCAAATATGGTTCATGTGCTTTGGGGGAAAAAGAAACAATGACACGCAATAGCACTTATATACCGCTTTACAGCTCTCTCTCTCTCAGCGGTTTACAGAGTCAGCCTATTTGCCCCTATGAGGAACAATCCGGTTCCGCATTTAACCAACCTCGGAAGGATGGAAGGCTGAGTCAACCTTGAGCTGGTCAGGATTGAACTGCAGGCAGTGGGCAGAGTCAGCCTGCAATACTGATTCTAACCACTGCACCACCATGGGAGGGAGGGAGGGAGGGAGGGAGGAAGGGAGGAAGGAAGGAAGGAAGGAAAGGCAATAACTCTTAGACTTATATACCACTCCATGGTGCTTTTACAGCCCTCTCTAAGCGGTTTACAGAGTCAGCCTATTGCCCCCAAAAATCTGGCTCTTCATTTTACTGATCTTGGAAGGATGGAAGGCCGAGTCAATCTTGAGCCTGGTGAGATTCAAACTGTCAAATTGCAGGCAGCCAGCAGTCAGCAGAAGTAGCCTGCGAAACTGCACTCTAACCACTACACCACCACGGCTCTACCTTAAAAATAACAGCTAGGCAAAAAAACCCTTACTTTCAGGGACTTGGACAGGACTAGGCCTAGGACAACTCACTCGGGCTATCTTGCCACAGCCATCTCGCTGTGGCCAAGTCGCCCCAACCATCCTGCCACCAGCCAACCCAGCGCAGGCATTTTGCCGTCGCCATCTTGCCGCAGCCAACTCGCCCCAGGACAATTCATGTGGGATAACTCGGTGCGATAAACTTTATCCGCCACTGTTTCTTCAACGTTATCTCCATTTTTGTCAATGGAAATGATGTCAAAAGAACAATGGCGGATAATATTTATTGCATTGAGTTATCCCATGTGAAATTGTCCCATAGTGAGATGGCCACAAGAAGTTGTCCCATTCTGTTCGGAATTTTCTAGAACAGGGGTCCTCAAACTACAGCCCATGGGCTGGATACGGCCTGACAAAACCATTAATCTGGCCCACGTGGGACCACACGACTACCCCACCCACATTGCCCCACCTATCTGCCAGCCCCCACCCATCTTCTGGAGGCCAAGGAGGCCAAAAACGGGATGCGCGGAGGCCGAGGAGGCCAAAAACAGGCCCATTTTTGGCTTCCCTGGGCTCCAGAGAGAGGGAGAGGAAGGGAGAGAGAGAGAAACACAGAGAGAGAGAGAGAGAGGGGGGGGGGGACAAATAGAAGTCCCTCACACATACTCCAAGGTAGCCACATCCCTTCACTAACCTGCTTTCCACCCCCAGGAGCAAAACAAATTAAAGTTTAATTTGTGTGTATTGTTTAATGGACTGCTAAATTGGCCCCGCCCACCAGTCACATGACAACATAGCAATGCGCACCCAGCCGGTCCGCCCCCCTCCCCCCATCAGTCTTTTAAACTTGTTTAAAAAGTTTGAGGACCCTTGTTCTAGAACCTCAAACATTTCTCAACAGATCTCTTGGAAATTGTTAAGCTGTTTTATCCCAGGAAACTGAACGTTCTCAGAAAACGTCTCCGTGTATCTTTTCTATATATTCATCTTATCCCTGTGCTGGTCTCTAAAAGCATTTTCTCAAAAGCTCATGAAATGTAAGGCACAGATCACATTAATGAGAGGCCAAATATCCGTTTCATCAAGAGTTGCAAGCTAGTGAACAAAACTGATCAACTAGGAATCGGGAAATGTTTCATCGTGAGAAATCTGGAGGTTGACTGTCTTTCTATCCACCAAAGAACACAGGTGAATTTATCTTCTCTGGCCTAGTTCACTCCTTACCTGTACGAGATGCTTGTGAGCATGTTCATAAGAGGGCAAGGCCCCTTCCCCGATCAGTTCGGTGTCAAACAGCTCCGTGATCAGGATGTTTGCACGGGATTCCATGTCTCCGTCTGAAAAGCATCATACAAAACCGACATTTGACCAGTGACTCTGGAATTCAGTTTGGACTGTTCCCAAATAAACTTGTTTTAGACTTTTCTACTAAATGTGTTTGGTCTCAAACACATACAGGTAGTCCTCGACTTAAAACCACAATTCAAAGTTATGGCGCACCCTGAAAACAAGACTTTTTAAGTCCAAGGTTTGAAAATTTGAAGTCTGCCCCCCCTCCCCCACCCCAGAGAGTCAAGTAACCACTTTCAGGTTCTCAGAATACAGCCCACTTTTGCAGCTGTGCCCCGTGTGATTTACAATATTTTTGCTGGAAATTGGCCTTTACTTCCAGTTTCCACCCCATAGCAAAGAATGGGTTTGCTTAATGACTGCAGCATTCACTGAACTGCTGTAAAAAACTTTTTTAAAAAATCAAGCAAGCAGTCACAGGCCAACCCACATTATGAGTGTCATGATTTACACTCGAAATTGTGAGCTCGATTACAGTTGTAAGTTGAAGACTATCTGTATAGGCAGCATCTTCTTTTTAAGCTATCTAACCAACTGTCCCCCAGCCATAAGAAATCATAAGAAATAGGGTTAGGAGAAGGAGATGCAATGAGAATTATTTATTTTATTTTTCATGAAATTGTCTCGTTTCCTTTCCATTCCCCTCCTCTGGCCGACCTTTCGACTTTGTTTTTATTTTATTATTTATTTATTTTATTGGTTTGATTTATATGGTGCCCTTCTCCGGAGACTCAGGGCGGCTTACAATGCATTAAGCAAAGCCTTCATACTTTTGTATATACCTGCTTAGTAGGGCTTTCGGCCCCCCCTAAGCGGTGTTCTTTTTTATACAAAGTCAGTTTATTGCCCCTACAATCTGGGTCCTCATTTTACCTACCTCGGAAGTCTGAGTCAACCTTGAGCCTGGTGAGATTCGAACTTGCAGTAAATGCAGGCAGCTGGCAACTAAGTGCTATTTAACAACGCTTTAGTCCACTGCTCCACCAGGCTCCTGTGCAGTGACTTTGACCACTAGCTTCTGTGGCTGGCCCAAGGGAAGAACAAGTGGTTGCAGGAAATTAGGTGTGCCTAGTCTAGTGAAGGGATGCAGTGGCTCAGTGATGAAGATGCTGAGCTTGTTGATCAGAAGGTCGGCAGTTCAGCAGTTCGAATCCCTAGTGCCTCGTAATGAGGTGAGCTCCTGTTACTTGTCCCAGCTTCTGCCAACCTAGCAGTTCGAAAGCGCTTAAAAAATGCAAGTGGAAAAATAGGGACCACTTTGGTGGGAAGGGAACAGCCTTTGGCGTTGAGTCATGCTGGCCACGAACATGGAGACGTCTTTGGAGAGCGCTGGCTCTTCGACTTAGAAATGGAGATGAGCACAGCCCCCTAGAGTTGGGAACGACTTGCACGCATTTGTGGGGGAACATTTACCTTTTAGTCTAGTGAAAAGAAGGACTAGGGGAGAGATGATGGCTGTCTTCCACTGTTTGAGGGGCTGTCACAAAGAAGAGGGGGTCAATCTGTTCTCCAAAACATCAGAAGGCAAGAAAAGAAACAATGGATAGAAACTAATCAAGGACAGAAGCAACCTAGAACTAATACAAACAGTGCATAATATCGCAAAACAAAACTTGTTCGACTGTACTATACAGTTCAGTATGGGTTATTTTCAAAGCAGAGACATCTCCGGATAGGTATCCCAACTTTCCAAGTGAAGGCAGGACATCAGAAGGTCTGGCATTGTTGAAGGCCTTGAGAAATTTCCTGACGGTGAGAACAATCAACATATGGAACAGCTTTTGCCTTCAGAGGTTGTGGGTGCCCCATCACTGGAGGCTTTCAAGAAGAGACTGGACTTATGCCATTTGTCTGAAGTGGCATAAGTGATCGAGCAGGGAATTGTACTACAGGACTTCCAAACTCCCTTCCAATTCTGTTATTGTACGTCACTGCACATACAGCACACCACAAAAACTCAATATTGGACTTGGGGGAAGGAAAGATCAGTTTCCACAACATATTGCGCAATCTCTCCAAAGAGTAAAAGCAGGCTGGACAAGCTATTAAACTGTAATGTGGTGAGTCTGTTTTTTATACTTAGCTACACTGGCTGAATCTAGCCAATGTTAGCATCTTCATGGTGAAACGAGCCACGGTATATGAGCCTAGCCTAAATGTTACAGCACAGATCAGGTATAATATAAGCATGGTAATAATTCTCCCTGTTGATACAGAGGGGCTCTAGCATAACTTTTTCCAAGGAGCCTATTTGTTTTTTTCACAGAATTTGCAATTTTCAAAGAAATTACCTTCTTGTTCCTGGTGGCGGGGAGGGTCAGTGGGACAGACGGACAGATGGATGACAAACTGGTAGGGGAAAATATTCCTATTCCCCAAAATACACAACGATATGTTTCAAAACGGAAAAAGCTGTTCTAAGTACATCACTAAATGCTAGTTTTCAGCATATCTTGCTTAAGTGTAGAGCTAAAAAGCAGCTAAATTTCTGCGCAAATGAGCAAGAGCAAAGGTGAAACTAAGCAGAACTGTGGATATTCTAGCCACTCACAACAAAAATTCCACACCTCAAGTAAACCATGGTGTAGTAAAGTAGTTTTTGCATGGGATGTCTGAAAACATCAGAACCAAAGCTTTTTTCAAGATAGATGGATGGACGGAGAGAGCGGGGGAGAGAAAGAGAAAAGCACACAAGTTTTGGAGCACACAGCAACGAAGAAAACCGCAACTTGATTAACTTTGTTGAGAAGTTTCCTAAGCAGAAAATGCTTTGCTTGGAAAAAGGCTATGAAATGCTCAACTAAAATCCTGTAACTTCCTCTTCTTAATCTCCTTGGGACAAATTTGAAAACTTTCCTTCACAGCTACCAGATTATGAGCTGAAATGCAGATACAACGTAATGTTGTGCCTTTTTGCAGCAGAAGGCCCAGGAAAAAAAAAGACGCAATTCTATCGATCAGCAACTGGCAGTCAGAGAGAGAGAGAAATGTAAAATATTCCTCAGCACTCGGCTGAGGTGCACTGTGCCAACACAGCAATCTGATTAGTGCTAGGATGAGAGATTTATTTTCCCCCTGAACATTTCGATTAAAAATAGTTGCAATTTTTTAAAAAATATTTTCTTGGATTGTAGTTTGACATTTGGATAATTACATTCCGCTTTATGCGCATGTCCTGGGGTGGGTGGGTGGGGTCACGTGATCCTCGTTTTGCAACCTTCTGACAAGCAAAGTCAAGTGGGAAGCCAGTGTCAGATTTTCAGGCTGTCTTCAAATAAATTGCATCTCAAACAAATTTCCATTTTATTAAGCACGGCACTTTTTACACCAACTCCTAGCTGCCAGCACTGACGTGCTGACCCCGAACCCCTCCTCTTCCTTCCCCCACTCCTCTGCATTCACTGGCCATCTTCCTAATCCTTCACCCCTAATCTACTGCTCCAATTCAAAGAATTTCCCCCCTCCCATCCATCTCCTAGGGGACATTATCTCCAGAGAAAAATAAGTAGGTGAAAGACAACCGTCCCATCCCAGACACCTTCGCCTTCTCCTTCTTATGTCAGCACTAGGATAAATGCATCTTGACGTGCTGACAGACAGATTCACTCAACAACCGGGTTACAATCTTAACAACTGCAGCGACTCACTTAACATTTGTGGCGAGAAAGGTCATAAAATGGAGCAAAAACTCACTGATCAACTGTCTTGCTTAGCAAGGAAAATCTTGGGCTCAATTGTAGTTGTGCGCTGAGGATTACCAGTATATAAAAAATATTCTGTTTCTCCGTAAATCAAGGCAGTAACCTTACCTGATCCCACGGTAACTTCGGTAGAATGCTTGTTAATTATCTTTATTTTGTCACCAAAGCCATTCTTTTCCACGATCTTCACAGCTGTATTGGCCATTGGTTTAAAGACCTGCAACATAATCATCCTTGGTATTTATTCGGTGTATTTCAACAGTTCAAAACACTATTTATTTAAATCTGTGGAGGCCTCCCCCTCCAGTAGACTCTGGGCGTCCATAATACATTTAAATATGCCATCTATATTACCTCATTAATTTTTAAAAGCTCTCCAGTGTAGAGCTGTCATTTGGAGTCGAGTTGTCCATGACAAAAATTGAGAGCAGGAGGAAGCAGTTTTTATCATGTAAATTCCTGAGTTTTGAGACAAGGATGGGATTTTGCTGCTTGCCTTCCTGTGAACACCTTAGAAGTTCATTGCCCTAATGCAAGGGTCTCCAAATTTGCCAACTTTTAAGACTTGTGGACTTCAAGAATTCTGGGAGTTGAAGTCCACAATTCTTAAAGTTGCCAAGTTTGAAGAACCCAGCTCTAATGCCATTGCTTTTCGTTTCTAGCTTCCAAGTGTCAACTTGCAAAGCACCCCTGGCCTGCTCTCGAGTTACCATAGACATAGGGGGATGGGAAATCAACAAAGCATTTGGCAGCCAAAAACAAAAGCACATTCCAGACATCTCTCTCTCAAGGTTGTCTCCCAGGGTTACCCAGAGTGCCTGGAGGGGAGTGATCTCTACAACCCTTGAAATTGCTCCTTTACGAATGTGACTGATGACATACCCTGGGGGGAGGGGGGAAACAGGGTCATGATTGGGGCGTAAATTACATGGGGTCAGAGTTGGCTTCACTTGGAACATGCCGACATGAAGCTCCTAATAAATAACTGGATTTCTTTTGAAGTTTGGCTTGAGGCTCGTGAGTTAATTAGGGCATCTGTCAGAACTCTGACACTGAGCTTCACTGAGCCATTCCTGGTTCAGACTATAACTCCCAGATTCCCCCAGGCCAATAAAGACCAAGCTAGATGATTATTTGAGAGCTGTTCAGAGGTCCAATAAATCTGGATGGTATCCAGTTGGAAAAGGCTGAGCTGGATGAACAGGAAGTTGCCTATCTAGCCTAGATGTCTTAAGAGTATTTTCACTACTTCTTGGGGGGTATGCAAAGAGGAAGGAGACACCTGGGAAACTGCATTTGATTGGTTTGACCATAAAGTTTTGATCCTAGTAGAAATTCTAGGATTTTTTTTTTTTAAATTCCTTATTACAGAAGAACCATAACTGAACAGAATAGGATCTAGAATGGCTGAGAAAAGTGGTGAATTTCTGCTTTTAAGAACATCTTACAAATTCGCTGCTCAGAATGGAACCAGAATCTTCTTTGACACTGTACCCATTATATACCCGTGTTGTTTATACCCGGGTCTGCAAATTCAACAACTTTTAAGACTTGTAGATTTCAACTCCCAGAATTCCTCAGCCAGACAGCCTGGCTGGGGAATTCTGGGAGTTGAGGTCCACACGTCTTATAGTTGCCAAGTTTGGAGACCCCTTGCACTAATCCACTCTCCTCAAAAAAGAAGTCAATAGGATCTACTTTCCAAGTTCAAAATACTACCAGAAAATTACTACAGCCAGTTTTGAATATCAGTTATTGCAAAGCAACATTGCTAAGCACAAAGAGTGTACAACCTCCAATAAACACCCAGCTTTTCCACAGTAGCTTCGTGCCACTTTAACAACAAATCATTCTACTTATTCTTCTTTTTTATAGTACATTGGAAAGGGTTGATCAGTTATTCCTCTTTGCCAATGGGCAAACCTGGGTTAAATTTTTGCATTGACCTGGGCAATCAAAACAAGGCAAATTATAACAACTTAGCAAAGTGTTCTGACTTTGTATTCCACAAAGGAATACAAAGGCCACAAAGCTTCTGTTTATATTAAAACATGCATCTAATTAATGAATGAATCCTGACAAAAATAAAATGCCTGCCACATGCCAAGCTGTCAAAATTGCTTTCTTTCCTGCCAAAATGTAAATGTGAAAGTAAAAGTTGAGGAACACAGATGGCTACAGGCCATTGCCGGCCAAAAAGTCTTTCATTAGTCAATGGTTTAATATAAAAACTAACCCAACCTGACTTTGTCCCTATCTCCTCAAAATACAAAATTTCCTACCTAATCAGAGCCTTATTGTTATTTCAGAGTCATCAAAATACAAGGGTTTTTCTTGGAAGCTACCCAAGCAGAAACTAAATGTCTGCTTGCTAATAGGCAGACTCTAAAGTGAGAAAACAATTTGTACAGTTTCAGGCATCTGCGGACAAATCCACTTTTTGAAACTCTATAGTTGTTGGGGTTTTTTTACATAAAGAAGGAAGAAGTTGGTATTCCACAACACACACCTATCATAAAGTTTACAATCCATTCTCTTGGATGCAAATACAGATTCCTTACATGTACAAATGTGTCTTTGTTGACTTACAGGATAAAGAAAGCTCTGCATAGGAGGTTCAGCTAAATACATGCGATTATCAGCTCGGTAAAAACCGAGGAGCTTTGAAAAACTGAAGTTCACGCACAAGAAGTCTTAATTTAGATAGTCTCTGATCCCATTGTGCAAACTTTGGCATAAAAACCCTGGCATGGATTTTGTAAAAGAAATTGTGCATACCTTTGGATAAAGATTGTTCGAGAAAATATTGGGAAAAAGTGCTTTCTATTTTTAACCCCCTCTATCTCCTTAGTTAAGGAGTTTATCTCCTTAAGTAGTTGATCTCCTGCTTAAAAATGAGTCCTTATGTGACATCTTCCCTCCTGGACAATGGTAAGAGATGCAAGTTACCATGTTTTCCCGAAAATAAGACCCTGAACCCCGAAATAACTTGGGAGGTCTTATTTTGGGGCGCATGGAGCAAAATGGGGCTTCTCTTGCCGTCTTACCTGATTTCCAGCTTTGAGTTTAAATATTTTCGGGGAGGGCTTATTTTTGGGGGGAGGCTTATTTTAGCACACACGCTCAAAAGCCCGATTGGGCTTATTATCAGGGGATGTCTTATTTTCGGGGAAACAGAGTAGGTGAAATGCTTAAATCAACTTCTCGAAAATAAAATAACTGAACCTATTGGTGGCACAGTGGTTGGAATGCAGTGTTGCAAGCTGACTCTGCCCACTGCCAGCAGTTCGATCATGACCGGCTCAAGGTTGACTCAGCCTTCCATCCTTCCAAGGTTGGGAAAATGATTGCTGGGAGCAAGAGGCTGGCGCTGTAAACTGCTTAGAGAGTGTTCTAAAGCACTATGAAGCAATATATGTCTAAAGTGTTATTGCTATTATTATTTTCAAATAGGAGCAGTAAGCAAAGCAGAATGAGGTCTTTGAAAAACCTGGATCTTAGCCATCCAATGGAACCATCAGATTATTATTTTTAAAGAATAAGGATTTTTTTAAAAATTAGATTTATTTGCCGCCCTTCTTCGGAGACTCAGGGCGTCTTACAATGCGTTAAGCAATAGCCTTCATACTTTTGTATATTTATACAAAGTCAGCTTATTGCACCCACAATTGGGTCCTCAATTTACCTACCTTAGAAAGGATGGAAGGCTGACTCAACCTTGAGCCTGGTGAGATTCGAACTTGCAATAATTGCAAACAGCTGAATGTTAATAACAGGCTTTTAGTCTGTTGAGCTATCCAGGCTCTTATTATTATTGCATGACTAGAAAGTAATCTTTTTTTTAAAAAGATTAACAGAGTTGAAAGGGACCTTGTCGGTCATCAAACCCCCCCTCCCCCATCAAGCAGGTGACCCTACACCAAAGAAAGTAGAAGCTACATTAGTTTTCACTATCCTATATATTTCTTTTAAATCCTGATTGGCAACAGCTCCTGAATAGGAGGTCTTTCACATCTAACTGCAGAGACTCTCCAACACTGTCTCCTCTTTACTGTTTGCAAAGGTAGCATATTTGACCAATCACATTTTTCAGACTATCATGTGATTCTCTTTCTTCAAAAGTCGGTATACATGCACGGCACAACATTCGGCCTTTCAAGTTTGAAAATCAATTCACATCCGAAGTGAGAACTGCCCTAAGTCAAGGACCTCAAGAAAATAAATTAAAACGCTGGAATTCACAAAGAATGCTCTGAGAAGAGAGCGTTAGGAAAGCATCTTCAGGACCTTGGAGAGCTCAAAGTTATAGATTGGGTATTTCAGCATCTGTTGGAATCAACTGGGGTTTTTTTTTTTAAAGCTGTCAGGAACAGTAAATGATTTTAGCTTAGTCCTTTCCGGCTACAATATTTACATATATTTATACACACATATATACTACCATTGGACCTAGGAAAAAATGTCATTAAATTGTCATTAATCGAGGAATGGCTGTATAGGAGAGTCGTCTTCTGAATCGTTCAGAAGATGATGCTGCTATACAGGTAGTCTCGTTTTATGACGATAAACTAATAGGAAGGCTACAATCTGAAGCTTGAATGGCAGAGAGAGGGGGGAGAGAGAGACAGAGAGAATTAAGAGTTCAACATGCTAGAATTTGCAGGGGTTTTGCTCAACATGGCAAAGTATTCTCAAGCACTATACTAGCAACAATAAAGCAGGGATGTGAACCCAGTTAACAATCATACTTAAAAAACATTCAGGAATATGGAATAACCAGAGAAAAGAACCTTTCTGGGCTTAATATGGAACAGGATAGAAATTTTTTTTTTCATTCACAGACTCAAGAACTGTCTCCTATTCAATTGATCCGCATGCGTTACTCACAGACAAGGGAGAAAGATGCTCACCTCAATGCCATAGCAGAAGTCAGCCCCTGCTGTCACTGCCATCATGGACAAGAGTCCAGTGCCAGTCCCAATGTCCAGGACAATGGCTTTTTCCCCTCTCTCTTTCACTCTGCTAACTGCAGCACGAATACCTTGAAAATACTTGGTGTTCTGTTAAAAGAAAGGAGGAGCCATTTTATTTCTCTGCATTCCTATTTCTTAGGCCTGGACAAATGTACCCTACCACGAGGGTTTTGGGATCTGTGAGCATTTGCAAAACGATGGATTCAAAGGTAAACTTTCTGAAAGATGCTCTATACAATTCCAGATGTGGCTGAACCAGGCCTACAGGACAAAAACTACCCCAAAACATCTGAAATTCAAAGTCACTAATAATTGCACCCAGACAACTAAAAATAAGGCAAAAAACAAATACTCAATACTTTTTCATTAGAAATTATCAATGTCATTTAGACTTTTGCCTCACAATTTAAGGCACTACAGAGTGGAAGTTCATGGAGCTACATAAGGAATTTCAACATCTAATAAAACCTGGCTAAAACGAATAAATAACTTACTCGGTCCTTGTCATTCAACATGTCTGCATAGCAGGACCTGTAAATAAAATTCAGTTTTCAGATCAAACACAGTACAGAATCAGAAAGTTGCCAAGGAGCGCCAACATTATCAGAAAAGAGCTAAATAAATGACAGGATAAACAATTCCTATTATGGCATATATATGAACACACCGAATATGAATGCACAATGATTACACTGCTGTTTATAAAAGGACAAGGGAAAATATCACATTTATGCACAGAATCCTGTGTAGTAGTGCACAGGAAATGGTACTCATACTCAAAAAGGAAGCGAAATTGGATCAAAATCAAGAGTGGGAGAGGATGTACCCTTAGATAACCTGGTTCAGAGGTTTGAGGCCTCGACAAACACCCTGAATTGCACCTACAAGAAAACTAATAACTCATACGGTTCCCAAACAGGAGGCTCACCCACTATCATCCAAATATACCATCATTGTCTCTAGAGCAGGGGTCTCCAACCTTGGCAACTTTAAGACTTGTGGACTTCAACTCCTAGAGTTCCTCAGCTAGCTTTGCACAAGTCTTAAAGTTGCCAGGGTTGGAGACCCCTGCTCTAGACCACCTCAATCTGCATGAGGTGTGATTTCCGAATTCTTTTCAAGAGCAGCGCATGTAGACTTGTCTTACAGAAGTCCAGGTGAAAGATATGTCAAGTCTTCAACGACTATGAGTAAGGCTCGTTTGTTCAGGAATGGTTGCAATTTGTGCAAAACTCTTGGCAACTTGAAGATTCCCCAGTCATGCTGGACGGGCAATTCTGGCAGTTGAAGTCTACAAGTCTTCAACTTGCCAAGGCCCTTGACCTAGAAGAATACTATGGATGAGGACATCAAAAGTTGCTCAGAAACCAAAGAGGACCAGTAGGGTTGTGTGCTGTCAAATCGGTCTCGCCAAAAGCTGTCAAAGAAGTTCAAGCAACAGTTTCTCTGCTATATCCTGGCCTGAAACAAAGCTGCCCTTATGCTATATTGATTTTTATATACTAACATTATGTTTAAATACATATATATTGCAACAGACAGGGGTTGAAATGTTCCTAGTTCAGACCAGATCCCTCAATCCAGTAGTGATGGCAACGGGTAGTTCGGAGAACCGGTAGCAAAAAACCCTGCCCCCACCCCACCCCAGGCCCACCTGAGCTGCACAATCATCAAAAGCTTTTTTTTATTTTTAAAAGCATTTTTTCTACAATCTCTTCAGCCGAAAAAATGCTTTTAAAAGCAAAAAAAAAAAAGCCTCTGGTGATCGCACGGCTCAGCTGGGATCGTCAGAGGCTTTTAAAAGCATTTTTTCTACAGCCTCTTCAGCCGAAGAGGTTGTAGGAAAAAAAAATGCCTTTAAAAGCCTCTGGCGATCCCAGCTGAGTTGCCTGATCACCAGAGGCTTTTTAAAAGCATTTTTTTTTACAAAACCTTTTATCATTTTAAAAATGATAAAATCATTTTAAAAAATGATTTTGAAAGTGAAAAAAAAAAGGTGGCCACGCCCATCCAGTCACATTACTCCCCGCCCCCTTCCACCAAGCCACGACCACAGAACTGGTAGTAACAAATTTTACATTTCACCACTGGCAACAGACCTTGCTATTTCCTGGTGGTAATCATAATTTTCATCTTCCTCTAACCACTCCATGGCTCCAGTAGTCGGATTGGCTCTTCCACAGAAAACCTTCATCACCGTCTCTCTTGTTTTGTTATTTGTGAGAAAAGTTCTGTTTAACGCAACATCCTATCTTTGGAGACATAAGCTAAAACCTATTGCAACAGAAAAGAAATTGCGGTTTAGGAAATGATGTGACCCGCGTAATGCCCTTGTCACATCAAAACAAAGCTTTGCAATCTTGAGATGAGATTTATCCCAAGAACGGAAAAGAATGATCCGGCAGCCACATTTATACACATATATGGTGGGGCTACCTTTTACAGGTAGTCCTCGACTTACAACAGTCCATTTAGCGACTGCTGGAAGTTACAACAGCGCTGGAAAAAGTCACATATGACCATTTTTCACATGACCATTGTGGCATCCCTATGGTCACGGGATCACGAATGATGCATCTTAAACACATGAAATGGGCGGCTGTATCAATTTGGTAAATGAATAAAAAAGAAAACAAAACTTGGGTCGATTTGATCATCAGACAGAAATCCCCTCTCCTGGAATCCCCTCCACTTACAATCATAATTGAGGCCAATGTGTTGCTAAGTGAGACACTTGTTGAGTTTTGTCCCATTTTACAACTTTTCTTGCCACAGTTGTTAAGTGAATCATTGCAGTTGTTAAATTAAATTATAAGACAGGGTCTTATTTGTGTGTGTGTGTGTGTGTGTGTGCGCGCGTGCGCGCGTGTGTGTGCATGTGTAGGTCTTTAGTTATTCGGGTCTTCTCCCGCGTAAAATTGGAAGTGTCTTGGTGACGTTTCGACAAAGTCTCATTCATCATCTTCAGGCTGGTGTTCTCGGCTTCGTGCTTCCAGGAGCACTGCAGCATTGCAGCACATATACAGCATTGCTCCTGGAAGCACGAAGCCGAGAACACCAGCCTAAAGATGACGAATGAGACTTTGTCGAAACATCGCCAAGACACTTCCAATTTTATGCGGGAGAAGACCCGAATAACCAAAGACCTACATACAAACACCCGCGAAAACCTCAGAAAACACACATATATATATGTATGTATGTATGTACATGGATGTGTGTGTGTGTATACACACACACACACACACACATCAAATTTATATTTTGCTGCTATAAATTTGGTATAAAATGGTTTGTCATGAATGCAACTGCTTGAGGGCTCCTGGATTGGAGCTGAAAGGTGAAAGGGATGCAGTATGCTCCTTCCCACATGCTGGGGTAGACCAGGAGCCTCGATAAAAAAACACTTCATACATACATATATATACACACATACATATATACATACATACACACATATACATACATATATATACACATATATACATATAAACATACATACATACATATACATATATACATATACATACATATATATACACATATATACATATAAACATACATACATACATATACATATATACATATACATACATATATATACACATATATATACATATATACACACAGATAGATATATACGCACACACATACATACATATATACATATTCATGTATATAAACATACATACACAGAAAACACATACACATATACATATATAAGCATACATACATACATACACATATATACATACATTCATATATATAAAACAGACACACACACACACATCAGAGAAACTAAACTTTACAGATTCCGTAGTTTCATTTAAGCTTGTTTGAGGGTGAGGAACTCTGCCCATGCCCATGAACCCTGTTTTCCTGGATCAGAGAGGGAACCTGAGGAGTGAACTCCACACATGCTCAGAGGCACGGGGGGGGGGGTAAGCAAAAGTGGGGCAGGCGTACCGAGCTTCCTCCTCATCCCCTGGGGAACCGAAACCCTTAACTGCCCTGCCCGGGGCGGGGGGGGGGGGGAGAAGGGGGAGTAACATTTCCCGCGGGGGTCACCCCCCCACCCCCCCCACTCGTCCGACCCACGAGCTCAACCGGCCGCGCTTCAACTCACCGGGCGCCGCCATCTTCCCAGGATGCAACGCGCGGAGCTTCCTTCCCTGGTGGGGAGACCAATCTCCTGGGAGAGTTGCGGGACCAAAGAGATGCGGAACGACACCGTTACAATGACACTTCCGGTTAGAGGTGGACCTCTGTCCAAGCGGGGCAAGAGGGGTGGAAATCGTGGCACAGTTGCCTTCCTGTTGCTGATGCTCTGGAAGGGAAGAGGATCGTCAGCATCCCTTCAAGTACAGAGATTTAGAAATCGGTTTAAAGCCGGAGAATAAAGTACAGGAGGCCCCAGTCTGGTTGCAAAGAATAACAGAATGACAAGAGTTGGAAGGGGGCCAATAACTTTACAACAACATAGTACGATTGACTTGCGGGGCCAGCGCGATGTGCAATAAATTCACATGATACAGTAAGGATTGTGTGTTTGTTAGTAGGATTCACTGGGTTAAGGATTTTCTCCCCCCCCCGCCCCCCCCCGTCTTTCACTGTGAGTTGTATTGGGTTGGGGGGGGAGGGCGTGCATGAAGGGATGCTCAGCCAATCTCATTGTACACATGTGGTACTCTTGACAATTAAAGTTTGAATTGAATTGAATTGACCCTGGAGGTCTTTTAGTTCAGGGGTCACCAACCTTTCAGGGATCACTAAATTCATAATTTTAAATCCCACGGACCACTAACTGGCGCCTGGAGGCTCAGCGGGCTGAGATGGTCAGCCAGTTCCAGGCCATGAGGCAGTTCCACTGGAACGAGGCCCTCTGGCTCTTTGCCACCAGCGGCACTTCCCTCCAGCCTTCGCCCAAAGCCCCGCACCAGGAGGCTGAAGCAGACCCGAAGTCAGAATTTCTGCCTCCCTTCGACCCACACAAAAAGACCCCAAAGGGGGAGACTCTCGGCAGCAACACAAACGTCCATTGCATCTATCCAGCCCAGGGGCCATAGTCTGAGGACCCCTGATTTAGTGCAATAAAAAAATGCAAATAATTTCATTGCAGAGCACCAAAATTTTCTCGCAGACCACCAGTGGTCCACGGACCACCAGTTGGTGACTGCTGTTCTAGTTCAACCCCCCTGCTCAGACAGGAAGCCCTATAGTCCCATTTCAGACAAATTAGTTATCCAATCTCTTCTTAAAAGGCCTCCAGTGATGGAGCACCCACATTTCTGAAGCCGAGCCGTCCCACTGATGGCTTGTTCTCACTGTCATGAAATTTCTCCTTAGTTCTAGGTTGCTTCTCTCCTTGATTAGTTGCCATTTAAGTTGCTTCTTGCCCTGCTTTAGGGTGCTTTGAAGAATAGGTTGACCCCCCTCTTCTTTGTGACAGCCCCTAAAAGTTCTCATCACCTTCTTCTGGAATGCTTTTCAGCTTTTCCTTCTAGTCTTTAGCCCTGGGATTTTCTGCGGGTTTCCCTTTTACTAATCAGAACTGATCCTGCTTGGCTCCCAAGGTAGACAAAAAGAAGCCAACAGGTTTTTTTTTGTTTTGTTTTGTTTCTTCCTAAGTAACTGATAAGGGTTATTATTATTTTTATTTTTCTTATTAACTGCATCGAAGTCTTTCCAGAAGGCAGGGCAAAGCCCTGTTGAAATTCATAATATTGAAATTAATTATTAATTATATTTTATTAATTATATTTTATTATAATAATTTTATATAATTGATATATAAATATATAATTAAATCTTATTAATTATTTATTAATTATTAAGTTGAATATTATTTATTAAGTTGAAATTCATAATATTTAAAACTATCGTTTCCCTGGGAAGAACCGGACATCGTGCTAAGGAATCCATTTAGACCTCAGCCCCTTCGAGGAAACGGCGATGGCGTCATCAAACGGGGCCGCGGAGCTGCGAACAACGCCGAGGGGCATGGTCGGGAGGCGAGGCGAGAGAAGTTCCCATGGTCCCTTGCGCGCCAGAGCGGCCTAGTCCCGTTGCCATGGAGACAGCTGCCGTGCTGCGCGTGAAGAGAAAGCGCGGAGGGTCTTTGCCGGCCGAAGCGCTGGTCCTTGCCTGCAAGCGCTTCCGAAGTGAGGCTGGGGCTGCCGCCGAGGCCTCCTCCTCCTCGCCCTTTCCGGGCGAGGTGGAGAAGACCCTTTTCAAGTTGGTAGCCACCGTAAACTCGGAGGTGAGGCTTCGTGTGCGTTTTGGCTGGGATCGTTAGATTAAATTATCTTTTTAATTATCGTTAGTTAATACGCGATGTGTTTAAGCGCGCCTGGCTGGGGGGATTCTGGGTTCACAGCATCTTCAAAGGTCGAAGGTTAACAGATTAACAGAGTTGGAAGGGACCTTGGAGGTCATCTAGTCCAACCCCCCCCCCCCCCCAGTCCAAGCAGGAGACTCTGCACCATTTCTGACAGATGGCAATCCAGTCTCTTCTGGAAAGCTTCCAGGGATGATGCTCCCACAACTTCTGAATAACAGAACATTGATCTAAACACGGGTAGTCCTCGGTTTACAACGGTTCGTTTATTGACCATTTGAAGTTTCCACGGCACTGGAAAAAAGTGACTTCTAGTGACCGGGTTTTTTTTCACATTTGTGACCGTTTGCAGCATTCTCCCTCCCCCCATGGTCATGTGATCCAAATTCTCACGTTTATGACGGTTGCAGGGTCATTGGATTCCCTTTTGTGTCCTCCTGACAAGCAAAAATCAAGGGGAGGAGGGGAAGCTGGATTCGCTTAACGACGCTGTTACTAATTCGACAGCTGCAGTGATTCACTTAACAAAGGTGGCAAGAAAAGTTGTTGGGGGGGGGCAAAGTTTGCTTCACAAATTTATCCGTGGCATAAATTTTGGGCTCAGTGGTCGGTCATAAATCGAGGACTAATCTTGTACTTTGAGCAGTTTTGATTCTTGTAATCTTTCAGTGGGCGAAACGGTGCATCGTAGGATAACAATTTTGGAACCAAAGGGACCTCAAATGGATGAACTTAAAGAATGTGTCCAAAATCTGAGACCTATGACTCCGGTGGAATTGACATTTTGCAAATTGTATAAAACAAGTGTATCATCATCCTCTTTTAACGACCCCATGACCCTTTGCAGGATGGAGTCTGGGCAACTGAATAGAGCAGAATGTTTACTGTCCGGATGCCCTTCCTGTCACCAGTGTGGAGGGTTTTTTTTTTCCCCCAGCAGATATATTCTCAGCGTGCCCATAGAAAGAAATATCTGCCTCTCCCTAGTATAAAACAGTGTTATGACATATACATCACCATAAAGGAGGGTGTGACATAATACAAAATGTCATACAAGATCTCCTGTGCTGTTGTTTGGCTGCAATGTACAGTTCAAAACGGGCTACTTCCAAGGAAGATTAACATCTCTGGATGTATCTCCACTTTTCCAATGAAAGAAGGACATCAGGAGCTCTGTCATTGTTAAAAGAAAATATTGGTGAATGCATTTCTGCACCTGAGGGCAGGATAAGAAGCAACGGGTGGAAGATTACCAAAGAGAGATCCAACCTAGAATTAAAGAGAAATTTCCTGACAGTGAGGACAATGAATCAATAGAACGTCTTGCCTCAGTCTGGAAGTTGTGGGTGCTCCATCACTGGAGATTTATAAGGAGAGATTCGACAACCATTTGTCTGAAATGTTAAGAGTTTCCTGCTTGGGCAGAGGGTTGGACTAGAAGACCTCCAAAGTCTCCTCTAACCCAATTATTCTATGTTCTATGCTGGTTTTGCACAAGGTTGGACTGAATTGGCCTGCATCCTGCCTCATTTGGGGGGATTTGCCCCATCCTGCCCCATTTGGGGGGAAGGTCATTAGACTATCTTGGACTGCATTGAAGCATCCTGCTTTGTTTTAGGGCAAAAAGTACGTTTGGTGCACCAAATATATTGTAGATTAGAACATTCAGATCCAGAATGTTCTTGTTCTGACCTAGGCTTCCTGAGACAGTAAAAAGCACACGATTAGTCTCAAAAACTCTCTTTTTATTTCAACAGTTGTGAATTATGTTCATTCACAACACTGAATGAGTCACAAATAGTTTGTAAAGAATCCAACAGAAGTATGCCTCAGTCCTTTGGGATAAGGCTGATAAACACCCACCTTTATCTCCCTTGACACGCTGCCAAAAACCTAATTTGCAATTAGCTTTGCAAGGCCACACGGAGCACAGAGTCAAATGGGGCTTCAGAATTTAAACCGACCAGAACGAACAAAGTTGCTTCATGCAAAGGCTCACGAGCCTTTGCTCCTCCTTTATGTCTTATGGGAGGGGCCAATCCATGCAAAGGCTCACGAGCCTTTGCTCCTCCTTTATGTCTTATGGGAGGGGCCGATCCAAGCCTACCCCCGAGTCATCCCTTTTGTTTTAACTGTTCTTGCCTTCTGGCAGCTCTGCGCATGTGCGCACTGGGAACAGACTCCCCTGTTCCTCTGTCTTGCTGAGGTCCGACTCTGGAGGGTCCAGAGGCAGCACATAACTCCCAGATGGCCTTGGCCCCCTCTCTGCCTCCGATGCAGAGCCCTCGTCCGAGCCTTCCCCAGACTCCAAGACTCGCCCATGTTCCTCCCCAACCTCCTCAGTGTCAGATTCTGCTGCCAGCTCCGCAGGCCGGCGGCAGACCACAACAGTTCTCAGCAACCTGCAAGGATCTTGCCCTGGGACACCTGCCCCGTTCCAAATACACTTACCGTACTTTTCGGAGTATAAGACGCACCGGAATATAAGACGCACCTACCTTTGTTGGTGAGGAAAAGAAGAAAAAGAAATCTCCCTCTGCCTCTGAGCAATTTTGCCTCGTTGCAGCAAACAGCCTGCTTTACTTTCATTTTCGTTTTCAGCATAGCTTGATTAGCACAAAGGGGAAAAAATCTACTCCAGCAATTTACCTCTTTGCAGCAAGCAGTAGAGCCTGCTCAAAACAGCAAATCAGCTGAGAGTTGGGAAGCCGATCCAATCAACTTGTGCTAATTAGGCTGTACTGAAACTGAAAGGGGCTATTTTTCCTTGCTGTTTGCTTGCAAGGAGGTAACTGCTGCAAGGCAGAGGTCAAACGATGGGGGCGGGGTTACATTTGGTGTAATGTAACCTCGCCTACCCTTTTGGGGGGGGGAAAGGTGTGTCTTATACTCTGAAAAATACTGCATTTTGCACATTCCGGAATTATGTGTCAAGATGTAATATGTTTTTTTATTGTGAATAGATCTATTTTTCTATTGGAAAACCCAAAAGGGGAGAAAGAGGAAAGATTATGCTGAGTGGGGGAATTGAGTTGAAGTCCGCACACCTGTAAATTGCCCAAGTTGAGAGAAACACTGCTGTAATCCCAGGTGCTAATTGAACTTCTTTAAAATGTCTTTCAGACCGAACCTGTTGACAAATACATACAAGAAGCTTTTACCCAACAGAAAGGGGGCCAGATCCTGCGACCTGCTCTAGGGAGCGCTCAAAGAATAATTCAGGATCTTCGTTCTTCAAAGCAAGCCAAAAGGCAGGAAAGCCGCTACCGCCTGATCACTAGCCTCCGCCCAAATATCAGCGATGGAGAAAATGCTGCTCTCAGAGCAAATGAGAAGGAATCTGATGAAAAGAAACAGTCTTCCATGTCTGAGAAAGACAAAAATGACGGCACCACAGGCTGCTGTAGAGACTTTCAGTTCTTTGATATTATACAGGAGGAAGAGGTGGAAAGTAATACACCTGCTTCCCATTTACAGGTTAGTACTAAATCACGGACCATCAAAACCCCGTATTAAAATGGGACAATAGCCACTGATGCAAACAGAGTGACACGATCCCAACTACAAGCTGGCCCATATTGTATCTTAGGTTTAGAATAATGTTTTTCACTAGGGCCTCTTCAGGGGTGGGCTTCAGATTCTTTAGCAACGGGCTTCCTGTCCCGTTGTTGGGTGGGTGTGGCCAAATTGGCTGCCTGTACCACGGGGACTGGGGGGAGGGTGTTTTGCCCTCGCCAGGCTCCGGAGGCTTTTCTTGAGCTTCCGGGAAGGCGAAAACTGCTTCCCCTGGGGCCCATTTCCCGACTTCTGGAACTTCCGGTAGGTCCGTTTTTTGCCCTCCCAGATCCTCCCCACGGCCCCTGTATTTATCTGGAATGATGAACGGGCCGCGTGGAGACTCTTGGGAGGAGGGGAGGGGAGGGGGGCAGCCAGGGATGGCATTTGGGGGTTTGCCAAACCCCAGCGATCCTTGTCTAGAGGATCGTCTGAACCCTGCCAAATCCCCAGGAGCCCACTGGGCCTCTTACTCCTGTACAATCTATCTCATAATCTTATATTGTTTCTGGAGTTTGTTTGTGAGTCCTACTGTAAATGCATTGGATATTATGTGGTCACACCTGTTTTTATAGCAGGACTCAGATTCTGGAATATTTGCCGCAAGAGTTGAAGCCAATTTCCTCATTACGGTGGAGGACGGGGCTCAAAACATTCTTCAAACACTCCTTTTAATGGTTTTCATTGCATCAACATTTTAATTGTATTTTGAAGAAGACATTTTAAAAAAACATTAAAGAATAATTTAAACAGAAATGGAGAATAACTGCAGCAGTAGCAGTTGGGGGGGGGGAAGAAAGAGAAGAAAAAAGGGATGTTTGATTGTTTTTTTTAATTTTTTTGTTTTATTTTGTCTTTTATTTTTATCACTAAATCAAATCTCATCTTTTTTTTTAACTTCAATCCCAACCTCTGTGTAAAACCTTTGTGATAGCAATAGTATTAATTATAGATAGTTATAGCCTTTATTGTCATTGTACATCATGTATACAACGAAATTGGTTTTAGCCTCGCTGGTGCAATCCATGACAAAAAATACAAACAACATGAATGGTATAAAGAATAATCCCTGTGCAAGTAATTAGTGGGGGGAAAAGAAAGAAAAAGAAAAAACTAGTCATATGCTTCCGCGTGTGCTTGGAATGATTGTGGTTGCGTTTAAGAGTCTGACAGCCCAAGGATAGAAACTATTTTTAAATCTTATTTGTTCAGCTGGCTATGCTTTGATGTCTTCTACCCAATGGTAGAAGTGCGAAGAGACCCTGACTAGGGTGTGAATCATCTCTGAGTATCTTCCTTAGTCTGCTAAAGCAGTGAGACCTGGCGATGTCATCCAGTGGTAATAGAGGGCAACGAAAGAGTGAGCCAAATTGATCACTCTCTGTAGTGCCTTCCTGTCTGCAGCAGTTAAACCAGCGTACCATACTGTAATGCAGCATGTGAGGACTCTTTCTATCGTGGACCGATACATTGGCATCCTTCAGTCTCAAAAGATGATGGTATCGTGCTCTGGAAAGAGGTCCTAAAACATCATCTAGTGTGACTAAAAAGGCCAATTCGAGAGCCATCCCTTCTACATGGAGGGCAGATACATTCTGTCCCCTGCCCAGCCCCCAGATTTTGCTGGTTCTAGGACTGCGTATTTGCCTCAGCCTGCCGAACAAATGTCTCTTCGAATTGGAGAAGGCCATGCTGCATCTTTAGCCTCCAAGCTGAACGATTGGAGGTCAAGGTGTCCCAGTTGTTAATGTCCGTTCCCAAGGCCTTTAGGTCCCTCTTGCAGATATCCTTATATCGCAGCTGTGGTCTCCCTCTGAGGCGTTTTCCCTGCACTAATTCTCCATACAGGAGATCTTTCAGAATCCGACCACCAGCCATTCTCACGACATGCCCGACCCCGTGTAGACGTCGCTGTTTCAATAGTGTATACATGCTAGAAATTCCAGTGGACCGATAACAAAATAACAAAATCGTGTTAGGGATTCCATTGTTTTATATATGCTTGTATGTATTCTATTCCTTCCTTTCTGTTTGTTTATGTTTTCTTTTATTCCATTACTTAAAAATGTATTAATGTATTAATAATATTTTAAGCGTTACTTTAATTGCATTCTATTTTAACTGCATTTGATAAGCTTTTCTGAGCTGTTAAGGGAATGGATACTATGCAAATATTATCAATGAATAATACGGTTTGTTTGGTTTGGGCTCCATTGTGAATCCAGCTGTTACAAAAGTCACAGGTAATATTTCCAGTAACTGATCAGTGAAAGAGGTTTTCCATAGGTTGTCCACATTTCCAGTCACAACAAGGTCAGACTTTATGGTTTAGAAGCAAGTTCTAAAAACAGCAAGAGTAACCCAGAACAAAGTGCAAGCACTGATTGTGTTGCAACCGTCAACTGCCCTTTGAGTTCAGATAGCCCTGGGCTAAAATTCCTTTTGACATTATGCCACCTTTACGATGTGCGGCATTCCTCCAGCCACAATAGCCTCTTTAGCAACTTGGAAAAGCAAGCAAGGGACAGTTCCACGTTATCTAGAGAGCATCAACACAGAGAAAACCCGGCTAAAATTCTGCAGTGTCTGTGGACTAATTTCTGTTCATGCAATGACCTCAAGGAGAAAGAAGCTGCTATAATTGTGACATTAATTTAGATGTCGTCCACGAACCCTGGCATTTAAACTTTCTAAATCATAGACTTGGACCCCCATGTGCCTGGTAATTCGGACAAGATATGACAACTTTTCATTGATCAATTACTCAAAATGTTACCTCTGTGTTCCGTTTTTTAAAAGGACGTTTTACCGAGCTTCTGGTGTAATTAAAAGATCAAATACTGTAGTTAGTGGACATCTGATTGTTGGTCCTTAAAATTATGTACTTCTAGCCTTACATGTCACTAAATAATAGCAGTCAAATAGAGCAAATAAATTTTATAAAAAGGCTCCTTCTTGGCAAGTTCATATTTGAAAATGACAAAAATATAATAAATATGAGATCAAAAAAATCAAGTAATACAAGGATTGCAACTTTTGGTACCACAGGTCCCCCCCCCCCCCAAATTCTTGTGAATTGCAAACTGCACCTATTTTGGCATTAAATCTAACATTAAAAATGAAACCTTGTGTTCTCTTGGGTCCTTTAATCAAAATTGGCTTCACTTAACCCAAAATGGTAACAAGTAAATTAATTTTTGAGAACTCAGGAGAACATTGAACTTTGTAACTTTTTGTTAAGAGTTTCCTGACAAGAAAGAAACTGTGTTGCCCAATTAAACAGCGTTCTATTAAATATTTGCTCATAAATAGGGAAAGAAACAAATAGTTTATTTCTAATGTTGCCTTTTGTCCAACTTAGTTTTAAGTCAAGAAATGTAGTGTACTTTAAACATTAAATATTTAAACACTCTTTTCTGCAATTAAGTGTGAAAAGGCTAATTTGGAGGACAGGATTTAATAATTTGGAAACCTTGTATTAACAGGGTTGATGTTGTATGTATGATTCCATTTACAGTGTGTGTATATGATAGAGAGAGAGACAGAGGGACAGACAGGTGGAACGGAAGTGGGAGTTAACAGGCTGAGATATTGGATATGCATGCCATTGTGAGTTGATCAAAAATAAAGGCAAGATTACATTCTAATAATAAGTTCTCTATTGGCTAAAAAAAAATATGTAACCCTTAACAGAAATCACGTCCGGATGTGATCCTTTGCAATGCCGTAGAGATGATTCGTGAACGTTTAACAGTATCTGACAACAGTAAAGAAGCAGAGGATGGCTTAAATAAAGAAGAATACGTCTATGATATCTACTGTACAGAAACAGCTGCTCCGGGGTGGATCGAGAACATTCTCTCTGTACAACCTTACACCCAAGAGTTTGACTTGGTAAGTAAATCAAAAATAGCATCTTCTAAAGGGATATAAAACATAGCGAGGCTTGTTTCTTTCCCCCTTGTAAAACGTGCTGTATTTCGTAACTTAGAAGTGATTCAACCTATAACAGTGATGGCGAACCTTTTAGACCCCGAATGCCCAAACTGCGCGCGCGCACTATGCCCAAAGTGAAAGGTGCAAGCATGCGCAAACACGCACATACATGGACGTATGCATGCATGGACATGTGCGAGCATGAGCAGCAGAGACCCAAAGACTAGCTGGCCGGCGGGAGGCAGGGCATCCCAACATCGGCAGCACAGCAAAAGGTAAGATCTTTTTCTTTCGTGAGCTTCTGTGTGTTGTTTGCAGAGAAACAGAAGCTCACGAAAGAAATGCCATGAAGATCTGACCTGGGGTGATGGCGTGCGTGCCAGCAGAGGGGGCTCTGCGTGCCACCTTTGGCACGGGTGCCATAGGTTCGCCATTGTCAAAGGGTAAATCAGCCTTGTTTTCCCCCTTGGGGTAATTGCACTTAATTAGAGTTGGATGGATCTTCTTTTCCATGCTGTATACTTTAAAGAAAGAAGAACTGAAATATATATATTCTAAAAGATTTTATTATAAAAATAGAAAAACTAGCTAACTACATCTTTATCGGCAGCTTATCACACAAACAAACAAAAGGAAGTATAAATCAGGAAATTAGAAAAGAAAGAATGTAAACATGTGCAGTAGCTCCAAGTTTCACAAGACTAGTCTTATCTCTGTTGCTATAGATACGTGATAAAGTTCTCTGGCAGGCTACCGTAATGCTCAGAATGGACGCTCGGCTGACAAACACATAACGCAGTGACAGCCATCACGAACCTATAAAATACAAGTGGTTCTTGTATCTCATTGCCTTACAAGCTTAAATTGCATATTTTTCTAACTCTTAAGCCTCTACCTTCAAAATTACTGATGCTAACTGCTTTCCCCTCATATATCCTATTTTTCATTCAGTCAGGCTGATCCAGGTTAGGTGCTTGTAGTGTGTTTTTTTCCTCAGTGATGGTAGAATTGTGTGTTGATGTGCAGATGGATGAAGAGCACTTCGCCGAAGAAACCTACGAAGATGAAGATGATGAGAATAACGAGAACAACTGGCGTAATGACTATCCAGATGAAGACGAATTTCTTGACGAAGGTGAAGGCGTTATTTGTCGATAATCATATTTGTACCCAGGCTTAGAACCTTGTTTAGTGACAATTCGAAGTTACAACTGCACTGAAACAAATGACTTGCAACCAGTCCTCACTCTTAAAGCTACTGCATCATCTCCAGTCTTGTTATCAAAATTTGTGTGTTTGCCAAACAACAAAGGTAGTAGTATCCTCGTCACATGATCTCTACCTTCCGGCAAAGAAATTTGAATGAGGGAAGCTCCTTTGTAACATGCCAGAAATGGTAATGTATGGCCCAGTTTTATCTCAATGGTGTTTTACCTAGGGAACAATCAGTAGGAAAAACTTGAATCATCATGCTCTTTAACAACCCCACAATCCATTGTGGGGTGGAATCTGGGCAACGGAATGGAGCTGAGTATTTACTGGTTGGATGCCTTTCCTGTCGCCAGTGTGGAGTTTCTTCCAGCAGATATATTCTGCATGCCCAGAAAGAGAAATATCTGCCTCTCCTTAGTATCGAACTCACAGCCTCTGTTAAGGGCCCAGGGTATTTGTCCTTTCCCAGTTTTAATTTCTGCCATCAGTCATTCTGTGGGAATGTTTAAAAAAAAAAAATCCTTAAAATAAATGAAACAGTAATAAACTTAATCTTTAAGTTGTTTTGGAGTAAGTAGAAGAAAGGATTTGAGATACCGCGTTAAAGAGATGTCAATAAATAACCGGGAAAAAAAAGACGTCCAAAATCATCCCAGCATCTGGCATCAATTTGCTTTTGTGTTTTCTTCCAGGATCAGAAAAAAACAGTGGGGACACCAGTGATGAAGATTGTGGATACATCAGGCGATCATGGGAGAAGTATGAATCTGAAGTCCTGCAGGAGTTTGAATACGATGGAGTCAAGGAACTGGATTCCGAGTAGCTTGCAGGATCTTTCGTATTCAAGATGCGGCCCGTGTACGATGTGGTCTGAGCAAATCATGGCACCACAAAACCGCTTGTCATGCTGTTTTGGTCAGAGCATCTTCAAATCAAGAGAAAGCAGGTTGCCTTAGGGTACACCGTCTTCTAAAATGAAGTGATCCAAGTGACGTTCGCCATTTTTGGATCTCAGCCATGGCATTTGTGCAAGAAAAGCCTGAAACTGACAGATAGATTAGGCCATTTTGGGATGCCTAAAAAGATCACCTTTACTACAAGATTGGAAATGTTGTTGTTACCTTATTGAAGTAAATAGTTTGTTCTTTTGCAAGTATTGTCGAATCACTTGCCTGTAGATAGATCAGTACTTGAAAAGGATTGTTCAGACTGAAAATCTCCGCACCTTAATATTCCTAGTTGTCGCGTATATCTAGTTGATAAACTTTACATAAGAAAAACAGTATTTTATCCCTTTTTTTAATTGTTGTATACCTTCATTAAGTTATCAGCCTTGACATGTCCCTTTAGGAGTTAGTGATCTATAATTCTTGTTTCTCTTTGCATCCTTTACAAATGTAGTAGCTCAAATACATAGAATTTGAAATTTGCCTGAACTTGTTTTCCCTGTAGAAGTTCTGTGAAGGAAAATATTCTTTTTCTAGTGTTTCTTGCTTGAGCAGGGGGTTGGACTAGAAGACCTCCAAGATCCCCACCAACCCTATTATTCTATGTTCTATGAGTATCAAATTAGCCAATTAGTTCCAAGTGAAGTGCTTTCAGTTCACAGATAAACATCTCTTCTAGCCCATCCCCTTGTACTAATCCTATATAGGGAGAAAATGGAAAACCATAGCTTTCGCTCCATTATACAGAAAAGGGCAATGCCAACGAAAAAATACCTTCAATTACATAAGGATTTTTTTTAAATATAAACTATCCGTCACAGTATATCGATTATCTCCATCCCTTCATTTTGCAAAACCTAATTGTGGGATCTTTGGTATTCTCTGAGCTTGGTTATTTTCTTGTAGACCTTTCATTACCCAGCTAGGTAACATCATCAATGCTAGTAGGAGGTAGGGTTTGCTCACATTGCACTGTCAATGTTGTTGGGCATGGTCTTGATAGTTCTTTCATTGGATTATTGTTTACCTAATTCTAATGATCTGGAACAGGGGTGAAATCCAGCAGTTTCTGACAGGTTCTGGAGAACCGGTAGCGGGAATTTTGAGTAGTTCGGAGAATCAGTAGCGGGAATTTTGAGTAGTTCGGGGGAACCGGTAAATACCACCTCTGATTGGCCCCAGAGTGGGGTGGGAATGGGGATTTTACAATATCCTTCCCCCAGGAGTGGGGAGGGAATGGAGATTTTGCACTATCATTCCCCTGCCACGCCCAAGCCACACCAAGCCACGCCCACAGAACCGGTAGTAAAAAAAAATGGTTTTCACCACTGATCTACACCTAGGGCCTTACCCCATTCCCCTGAGGCACCCCTACGCTCCTTACTCTCGCCACGTCTCACTTAGCCCACATCTTGGAGTCACAACTGGGACTGGAGAGATTGTTGTCGCTACGCTATGCAATCACATGGCTTGTAACCCAAGAACTAGTTATAACTATCATCTTCGCTTCAACAGTTTAACTGGCATTTTTGCAGAAGCTAACCAGAGAAGCTGATCTGTGCCAGCTCCTACTTGGAAACTGATGGCTTTAGCATTGCAGAATTATGGGTCCAAACTCTACAATATCTCTAACAGAATGGCACTTGGACTCTTTGCAATTATTGGCTGCAGGAAAAGCAGTGGAGATGCTCTACTCTCTCTCAATTTGAGTTTGCCTTGGGAGACCTGGATACATCTGTGCAATTTTCTTACAAGATTGCTTAGCTTCCAAGTAAGGTCAGAGTCTCACACGTTAATGAAATACAAGGTTTCCTTCACAAGCTGATTCATGTTCTCATTTTGTTTTTATTTCCACATGGTGGAATTTTAATTTTCCCCCTTCAAAGTTCTTGTACATACAGGAACTATAAAATTTGCTGTTGTGACAACTAACTGATCTGGTCAGGGGATAAAAGCCCTTCTATAAAACAAAATGCATTTTAACAGCAGAATGGAGTATAAAAACAATCCAGGGTATAGTTTAAAATTTTAATGCCATCCTGTTAAACTAAATAAAAACATTTATCGGCCACATTTCTATTGCACTATGAGACTGAAACCTAATTAAAAAGCACCAAGATAAACCGATGTAGTACATTTTCAAGACATTTTTGATCTAATGCGGTGGATTCAAATCATTTGGTTTTCATAAAGACTGAGGAACAAAGCTTCAAACTGTTGCTTTCTGGGTTCTTCACCAATACAATAAATAGCACATCTCTTTCTAGACAGACAGAATTGATTATAACTGGATTCAAATCTCAAAGCAAATCCAATTTTTGTTTGAATTTTAAAAAAAGAATAATTTCATGTATAGATGTGTATTTTTTTTAACTACCTTCCATTTATAACATGGATTTAAGAACACAGTACCAATGATTTTGACAATTAAGCTCTGGAAATTTATACATGCACATAGACTAGGTAATTAAAAGTGAGCAAAACTCACAACTGATAAAAGGAGCCTCTTCTCAGATGTAATCCATTGTGAGAGTACTTACATTTTTATTCTTTAGCACCCATCAGTTTATCAAATTGCATACAAAGGAGAAACAGGAACATTTCTACCATTTTACCTCTTTGCAAGGTCTGCCTGTGCCTCTAGAAACAATCAAGAGCCACAGAAAGACACAACATGACAACACTTTTGAAGAGACAGTCTGCTTGGGAGGTAAACAAGATGCGTGCTCAGAATTGAAGGTGCTTTTCCTTAATAAGGCCCAAGCAACCTTTTCTAATAAAAAAAATCAATATTAATTTGCAGCTGATAATGGTAGAAACCTGGTCCCAGAGTGAGAAGGTATAAACGGACAATCAAGACAACTGATAAAGTCAAGTGGACTGTCGGATTGCATTGGGCCTGTTCCCTTGTTTATCTTAAAAACTAGCATAATCAAGTGAGAAACTGTATTTGCCCCCAAAAACAGCTTCACGGTTTCTCCCTATATCACTTTACACAAACTTTTTTTTCTACTTGCATTAAAGAAAGTGCCTTGGAAATGTGCATTTTTAACCCTATGAACTCAGTAATAACGTTTTGATAGATCCTCAGGCCAAGTCCAACTATTACACTAAAAACGGTTCCGAATAAAAATCCTTAAAATATCAGAGAGCTGAAACAGCATGAATTTGACGTGCCCAATGCCCAACGTTGAGAGAAAGCCAAATGAACAATTGTGTGGTGCTTATTAAGCTCAACTGGTTAAAAATGTTGGCTTTGAAGCCCTAGACTTAGTACCCTACTGTGTTGAGTTGACTCCAATTTGACCCACTCAAAGTACACTTCCATCTAAACCTCTACTTCGATCAAAGCAATTGAAGCCGAGAAGAGATCATCCAACAGCTTCTGAACATCTTGAGGATATGTACGTAGGATGGAGATAAACTACTTCCCTAACATATTCAATCACTTGAGTGGAATAGCTGGTCCCAATCATTAGTGCAGAATTAAACTACTGATTGAAGTTAAATAACTGATGAAGCATTCCGATTCTAGTAAGTTGGACAAGATTTTTTTTTTTTAACTGCCTAATGTCCATATAGTCTCATCTTCGGGCACTTTCATTAAAGACCTTTGATTTTGCCGCTTTAAAAACATCGGATTAAAAACCATGGTGAATTTATGCCTGAGAATCCTGGCGAGTGTTCTCATTTTTACAAAAACTAACAAGCAAAAAGGCAACCAAATTATGTCAACCGGATAGAATTTCCAAATCCAGAGAGAAGATCTGGACTTCACTGGCACGTCCAGACTTTCATCCGAGCAGCTGGTTGATCTACTCCTTTTTCCAGGTTTAATTAGATTTGCTTTCTTCTTTTTCTTCAACAACATCCATTTCTGTCAGAACACAGTAACAAAGCAACTGCGTAGATCGAGTGACGGCACCTGGAGAAGGAGAAGATTTGAAACTGAGCCATGTAATTATGAATGATTACTTCAAAATCTAGTTGCTTGCTAAACCAAGATAGACCTGGAACATCTCAGAACAGAGGATGCTTCTGTTTTTATGCAACGGCTGCAATTCCAATCACCCAGTTTAATTTTTCCATAAGTTTTTTTAAAAATATTTTTTAACATTTTATTTTAGTACAAATAATCCATTTTCCATTAAACAGTGTGTCACCTGGGTATAAATGTTTGTGCAGTAACAGTTAAAATTTACAATCATATTCATTATATTCTTAGCTTAATACCAATACATTAAATATCTAATACTTTACATCCTCTTAATTTTCTTAACTCTATTTATTATTTTCTATATTTTACTCATCTACTTTTATTTCTAATTTTTATATTTATCCTCTAACCATCGATAAAATGTTTCCCATATCGCATAATAACCAGTTTGTTCTTTCTCTTTAATTGCCAATGTTAATCTATTCATTTCTGCACATTCTACTATTTTCCTTTTCATAGTCTCCTCTGTAGGAATCTCTTCACTTTTCCAGTTTTGTGCAAATACAATTCTAGCTGCGGTTATTACATGAATGATCAAATATACATTTTCTTTATTGTAAGTTTCTTGTAAGATCCCCAACAGAAATACTTCAGGTTTCAAATCAATATGTTGTTGTATCATCTTTTCCAACCAAGTGCATATTTTTATGTGGATGCTGTAACATTTCCTTTAGTAACAATGCCTGCTTATCTGTCAAGCAGATATTACAACGGTCAAACATTAACTGCTTGCAAAAAGGGCAGGATTTCTCTATAATCTACCACCAACACAAATTCCCCTGAGACGAACATTATTCCTTCCTCTGCTAAATTTAACAGTGGACGTGATGTTCCCAATTGCACAAAAATCTATGGACCCAATCATACTGTTTCTTGCTTTCTTCTCTTTGTCAAAAATGCAGGGGAAGTCTGCTGAAAGTCAAGGTCTAATCTTCCAATTTAGCATTTTCCAGGACAATTTAAATGCAGAGCATCCCATTTTAGCCAGATTAAAATTTGGGAAACTGCCAGTTATGCTGGAAAGAGGGGTCAAGCCCAGAACTAACTTGGAATCGTTACACGGTTGCAAGCGTAATAAGCTTGACTGACCTCACCCCAAGTTTCATGAAGGCATCTGGTCATTTCCAGGGGTAGGCAAGTAGCCTGGGAAGATTCTTGTATCATAGGTAGAAAGCAATAAAGTTTCTTAGATTAGCTATTCACGACTGGCTCTGCTTGCACCTGACATAAATGGCAAATTTAAGCTGAAGGCTTTTACGAATAAGTGTACATTTTCTTAAACCCAACCTATATCTACTCTTCTCTTATGAGTTTTTCTATTGTTATACCGGTAGTTGCCTGGAAGATAGGAAGAAGTTAAAGTACCCTTGTTCACATTTACTACTGGAACAAGAGTGAACAGCTGTAAAGCATAGGATGGGAAAGAAAGGATGGCATGTGGAATATCCCGTCGTTCAGTGCAGTTCACTAAGATCTTCATAAAAGATCATCAGCAGGAGGTTGGAATAGAAGACCTCTAAAGTCCCTTCTAGCCAATTATTCTATGCTCTACGAAAACGATCCTTACCTAAGACTTTGCTGACCAAAGGTGGCCTTTTGGATACAGGCAAGTAGACTCCCATGAAGTAGACTGGAATTCCAGAGAGTGCAATCCCAATGCCAATCAGAGAATTAACAGTGTCACTGTAGAGTGGTACAACCACTAAAAAAATCGAACACATACAGAAGACGATTGGGAAAAACAGGCTCAGCTGGAAAACAGAAAACACAGCACTGAATCAGGAGGAGGAAGAGGAAGAGGAAGAAGTCATGTTCCAATTTACAATTCCCCCCCCCCCCCATAGTCATTAGAGATCATCTTCGGCATAACAACAGTTCATGTAGCAACCACGTGAAGTTACAGTTGCACTGACTTACAACTGGCCCTTGCACTTACAACCATCGCAGCCTCCCCATGGCCCCGTGATCAAAAATTTATGAAGGTTGCAGCTTTCTAAGGACACGTGATTGTCATTTGCAACAGCGGTGGGTTTCAGATTATGTTACTACCAGTTCGCCACCCGCATGCTCGCTTCATGCGTGCGCCGGCTTCATGCGCGCACCTGCCTTCTGCGCATGTGCCTGGTCTTCCATGCATGTGCTTTGCTCATGTGCATGCCTTCTGTGCATGCACCCAGCCTCAAAAACGTGCTTAAATAGGATGGCATAGAGCTGGGGTAGGGGGCAGGCCCACTCATGATTTCCGCTACCAGTTCTGGCGAACCTATCTGAACCGGCTAGATATCACCTCTGATTTGCAAGCTTCCCAGCCAGCTTCCAGAAGAAAGCCAATAGGGTAGGGGTGTCAAACTCAAAGGCCAAAGGCTGCATTTAGCCTGTAGGGTGCTTAGATCTGGCCCACAGAGCCACGCTGGAAACAGCAAAGGACTGGCATTGCGGTGCCTCTGCCAGCAAAAACTGAGCTCAGGAGGACTGTGTGCTGCCCTCGGGAGCTCCGTTTTCGCTGGTAGAGTACTCAGGCCACCACAAGCGCCCCCAACACAAGTGACATCAAGCTGGTAATGCCCACCCTGGCTACGCCCACATAGCCCCTCCAAAGTCAAACACAACCCTGATGCAGCCCTCAATGAAATCAAGTTTGACATCCCTGCAATAGGGGAAGCCAGATTTGCTTAAACTTAATAACTGCAGCAAAAAGGTAATAAAATCAGGCCTGACTCATTTAGTAACCATCTTGTTTAGGAATAGAACTTCTGGTCCCAAATTGTGGTTGTAAATCAAGGACTAGCTGTTCTTTCCCCAGAAATTACCTTTCACCCATCCAGAAATTGCTAATGCATCCACAAAAAAAAAAAAAAAAAAAAAACCACTAGGATCATCCATATCACACCAAAGTAGAGTGGAACCTCAGTACTTGACTGCCTTGAAAGTCATTGAATTTCTTACTCAACTGCTTTGAAAGTCATTGAATTTCTTACTTGACTGCCTTGAAAGTCATTGAATTTCTTACTCGACTGCTTTGAAAGTCATTGAATTTCTTACTCGACTGCTTTGAAAGTCATTGAATTTGGTACTCAACTGCCTTGAAAGTCATTGAATTTGGTACTCAATGCATTTTAATGCAGAAATTTTGTCCCAGTACTCATTGCTTATTTGGTACTCAATGCACAAGCTAGAACCTGTCAGTGTCAGCTGCTTTGTGACTCGCTCCCCTTTCCAGTTTATTTGACACTCATCATTTTTGGTACTCGTCCCATCTCCCCAAACCAATTAATGATGAGTACCAAGGTACCACTGTAGAATCTCTTTGCAAAAATAAATAAATAAATAAAAATCAGTGATTGCTTTTATATAAACGATGGGTTTAATCTTGTCCTCATTCCTACCTTGAGTGGTCGATACCGATCTGGTTGTTTCCAGCGGAGGTAGAGCTGCCCAGCAATGGACAACCCAACAAAGAACCAATAGCTGAAACTGAAGTAGTTGATAAGCAGAAAGACATCTTCAACAGTCAAGTAGATGAGGCTCATAGTACACTGTTAAGAGAAGATAAGAGAAAGGCATGAAAAATTCCAAGCACAGCATTTTTTGAGTTCTATATATAGTAGTGGCCAAAATTGTGGAAACCTTTTGGGAAAAGTGTATTTTCTAAAGCTAGCTAATAACGTCCCCTTTTTTTGGAATAGTACCATAAAATTATATATCAATGGAAAGATAATTTAATCGAGAATGTCATGCAATAACTTTTATGAAGGATTTGCTATTAGAATAGCAGTTACAGTATAAAGAAAAAAAGTGAAACACATAGAAAAAAGGGGATATATAAAAATGATCACCATAGGAAAAAACGAGATATACAAAAATTATCACATCAGTTAACAATTAGTTGGGTAGCCTTTAGCATGAATTACGGCCTTACAACGTCTTCCCATGGAGTGAACCAAGTCCTTCAGTTCTGCAGCTGTTATCGTGTGAAACCAAGATTGAATGATCGCTTCTATTAACTGAGTTTTATTGCTGGATCACTTCTGACTAACAAATTTCTTTAGTCGGCTCCATAGAGTTTCAATTGGGTGAAGGTCTGGGCTATTTCCAGGCCATTCCAGCAGTGGGATTATCTTGAAACTCCAAAAAAAAAAAGTGGTGTTATTAGCCATCAAACCTCAAAAATACACTTTTCCCAAAAAGTTTCCACAATTTTAGCCACTACTGTAGCAGCAACACTTACTCTTTTGGCAAGTAGGGTCACTTTGATGCTAAAACATCATTCATACAGGTAGTCCTTGACTTAACGACCACAATGGAGCCCAAAATTGCTGTTGTTCAGGGAGACCCTTGTTAAGTGAGTTTTGTCCCATTTTATCCCCTTTCTTGCCACAATGGTTAAGTGAGTCATTGCAGTTGATAAGTTAGTAACGTGATTGTTAAATGAATCGGGCTTCCCCATTGACTTTGCTTGTCAGAAGCTTGCAAAATGTGATCCTACGACCCCCCCAGACACTGCATATGGTCATATGTATGACTCAATCGCCAAGCATTTGAATTTTGATCACAGTGATTATAGGGATGTGACAAAGGTCGTACGTGTGCAAAAATGGTTATAATTCACTTTTTTTAGTGGCGTTGTAACTTTGAATGGTCACTAAATGAACTGTTGTAAGTCGAGGACTACCTGTGATGGAGAAAATAACAGCAGCAAGCAAGAGCAAATTTAGATGCCTTTATTTCCAGGGTTCTAAACATCTTCAGTGTTTTGAGACAAGGCAGAAAGCCAGAGTTAGAATAGAATCTTACCCTGCCCTCACTATTCCTCAGTATTTGCTGAGTATTTTCCAAGATTTCTCACCCTTCCTCCACCCCCACCCCCACCCAAAAAAGGCTTAAAGGCCAACGGGAATCCAGCATCTGATCTTCCCATTACGTTTCAGAAGGGTTAGGCTGCAAAACTTTGCAATGGCCTCTGCCATTTGCTTTCCCAAGCTTTAGAAAATCCCTACCAATTATTATTCACATTAAAGAGGTATGATGACTACAGAGAAAGCATGCTTTAAAGTAGTTTTCTGGGATCAAACTTTTGTCGCTTAAAAGTCCGTGGATAGATCTGCAGTGCCGAATGAGTATAATGAATTTTTTGTTCTTTTAACTTTTTAAAAACTTTTAATTTTTTGTTCTTTTAACAACCCTGTAATCCCTTGCATCAGGATGGAGTCGTGGGTGACTGAACAGAGCATCAATGTTTACTGGCCAGATGCCCTTCCTAAAGCCTATGTAGAGTTCACAGCCAGACAATAACTCATTGCGCCCAGAGATAAATATCTGCCACTGCCTAGGATTGAACTCACAGCCTCCTGACTGTAAAGTGAGATCTCTACCTGAATAATCACAGTAAATTGGCTTACATTGAAGAGAAGAGCTGGGACAGGTGTAAACCTTCCAATGTGGATCATGGATAAGAGGTCAGGTAGATGGCCTTCCCGAGATCCTACAAAGAAGAGCCTGAATAAAAGAGACAACATGCTTAATACCCTAACCTTTTTGCCATCATGTGCCGGGGGGGAGGGGCAGTCGTGGGCATGCGTGCCCACACCTGTAATTCTACATGCCCCGCCCCCGCACATGCATTCGTGACCCCTCCTCCTCCTCACTTCTAGCACGTGATGGCCCGGTACCCATTTTTCTTTCTCATCTGGCTCCAGGGCCTCTCTAGGAATCTGGGGAGGGCGAAAACGGCCTTCCCCACCCCCTCTGGGGTCCTCCAAAGGCTGAAAATGGGCCATTTCTAGGGGGTGGGGAAAGCCATTTTTGCCCTCCCCAGGCTCCTAGAGAGGCCCTGGAAGCTAGGGACAGCAAAAAATGGGCCTTCCGGTCCCACCGGAAATTGTCAAACAGGCCATTTTCAGCCTCCAGAGGACCTCCGGGGGAATGGGGAAGGCCATTTTCACCCTCCCCAGGTTCCTAGAGAGAGAAAAACGGGCTTTCCCCACCCCATCCCAGGCCTTCCAGAGGCAGGAAATAGCCTGTTTCCATACTTCTGGTGGGCTCAGAAGACCTGAAAATCAGCTGGCATGTGCTGGAGCTGAGCTCACGTGCCCACTGATATGGCTACATGTGCCACCCGTGGCATGCATGCCATAGATTCGCCATCACAGCCCTAGGCAGTATAAATCTAAGAACAGTTCCCAGCCTCTCTCTCTCCATGGTTTCTATTAAATGAAGTGAGAATTATCTGTAAACAGCCATTTAGAACATTGTTTCTCAAGCTTGGCAGTTTAAGGTGTATGGACTTCCAACTCCCAGAATTCCCTAGCTACTCTTATTGGAAACAACAAATTTAGGCTGGATAGTGGCAGCAGTCCTGAACTGAAAGAACTGAAAGTGAGGGAAAGGAGAACAAGAACTGAAAGTGAGAGAAATGGCACTGAGAATATGGAATAGATACAAAACACAGGTTGTGCCCCCAAACACCTTGTGATTCTCAGCACAAGAGGCATTTTATAGAGAGTAATAATAGACAACCACAAATGGCTATTCCAGCAGGCCTTAGGGATTGTGATGGTTATTTCTTTCTGCCATGGGATTAAGCAGAGAATCCCACTGCAGGAGGAGATCATTAAAAACCATTTGTTTGTTTTGCTTGCTTGTTTTATTGCTAATTCTTATGGTTTTGACCCTGCTTACATATGACTGGTATCTCAGATGTTTAGAATTAGTGTTACTGAGAATGGGATACAAAGTAAGTAAGTGAACAAACGGCAAATGATATGATGATTGAAAGCATCCTGTCATAATGTATTATTTTATTTATTTATTGGAATTCGTCAAACAAAAACGAGAACAAGAATAAGAGAATAAAAATACAATGGCAGGGACGATAGGCACGTTAGTGCACTTATGCACGTCCCCTCTACTATTACTGTGTGGTTTGGAAGTATTCCGAGGTTGGTAAATTGAGGACCCAGTTTGTGGGGGCAATAAGCTGACTTTGTATAAATATACGAAGGTATGAAGGCTATTGCTTAACGCATTGTAAGCCACCCTGAGTCTCCTGAGAAGGGCGGCATATAAATCAAAAAAACAAACAAACCCAGAAATGGTGCTTTCGTATAAACAGAAATCAAATTTTAAACCAAATCATATCTTCAACACGCTCAGACATAGAACATTCTTGTGATTAGAGGTACTTATTTATTTATTTATTTATTAGATTTGTATACCGCCCTTCTCCTTACGGACTCAGGGCGGTGAACAGCCAAAATAAAAATTCAATACACAAAAGTTAAAACTTAAAACACATATACATTAGGCTAAGAATTAAAACCAAATAAATATTAAAATGCGACGACGCTACAAACATTAAAAATTTTAAAATTTTAAAAATTCTAAAAATACGGCAGGGATCAGGCTAAACCGGCAAGTTGAAAAAGATGCGTCTTCAGGGCCCGACGAAATGTCCGGAGGTCGGAGATAATTCTCAATTCTGGAGGAAGATCATTCCAGAGGGTGGGGGCTGCCACAGAGAAGGCTCTCCCCCTGGGGGTCGCCAGCCGGCATTGTCTGGCTGACGGCACCCTGAGGAGGCCCACTCTGTGGGAGCGAACCGGCCGGTGGGAGGCAATTGGCGGCAGAAGGCGGTCCCGTAAGTACCCGGGTCCTAAGCCATGGAGCGCTTTAAAGGTCATTACCAACACCTTGAAACGCACCCGGAACTCCACCGGCAACCAATGCAGCTCGCGCAGGAGAGGTGTAACGTGGGAGCGCCCCGATGCTCCCATAATTCCCCGCGCGGCCGCATTCTGTACCAGTTGGAGCCTCCGGGTGCACCCCAAGGGGAGCCCCATGTAGAGAGCATTGCAGTAATCCAGGCGAGAGGTGACGAGTGCCTGAGTGACTGTGCGCAGGGAGTCCCGATCTAGAAAGGGCTGATACACAGCTTTAAGGATGATAAAGCAAAATTAATTGTTGTTCTTTTACCTAGACGATGCTAAAATGGAGGCATTCAGTCCCCCAAAACAGGACAAGGCAACAGCTATTGGAATGGTCCAGCTGAAAATCCCAAATACTTGGTCAGCAAATGTCTAACAAGAGAGAAGAGAAAAGGGGAGGAAAAATTAGAATGCATTTAACATGCACTAGAACAGTGATTTCCAAATGTTAAAAGTTCAGGAAGTTCACAGACAGTCTCAGCGAGTAAATAAATATCTAGTGCTTCTCTTGTCTTTGTAGGTCTGACAGTGAAGTTCAGCTGCGGTCAAACAATTTCAGAAACAAATGTCAATCTGAATTTATTGTTTGGAACGCCCAATGCATAGAATTGTTGCATTTTGTGCAGATTAGATTGCTATACTATTCAACTTCTCTTTGCTCTTAAGCAATATTTTAAATTATCCATTTCCGTCGAACCACACTAAATTAAATAATATATGAGAATAGTTTTCTGATACCTTGCTTGGAGAAAGAGAGAGAAAAGAAACAGTTAATGTTTTTACAGAGAGATTTACTCTGTATAAAACTCGCTTTTTATGACCCTGTAATCCCTTAATTCAAGGTAGAATCGGGGCAATTGGATGGAGCTGAGCATTTACTAGCCGGATGCCCTTCCTGATGCCATCCGAAGTTCACAGCATATACTTTTCCTTTGTGCCCTAGGAGAGAAATATCTGCTGCTACCTAGCATTGAACTCTCAACCTTCCGACTGGGAGGCGAGCTCCTTCACAACTAGGCCACCACACTGCTCAGATATACTCTGTATAATATATATAGATATGGATGATATAGACAGACAGACAGACAGACAGACAGACAGACAGACAGACAGACAGATATAGATAGATAGATAGATAGATAGATAGATAGATAGATAGATAGATAGATAGATAGATAGATGAGAGAGAGATTAGAGGGACAGGAAGGGGGGCAGGCAGGCAGGCAGATAGAAAGATATAGATATAGTTAGATTGTCTATAGTTTCCTAATCCACTTTCTTATTTTGTTCTACCTTTCTTAACCCTACTCGAGACATATCTTGAAGGTTTTTCCCATTATGATCAGCTGAAAAACAGACTGTTCCCAATCTCTCACAAATGTATAAATTTACCACTGCAGCAGTATTTGGTATCTACGTCTGCGGATGATTTTTTTCATGTCATCCCTAGACCTTAACAGACTTTAAATCCCAATTTATGCAAACACATTGTCATCCCATGACTGCCATCCAACGTATTATCCAGTGGTGGGATTCAAATCATTTAACAACCGGTTCTCTGCCCTAATGACTGGCTGGGTAGGCATGGCTCAGTGGTCATGTGACCGTGTGGGCATGGCCAACTCAACGTCACTCACATCGATGGGTGCTTCACCTTAGCTGTTACAATGCAATAAGGGTTAACCGGAGAGGCAGTTTCTGTAAGCAGGGCAGTAAAGATTAGGCTAGAAACAACACCAGAATGTTTCCCTCCTGCCTTCCTTACAGGATTAGCCCTGTAAAGTGGGAAAAAAACAAAGCAAGATTTCTTCCAACAACCGCTTCTTCGAACTGCTTAGAAAGTTAACAACTGGTTCTCCCGAATTGGTGCGAACTGGCTGAATCCCGCCACTGACCTTATCCATAACACAACGACTAGCAAACTACCACAAGCAACTTTCCCACCATAAATAGTGCCCAATAACTTTGTTTTCTGCAATCTCCAGAACACTCCAGAATGAGAATAACCAAGTTTTTGTTCACTTAGCGATTTTGTGACTTCTAAGCATTTGAGAGAAGGATTTGGGATTCGCTGGGTGAAACACCAAGAAAGAAGGTATGCCAAAATTAAGAAAAAGACATCCATCTGATTATTGCCACATGACAAAGAAGATATGTCAAGAAAGAATGCTAAAGGGTTCATGTTCCTGAAACCAATGTTGCATGGATGAAAAATGTGGTCTCCAGAACTTTGGAAAAAAGAGTTCAACCACCCAAATTTTTCAGCCCTTGCAAAGTGATTAATTTCACTTAATTTAGCTGGCACTCAAGGTGCAGTTATCGGGGGGAAAGGCTGAAAAAGTTAAGATGCGTACAGTATGGGGAGGATTGTCAAAGTTAATTGCCTTCACTTGCTTAAACCTGCTCACTCTTTAAAATAGAATAAAGCCCAAATGATAAATGGGACCAACTGTAACTTTAGTACGTCGATAAACCTGGCAAAGCACAATGGCGAATAAGCCTGATTTTCACAACAGGAGATAAGGACTTGGCAAAATAGAGAATCGAGTACAGAGGTGGGTTTCAGCAGGTTCTGACCAGTTCTGGAGAACCGGTAGTAGAAATTTTGAGTAGTTTGGAGAACCGGTAAACACCACCTCGGACTGGATTCGCCCCCATCTATTCTCTGCCTCCCGTGTCCCAGCTGATCGCGAGGAAATGGGGATTTTGCAGTAACCTTCCCCTGGAGTGGGGTGGGAATGGAGATTTTACAGTATCCTTCCCCTGCCACGCCCACCAAGCCACACCCACTAAGCCATACCATGCCCACCAAGCCACACCCACAGGTAGTAAAAAAGTTTGAAACCTATCACTGATAAGTGTACAATATTTACTATTGACCATGTGTGGTTGGACACACAAGGAATTTGTCTCCAGTGCACGAGCTCTCAGTGTACATACAAACAATGAAGTAGTATAGTCGTACAATACCAATAGGAGAAGGTAGTAGGAAAACAGAACAACAGAATAATAGACTTGGAAAGGACTTTGGAAATCTTCTAGTCCAACCTCCTATTCAGGCACAACATCCTATACCCTATACTGTTTCAGACAAATGGCTGTCCAATCTCTTCTTAAAAGCCACAACTGTTGGAGCACTCACAACTTCTGGAGGCAGATTGTTCCCCTGATTAATTGTTCACAATGACAGGATATTTCTCCTCAGTTCTAGTTCAAGGAAAGCTGAGATAGATAGTAGTAATTCAGTCCTACTACATGTAGTGCTGTTGGAATTAGGCGTTCAGCAGAGTGATGGCACAAGAGAAAAAGCAGTCACTGTGTCTAGTTGTTTTGGCACGCAGTCTAAGCCTATAACATTTTAGTGTCTGTTTTCCTGATAAGAGTTACATATCTGGATTCATTTGATAGGGGGGAAAGTCACTTTGAGCTCCTGTACCATATTTCTATAGACATGCAATAAAAGAAACCAAATCCTTATTTGGCTCCATTTCACAAGTTTGCAAGAACCAGCTATAAAGCTCAACCTTAATCCTCCACAAACCTGAAAGGATGCACATGGAGATCTTGACATGGTAATTTCAATGTAAAAGGTAAAGATTTCCCTGTCAGTTGGGTCGAACTTTACAGTGCTGTCTCTGTTTCTTGGCCAAGAGAGCAGTGTTGTCCAAAGACAATTTCCCTGGTCATGTGGTCAGCATGGATATACGCCAAAGGAGCACCGAACTCTGTTACCTTCCCCATGAAGTGGTACCTATTTATCTACTCACATTTGCCTGCTTTCGAACTGCTAGGTGGGCAGGAGCTGGAGCAAGGAACAAGAGCTCACCCCTTTGCGCAGAGCTCGGGTCTCAAACCCAGGCTGTTAGATCTCCAGTTGACAAGCTCAGGATCTTTAACCTCTGAACCATTGTGCTCTCCCCCCCACCACCACCACCAATCTCAATGTATGAATGGGCAAAATATGTACATACCGGAACCCACAAAACAAGAGGTATTCAGTGAGTTACTGAAAATACATGGCTCTTGCTAAATTAAAGGGAGAGAATCACAGAAAATACTGTCCTAGAATAACAATGTATACAGCAAAAACAGCAGCTAATCCTTGACTTATAACTGGTTGCTTAGCAAGTGTTTAAAGTTACAATGGATCCCCCGAATGGAATTTATAACTTGCTGTCAAAATTCCCAATGTCACACACACCCCAGTATCATGTGATCAAAATTTGCTGCCTTTTGTGGTCATGTGACCACAATTTATGATCTTTTTTCCAGAAATCAGTCTTTATTTTGGGTTTCTGACAAAACCCTGGCCCATAGCAAACAATGGGTTTGCTTAACGGCAGCATTCATTTAATGACTACTGCAAAAAAAAAAACCCACATAAAATCAGGTCTGGTCACATGCTTTAAAATCATCACGGTTTACAACCGTTAATTGCTAGGCTCAATGCTCATGGTAAATCGAGAACTATCATTACATTTGCCGAACAAAGTTCAGAATTAGGAGCGGCCACAGGGTGGAGATGAATGCTATCATCCGTGATCTAAATCTTTCTGAGCTCGTGATCAGCACCTGGCCATCTCTCCCACAGATGTTCCACCCACACAGTCTTTATTTTTTTTTCCCTGCAGGTAGATGAATCACTGATAACCGTTGAAGAATTCCTAGGTGCGGAAAATAATACGTTGGTGCTGATCAGAGGCCTATCCCTTGGCAGTATGACAGATGGGTCTCCCTATCTGTAGGATGTGTGGTTAGAGTGCAGTACTGCAGGCTATTTCTGCTGCCTGCCGGCTGCCTGCAATTTGGCAGTTCAAATCTCATCAGACTCAAGGTTGACTCAGCCTTTCATCCTTCCGAGGTGGAAAAAATGAGGATCCAAAATTGTTGGGGGCAATATACTGACCGCTTCGAGAGGGCTGTAAAGCACTGTAAAGCAGTATATAAGTCTAAGTGCTAATGTTATTACCCTTCCTTCCTTCCTTCCTTCCTTCCTTCCATCCATCCATCCATCCATCCATCCATGACTTGCAGTGGTTAGAATGCAGTTTTGCAGGCTAAATCTGCCCACAGGCCAGGAATTCGATCCTGATCGGCTCAAGGTTGACTCAGCCTTCCATCCTTCCAAGATCAGTAAAATGAGGACCCATATTGTTGGAGGGGGGGGGCAGGAGGCTGACTCTCTAAACCGCTTAGAGAGGGCTGTAAAGCACTGTGAAGCGGTATATTAGTCTAAGTGCTATTGCTATTCACATTTTCACAGTAGTGACTGGAGGCTAAACCCTTGGATGAACGGTTGCAGGATCTGGGAATGTCTAGTCTAATGAAGAGAATAACTTGAGGGAGTCACATGATAGTGGTCTTCCAGTACTTGTAGGGCTGGCACAGAAAAGAGGGTGTCAATTTAATCTCCAAGGCAACTGAGGACAGGATAAAATGTAATGGATGGAAGAACATCAAAGAGAGATCCAACTTGGAAATAAGGAGGAATTTCCTGACAGTGAGAACAATTAACCAGTGGAATAGCATGCCTCAAGTTATGGATGCTCCGTTGCTGGAGGTTTTCAAGAAAAGATCGAACAATCATTTGACTGGGATGATACAAGTTTCGTGCCTTGAGCAGAGGGTTGGACTAGAAGACCTCTTAAGGTCTCTTCCAGCCCTATGATTCTTCATACTACTTCCAACTTGGTTAACACAAAGAAATACTCCTCAAAAATTTCCCGACAGTGAGAATAATTAACCAGTGGAACGAGGAGCCTTCAGAAGTTGTGGGTGCTCCATCATGGGATATTTTTTTAAGAATATCCCCTGATGGATATTCTTTTTAAGAAGAGACTGGACAGCCATTGGTCTGGAATGTTAGAGGGTCATTTGCCGGAGCAGGGGTTGGATTAGAAGACCTCAAAGCAGGAATGAAATCTACTTACCTTCCTTACCGGTTCAGAAGTGCATGCGCCGTGCATCATGTGCGTGCACACCTTCTGTGCATGCACAAAAACTGTGCATGCGCAGAAGGTAAAAAAAAACATTAAAACCAGGAAGTAATAATACCCAGGTGGTGATTGCTACCGGATTGCCGAACCACAGGGAAAAATCGCTACCGGATCGGGCGATCCGGTCCGATCCGGGAGCATTTCACCCCTGCCTCCGAGGTCCCTTCCCAACACTATTATTCTTTATTTATCATACGAAAAAATGAGCTACTATTGCCTGCCTTCACCCTGACGCTGGATGGCTTGTAACCAGGGATGGGATTCACATACTGTAGTAACCGGTTCTCCCAGCACCAGAAAAGTGAGCGTGAGTGTGCGAACGCTCGCTTCACTCACACGTGTGCCGTCCACGCATGCGTGCGGCATCACAAAGCACAGCAATTTGCTCATGCATGCAACGTCAAACCACACGGCAATTTGCTCATGCGCGCGCCATCAAAAACGCAGTGATATAGGACGGGATTGCACCCAGGCGGGTTGGCGGGGCGGGCCCAACCACTCGCAGGTCACCACTACCGGTTTTCCCAAACTTGTCCGAACCGGCTGAATACCACCTCTGCTTGTAACCTCTATTTTTTTTCAGGAAACTTTGGTTCATCCAATGCCTTTGAGCAGCGTCAAGCTGACCGCTTTTATTCTGCACGAGACGCATTTCATATCGAAATACAAATTCTAATTTTTGACGATTGCCGAAGCCTCTCTGCTCCCTTGTCCAGAAGGAAAAAATGGGAGACTCAAAATAGAAACGAATACGTCTTTAATACATGAATACTTCAGCATGGCATTTAAAGGATGTAGCTCAGGGGAAGCCACAACATTAAGAAACAGATTCAACAGAACCGTTACTGCAGAACCATAAATGTAATTAATGTATCGCAGCTACAGGCTTGCCCAGTGAAGCAAATTTACATGAGTGAGCAAAGCAATTAATTGTTTATCAGATTGTAATTTATAGACTGACATTGCTTGATTTATTTGTTTCTGCTCTAAGCTTGGGCAAGGTTTCTCAGCCAAATAAGCACAACGCTAGCGAGTGGAATCTTGCTCAAAGCTCATCTCATTTCCAGTTTCAGCTTGTAATTAAACAGTGCAAGAAAAAAATCTTTATTTTTATATATGACTATATTTCATATCTTTGAACTATGGTGCTAGAGAAGACACCCGTGAATCCCTTGGACTGCAAGGCGATCTAACCGGTCAGTCCTAGAGGAGATCAACCCTGACTGCTCTTTCAAAGGCCAGATCCTGAAGAGGAAACTCAGATACTTTGGCCACCTAATGAGAAGGAAGGACTCGCTGGAGAAGAGCCTACTGCTGGAAAAGATTGAGGGCAAAAAAAGAAGGGGACGGCAGAGAATGAGGTGGCTAGATGGAGTCACCGAAGCAGTCGGCGTGAGTGTAAATGGACTCCAGAGGATGGTAGAGGACAGGAAGGCCTGGAGGAACGTTGTCCATGGGGTCGCGATGGATCAGACATGACTTCACAACAAACAACTTATCAACAGAGCTATAAGAATCCAAACTTCGTAGCACGTTTTAGAAATCCAAGCTCCTAGTTTCATATATGAACAGAGAAACAAGCCCGCTTGTTTTATCCTTAAAGTTTTATCCTTAGAGTTTTATCCTTAAAAAACGGAAGAAATTCAGAAGTTAAAATAAGAACAGGAAAATGATAGTCCATTGATGGAATGAATGGCCTGCATGTCAGAAATGGTGTAGGGTCTCTTGCTTGGGTGGAAGGGGTGGGGTTAGACGACCTACAAGGTCCCATCCAATCCTGTTAATCTGTAATCTGTAATCTGTGAAAAATAATGCAACCAAAATAGAAAATGGCACATGTAGTTTCTTCTGAAGATCATCACTAAACGTCTCTTAAACTGTCTCCAGCTTTTAACAAGTGTGTGCAACTGATTGGAGAAATGCTCTTGTTTTCCCTTGATTTATAACGGTAACTCAGCCTGGAATTGTCATTATAAATTATTTCAGTCCGTAACTGACTGTAAAGGTCACCCAGTTGCCAAGCACCCAAAATGCAATCACAGCTCTGTGTGTGTGTGTGTGTTTGTGTGTACACGTGTGCACCCATGCATATGTCAGCCATCAGAATTTCAAAACTGGGTCATATCCCCTTTTGGTGTTCGGTAGCGCTTTAAATGGTTGCTAAGCAACCGCTTAGGTGAAGTCTACCTGTAATTGTTCAGCATTATTATTATTATTTTTGTATTGCTTTACTTTGTGCTGAATCAGGGGGTCAGGCTAGAAGATCTCCAGGGTCCCTTCTAGCCCCATGAGTCTAAGATGAAACACATAAAATGTTCATTTTTGCTCTTGTACAAGGGCTCATCAGCAACGAATCCATAGAGATCACTCCCAACCTGCTAAAAGCCGAAATACTGCTCATTAATTTCACTGCAATTTTAGTCAGATGTTTAGGTCCTCGGATCGCTAAGCTACCCTGAGGTGTTAGGAAAGGAGGCCCAATTCACCAGCCTCTCAGGCGGAAATCACCTGTGGGGAGAATAACATCCACATTACATTAATTGCATTTTCCTCCTTTTGAAATCAAAAGGGCTCTATATTAAAATCACAGCCAAGGGGAACTGATGATTTAATCCAATAAATCTTCACTTAGTTTAGTACACATTTCAACTCGGCCTCCCGATTAACATCAAATCCAGAGGAAATGCAATTTCACCGATTAGTCACCAGGTATATGAAGCTCCAACAATATTTCTGAACCTGAATGACTGCCAAATCACCTAGGGATAAAAGGCATAACTTGGCCTTCTCTTTTCTTTCAAGCGGAAAAGTCAAACAGTTATCGAGCTATTAACAACTGGAAAAAAACAAAAACAAACAGAAATGAGGTCATTGCAACCCTAGTCCAATATAAAAAATTTTCAGGCGGAAGCAGGGACGCAAGAGCCAAATCTAACAATAAATAAAATAAAATAAAATAATAAGGCCACTTACCACTGCAACCGCATCGCTAGAAAGGATAGCATTAATATCCAGCACTGTATAGTAAGCTATATTGGTCAATATGTAGATAATTGTCACGATCGGCATAGAAATCGCAATAGCGAGAGGCAAATTCCTGGTCAAATCAAAAAGAAAAAGAAAATATTTCAGTATGAGTCATTGTAGGAACCCCCCTTTTTTTCCCCTGACAAACACCTGCTTAAAACCTGGAATATCGTCTGTTCATGTTTGTAGTGATTATAAAACCATGAGAAAGTTTCAGAAATGCACTAAAGCACATTAGCTTTTTTCCAAAAAGTGCTTTATTTACATTATCCTGGCACCCCATCTGTTCCAGAGGCTGTAAATGTGTACTGATTATAGCACAGCAGAATTCACATGGTGGGAGGCTCAGATCAGAAACTCACATTCTGTATTCCTTTCCAGTCACCGTATATGAAAAGTCCACACATCGAAAAAGGAAAATATTTCACAGGATTGTGTTCTGTCCCAGCTACGGACTCCAAAGAACGCAGCACACACAAAGTCCATTCAAACCTTAGTTTACTAAATAAACCAGTCTTTTACAACAACGGCTGTTAATTAATTGCATTAACAGCCTCCAAGAATTCAAAGAATAATAATTGAAAGCTTACTATGATTGGCAGAATGCCCAGAAGCAATTTGCAGGAAGCTGATAAGATAAGCAAGACAAGACACGAAGGTATGTGAACTAAGTTGTTCCCTGCAAATTGCTTCAGTCGGCGTTCCTCCTTAAATAGGCTAAGGGAATGGCCAATTAGCCCCAAGCCTTACTCACGAGGAGACCTCCTCCTGAGGAGCCACTCCTGCCTTTTGGCAGCTCTGTGCGCCCGTGCATCAAGAAGAGGCTCCTCCTCTTCGTCCTCTTCACTTAAGGGAGTTTCTGGAGGTTCTGGCTGAATCCCCACCTCTGGCACCACATCTTCTCCAGCCTCCTCATTGTCCGACTCGAGTGCCAGCTGCACAGGCTGCTGGCGCAGCACCACACCAGTCTCCTTGCTATCTGAATCAGCTACTAGCTGCACAGGCCGCGTACGGGCCACAACAGGTTGAAAGGTGGGGTGTCCTTGGGGCTCTCTGAGCTTGGTGATTTTCTTGCAAATGTTTCATTACCCAACTTGGTAACATGATCAGTGCTAAAAGCTAGAAGCACTACTGATGATATTATCCAGTTTGGGTAATTAAATGTTTGCAGGAAAATAACCAAGCTCAGTGAGCACTGAGGACCCCCAAATATTAGATTGAAACTTCTTCCTCCAAGACATGAAATTCAAAGCAGGTATGCTCAACTATATCAATTCAGCAAGCAATGTTCTATGTTGCCCACAAGCAAGCAAAATTCGCTTTAATCTCTTCAACTCCATAATTCTTTCCTTTTCCCCTTCTATTTGCAGGATTCAAAGATACTGATATTAATGCACACTTTTTCCTTCGTTGATGGGATCAAACTCCTTGTCAGTTTTAAAACCAGGTGAGGATCCTTTAAACTTTGTGAGGGTTTTTACTTGTTGTTAAAAAAATAAAAGCACCAAGAAGCTCTTACCTTTCTGGATTTTTTATTTCTTCAGTTACAAAATTCAGGGTGTCCCAACCTGAGTATGAGAACAAGGCAGAATAAAGTGCAAGAGAAATTCCTCCGAGGTTCCAAGATGATCCCTCAAAAGAGTCCTGAAAATGTTCTGAGTATCCTAGATATAAAAGAAAAACACAGAAATAAATGCAACCTTGGAACATATACAATGAAGAGGTTGGTTTTTTAGAACGACATAATAAGAAAAATGACAACTATACAGAACCTCTGATATCTAGCTAAAGGTTCCCCTTGCATATATGTGCTAGTTGTTCCCGACTCTAGGGGGCGGTGCTCATCTCCGTTTCAAAGCCGAAGAGCCAGCGTTGTCCGAAAACGTCTCCGTGGTCATATGGCCGGCATGACTCAATGCCAAAGGCACACGGAACACTGTTACCTTCCCACCAAAGGTGGTCCCTATTTTTCTATTTGTAATTTTTACATGCTTTCAAACTTCTAGGTTGGCAGAAGCTGGGAACAAGTCATGGGAGCTCACCCTGATACACAGCACTAGGGATCTGAACCGTTGAACTGCCGACCTTTCGATTGACAAGCTCAGCATCTTAGCCACTGAGCCACCGCGTCCCTTGATATCTATAATAGGACAATAAGACAGTATCTAATACGATCTCACAAGGTTGCTGAATCTGACAAACATTTGGTAATCCCACCAGAAATTTAGCAAGATTCCATATTAAATCATAGCAAGAAGCAGAAACTGATTTGATGGAATCAAGCTGTCAAGGCTTGATTCCATAAAACGTCAACTCAAAGACATCTTTATGTTCTCAGCAATTCCCAGAAATTCAAAATGCTCATTCTTTAAGCACCCATTTTTTTAAAAAGTCATCTCTCTTTTTTGGAGGGGAAATGCATTAAGAAAATCCTCTTCGCTTTAATCTAGAACAGGGGAGTTTGGAGTCAGTGTCTTAATTGTCCCTATCAGTGCTAGGATTGTAGATGTCTTCTCCTTCATGTGCTAACTCCTTTATTTGGGGTCTGTACTGAAATAATCTAACCTTTTAGACCAAGCACATATTAAACCACCCAGTAGACATCATTTAGCGAAGAAGTTTCAAGAGTACATGTAGCTATCAAGGTTTATTCTTACTTCCTTATTTAGCCTCAGCCCCCGGGGAAATAATTTTGAAGCTACTCCAATGAGATCAAATTGTCCATTAGTAGAGCAACTATTACTGTTTTTTGCCTTACTAGATGATAAGTGAATGGTAAAAATTCCCAATTCATAGTCAGGCAATACGTTTAAAACGTAAGAGTACAGATTAATAGAGTTGAAATGGACTTTGGAGATCTTCTAGTCCAACTCAATGCTCAAGCAGGAGAGCCTGCTATGCTATTCTGGGCAAATGGTTGTCTGATCTCTTCTTAAAAGCCTCTAGTGATAGAGTATCTATAAACTGTTTCACTGGTTAATTGTTCTATCAGGAAATTTCTCATTAGCTCTAGGTTAGATCTCTCTTTAACAATCACCCATTATTATTATTTGTTGTGTCTTGCCTTCAGGTGCTTTGAAGAATAGGTTCCCCCCTCTTCTTTGTGACAGCCCTTCAAGTTCTGGAAGACTGCTATCAGGATAGGATAGGATAGGATAGGATAGGATAGGATAGGATAGGATAGGAATAGGAATAGGAATAGGAATAGGAATAGGAATAGGAATAGGAATAGGAATAGGAATCAAATCGAATTGGAAGGGACCTTGGAGGTCTTCTAGTCCAACCCCCTGCTTAGGCAGGAAACCCTACACCACTTCAGACAAATGGTTATCTAATCTCTTCTTAAAAACTTCCAGTGTTGGAGCATTCACAACTTCTGGAGGCAAGTTGTTCCACCGATTAATTGTTCTCACTGTCAGGAAATTTCTCCTGAATTCTTAGTTGCTTCTCTCCTTGATTTAGTTTCCACCTGTTGTTTTTGCCCTGCCCTCAGGTGCTTTGGAGAATAGCTTGACCCCCAAATCTTCTTTGTGGCAGCCCCTGAGATATTGGAAGACTGCTGTCATGTCTCCCCTAGCCCTTCTTTCCATTAAACTAGACCTACCCAGTTCCTGTAGCCGTTCTTCATATGTTTTAGCCTCCAGTCCCTTAATCATCTTTGTTGCTCTTCTCTGCACTCTTTCTAGAGTCTCCACATCTTTTTTACATTGTGGTGACCAAAACTGAATGCAATATTACCCCTAATACTTCTCTTTGTTAGACTGGACATACTGTTTTCCCGCAATAGTTCAGCAAAATACCTTACAATAGTGACTTAAAATCTCTCTTGAAGTTTCATCCAGCTGGATGTTGAACAAAGAAATGGAGAGCAGCCTGATGTTAAAGCTGTAAATCCAGCTTTAATTTCAGGTGTACTGAAAGGAGTGTCATTTCTATTGTCGTGCCTATTCTTCAATTTTCAGCACACACATCATTTTTCCAAGTTGTTGGGGTTGTTGTTGTTTTTTTAACAGTGGATAAAATGTAAATTTTAAAAAAAATCAAATTACAACCAGTAGTTGTTTTTATTCAGTGTCACTTAGAAAACAAACTGCAAAGTTGCTTCATAGGAGTTTATCTAGAATCCTCTGCAATGTTTAAAGTGATGAATAAAAAACAATCTAAATCACCTTAAAATAATTTCCACATCTCGCCTCCTAAGGAAGAAAGGATGGTGGCTAACGTAATATGAGAAAGGATACACATGCCTTATTATGATAATGCATGATTCTCCATAGGCCCCGCTGGTGAATAAACAATATACTGAAGGTATAAACGCATTTTCAGCACAATGGAAGTACAGACTTCCTATTTTTCTCGTCCTAGCGTGTGATTGAAATTTCCAAGCCAAACAGGAATAAAGAAGTGAGTTTTTGAAACCAAGTATTGTGATAAACCTACCACAGCTCAGATACTGCAGCTCATAAGAAAAACAGATTAGCCAGGCCAGGTGGCCGAAACTGAACAATAGACAAATAACAAAGAAAAAACACATGTATGACTAAGAGATTCGGAGATCTTGGCTTCAAAATATAAGCAACCTTGTCAGCAATATGCACACAAAGGTTAGCAAAACAGCTTTTTAAGGTCATTCCCATTATTGGTTTATAGACCAAAGTATTTTCAAACAGTAATATAATTTAAATACATTACAAATTTCTGGATCAAATTAAATGTGGTATTAACTGGATGAGTTAATAACAGGCTCTCTCACCCATGTGAACATCCATTGCAGAGAATTTTGAACAAGACATAATCTAGAGTATTCATTAAAGTAAATCCATAAGTGACTCTAAGCCATGTAGAAGTCACGGCTTTATTATAAAGTTCCCAAACTTGAAGGAAACTGATTTTTCGATCCAGATAGATGTGAAGCCTTCATTTAGACTCTGAGAAATGTAATAATCACTCAGAGTTGCTTCATAGTGAGAGGGATGGTTAGGAAGGAAGGAAGGAAGGAAGGAAGGAAGGAAGGAAGGAAGGAAGGAAGGAAGGAAGGAAGGAAGGAAAAGGAGGATCTAGCTAGCTTACAGACGTTGAATAAAATGCAGTATAAAACATTAAAACAATAAAGGTCTTAAATTTTAAAATTCAATTAAAATTAAACTAAGCAGGATGGAGAAGGAGGGAGCAAAGTGCCCACAGGGAGGAGGTGGGGAGTTCTCTACTCCACCAGCCAGTTCCAACATGCCACATCCGCATTGGGAACTCAGGCTAGCTGGCACATCCATGTCTTCAAGGCATTTTGGAGGCCAAAAGAATGGGAGCAGATCTGACCTTGGGGGGAGGCAAGGTGTTCCAGAGGGCAGGAGCCACAGCAGAAAAGGCTCTTCCCCTGGACCTCACCAGCCAAACTTCCTTGGCTGACAGGGTCCACAGAAGGCCCCTTCTGCCGTGTGGGTGGGGTATAAACTTGGTTCCTCAGAGAGCCTTATTTCCTCCTTCCCCCCAGAAAATTCCAGCTCAGATTACAATTTTCATGAGGGTTTATGATTGCATACAGCTTGCTCACAGATTCACATTATGTTGTAAAGGTATTCCAAGGTAAAGGTAAAGATTCCCCTCGCACATATGTGCTAGTCGTTCCTGACTCTAGGGGGCAGTGCTTATTTCAAAGCCAAAGAGCCAGCGCTGTCCGAAGACGTCTCCGTGGTCATGGTGGTCGGCATGACTCAACGCCAAAGACGCACGGAACACTGTTCCTTCCCACCAAAGGTGGTCCCTATTTTTCTACTTGCATTTTTTACGTGCCTTCGAACTGCTAGGTTGGCAGAAATTGGGACAAGTAACGGGAGCTCACCCCGTTACACAGCACTAGGGATTCGAACCGCTGAACTGCCGACCTTTTGATCGACAAGCTCAGCATCTTAGCCACTGAGCCACCGCATCCCTTAAAGTATTCCAAAGGGGTTGGTCATTTATATCTCCTGCAGGAAAACAAAGTCGTGCAGGTAATTCTTCGATTTATGACTGGTTGCTAACCAGTCCAAAGTTGTGACATACCTCCCCCTAGACAACCTGGATTCGAAGTTCTGACAGCTACCGTCCTTGTCACATGATTGCATTTGGGGCACTTGCCAATGGACTGGCTTTACAGCTGTTTGCAGCATCCTGTGGCTAAATGACCATTTTTTGTGTTTTGTTTTTTGTTTTTTTTTGGCTAAGGACATTTACTTCCAGCATTTACTTCCAATTCCTGGCTAAAAAAAAATGCCGATTGCATTCTATGGGTTTGCTTAATGACTGCAGCATGTTTTAGAACCACCACCAAAAAATGTCATAAAATTGGGTCTGTAACATGGGTGCACTGAGTTACACATGATACAACCATTCTGGGCTCCATTATGGTCATAAATCAAGGATTAAAGGTAACCAATTTACTATGGAATACGGTAAACTTTTGTGGATTACAGTTCCTTTTACCAGACGCAGGGAGCATTTTCCCAAAAGAACAGTATACAGGCAACTACAAAAACGTTAAAGAGGAAGGATAAGAGGAAAATGAATTGTGGAAGAGCTTGGCAGTGCTAAGTACAAATAAGTAGTGAAAGTTCTTAAAATATTTGCTGGGTATATAGCATAAATCCATGGATTGCTAAACGGATTAATGCTTTAGCTCAGTCAAATCTTTTCTTTTGGTTAAATCTATTGAAAATATCGCTAAACCTTTTAGTTCCAGTTCAGCTTATATCACAATTTCTCATTCATGCCTATCCAGATTCATTGAGATGAAAGGATCTATTTTTCATAAAGAGAAATTGTTCATGTTAGGGACCTCTTGAACACAGGGGTCCCCAACCTCTGGGCCATGACCTACCACGCCACAGTCTATTCGTAACCAGGCCACATGAGTAACTCAACTAACACGAGCGTTGCGCTGGCCCGAACGTGCACGCAGCTCAACTTGTGCAAGTTGAACTGCCCATGTGTGCACATGTCAGCCCGACACTTACGTGGCCGGGTTCCCCTCTTCCCAAGTCCCCCCAGTAGGGCCACCAAGGCACAAAGGTTGAGGACCACTTCTTTAACATATCCTCTTGGGTCAGCCTAGCTCACTGGTTGGCAACCTTAAACACTCAAAGAGCCACAAAGGTTCTAACCAGAATCCCCCCATTCAATTGTGGAGCCGACTGGAAGTCCCGCACCATAGAGTCTCCTCCTAGCGTGGGCATCATTTTTCCTCTGTCAACCGGAAGTCCGGTTCCCCCACCATAGAGTCTCCTCCTAGTGTGGTGTCCTTTCCCCTCTACCTATCCTAACCAAAAGCCCTATCAATTGTGGTGACAGCGAGACGCAGCAGAGGGATGAAAGAGCCACATGTGGCTCCAGAGCCACAGGTTGCTGACTAGTGGTCTAGCTACTGAGGGGACCTATAAGTGTTATATCTTCTGATGAAAAATAACCCACATGGGTGCTTGCTCAACGTATGATTTTTGCTGCTCAATTTTTATCTTTATTGTTTTGTGCTTCGCGCAGTGTTGACACCTGGTGTTTGCCCAGACTAGTCCCTGCAGTTTTCTTGGCAAAGATTTTCAGAATGGTTTGCCGTTGTCTACTTGTTAAAGAGTTGAGAAGGACTAGCCCAAGGTTCCCACAGCTGGCTTTGCACCTAAGGCAGGATTAGAATTCCCAGTCTCCCGGTTTTCTAGCCTTCACCACTACATCAAAACTCCTATTTTAGTTAGTCTTGACTCCTGATTGACTACATGGATGAGTTGCTGCAAAGTTTGGAAGTGATTGGTTCCCTTTTTCTTCTTCTTCTCCCCCAAAAGAAATACTGCCCCAAAGTCACCCTCCTGCTGGCTTCGTGCCAGTGGTGGAATTCAATTTTTTTTACTACCGGTTTTCTGGGCGTGGCTTGGTGGGCGTGGCAGGGGAAGAATACTGCAAAATCTCCATTCCCTCCCCACTCCTGGGGGAAGGATATTATTTATTTATTTTATTTATTTATTATTTGTATTTATATACCGCCCTTCTCCCCGGGAGGGGGACTCAGGGCGGTGAACAACCAAATTAAAACACATATAATACAAATATTAAAAGAATTTAAAATTAGATTAAATTAATTGGCGTTCCAAAATAAAAGTCTCAAACCCCATTAAAATACCCAATTTAAAACCCCAGAGATTACTAGTACAAAAAATTTTTAAAACCCCATTAAAATCAATCAAGCAAGGCCGGCTTGTTGGAATAAATAAGTCTTAAGGGCCTTTTGGAAAGCACGGAGATCCGGGATCAAACAAATTTCAGGAGGCAGCTTGTTCCATAGGGTGGGTGCCCCCACAGAGAAGGCTCTCCCCCTGGGGGCCGCCAGCTCTCCCCCTGGGGGCCGCCAGCCGACAGGAGTGGGGAGGAAATCTCCATTTCCTCCCCACTCCTGGGGGAAGGATTCTGCAAAATCCCCATTCCCTCCCCACTCCTGGGGGAAGGATACTGCAAAACCTCTATTACCTCCCCACTGCTGGGGGAAGGATATTGCAAAATCTCCATTCTTTCCCCACTCCAGGAAAAGGGTACTGCAAAATCCCCATTCCCTCCCCACTCCTGGGGGAAGGGTATTGCAAAACCTCCATTCCCTCCCCACTCCTGAGGGAAGAATACTGCAAAATACCCATTCCCTCCGCACTCCTGGGGAAAGCTATTGCAAAATCTCCATCCCCACTCCACTCTGGGGCCAGCCAAAGGTGGTATTTGCTGGTTTTCCGAACTGCTCAAAATTTCCGCTACCGGTTCTCCAGAACCTGTCAGAACCTGCTGAATAGCACCCCTGCTTCGTGCCCAAGACAGTACTAGAACTCCCAGTTTCTAACCTGGTGCCTTTTAACCACTAGACCCCAACTGGCTCTCAATGCAAAAACAATCGATACAAACCTCTGTATGTTCAGCTATTTCTCTTACCCTGGCATAGTTTAACAATTCCTGTAACGATGATGACAATTAGAGCAATGACTTTGGCATAGGTGAATGCATCCTGCACCCTTGTTCCCCACTTAACATAGGCACAATTTATAAACGTTAGAAGACCTACAAGACAAAAAAGGGAAGCAAAGGAAGGCATTAGAAAGCGATGGTGACATTGGTTGTTTTTAAAGCAAGCCCTGGTGTGAAGTTTTCCATGCCAGAGTTAACAGTCAAAATGCCATATTAGTAAACAAGCTAAGAGAAGTTGTGTTAAGTCAAAGCCTTTATTGTTATTGTACATCATGTATACAACAAAATTGGTTTAGCCCAGTGGTGAAATTCAAATTTTTTTACTACCGGTTCTGTGGGCGTGGCTTGGTGGGCATGGTATGGCTTGGTGGGCGTGGCAGGGGAAGGATACTGCAAAATCCCCATTCCCTCCCCACTCCTGGAGGAAGGATATTGCAAAATCTCCATTCCCACCCGACTCTGGGGCCAGCCAGAGGTGATATTTGCCGGTTCTCTGAACTGCTCAAAATTTCCGCTACCGGTTCTCCAGAACCTGTCAGAACCTGCTTAATTTCACCCCTGGTTCAGGCTCCAGTTGTGCAGCCCATACAAGAATACAAGATTAAAGAATAATCCTTATACAAGTAGTTAGGAGAAAAAATAGTCATAAGTTAAAGAGAATCACAAGGTTTAAAAAGGGGCAGACAGCCAATTTGGTTGCTCTTTAACACTTCCAGTGGCAAAACAGGAAGGACCTCATAAGACAAACATCATGGCAAGAGTACCGAAAAAAGGGGAAAATATTGTTTGTTTTCAGATTCTTGTTGCAATCCACAGCTTACAAACGTTTCTTTTTGACAAATTTTTGTTGAAAATAGGAAATGCCGCCTCCGATCTGTCACTTGGCAATGAAAACAGTTGGAGGGTTTTAATTTTAAAGAAAATGATGGAATTCGAGGGACAGGGGAAAAAAGAATTAGAATCCAACGTATTTTTGCATCGTTTTAATTGGAACTATTTCTTTCTGATATGTTTCCTCAGCTGTGGGGCTGCTTTTGAAAGAAAAGATACAATCAGATGCATGGCTCACTTCAAAAAACATACAGTAGTAATTTTTTTTTTTAAAAGTTGGTTTCAGTTAATGAAACTTCCTATTAAAAGATGTCTTTTTACCATTTTACCTCAAAGCAATTCTGAGGTAAGAAACAATAATTCCAGTCAGGAAACAAACAAACAAACAAACAAACAAACAAACAAATAAATAATGTCTTTTATGTGAAACCCAAAGGTGCTTTTTCAAGAGGCATCTGGACTTTCTGGGGGGTTTTTTTGAAGACGTTTTGCTTCTCATCCAAGAAACTTCTTTAACTTTGACGGGATGGTGGGGAACAGAAGAATGGAAATCCAGTCAGAGGTGAAGAAGCTTCTTGGAAAAACCTAAATATATAGGTTTTTTCTACGTAGCTAAGATTTTTCTGGAACCACAATTGAGCGAAATCACATTCACTACATTCTGGGTTCTTTCTCCATCTTTTCAAGCAATATATATAGCTTCCTAAAGAGTTTCTTATAGAAATCTGCAGTGCAAAATCAGTAAATAGGTAAGATTTATATATGAAACCATAGATTGCTAAATATCATAGTAGCCTATGCATCTCTATGCAATAAACCATGATTCGGAGATAACAGTGAGTAGAGTCATACATCACATTAGGCCAAAATCAAGCAAAGTGTAATTTTTTTTGGTGTTTGGGCCTGAACAACACTACAGGCAGTCCTCGACCTCCGACCACAACTAAGCCCAAAATGTATGTTGCTAAGTGAGACATTTAAGTGACTTTTGCCCCATTTTAAAATCTTTCTTGCCACAGTTGTTAAGTGAATCGCTGCTGTGACTGGCTTCCCTGTTGATTTTGCTAGTCAGAAGGTTGCCAAAACAATCCCGTGAACTTGGGACAACTCAACCGTCACAAAGATGAACTGGTTGCCAAGCGTTCGAATTTTGATCATGGGGTGAAAAAGTCGTAACTGTGAAAAATGGTCCCAAGTCACTTTTTCAGTGGCCATTGTAACTCTGGGACGGTCGCTAAATGAACTGTTGTAAGTCGAGGACTACCTGTGTGAAAAATAAGGACTATTTCTGGCATTATAGAAGGGCATCCATGTTAGTCTGTGATAGCCAAAAATCAGAAGGAATCTGGGCACATCTTTTTCTGATCAACGAACGGATGCCTTTGATTGAAACGGTTTGCAGCTCATGGAAACTCCCTGAATATCTCTTAGTTTTTCTCTTCTTCCTTCCCAGAGAGGAACTTTTGTTTGTGTGTGTGTGTATGTGTGTGTGCGCGCAGAGATGGGTTTCAGGAGATTCTGACCAGTTCTGGAGAACCAGTAGCGGAAATTTTGAGTAGTTCGGAGAACAGGTAGTAAAAATTCTGACTGGCCCCACCCCCATCTATTCTCTGCCTCCTGAGTCCCAGCTGATTGGGAAGAAATGGGGATTTTGCAGTAACCTTCCCCTTCCACACCCACCATGCTATGCCCACCAAGCCATGCCATGCCATGCCATGCCATGCCATGCCATGCCACGCCCACCAAACCTCACCCACAGAATTGGTAGTAAAAATTGTGTGTATCTATCTTTCTCTCTCTCCCTTCCTCCTTTCCCTCTTTCTGGAGACCGGGGAGGCCAAAAATGGGCCTATTTTTGGCCTCCTCAGCAAGTCCTATTTTTGGCCTCCTCGGCCTCCAGAAGATGGGTGGGGGCCAGCAGGTAGATGGGGCGATGTGGGCGGGGCAGCCTCGTAGTCCCGTGCGGGGCGGATTAATGGCTTCGGCCATAGTTTGAGGACCCGTGCTAGAATAACTGAGTTGGAAGGCACCTTGAAGATCATCTAATCCAATCCCTTGCTCAAGTAGGAGAGTCTATACCTTTTCAGACAAATGGCTGTCCAATGTCTTCTTGAAAGCCTCCAGTGATGGGAGCACCCACACCTTCTGAAGGCAACTTGTTCAAATTGGTTGGTTGTTCTCACTGTCAGGAAATTTCTCTTTAGTTCTAGTTCTTAGTACTAGACAACCCATGGCCAGTTGAAAGATATTTTTTTACCGGATTCCTCAAGGCCTTCAACAATGCCAGAGCTTCTGATATCCTGCCTTCACTTGGAAATTTGGGACACATTCAGAGATGTCTCTGCCTTGAAAACAGCCCATATATTGAACTGTATAGCATAGTCCAGGGGTCGGCAACCTGCGGTTCTGGAGCCACAAACAGCTCTTTGGGCCCTGTGCCGCGGCTCCCTGTCCCATCACTGGTTCGCCCCACCCGTCATTTAGTTTTTGGACTCCAGCCCGAAGCGGCTGCCTTACGCGCAAATGTGGCATGAAAGCAGGTACAGGACAGCTTCCCTCCTGCACTCTCCTCCCCCCTCCTCCTCTCGTAACCCCCTGGCCAGCTGTGGCTGAGCCGGGAGTGTGCGCATGCATGGAGAGACCCTCCTTAAATGAGCCGCCTTTCCTGAGCTTTGGCGCTCGTTTGAGGAGGGTCTCCCTGACCATGCGCAGCTGCCAGCTCAGCCACAGCTGTCCAGGGCATCCTGAGAGGAGAGGGGGAAGAGGATCGCCGGAGAGTACAGGAGCGAAGCTGCCCTGTACCTGTCTTCACACCATATTTGCACATAAGGCAGCCTTCGCTTCCTGCCACTTCAGGATGGAGTCTCCCTGTGCGTGCGAACGCTCCCAGCTCAGCCACAGCCGGCCAGGGAGTTACGAGAGAGGTGGGGGGAGGAGGAGGAGGGTCACCCGAAGGGAGAGGAGAGAGAGACACAGAAACACACTTACACAGAGAGAGAGAGACATACAGAGAGACATACAGAGTGATACACAGAGGGGGTGAGAGAGACACATGCAGAGTGATACGTAGAGAGTGGGTAAGAGAGGGGAAGAGAGGGAGAGGGAGAGATACAGAGGGAGAGAGACACAGAGGGGTAGAGAGGGGGAGAGAGACAGAGAATAGTTTTGTGGCTGAGTAGGCGTGACTAGGTGGTCATGTGACTGGGTGGGAGTGAGTGACATCGAGTTGACCACGGCCACCCAGATTTTGTGGCTCCTGGTGTGTTTTTTTTTTTTTTTCCTGTAGGAAACGGGTCCAAGTGGTTCTTTAAGTGTTTAAGGTTGCCGACCCTGGCACAGACAAACAACAGCACAGGAAATGTTTTGTGATGTTTTGTATTGCATCATAAAGTGCTTTACGGTCATGTTTATCCCATCAAATATTTTATGAAATTTGCCAAATGTCCATCCCACAGAATCAGGGGAGCCTGGATTTTGGACACATTCTCTAAGTTAGTCCATTTGAAGTATACTGTATTTTTCGGAGTATAAAACACACCTTTCCCCCCCTAAAAGGGGGTGAAAATTTAGGTGTGTCTTATACACCGAATGTAGCCTCACCCACCCACTGGCCCCCATCCTTTGGCCTCTGCCACCCAGCAGTTACCTCCTTGCAAACAAACAGCAAGAAAAAACAGCTCATTTCAGCTTCAGCACAGCCTAATTAGCACAAGTTGATTAGATCAGCCTCCCGACTCTCAGCTGATTTGCTCTCAGCTGTTTTGCGCAGGGCTTTACTGCTTGCTGCAAAGAGGTAAATTGCTGGAGCAGATTTTTTTTTTCCTTGTGCTAATCAAGCTATGCTGAAAACGAAAATGAAAGTAAAGCAGGCTGTTTGCTGTAAGGAGGAAAAATTGCTCAGAGGCAGAGGGAGATTTCTTTTTCTTCTTTTCCTCACCAAAAAAGGTAGGTGCATCTTATACTCCGAAAAATACGGTATATGGTTTTAAAAATTGTTTTCCAGGGATGCACTGTTTTGTTCAGTTAAAGATTATTGTGAATAAGACTCAATAGTTTATTCGGTTCAGTTCCAGTTTAAGAAGATGTATTTCTCAATCCGATGTACTAACTTCTATCCAACTAAGGCTCAGAACTAGATTGGCACCCAATAAGACTTAATGCAGGGGTGTCAAACTCGCGGGACCGTGAGCCGGATGCATCCTGCACTGGCCATACCCACCTGTTTTAGTGAAGGGGGGGGAGTTGTGATACATCACATGACGATATGTTGTCACGGATTTAACACCCCTGACTTAATGGAATTCAAGGGGGAGTGGGCTGGATTTGGGATTGCTTGTGGCAACATAATAACTCCATACTGATTCCTCTCTTAACTCCGTGCCCAGCCTCGGTCTCTCTTCCTTTCCTAAATGTATAGAATTTAGAACAGAATAGAGTTGGAAGGGAATTTGGAGGTCTTCTAGACCAGCTCCCTGCTAAAGCAGGAGAGACCGCCTTCTACTGCATACCTCCCAGCGACCAGTAAGATCCCACAGAGTTGGTCTCCTCCGGGTCCCGTCAGCTAAACAATGCCAGCTGCTGGGCCTGCGGGGGAGAGCCTTCTCTGTGGCTGCTCCAGCTTTCTGGAACCAGTTACCTCCTGAGATCCGGACCACTCCCACCCTATTTGCCTTCCTGAAAGCGGTGAAGACCTGGCTTTTCCGGCAGGCCTGGGGTCGTTGATCTCGCTGTTGCAATCTTGCGAGATCCGGCTATGAATGGTGTGCATGGGCTTTTAATGTTTTAAAATGTTTTTACAATGTTTTTTTCTATGTTCGCATTATTTTGCTGTAAGCCGCCCAGGGCCCCTCGGGAGTTGGGCGGCATAGAAATGCGATAAATTAAATTAAATTAAATTAAACCTATACCGTTTCAGACAAATGGCTGTCCAGTCTCTTTTTAAAAACCTCCAGTGATGGAACACCTATGATTTCTGGTGGCAAGCCGTTCCACTGGTGAACTGTCCTCACTGTTAGGAAGTTTCTCCTTAATTCTGCAGGTTGCTTCTCTCTTTGGTTATTGTTTTCTTGCCCTGCCCTCTGGTGCTTTGGAAAATAATTTGCCTCCACATGCTTTTCAGTTTGCTTTTCAGCATCGGTTCCTCAAAGGGGACCCCAGCTTAGTAACCTTTTCAAAAGCTACTTAACTACTATCCTTCCCTAATGCAGGAGTTGTTTCTCTTCACCCACCACAGCAACTCAACCCACCAAACTCCCAACTCAGTGTCAGGACCCAGATAGCTGCTTGGTAAACACAAATGTGATGAAATCCCTTTTCCTCCATAGACTCACAGGTTATTTTGTCTGATGGCTGTTGCGTAAAATTTCCATCTACTGCAGCTGTAACCCAAGCTGCTGAGATCACTTATTATTACCCTGGAAGAATTGGTCTTTACACACCCTAAAAGTATCCACCCAGGATGATTAATACTCTGGCATATTACTGTACCCATCAATGATGAGCAGATCTTTTGGCTCAACGTAGTTATAAATAAGCTTCGCCTTCTCTCTAGAATGTCTCAATAATAATTTTTTTTTTTTTGAAGTTTCCAATTAGTAAGTCTCTTTTCCTTTGATCCCTTACTGAGAAGCACCAGCTTAATGAATACGTTTCCATAGGATTCCCAGAGTTGAATTGCCAACTGTTCAATAAAAACAACAGCTATTACCATGCAATCATGGAAACAATACATCAAAACAACAGTGGTGAAATCTGAACCGGTTTAGTACCAATTCGCTGGCTGCACACGCATGCTGCACGCCAAACGTGCATTGCGCTCGTGCATGTGCAGTGCACTGCACACATGCGAGGTGCGCATGTGTGCAGTGCACACCAAAAGGAGGCATGGGGTAAGCAGAACAGTGCATGGGGATGTGTGTGTGTGTGTGTGTGTGTGTGTTTGTGATCAGCTGTGGTGCACAATCTTCAGAGCCTTTTTTTAAAAACAACTTATTTGGCGAATAGGTTGTAAAAAATGCTTTTAAAAAGTAAAAAAAAGGCTCTAACGATGGCGGGGCACAGCTTTTTTTTTAACCGGACCGAACCAGTAGCATGATTTCACCCTGCAAAACAGTGTAAAAACACATTCTCGGTTTGGGAGGGGGGTGGGGGATGGGGGGAGAGAGAAAGAGATAAAAAACACACCAAACATTGAGCATTTTTATAAGGAAGATCTGGAAGAAGATATATTTGCAACGGAGGCCTACAAGCTTTGAGGCCTTTTGGGATTCCTGGAGGTGACCATTGTTAGCATGGGGGAAATCCCAAAGAGCAGCAGTGTTTCTCAACCTTAGCAACTTTAAGATGTGCGGATTTCAACTCTCAGAGTTCCCCCAGCCAAGCATGCTGTCTGGGGACTTCTGGGAGTTGAAGTCCACAGGTCCTCAAGTTGCCAAGGTTGAGAAACACTGCCACAGAGCAAGGCTTCCATTGGATGGCCAGCAGATGATTCTTATCAGTCTGGAAACGCACCCCAGGACGACTTCTGATTATCCTGCATTCAGTCACGTTTGTAACAGCAGGAAATGGACTTGTTGTGGCCCGTCAGCAGCCTGTGCGGATTGTAGCTGATTCTGACAATGAGGAGGCTGGTGTGGTGCTGCGCCAGCCTCCTCGAGTCAGACAGTGAGGAGGCTGGAGACGATGTGGTGCCAGAGGCAGGGATTCAGCCAGGACCTTCAGAACCTCCAGAAGTTCCTTTAAGTGAAGAGGATGAAGAGGAGGAGCCTCTTTCAATGCACAGGCACGCAGAGCTGCCAAAAGGCAGGAGTGGCTCCTCAGGAGGTGGTCTCCTCAAGAGTAAGGCTTGGAGCTAATTGGCCACTCCCTTAGCCTATTTAAGGAGGAACACTGATTGCAGCAAGTTGTAGGGAACAACTTTACTCTCCTTCTAGCATCTAGATTCTCTGAAAAATTGCTTCTAGGCTTTCTTCCAATTCTAGTAAGACTGTGATTACCTTATCTTAGAATTTTGGTAGGCTGTTAAGACAGTTTATTAACAGCCTTTGGTTGATAAAGGCTGAGTTATTTAGTAAAATAAGCTTTGTGTAGAGTATGTGTGTGTTGCATTCTTCGGGGTCCGTAGCTGGGGCAGAATAGGACTGCTAGCTATGGCTACGTGGTGCCTTCTTTTTAATCTTGAAAAAGGAAGCTTTGGAATGTGCAAATCTGACGTCTCTGTGGTCATGTGGCCAGCATGACTCAACGCCAAAGGCACACGAAATGCTGTTATCTTCCCACCAAAGGTGGTCCCTATTTTTCTACTTGCATTTTTTATGTGCTTTCAAACTGCTAGGTTGAACTGCTAGGTTGAGGAGAAGCTGGGACAAGTCACAGGAGCTCAGCCCATTATGCACCACTAGGGATTCGAACCGCTGAACTGCTGACCTTTCGATCGACTAGCTCAGAGTCTTAGACACTGAGCCACTGGGTCCCATTGCAGAACCACAGTGCACCCTGCGCAAAAATGAGGGTACCTCTTGTATCGCTACCATATGCACCGCTCTGCTTCTGCACTAGCTGCTAAGCAAATTCCATTTTTAAAGGCACGGCAGACCACAAGGCAGGAGGTCCATTTCTGTCCCTCCTTTGCCCCCCCCCCCCCGCACCAGCTGTGATGGAAGCAAATTCAGGCCGGAGGATCTATGGGAATACTCACATACACAAGCAGCGGCGATAAGACGGCAAGCAATATACGGAGGCTGGCAAGAAGGGAAGACTGGCTGCACGATATAGTTGGCAAAGGTTATTGCGATGATAGCCTGGCTGGTTGGTTCAATGATCAACAACGATGTCCACAGGCGTATAAAGGCAATGAAGCCTCCAAAGGCCTCCAAGATATATGCATAACTGGCTCCTGACTTGGTGATGGTGGTGCCCAGTTCAGCGTAGCAGAGAGCTCCGATCACAGAGAACATCCCCCCCAGGGCCCAGATGACTAGGGATAATCCATAGGATAAACTGTACTGAAGTACTCCTTTGGGTGACACGAATATCCCGGATCCAATCATATTTCCTACGATTAGGCAGATGCCGTTCAAGAGGGAGATTTCCTTTCTTAGTTGCATGGTTCTTTGGTTTCCACCATTCTTCTGAGCATTGCTGCTCTGATCAGTTTTATCAGCTGTCCCGATTGGCTGGTACTCATTCAGGGAATTAAGAGGTGGAAAGTTCTCCTTCTTCTCCATGGTGACATCCACAAAGTGCCTTCTGCCAATGCCGATGCCAAACTAAAGTCAAAAAGAAAGCAGGATTAAGGACGGATATTTTAGACGTACAATGTCCGGTTCAAGCAACTTGGAGCCTCTTGTGAATAGCTTGAATAAGCAACTTTATTGACCTCTTTCTGCACTACAAGAATCTCCCAAGACTGCTTTCCTTCTCTTGGGAGTAAGTAGATAAAGCTTCATGGATCTCAGGGGTGGTGGAGCTGAAGTCAGGCTTATATCTCTCGTGGCTGCGTAAGGACTCAAGGCTAATTCCCTGCTTGACTCCTCCTTGTAGCCTGCCTGACAGTTTCTCAGCACACAGGTTACTAATGTGAAAGGTGAAATTCAGCTGTGACTAAAACATTGGGTGAGTATTCCAATGGTCACAGTCTTAGCAACTTTAAGACAGGTGGACTTCAGCTCCCAGAATTCTCCAGCCAGTTTAGCAAACCTCATTCGGGGAGTTGAAGTCCACACATCTTAAAGCTGCCAAAGTTGACAAACATTGAATTAGAGGGAGACTCATATTTTCTCAATGATATTTTAAAAGTAAGAAATGGAACAAAATGGAATACACATATTATTGTTTGCCTTAACCCTTGGAGCTAATTCAGGAAATCTTCACACCAAAGCTTGCATCAATTTTCAAGATGTCTAAAAGCTGCATAAATGTTAAGGGAACCTTAAAGCTGTACTGTTTTTATGAAGGTGGTACTTAAAAGATTTCTCTGCTGAGAACAAATCATTTTAATAGATCTATTCCTGGATCAAAGTTAATAATAAATACATGAGTGGGATCTGACTAGCGAGCTCTGATTTAAATACATGTTAAATAAATGATTTTCCACTGACAGTGTAGAACATTCTGAGAATCTGGTTGGTATGGAGGCGTCCACGGTTAAAACGGATCGCCTCTACATAGAGATTTATTTGACGTCAGGATCCAAGCTTACTTCAATGCATGCAGAATAGATTCTGCAATATCACCAGGAGTGGGCTGCTGGGGGTTTGCAGGGATTCAGGAGAACCTCTAGCTAAGATTCTGTGTAGTTCGGAGGACTCCTAAATCCCATTCCTGGCTGGCCCCGCCCACCCCACCCCGCTCCTCCCAGGAGTCCCCACGTGGCCCATTTAAATGCAGGTAAGTGCAGGGCACACGTGGAGGCTCGGGGAGGGCGAAAAATGGGTCTACCAGAAGTTTGGGAAGTTTCTGGCCTCCAGAGAGTCTCCAGAGGCTGGGGCAGCAATTTTTGCCCTCCCGGAGGCTCAATGAAAGCCATAAGAGCCTGGGTAGGGCAAAACCGCCCCCCGCTCCCCCATGGTGCAGGAGGTTGACTAGGCCACAGCCACCATGGCCATGCCCACCCAGCAACCGGGCAGTCCAGTCTCTTCTTGAAAACCTCCAGGGATGAAGCTCCCACAACTTCCGAAGGCAACTTCTGTTCCATTGGTTGATTGCTCTCACTGTCAGAAAATTCCTCCTTATTTCCAGGTTGAATCTCTCCTTGGTCAGTTTCCATCCATTAATCCTTATCAGGCCTTTGGGTGCTTTGGAAAATAGCTTGACCCTTTCCTCTCTGTGGCATCACCTCAAATATTGGAAGACTGCTATCCTGTCTCCCCTGGTCCTTCTCTTCACTAGACTAGCCAGGCCCAGTTCCTGGCACTGTTCTTCCTATGTTTTAGTCTCTAGTCCTCTAATCATCCTGGTTGCTCTTCTCTGCACTTTTTCTAGAGTCTCAACATCTTTTTTATAGTGTGGTGACCAAAACTGGATGCACTACTCTAGGAGTGGTCTTACTAAGGCTTTATAAAGTGGCAGTAGTACCTCAGTTTCACTTCTCATCCAAGAAGCTTCTTCAGCTCTTCCATTCCCCACTATCTAGTCAGAGCAGAAGAAGCTTCTTGGATGAGAAGCAAAACATCTTCAAAGAAAAACCAAGAAAGTCCAGTTGCCTCTTGAAAAAGCACCTTTGGGACAACCAGGACCTGGATGATCGAGAATCTCCATAGCTACTCTGCAGCAGATTGAAAGGATCTTAAGAGTGCATGCTTTTTCTTTGGAACGTATGTTGATAGCAAATGGATCTGGGAATATTTCCAATTGGTATAAGAAAATCTTTAGGTATTATTCAGGGTCTGACCCTTAGATTCATAGTGTATTACTGTCTTTATGGGCTTTTATGTTTTGGGAAAATAAGTACAATTTTGTATTAGAAAAATACAAAATATAACTTCTTGTAATAAAATTTTAATATATATATTTATTATTATTATTAATAAAAATAATAATTTTAAATGATAAATTGACTGAGTTTCATGTTTAATGAATAAAAGATAATTATATTATATAATAATAATAATAATAATAATATATATTATTATTATATGCTTCATTAAACATGAAATTCAATTGACTGAGTTTCATGTTTAATGAATCAAGTATATAATAATAATAATACAATATATATTAAAATTGTATTATAACAACATCATATATTTTAAGAAGGTACATGGTTGATACCTAGGACGCTGGCAGCAATCCGTATCAACCATTAGCACCAGCCAATCGTATTTGTGACACATTTCTAAATGTTCAGTTGACTGAGTTTCATGTTTAATGAATAAAAGAGATAATAATATATTTATCAGTTTTGGAACACTGACATCTTGCTGCTGCTGCTTGGAAATTAATTTATTTCGAGGATGAAATCGAAAGCTCTGACAATATTATTTGTTGTAATATAATTACGACAAGTCATATCTTAGTAGAAGAGGCAGTTTTAGTGTGGAAGTGAAGACATCTGACTAGAAACTGGGAGACCGTGAGTTCTAGTCTCCCCTAAAGCACCATGGGAAAGAAAACCCATCTGATTCAGATGCAAGCGGGAAGAAAGATGCTGGAAATAAAATGGAGGCTGATTGGAAAGAAAGGTCTAGTTATTGATGAACAGAACCACCAGGGTTTGTGGTTTGGTGCAGCTGACAAAATGGAGTTTAGAGTTGGTGGGGTTTTATACCTTCTGGATTACTATGGGGGCCAAGTAGGGGTCATAGCTGGCTCTATAGGCAAAAGAGGAAGCGCAAATCCTAGGTGTTTGCCTAAGCTAATTTTGTCAACTTTTGGTTTGTTGCTTATCTGAATTTCTGTCTTGACACAGTCTTTTTGACTGGATTACCAAATCTACATTTCTAAAAGCTTCCTCAGTTTCTGCTTGGGGCAGGGAAACTCGGGCTGGTTTCTGCCTCCCTTAATGTTTTTTTTTTTATTTCTCCTTTAGGGGAAATATTTTATCCTGCCTTTTTTTTTTAAATTAGATTTATATGCCGCCCTTCTCCGGAGACTCAGAGCGGCTTACAATGCATTAAGCAATAGCCTTCATACTTTTGTATATTTATACAAAGTCAGCTTATTGCTCCCACAACTGGGTCCTCAATTTACCTACCTTAGAAAGGATGGAAGGCTGAGTCAACCTTGAGCCTCGAACTCGCATAATTGCAGACAGCTGGGTGTTAATAACAGACTATCTAGCCTGTCGAGCTATCTGAGGCTCTTCCCAAATTTCCCAAAATATTTCATTCTTCAGGGGAGGGGAGCTTCCCACAGCACAAAGCCAGCTGGGTGACCTTGGGCCAGTCACTTTTTCTCAACCCTAGGAAAGGAGGCAATGACAAACCACTTCTGGAAAATAAACTTTGCCAAGAAAACTGCAGGGGCTTTTCCAGGCAGTCTCTGAGAATTGGACATGACTGAACTGAATAAATTGTTTTAGTAGAGTAACTTCTTTGTTAAGCAAAAGTTTGCTTCAAGGTAAGACCTGGCCAAGACCACAGCTGATGTTAGTTAGTTAATTAGTTCGTTAGTTCGTTAGTTCATTAGTTCGTTCGTTCATAGGAAAGCTGCTATTTGGAATTTAATTCTTGTACTAGTTTCATTCAGAGATGCTTTGTTAAAGAATCCCCAAGAATTCTAATCCAGCGACTTGGAAAGTCATTGCTAATCAGAATAGACATTAACGGGACCTAAAAAAACTTATGAACACCAGGTCACACAGTAGCATCTCAAGGAGCCATGAACTACATAACTCCTTCTGACACAGTCATCATCTCAGGGGGGGGAAATGTCATTGCCAATATTGTCATTTGGGAAAAAACATTTACTTAATCGTAGTAGCGTGCATGCACAAAACAACAGGAGAGGAATTAATTTATCTGGTCATATCTGCACAGTTGCTATGTTCTGGTGTAGCAAAAGGCAGCAAAAAAAAAAAAAAAAGCATAATGAACAACCTATTCAATTATATTTCACAGATTTTAGGAATGTCCCTTTGCAATTTGACAGCTCTGACTACAACATAAACTCTTTTGCAATCTCTATTCATTTCTGGATACATTAAATAAAGACATGGAGAAAACCCTACACCCGAGAAGTCCAGTGATGTCATATCTATGTCCAATGTTTTTTTAAATTTTGTATTATTAATAAAAAAATTTTTTAAAAAAAAAAAGAGAGAGAGAAAACCCTACACTCACCAACACTGGCAGGGCTTATAAACTCTTAATTTATGACTGGTTGGTTAGTAATAATTCAAAGTTACGATGGACCCAAAAAAAGATCCATATGAGCCAGATTGGGAAATTCTAAAAATGGCCCCACAGCTGTGTAATTACTTTTTAGTTGTTTAGCAACTGGCCCACATTTAAAACTGTTTGCAGAGTCCAGCAATCATAAAACTACAATTTATGATGGGATTTTTCTTTTCTTTTTTTGGAAAAAGAAAATAGTGTTTACTTACAGTATCTGGCAGAAACACCCATTATTTATTTATTTATTTATTACTTATTGGTTAGATTTATACGCCGCCCTTCTCCGGAGACTCAGGGCGGCTTACAATGCGTTAAGCAATAGCCTTCATACTTTTTGTATATACCTCCTTAGTAGGGCTTTTGCCCCCTACCCCCAAGCGGTGTTCTTTTTTATGCAAAGCCAGCTTATTGCCCCCACAATCCGGGTCCTCATTTTACCTACCTCGGAAGGATGGAAGGCTGAGTCAACTTTGAGCCTGGTGAGATTCGAACTTGCAGTAATTGCAGGCAGTTGGTGCTAGTTAACAGCATTTTAGTCTGCTGCGCCACCAAGGCTTTTATGGACAATGGGTTCACTTGACAATATGGTGATTGACTTAACAATTGCCGCAAAAAAGAAAATGTTTTAAAACCAGATCAGTCACAAGATAACCTGTTTAACAACCAGCACATCCTACAACTGTCATTCTTAGGCTCGATTACAGTCATACAATGAGAACTACCCTGTTTCCCCAAAAATAAGACATCCTCTGATAATAAGCCCAATCAGGCTTTTGAGCGCATGCGCTAAAATAAGCCTCCCCCCGAAAATAAGTCCTCCCGAAAAATATTTAAACGCAGAACTGGAAATCAGGTAAGATGGCAAGAGAAGCCCCATCTTGCTCCACGCGCCCCAAAACAAAGGGCCTGGTGGCTCAGCAGACTAAAGCATTGTGACTAACACCAGCTGTCTGCAATTACTGTAAGTTCGAATCCCACCAGGCTCAAGTTGACTCAGCCTTCCATCCTTTCTAAGGTAGGTAAATTGAGGACCCAGTTTGTGGAGGCAATAAGCTGACTTTGTATAAATATATGAAGGTATGAAGGCTATTGCTTAACGCATTGTAAGCCGCCCTGAATCTCAGGAGAAGGGCGGCATATAAATAAATAAATAAAAAAAACCAGAAATGGTGCTTTCGTATAACAGAAATCAAATTTTAAACCAAATCATATCTTCAACACGCTTAGACATAGAACATTCTTGTGGTTAGAGGTACACAGCTTTAAGGATGTTCTTTTACCTAGACGATGCTAAAATGGAGGCATTAACACATTGTAAGTTGCCCTGAGTCTTCGGAGAAGGGCGGCAAATGATGATGATGATGATGATGATGATGATGATGATAATAATAATAATAATAATAATAATACCTCCCCGAAAATAAGGCCATGTGCTTATTTTGGGGTTCAAAAAAATATAAGACAGGGTCTTATTTTTGGGAGAACACCGGTACCTATAATAAACAGGCAACAAGCCCCACTCATTTGCATGGATGACGTTCCCTAGTTGGGTGATAAAATATCTGTAAGCAATCAACAAAGCTCAGAGAGCACATCAAGGACTCTACATTAAATAGTCAGGTCGTGACTACCTACTTTGTTCTTTTTCTTTTTGCTACATTCCAGACAACCAACGCACTGCTAACTACAAATACAATAAATTCTACAGATAGATAAGCTGTCCAGGGGTGGTGGTCATGGATATTTTTACTGCAACAAAAACAAGTTCATTAGAGTAAAGAAGTTTACCTAGGTCTCCCCGGGAAACAATACCTGGCTGAGTTTAGCTGTGTTGCAAAGCTAAGCAGTGCCAGATACGAACAGGAGCAGGTAAGCTCAGGCTAAAGCGTAAACAAGGAAGTTGAAGTTAAAAACAATAGCTCATCCTTGCCATACTGCCAAGGAAATTGCATAGATCCAGGCATGCAGTCACAAACTTAACTCAAGGGTGTATTTATCTTTACCTTTGGCCCAGTTGGCACTTCAAACTTTTTTACTATTTACATTTTACATAACCGAAGCAGAGGAATATGATTTACATACAATACATAAATAAAATTAGTTATACCAGTAAAAAATGTTTTTTTTTTTTATTAAGGACAGAGTTAATTTATATGCAATGCAACAAAATAAAACAACAGGCCATGGGCTTTTTTCACTGTCAATCTTACCGAGAGCATAAACCTATTAACATCGGGAACAACTTGCCTCCAGAAGTTGTGAATGCTCCAACACTGGAAGTTTTTAAGAAGAGATTGGATAACCATTTGTCTGAAATGGTGTAGGGTTTCCTGCCTAAGCAGGGGGTTGGACTAGAAGACCTCCAAAGACACTTCCAACTCTGTTATTTTATTCTATTATATTCTAAACTTGCCAATATCTTCACCACCTCAATATCAAACACTACTGAATCTGTTTCCAAGCCTTCAGCCTCTGGAGGGCCTCCGGGGGGTGGGGAAGGCCTGCTTTTCGCTCTCCCCAGGCTCCAGAGCCTTTCTAGGAGCCTGGGGAGGATGAAAATGCCTTCCCCACCCCCAGAGGCCCTCCAGAGGCCAGAAACGGCCTGTTTCCCAAGTTCCAGTGGGACCGGAAGTCGGGAAACAGGCCGTTTCTGGCCTTTGGGGGGGGGGGAGGCAGTTTTTGACCTCCCCAGGCTCCTAGAAAGGCTATGGAGCCTGGGGAGAGTGAAAAACGGGCCTTCCGGGCCCACCAGGCCCTCATGTGCCAAAAGCAGGGGGAACACGGGGGGTCACACGCACATGCATGGGGGGGGATTGAATTATGGTTGTGGGCATGCGCACGTGACCCCTCACGCTCCCCACGCTTTTGGCACATGATGGTGAAAAGGCTAGCCATCACTGCTGTAAGAGTGTTGCCAATTTCTATTAAAAAGCCAAAAAAAAAAACCAGTGCAATCCTAGGTTGCATTAACAAAGGGATAGAATCAAGATCACATGAAGCATTAAGACTGCTTCATAAGGCCCTTGGAAAGGCCACATTTGGAATATTGCATCTGGTTTTGGTTGCCACAATATAAAAAAGATGTTGAGACACTGGAAAGAGTGCAGCAAAGAGGAACAAAGATGGTTAGGGAGCTAGAGGCTAAAATGTATGAAGAACAGTTACAGGAATTGGGTATGTCTAGTCTAGTGAACTTCTGCCAACCTAGCAGTTTGAAAGCAAATAAAAAATGCAAGTAGAAAAATAGGGACCACCTTTGGTGGGAAGGGAACAGTGTTCCGTGAGCTTACGGGACCGCCTTCTGCCACCAATTGCCTCCCACCGGCCGGTTCGCTCCCACAGAGAGGGCCTCCTCAGGGTGCCGTCAGCCAGACAATGCCGGCTGGCGACCCCCAGGGGGAGAGCCTTCTCTGTGGGAGCTCCTACCCTCTGGAACGACCTTCCTCCAGAGTTAAGAACAATTTCTGACCTCCCGACTTTCCGGCGGGCTTTAAAAACACATCTTTTTCAGCTTGCCTGTCAAATATTTTATTATTTTTAGACTTTTATTATCTTTTTAAATTAATTTGTTTTAATCTACGGCTATTTATATTTGTTCTTTTTATGAAATTTTAACTTTTGTGTATCTGCTTTTTAATTTTGGCTGTTCACCGCCCTGAGTCCGCAAGGAGAAGGGCGGTATATAAATCTAATAAAACTTAAATTTAAACTTTGGAGTTGAGTCATGCCGGCCACATGACCACAGAGACGTCTTCGGACAACCCTGGCTCTTCGGCTTTGAAATGGAGATGAGCACCACCCCCTAGAGTCGGGAACGATTAGCACATATGTGCGAGAGGAATTTTCACCTTTAGTCTAGTGAAAAGGACTAGGGTGACACAATAGCAGTATTCCAATATTTGGTGGGGGACTGCCTCAAACTGCTCTCCAAAGTACCAGAAGCCAAGATAAGAAACAATGGATGGAAACTCATTAAGGAGAGAAGCAACCTTGAACAAAGGAGAAATTTCCTGACAGCGAGAACAATTAACCAGTTAGAAAGGTTTGCCTTTAGAAGTTGTGGGTGCTGCAAACTGAAGGTTTTCAAGAAGAGACTGTACAGCCATTTATCCAGAATAGCATAGGGCTGTGATGGCGAACCTATGGCACAGGTGCCACAGGCGGCACGCGGAGCCATATCTGAGGGCACACGAGTATTTTCACAGAAAATATCCCAACAAACCTGGCAAGCTGGGTGGGGTGGTTTGATAGCGATTGCTATAACTTTATGCTTTTGTCTTCCAGGGGGACTCCTGGTAGGGGGAGCCGCCTGTCGAGCCTGCCCAGCCCGACACATCAGGGCAAAGGACTTACCTGCTAGGTGGGGCGGAGAGAACACACCTGCTATCAAGAGAAAATGCATGGGCACAATCGTGGAGGGGGTGTCACGGGCTAGGCGGTCGGTCACACTGTGGACGGGCTAGGCTAACCATGATTAATAAGAGACAATTGCAATTTGCATAATGGGTGGGGTGGAACCTGGAAGCAGCGCTGATTGGCTGGTTGTACAGCGCGGCTATTTAAACGGAGTTGGGGTGAGGGAATCCCAACGCCGACTTTGTGTTATCCCTTTTGGTGAACTCAGCATAATCTACGGCTTCCTGGAAGACAAAAATAAACTGCTTTTCTGTTTGCTCAAGCATCTCGTCTCAGCGTGATTTGTTGGAGTGCCCAGGCTGCCGAGCGGTCTGAGATATGCCCACCGGCCAGCTGATTTTCGGGCCTTCTGGGCCCGCCTGAAGTCAGGAAATAGGCTGTTTCCGGCCTCCAGGGGGGTTGAGGAAGGCGGTTTGGCCCTCCCCAGGCCTCTAGAAAGCCTCTGGAGCCTGGGGAGAGTGAATAACAGGCCCATGTGCCATCACGTGTCAAAAGCAGGGGGAGCGCAGGGGGAGCACGTACACGTGTGGGAGGGCGGAGCACGGGTGGGCATTGAATTATGGGTGTGGGCATGCACATGCACGATCCTCCCGCTCTCCCCCCACTTTTGGCACGCGACAGCAAAAGGGTTAGCCATCATTAGTATCGGGTTTTCTGCTTGGGCCGAGGACTGGACTAGAAGACTTCCAAGGTCCCTTCCAACTTTGTTATTCTGTTATTAAATAGCAAAAATGTCTTCACTAGGAACAACCTGATTTAATTAAGTTTGTTTAAAGTATAGTAGTAATAATATTGGTTAAACCTGATGCTGAATATAAATAAATAATCCCCCTCCTCAATATTAAGTAACAGTAGTTGACAGTTCATCTGTTTTTTGTTACAATTTATTTTACTTCTGGTTTCCTTCTTATTTTTCAGACTAGTTTAATGGCTGAAAGAGTATACCTACAGCATCTGGGGCTCAGAATCTGGGGGAGGAAAGACAAATATCTATATTAAAATCTGTATTTCCTTTGTGAGCCAAATAATCATACTGACTGAAGGAATCATTAGGCTATTAAACAAAAACACAGAAGAAGCAAGAACTATTTTCAAATGCAATTTACTGCTTTTACCCTGAATGATCACTCAGCAAATCTAAAAATGTATAGTGCTCATGTTTTTCCAAGGATTTTCATTGTTTTATAGCCAATTATTTTGTGTTTTACAAAAATTCAATCCTAAACCAAAACTTTTCAGTGCTCAAACATGTTTGTTTCTTTACAGGAATATTTTAAGGCAGATTTCTCAGAACACTTAGGACTCCGTTCCCGGAAGCACCAACCTAACTCAAAAGGAACTTCATGTACTATACATCAATTATTTAATACCAGCCTCTTTCTTGGGAATTTTTTCACTGAATGCACCTTGCAATGAAACTGATTAGATGATTTTGAATGAGCAGTTCAGGCTTGCCTTAACCTACACAGTGTTATTATAGAAATAAAATATAAGAAAAACACAATATTTCATTTATAGCATCTTGAGTTTCTTGGAAATGGGTCAGCCTTCTACTTAAGTTTAAAAAGAGAGAGGAAGAAATCCTGAATTTAGCTTTGTAACTTTGTTGACTGAAGTAATACATCCCATAAATCACAAACCACAAAAGCTCTGGCTTTTATGTATTACATAAGTACTGTATCTTGTAAACATAGTTTAACAGTTTAATGTGTGCAAAAGCAGTCAAGTATAATTTAGCCCTAAAGCACAGATTTAGGGCTATGTTTTTGACAGATTTGTCAAAAACATAGAGGACATACTGTTAGCTTCAAAAATGCCAACGGATAGACCAACTCATTCAGCAAATACTGTGGATAGATACATAAATAAAAATCATTTATTTATTTTAGAGCAAGCAAATTCTGCAATGGTTATCATATAGCAAACTCTTATCACTGCCTGTTCTGATCTGGGGATGTTTCGGTATGAAACAGGGGTCTCCAAACTTGGCAGTTTCAAGTCTTGTGGAATTCAACTCCAGGAATTCCTCAGCCAGCCATGATCCCAGTTCTGGGAGTTGAATTCCACAAGTATAAAGATGCTAAGTTTGGAGACCCTGGTGTAAAACTTCCACTGGGCAAAGAGAAGGATGACACTGTTATAATCCAACAGATCTAGAGTTCACCAGGCTGGGGGAAATTATGTCCCAAAGTGTCAACAATGCTTATACAATTTGAAACAACAGACGTTGTTCTCCAATTCTGATTTCTCAAAATCAGAAATGAGGAGGTGATAAGCCACCTGGGAAAGCCAAGGGAAATCATCAAAGCCATTAAAAAGCGAAAGTTAGAATATTTGGACATGTGATGCGACATCCGGAAAAATATGCCATATTTCACTTAATCCTCCAAGGAAAGATTGAAGGCAAACGAGGTCCAAGAAGAAGAAGAACATTGTGGCTTCAAAATCTAAGGCACCGGTTTTGACAAAACTCAGCAGCCCTTTTTCGTGCAGCTGCTGATAAAAAATAGGATCGCCAACATGATCGCTGAAGTCCGATGACAGATATGGTGGTTGTGGTGGTGGTGGAGGAGGAGGAGGAGGAGGAGGAGGAGGAGGAGGAGGAGGAGAATCAGAAGCAGCGAAGCAGAAGAAGAAAAAGGAGGAGGAGGAGGAGGAGGAGGAGGAGGAGGAGGAGGAGGAGGAGGAGGAGGAGGAGGAGGAGAAGAAGAAGAAGAAGAAGAAGGATTTTTCCTTTTTTTTTTTTTTTTTTTTGCAGACAAGAAATTGGGCAGTTATTGGTTGGGATCCAATTGCTGTCTGGTCCTTTTCTTAAACAGTAGGAAATAATCAACTCTCACTTAATCTCCAGGGGGGCAATTGTTTGCCAAAATATCATGCTAAGCTGGGATTTGCTTAATCGCGATTTCTGAATACAGATGACTAAATCCACTGCATGAATCATAACTTTTGATGTGCCATACCAGACCAACAAGGTTTGTACCGCTGTATCAAGACAATCCCCATCATGGATGGATCAGACGGGATTTCTGAGCGCAAAGGAACTAGTGAAGAACTAGATTGAATAGGACAGGTCACCTGTGGCTCATGCAATATACACACAGATCTTCTGTCCCTGGTAAAGAGAACTTTGCAAAACCTCACAATAGTTCTACTTAAGTAGGAAGACCTACGGCAGTTGTAAGACCACACTTAGAAGACTCCAGTTTTGGTCACCACATTATAAAAAAAAAAGATGGAGAGACTCTGGAAAGAGTGCAGAGAAGAGCAACAGAGATGTTTGGGGTCTGGAGACTAAAACATATGAAGAAAGGTTGCAGGAATTGAGTTCCGGAGCCGCATGTGGCACTTTGGCCCCTCTGCTGTGGCACCCTGTTGGGTGATCCCACCACTGACTAGCCCCACCCTTCACCTCCCCTCCCAGTCATTCCTCACTTGGCCTGAGAGGGTAAGGCCAACGGTGGGGAATGGAGAAGTGGCCAGGGCAGAAACAGAGATACAAAGAGAGGGGGAGGGAAGGAGACACAGAGAGAAACAGAGAGAGAGAGAGATGGGATGAGGGAGGAGGGAGAGAGAGCGATATGTCAAAAGGGTTTTGTGGTTCCCGGTGTTTTTTAACAACCGGTTCTCTGCCCTAATAATCAGCTGGGTAGGTGTGGCTAGGGGGTCATGTGACTGGTGGAAGTGAGTGACGTGGCATTGGCCATGCCCCCCAGGTTTTGTGGCTCCTGATGTTTTCTTTTCTGTGAGAAATGGATCCAAATGGTGTTTAAGGTTGCAGACTCCTGACCTAGGGAAGAGGAAATTACCTTATGGAAAAGAAAATTATTGGGGAATACAAGAGAAAACAGCTTGTTTCTTGCACCAGATGTAACGTTTCATGATACGATGTGATAGCATTATAGATAGTATTTGAGGGGTTGCCAGAAAGAAGGCGGTGTCAACTTATTCTACAAAGCACCAGAAGGAAAGACAAGAAACAAGGGATGAAAACTAATCAAGGAGAGAAGCAATCTGGAATTAAAGAGAAATTTCCTCACAGTGAGAATAATTAACCAGTGGAGCAGCTTGCCTTCAGGAGTTGTGGGTGTTGTTCACTGGAGATTTTTAAGAAGAGACTGGACAGTCACTTCTCTGAAATGATATAGGGCCGTCATGGAGAACCTATAGCATGCATGCCGCAGGTGGCACAGGGAACCATGTCGCCTGGCATGCCAGCTCAGCTCTCAGCCTCTCTAGGAGACTCTGGAGGCTGGGGACAGCAAAAAAGTCACTTCCTGTCTAACCAAAAGTTGGAAAATAGGCCCTTTTGAGCCTCCGGAGGACCTCCGAGGGGATGGGGAAGGCTGTTTTCGCCCTCCCCAGATGCATAGAGAGCATCTGGAGCCAGGTGAGAAAGAAAAAAGGGCCTACTGGGCCATTGAGTGCCAGGAGCGGGGGTCACGTGTGCATGCACGGGGCAGGGCAGATAGAATTATGGGTGTGGGCACACATGCATGCGAAGCTCCCCTGCCCCCCCCTTCCTGGCATGCGATGGCAAAAAGGTTAGCCATCACTGATATAGGGTCTCCTGCCAGAGCAGGGGGCTAGATTAGAAGACCTCCAAGGTCCCTTCCAGCTCTATTCTGATTGATATTTAATCAATATTCATAAATATTGGCGATCCCCAGGGGGAGAGCCTTCTCTGTGGGGGCACCTGCCCTCTGGAACGAACTGCCCCCGGAGATACAGAGGATCCCTGACCTACGCACCTTTCGCCGTGACCTCAAGACACTATTATTCCAACAAGCGGAGCTGGCCTAGATTTTTAATTGGGGTTTATTTTTTAATAATTAGGCCAATGGTTTAATACGTTCTTAAAATGTTTTTAAATTTTGTATTTGGACCTGTTTTATTGTTGGCTGTTCACCGCCCTGAGTCCTTCGGGAGAAGGGCGGTATAGGAATTGAATAAAATCTAAATCTAAATCTAAAATAAAATCTTGCGGGGGGGGTGTTTCCTCCCCTGGGATACACCATGGCACAATTCCACTCCAACCATAAAATGAGGACTATCCCTCATTTTAAAAGGGGGCCCTGTTGTTAGGAAGCAGGGCAGTAACCAATTTTACAAGAAGTCCTTGACTTACAACCATCATTGAGCCCAGAGTTATAGTTGTAAGTCGTGGTCATTAAATGGGTCGCCGTGCGGCCGCACCCAGTTTTACGACCTTTTTGCAGTAGCTATGGAGTGACCGTAGCAAATGTTATGTCACAACAACGGTCATTAAAAAAATCCATTATACCCAATGGGCATGGGATTGTTTTTTGCTGGGCACTGGAAGTATAAAAAACTAATAAATTAAAAAAATATATAATAAATAAATGTCAGAAAGCAGCCAAAAAAAAAAAAAAAAAAAGCGCCCACTTAAAATTGTGGTCATGGGACCATGGGATGCTACACAAGAGTGGGCTGCTGGGGGTTCGTGGGGGTTCGGGAGAACCTCTAGCTAAGATTCTGTGCAGTTCGGAGAACTCCCAAATCCCACTCCTGGATGACCCCGCCCACCCCGCCCCGCCCCTCCCAGGAGTCCCCACGCAGTCCATTTTACATGCAGGTAAGCGCAGGGCGCGCTCAGAGGCTCAGGGAGGGCAAAAAACGGGCCCGTTTCTGGCCTCTAGAGGGCATCTGGAACCTGGGGAGGCTGTTTTTGCCCTCCCAGAGGCTCAAGGAACACCTCTGGAGCCTGGGGAGGGCAAAAACACACAAACCCCGGCCACCATGGTGCAGGAAGCCGACTACAGCACACCCTCCATGGCCACGCCCACCCAGCAACCAGGCACAGAACCCCTTGCTAAAAATTTTTGAAACCCACCCTGATTTTGCCCCATTTTCTTGCCACAGTTTATTTATTTATTTACTTATTTAATTAAACTTTTATACCACCCTTCTCCTGAGGGACTCTCCTGAGGGACTTTATTAGTGGTGTACAGCCAGTAATAAAGACAACATAAACACAACACATTAACACATTGTTAAGCGAATCACCGCAATCAATAAGTCAGTGGCCTGATTGTGAAGTGAATCCGATTTCCCCATTGGCTTTGCTTGTCCCAAAAAGGGAACACGTGACTTCAGGACACAGCAAAGGTCATAGCTATGAAAAACGGTCATAAGCCACAGTTTTCGGTGCCGTCGTAACTTTGAACCGTCACTAACCGAACTGTTGCAAGTCGAGGATTTACCTATATACTGTATTTAATTTTAAGTGCATTCTATAAACTTTAGGTCTTCAGTTTCCCAGAACTCTTGCAAGTAAGACATTGGAAAGAATTTGAAGATCTTTTTCTGGACCTAGCTTATGAAAAAAAATGTTTTTGACTGCTTGTTTTAAAAAAAAATGGCTTGGTTAACAATAACAAACAGCAGTTCCAGACAAATAAATTAACACCGCGTTGTTCCTTTTTTTAAACCAGTCATGCAAAAGGAAACGCTGGAGGGTAAGAAAGTATTTGCTTTTTAAGGAAGTGTTTGTCTGTTAAGTAACAAGAGCTGAGCTGGTTACTTAGCCTCACCCTCTACCAATCAATATAACATTTTTCAAAAGGCCAGAATTACAGGAATTCTCATATTCCTGTTTTAAACATTTAAAAGAAAAATAGGCCACGAGAGACTTTAAGAGATAACAGGAACAACACCTGAAAATAAAGATCCCAGGTGAGGTTTAAAGAAACAGGTCCTCTGCTGCTGAATGTATAGCAGTCCTCGACTTACAACAATGACTGTTCAAAATTATAACGGCACTGAAAAAAAGTGAGGTATGACCATTTTCCAAATTTAGGAGCATTGCAGCATCCCCATGATCACGTGATCAAAAGTCAGATGCTTGGCAACTGGTTCATACTTATGAGGGTTGCTGTGTCCCGGGCAGTGGTGGAATTCAATTTTTTTTTACTACCGGCTCTGTGGGCGTGGCTTGGTGGGCGTGGCAGGGAAAGGATCCTGCAAAATCCCCATTCCCACCCCACTCTTGGGGGAAGGATACTGCAAAATCCCCATTCCCTTCTCACTCCTGGAGGAAGGATATTGCAAAATCCCCATTCCCTCCTCACTCCTGGGGGAAGGATACTGCAAAATCACTATTCCCTCCCCACTCCTGGGGCAAGGATATTTCAAAATCTCCATTCCATCCCAACTTCAGGGGAAGGATACTGCAAAATCTCCATTCCCACCCCACTCTGGGGCCAGCCAGAGGTGGCATTTGCCGGTTCTCCGAACTACTCAAATTTTCCGCTACCAGTTCTCCAGAACCTGTCAGAACCTGCTGGATTTCACCCTGGTCCCGGGGTCACCCTTTTGCGACCTGACAAGCGAAGTCAATGGGTAAGCCAGATTCACTTAACAACTAGGTGACAAAAGGCTGCAGTGATTCGCCTAACAACTCTGGGAAGAAAAGTCGTAAACTTGGATAAAACTCAGTTAACAAATTGTGGGCTCAATTGTGGTCGTAACTCGAGGACTACCTGTATTGAGAGAGATTGTGATATCACACACACACATACCTTCCTCTTCCAAGAACTCAACACATATCCCATCGGATCCAAATCATGTATTTCCTCAGTCAGCTTGGTTAACCTGTTCCAGAACTTGGTTACACAGGGACTAAAGTAAGCATTAGCTACAGCCCATCTAGACCCATCTTAACCTTGGCAGCTTTAAGGGGTGTGGACTTCAACTCCCAGAATTCCCGACAAACTCATGCAGCTGAACTGAAAGGTCACCTATGGGCACCAGCAATGCTACGCTTGCTCTGAAAAGAGGGAGAAACACAGTGGTGGAATTCAGTTTTTTTTTACTACCGGTTCTGTGGGCGTGGCTTGATGAGCATGGTGTGGCTTGGTGGGCATGGGAGGGGAAGGATACTGCAAAATCTCCATTCTCTCCCCACTCCTGGGGGAAGGATATTGCAAAATCTCCATTCCCACCCCACTCTGGGGCCAGCCAGAGGTGGCATTTGCCGGTTCTCCGAACTACTCAAAATTTCCGCTACCGGTTCTCCAGAACCTGTCAGAACCTGCTGGATTTCACCCCTGATAAAGTTGAAGTGTGGCCTTCAACCCCATGAATTCTCTAAATATTATTGCAAAAGGTAGCTTTATTCAGAACAGCTGACCTCAGGGCTGTCAGAGCCGGCCCACGCCCAGTTTAGCGAAGGGGGGAGAAAAATCCCGATATGTCACGTGACGCCGCCGTGATGACGTGAGTTTGACACCCCTGGCTTACATCATCCGACGGTACCTCCAACACCACAAAACATCAACATCTGCCTATCTCAGCTCCTTGGGAAGAACTTGAGCGAGAGGTGGATAAAAATGTTAACTCCTGTCTGAACATCTGGCTGGGTGCTGAACTATGTATAATTAATAAGGGAATTCTTAACAGTGCTTAATACGGCATTTATTAATTGAAAGCCGCCCAGAGTCATTGAGACTGAGTGGGCAGCAGTATCATTTTTTTTTCCATAAATAAATCAACTGAAAGCAAGGTTTGTTTGAATAGGTCAGTGATGGCGAATCTTTTTTTCCTCAGATGCCGAAAGCACAATTGCGCACTTGACAGTGCATATGTGTGTGCCGACACCCATAATGCAAAGCCCCTCCACAGGCCCTGCCCCCCCATGAATGCACATGTGACCCCCCCATGCTCCTCCGCCCCGCACGCATGCGTGCATGATCCCCCCATCCCCCACGTATACACATATGCCCTTCCACCACCCATGCATTCGTGTGCGTCTCCCAGCAGAGACCCGAATATCACCTGGCTGGCGGGAGGTGCGCGGGCATGCACGGTGGAGCTGACCTGGGCATCAGCTCGCGTGCCCACAGAGATGGCTCTGTGTGCCATAGGTAATGGTTTATGTGAACCCAACCAGCTGGGGTTTTATTTTAACAACTCTGGTTATGCAAACCATGAGTTAGGCCAGTGATTCTTAACCTTGATTAAGATGGGTGGACTTCAATGCCCAGAACTCCCTGTTTCCGCTCATGCTGACAGGGGAATTCTGGGAATTGAAGTCCTCACATCTTTGGTATCTAGAATACCAAAAAACTGGTCTAGACGTTTTGCAAACGAAGAGTACCAGCATCTTTAAATAGCTGAAAAAATTCTCATCCGTCATTCAACTACAGCATGACACATCTAAACAAGGGAGATTTAAATGCTGATTTAGTAAAAGGCAACATTTTAGTGGCTTTGAGTCACTGTTCAATTCCTGGCAGCTGACTGTTTGTGGCAAGAGTTCAGAAGTGCTTTGCCGTAACCATCTTCCTAAGGCTGAGAGAACGACTAGCCCAGGAATCAGCAATCCGTGGCTCTGGAGCCGCATGTGGCTCTTTCATCCCTCTGCTGTGGCTCCTTGTTGCTGGTCGGCTCCAGAATTGATAGGGCTTTCGGTTAGGACAGGTAGAGGAAAAAGGACGCCGCGCTAGGAGGATACCGTGATGTGGGAATTGGACTTCCAGTCGGCTCCAGAATTGAACGGGGGCTTCCAATTAGGGCCTTTGGGATCTTTGGGTGTTTATAAGTTTGCCGATCCCTGGACTAGCCCAAGAGGGTTGGAAAGGACCTTGGAGGTCTTGTAGTCTAGTTAGTACTCAAGCAGGAGATCCTATACAGTTCCAGACAAATGGCTGCCTAGCCTCTTCTTGTGAGTAATGGAGCACCCACAAAGGCAAGCCATACCTACGGATTAATTGTCTCACTCTCCGTAAATTTCTCCTTAAGTTCTAGGTTGTCTCTCTCATGAATGATCTTCCATCCATTGCTTCTTCTCCTGCCTTTAGGTGCATTGGTCAATCCCTTCCTCTCTGCGGGGCTGCCTATCCAATATTGGAAGACTAGAACTCATGACATCCTGATTTCTAGCCTGGTGCTTTAAACCACTAGACCAGGGGCATCAAACTTAAGGCCCAGGGGCCAGATCCGGCCCGTGGGATGCTTAGATCTGGCCCACAGGGCCACCCTGGAAACAGAGAAGGACTGGCCCATAGTGCTTCTGCCAGCGAAAACAGGGCTCAGGAGGGCCGCACGGAGTTCAGTTTTGCAGGAGGCCGTTGCAACCAAAAACAGAGCTCAGGAGCCGTTTTTGCTGGCAGTGCTGAGGCCACCATAGGCGTTCCCGAAACGAACGACAGTTGAATTGACCGCACCCACTCTGGCCATGCCAATCACGCCCCCACCTCTGAGGTCAGACCCAACCCTGATATGGCCCTCAATAAAATCAAGTTTGACACCCCTGCACCAGACTAAACCGCTCCTAAGAGAATCGATTTCCATCCCCATCCCATACAAAAGATTTTTCCCACATCTGCCTGAAATGCAAGTCCTCAGTTACAAACAAAGCCACTCAAAATATAGTCAATAAATAAATAAATAAATAAATAAATAAATAAATAAATAAATAAATAAATAAATCAGTGTTGCAGTATTTGAGGGACTGCCACAGAGACGATGGGAGTCAAGCTATTCTCCAAAGCACCGGAAGGCCAAACAAGGAATAATGGATGGAACCTGATCCAGGAGAGATTCAACCTGGAAATAAGGAGGAATTTTCTGACAGTGAGAGCAATCAACCCATGGAACAGAAGTTGCCTTCAGACGTTGTGGGAGCTTCAGCACTGGAGGCTTTCAAGAAGAGACTGGACTGCTATCTGTCAGAAATGGTGTTGGGTCTCCTGGTTGGGGGTGGAGGTGGATTAGATGACCTACAAGGTCCCTCCCAACTCTGTTTATCTGTTATCAAAATCCAAGGCTCGCTATTCAATCACCCTGTCTTTCTCTCCTCTCAGAACAAAACACGAAAAGCCCCCCCTTTTTAATTACTAATATTTTCTACCAACTTCCTACCACAAGGTTTGCAAAAGGAATGCTCAACCTTTAAAACAACAACACAGCCTTAGCCAGCCACAAGACCACCTTTCACAAAAAGTTAAAAAGTCACAGCAATCAAACACAGCCATGATTTCAAAGGGCAGTCTGGGGGGGAAATCCCCAAACTTTTTTTTTGTTGTTTTCCCCACAAACAACAAGCAGTTCAAGTAAACAAGAAGAGATGACCAGTCCAAAAAGCTCTCAAGCCTTCCTCTCAAAAGGCGGGTGAGTGGGTGGAGAGAAGTCTGGGCCGGCAGGGAGGATGGGCATTGTGGTGCAAAGGCACTGCATCCCAGCAGAGAAGGCAAAAAAAAAAAATCTGCCTGGGGGGGGGTGTAGGTGTGTGTGTGTGAATGAGTGAGTGAAAGAGATAGGCGGAGGTAGGGGGGGGTGTGAAAGACAGAGAGAGAGAGGGAAGTAGGGGTGTGTGTGTGTGTAAGAGAGAGAAAGAGAGGTAGGTGTGTGTGTGAGGGAATGAGAGAGAGAGAGAGAGAGAGTTGTGTATGTGTGTGTGTGAGAGAGAGAGGTAGGGATGTGTGTGTGTGTAAGAGAGAGAAAGAGAGGTAGGTGTGTGTGTGTGTGAGGGAATGAGAGAGAGAGAGAGAGAGATGTGTGTGAGAGAAAGAGAGAGAGGGGGGGAAGGTAGGGGTGTGTATGTGTGTTTGTGTGTGTGTGAGAGAGAGGTAGGGATGTGTGTGTGAGGGAATGAGAGAGAGAGAGAGAGAGAGACAGAGACAGACAGAGAGGTAGAGAGGTAGGTGTGTGTGTGTGTGAGGGAATGAGAGAGAGAGAGAGAGAGATGTGTGTGAGAGAAAGAGAGAGAGGGGGGGAAGGTAGGGGTGTGTATGTGTGTTTGTGTGTGTGTGAGAGAGAGGTAGGGATGTGTGTGTGAGGGAATGAGAGAGAGAGAGAGAGAGAGACAGAGACAGACAGAGAGGTAGAGAGGTAGGTGTGTGTGTGTGAGAGAGAGAGACAGCAAAAGCGAGAGAGAGAGAGAGAAAGAAAGAAAGAAAGAAAGAAAGGAAAGAAAGAAAGAAAGAAAGAAAGAAAGAAAGAAAGAAAGAAAGAAAGAAAGAAAGAAAGAAAGAAAGAAAGAAAGAAAGAAAGAAAGAAAGAAAGAAAGAAAGAAAGAAAGAAAGAAGAAAGAAAGAAAGAAAGAGAAAATCAATCAGGGCAGTCTTTAACTGCTCCCCCTTTGCAAGGAGATGCTCTGGATGACTTTGAACTGCAGGGACCCCCAAAATCAGGCACGGCTCTCCTGCCTCCCCCCACCCCCAACTACGATCTCTCAACTCGCAGCGATTTGGTGGATGGGGGAGAAACGCAGCAATCCGAAGCACCCAAAAAGGCAGAAGCTGGGGAAAAAAGCCCTTTTCCAGGGCCGGCGAACACCCCGCCCGTTCCGCCCACCGCTGGTTTAGGGAGACACCCCCCCCCCAAATCAGCCGGGCGCCCAGATTCCCCCCCTCCCCTCCGCCCTGCCCCAAAGCCGGGCCGACGCTCCCCTCCCCTCCCCGAGATCACGGACTGAGCTGAGCCCGGCTTGGGAGCGAGGAAGGCCAGAGAGCTCCGTTGCCCTTGTCTCTTTGCAAACCGCAGGCGCTGCGTTGTGCCGGAGCCCGGGCAGGCTGGCTGCTGCAGAAACCATCATTCGGGGTTTTAAAGGAGCAAACCAGGTTTATTGGCCAAACCAGCCAAGAGGTTCGTTTTAGTCCGGAATCCACCCACCCACCCATCCCTGCACCTGGCCGGTGCCCTCACCTCCCGGCTCCCGGGGGATGCGGATGCAGCTGTGGCTCCGGCGTCGTCGGCGCCTTCCTCCCTCCAGCCAGCCAGCCGCCCTCCAGGACGGCCGGCCGGCTAATCCGCCTCCGATCTGCCGCCACCCACGCCGGGCGGCAAAGTAGCAGCGGGGGCGCTTTGCCCGCTGGCTTCGTCTTCTTCTTCTTCTCCCCCCCCCCCCGCAGACGGACCACCCCCGCTGGCTCCGCCCACCCCCTGTGGGGGCGTGTCCCACCCACGAGCCCCGCCCCCCGCCCCCCTGCTGGCGGGGAAGCGCTTTGTCTTCCTCGCCAGCAGACTGGACGGGGGTCTCTGGTTTGTCGGAGCGGGGATTAGCCGAGAGGGGATGGGGATGGCTGTCGCCACGCGTGGCCTTCAGCTCGCCTAGCAGCAGCGGGAGGTGAGGGGTGGGTAGCAGGTTCCGAAAGCCAGCAGGTTCTGATAGTTCTGGAGAACCGGTAGCGGAAAATTTGAGTAGTTTGGAGAACCGGCAGATATCACCTCTGGCTGATCCCAGAGTGGGGTGGGAATGGAGATTTTGCAGTATCCTTCCCCCCAGAAGTGGGAAGGGGATGGGGATTTTGAAGTATCCTTCCCCTGGAGTGGGGTAGGAATGGAGATTTTGCAATATCCTTCCCCCAGGAGTGGGACGGGGATGGGATTTTGCAATATCCTTCCCCTGGAGTGCGATGGGAATGGAGATTTTTTTAAAAATTAGATTTATATGCTGCCCTTCTCCGGAGACTCAGGGCGGCTTACAATGTGTTAAGCAACCGCCTTCGTACTTTTGTATATTTTACAAAGTCAGCTTATTGCCTCCACAAACTGGGTCCTCAATTTACCTACCTTAGAAAGGATGGAAGGCTGAGTCAACCTTGAGCCTGGGGAGATTCAAATTTACTAATTGCAGATAGCTGGAGTTAAATTACAGTGCATTAGTCTGCTGAGCTATTCCAGGCTTTTATTTTGCAGTATCCTTCCCCTGGAGTGGGGTGGGAATGTTGATTTTGCAGTATCCTTCCCCTGGAGTGTGGTAGGAATGGAGATTTTGCAGTATCTTTTCCCTGCCATGCCCACCAAGCCACGGCCACAGAACCGGTAGTAAAAAAAAAAATTGGATTTCACCACTGGTGGGTAAGTAGCCTGGATTCCGGCGGCTGATGCAGCCTTAGGGTTGGTTGGTTTGGGCAATAAACCAGGTTGCTCCCTTAAGCCCCGAATGATGGTTTGTGGCAGCAGCCTGGCTGCACTACGGGACTATGCTGAGCCTGTGGGTTGCCAAGTGACAGCAGGAAATGATCTCTCCTGAGGGATGAGAGAAGCCTTCCTTTTTTCAAAAGGAAAAAAACAACAAGTAGAAACTCGAGTTGCCTCCTGAAAAAAGCATCTTTTGGAACAATCATGATGGCTGAGAATCTCTACAGACTTTTAGCTATACAATTTGGGATGAACCCCCTTGAAATGGTGTGGGAGTAAGAATGGATTTCCAGCAGTGGTGAAATCCATTTTTATTTGTTACCGGTTCTGGGGGTGTGGTTTGGTAGACATGGGTGGCTTGGTGGGCGTGGCAGGGGAAGGTTACTACAAAATCCCCATTCCCTTCCCACTCCTGGGGGAAGGATATTGTAAAATCTCCATTCCCACCCCACTCTGGGGCCAGCCAGAGATGGCATTTGCCGGTTCTCCAAACTGCTCAAAATTTCCGCTACCGGTTCTCCAGAACCTGCCAGAACCTGCTGGATTTCACCCCTGATTTCCAGAGAAAAAACATTGCAGGCTACAGAAACCAGGAGGACTACTCAGGTGACCCTGAGGACCCAGATAAACCTCCAAGTGCTTCAACAACCCTCTAAAACAGGAGTCCCCCAAACTTTCGGACCTCAGGGACCACTAAATTTGTAATTTTAAATCCTGCAGACCACTAATATGATCTGCCTAATGACCAGCTAGGTGGGCGTGGCTAAGTGGTCATGTGACTGGGGGGGCATGGCCAACTCAATGTCAGCCAGTTCCAGGCCATGATGCAGTCCCACTAGAACGAGGCCCTCCGGCTCTTCGCCACCAGCAGTGCTTCCCTCCAGCCTTCGCCCAAAGCCCCACGGCAAGAGGCTGAAGCAGACCCCAAGTCAGAATTTCTGTCGCCTTCTGACCCACATAAAAAGACCCCGAAGGGGGAGACTCTCTGCAGCAACACAAATGTTTATTGCACGTATCTTGCCCAGAGGCTGTAGATTGAGGACCCCTGATTTAGTGCAGTTATAAAAAATTCAAATAATTTTTCTGCGGACCACTGAAATTTTCTCATGGACCACCAGTCGTCCACAGACCACCGGTTGGTGACCGCTGCTCTAATAGGATGCAAATCAGTGATGGAATTCAATTTTTTTTTTTACTACCAGTTCTGTGGGCATGGCTTGGTGGGCGTGGAAGGGGAAGGATGCTGCAAAATCTCCATTCCCTCCCCACTCCAAGGAAAGGATACTGCAAAATCCCCATTCCCTCTCCACTCCAGGGAAAGGATACTGCAAAATCTCCATTTCCTCCCCACTCCTGGGGCCAGCCAGAGGCAGTATTTGCAAGTTCTCTGAACTACTCAAAATTTCCGACTGAAAACAGCCCAGAGAACAGCCCCAAAATGGCCTGAAAACGGCCCCAAAATTGGCTGTTTTTTGGGCTAAAACAGCCTGAAATGGGCTGAAAACGGCCCGGAGAACAGCCCGAAAAACCAGCTGAAAATGGCCCGAAAACCAGCTGAAAATGGTCGAAAAAAACGCACTGAAAACAGGCATGCGTGTGCCAGCCAGCTGGTCTTTGGGTTTCGGGTGCTCCAATGCTTACACATGCATGCACATCGGCATTCAGTGCTGAAAAGGTTCGCCATCACTGGCATTGACTCTTATGACCAATCCTTGCTCAGAAAAAAAACCTCAAGGCACTAAATGCTACTTACCTGGAAGGAATCAACCTGTTGTAATAGTTGCTAGAATTAACTGACATTTTCAAGCGGTCATTGAAGTGAGCAGACCACGAGTGATTGTGGTCATCAGGTCCAGTCATTTTCTATTAACATTAACTCAAGCTGGTGAATGATTCCTCTTTGCTACCTAATATTGCATGTCACATTTTGTAATGGGCCTTCTTCTTCCTTTTGTCTTATGTCTGTTGGCGAGGATTACTGCTCTTGTGTTTGCTTTCTGCCTTAGATGCTAGACACCTTCAAAGGGGCATCTCTTTCTGAACTGGAATAGTTATTCATTGACCAACAAAGCAAACCAGCAGGAATTAGTCAGCTAAAATCACAGGTTCCTCCATGATATTTGTCAGCCAGAAGAAACTAGGAAGAAACCGGATGGAACTGCAATGCTGGATAGATAAATAAATAGATAAATACAGCCAGTGGAAATTATTCTGAACTTGGATGGTTTTAAAAGGCAATAAACCTGTAGTGATTGCATTGAATCACTGTTGAAGAAGTGGTTAGATATTCCAGGATCTGTGTCAGCCAAGAGAATTTAAGCGAGGGGTGTCCAACCTTGGCCTGAAGACCTGTGGACTTTGGCTCCCAGAATTCCCTAGCCAGTGCTAGATAGGGAATTCTGGGGGTTGAAGTCCAGGTCGATGGAGAATTCTACATGCTGGATGGGGAATTCTAGGAGCTGAAATCCACGGGTTAAAGTTGACAATCCTCACTATTGCTTCTGATTAGCTATAACATCTTAACTACAGAGGCTTTATCAAATCAGAAGGTTTGCTGAGAAGGCTGCTCCTTCTAAATTCTGAAATTGTTTCACTGAAATTAAAATTGTTTCATTCAGCTGCAGAAAAAACAATTACTACCAACCTGCCTTCCATGGAGGACCTGTATACTGCACGAGTCAAAAAGAGGGCTGTGAAAGTATCTCCAGACCCCTCACATCCTGTACATCAACTGTTTCAACTCCTACCCTCAAAACGACACTATAGAGCACCACACACCAGAACAACTAGGCACGAGAACAGTTTTTTCCCGAACGCCATCACTCTGCTAAACAAATAATTCCCTCAACACTGTCAAACTATTCACTAAGTCTGCATTACTATTACTGTTACTCTTTTTTTTTTTAATTTGATTTATATGCCGCCCTTCTCCAGAGACTCAGGGTGGCTTACAATGCGTTAAGCAATAGCCTTCATACTTTTGTATATTTATACAAAGTCAGCTTATTGCCCCCACAAACTGGGTCCTCTTTCATCGTTCCTATCACCCATCTCCTCCCACTTATGACTGCATGACTGTAGCTTGTTTCTGAATCCTTATGATTTATATTGATTGTTTCCTAGTATGATTTGATTGATTATTTGTACCCTATGACTATCATTAAGTGTTGTACCTTATGATTCTTGACGAATGTATCTTGTCTTTTTATGTACACTGAGAACATATGCACCAAAGACAAATTCCTTGTGTGTCCAATCACACTTGGCCGATAAAAAATTCTAAATCTAGGAAGATAGCCAGCTTCATCAGTGCAATTATTCTTATTTTTATTAATAGATTAACTATTTATAGCCCTTACTACAATACATCTAACGCTCTTATATTTATCCTTCCTGTACCATAAATTAGAATACGCAATTTGGAAAAATAAAAATTCTAAAGTATTCGTATTATTTAATCTGCTATCTGCAGACCTCGCTATGTTGTCATTATGGGTATATTTCATTTGACTGTATGTTTCTATATTTTCACGTTCTTAATTTTGTACTTGAATTCTTGTTGCTCGATCTCAGTTCATAAACAGAATTCAACAATCTTATCAATGCAGAAAATAAAATATATTCAGATTCATTGAGAGAGAACTTTCCATCCAGAGGTCTTGGGTAACATCGCCTCTCTAACCCACGAAGGACAAATATTTTGTACCCCTCAAATATGACATCTTTATAAATAAGATTTTATTGATACATTTCTCAATGAATTACTAAAGAGCAAAGATTTGCCCAGTCTACATTTAGCATAAAGCACTTCCTTTTCTTAATTCCATTATTTATTGTTTTATCGTAGAAAATAAAATACAAAATTGCAAACAAACAAAATGAAACAAAACAAACACATACATTCAACCCTAGCCACCACAACAAAAATAGTGTACAAAAGTAAAATAAAAAAAAGTTAAAGTAAAATAGTGTTTAATAAAAAATTATTAAAAAAAACAACAACAATAAATTCCACAAGTTTTTTACAACTTTTTGTTAATCTCAAAAGAAACATCTCTGGCTTCAGCTGTATATTAATGTTTAAAATTTTCTGAGGTAATGTACATATTTGATTACAATTTTTTATGTTTATTTTTATATCTGACTAAGCATAATAAAAAATCTTCTCTTGTTCAACATAAAAAAGAATAGGTTACAAAATAAAAGAGGAAAAAATGGTCAGTTAAATTTAATTTTTAACATGTGGGATCCACCCCGGCTGGATGCTGAAAGAAAAGAAAAAGTTAATTCGCCTCTCCTTTTATTTATGTATATATAAAAGAAGGAAGAAAAAAGCAGTTAACAGGTTGAGGTAAACATTACGCTAATCTTCAAATCCCTCTGTTAACCATCTGTTGTTATATTTAGCATGTAGAAAGTCCACAAATGGTTTCCAGTCTCTTGAAAAGCTGTCTAGTCCATTATCTCTAATCAAAGCAGTTAATTTTACCATCTCTGCTAATTCAGTCAATTTTAAAATCCAGTCGGTATCCCTTTTTCTTTCCAGTCGTTGGCAAATCTTCGCGGCCGTCTCCATGCGAAGGGATAGCACTCAAAATTGTTTTTTGATTGGCTTGTCCATTATACCATAAAGAAAAACTTCAGGTTTCATTAATATTTGCATTTTAAATATATATTTTTTTTACCTAAAGCACTTTCTAATTTTTTTTCTCCCTTTCACCTCTTGTACTCTCTCGGAATTCAGTCAAATGATTTCTGAGCCACAATTAACAAAGCCTTCCCTCTGTAATTTCTGCATTCGCTCTTTCTGTTTTCTCTGTGGTGAAGTAAAAAAATGAGGGAATTCTTATTGGTTGGCAAAGAAGCCATCTTCATCCATACATTTTATCAAGCCATGGAGACTTCTGTGTAAGGAAAAACATCCATACACAGTTATCTCATTACACCCTCCACATCAGAGGTGGTATTCAGTTAGTTCGCACCAATTTGTGCGAACTGTTGGTGAAAATTTGGCCAAGGTCGCCGAACTGGTAGTGACGGCTGGCTGTCCATGCCCCTGAACCGGTCCCCCAGTCACTGCTCGCTCGCTCGCCCTGCCCACCATGTTCATTGCCTTGCAAGTCCAATGGGATGTGCATGCACGAAGAACATGGCGGTGACGGCAGCAGCTTTTTCTGCGACCTCCGGTACTTTCTGGCGGCCTGTGGCTGGGGGCCACCGAAAACTCTGGTCAGCTTGCCTTCCAGACTCTGGACTATGGAAGGTAAGCAGCCTGAACAAAGAGGCAGTGGTGAGGGAGGAAGTGGGGCTATGGCTGGGGCCGCTAAAGGAGAGGAAACGGGGTGACTGGTGAAGAGGGGGCGGGGGTAGATAGGTGGAAATTCCCCCCCCAAAATTACCATTTCTTGTGGGCATGGCTAGGTGGGGGGATAATGTGAATGAGTGGTTGTGAGTGATATCAAGTTGGCCACACCCACTCAGTCACATGCCCCCCACCTAGCCACGCCCACCGAACCTGTAAAGAAAATTTTTGAACCCATCACTACTCCACATATGCAGCTCACAATTTCCCAGCAGGCTCAAAGTATTTTTTGTTTAAATTTCCTATCCATCATGACTCTGACAAGAGCTCAGAGAAAGACGACAAAGATGATAGGGGTGTGGGAGTGGAGGGCTGAAGGCTAAAAGATATGAAGGTATGCAGAAATTGGGTATGTCTAATCTAGTGAAAAAAGGAACTATAGGGGGACATGATAGCATTGCAAGATTTAAGGGGCTGCCACAAAGAAGAGGGGGCTCAACCTATCCTCCAAAGTACCAGAAGGCAAGACAAGAAGAAATGGATGGAAAATCATCCAAGAGGGATCCCACTGAGAACTAAGTGGAAATTTTCTGACAAAACAATCAACCAATGGAATCGAAGTTGCCTTCAGAAGTTGTGGGAGCTTCATCACTGGAAGCTTTCAAGAAGAGACTGAACTGCCATCTGTCAGAAATGATGTAGGATTTCCTACATCATTTGGGCAGGAGAGTTGGACTAAATGAGCTACAAGGTCCATTCCAACTCTTGTTAATCCATTAAATCAGATCAAGATCAAATTTATTTATTTATTTATTTATTTATTGGTTTGATTTATATGCCGAGACTCAAGGCGGCTTACAATGCATTAAGCAATAGCATTCATACTTTTGTATATACCTGCTTAGTAGGGTTTTTGGCCCTCCTGAGTGGTGTTGTATTTTATATTGTCCCCACAAACTGGGTCCTCATTTTACCTCGTTTTTCCTACCTCGAAAGGATGGGAGGCTGAGTCAACCTTGGGCCTGGTGAGAATTGAACTCGTAGTAATTGCAGGCAGCTTTAATCAGGCAAAGATTTAATCTTTGGCCTAATTTAACCATTTAACCAAAGATTTAACCATTGGCCTAACATTTTAAAGCAAACTGGCCATCTAATGATCTAACCAGGTAACAAATCCAGCCTCTGTAAACCATAGTTTATTAGATATCTTAGCACAGGGTGTGAAACCAAGCATTTGTGACTTATCTACAAACTGTGCTTAAAATTGGCTCGCCAACAAAGCAGGAAGGGACTACGAATGAATATACTGAAGGATCAAAGAGAAGGCAGCACAAAATACTGTACTTGCACGGAGCCTGATCAAGGCATATGTTGAAATGAATAAGAAATGTCACTGGTTAGATCTCATCTAGAACATTATGTCCAGCTTTGGATGTTTAAGAAGGCCAAAGATATGAAGGGTCAGAGTCAAAGAAAAGAAGCAAAAACAGTCACAAGCAGAGAAAACAACCTCCAGAATGGCTTCAAGTTGGAGAAAGGAATGGACCTGGCAAATATTTGTCACAGGGAAGAGACCAAAGCAAAGAAAGAAAAGCATAAGACCAATCTAGACCTAAAACAGGTTTTACTTCCTAAAAATATTTGAAGACAGGGAAACAATGCTTAAAAGAAAGAACATGATTCACACCGACTTCACATTCACCTCCTATGCAGGTAATCCTTGATTTATGACCACAAATTGGACCCAGAATTCCTCTCACTAAGTAAGGCATTCATTCAGCGAATCATGCCCGGTTTGACAAAACTTTTTTTGCCACGGTCATCCAGTCAATTATGCAATTGTTAAATGCATCCTGCATCTGGGAAGGTCATAAATAGCCATCACATGACCGTGGGACTCTGCAACCATCATAGATAAGGGCAGTTGCCAAATCTTGATTAAGCCACCATGGGGATGCTGCAACAGTCATAAGTGTGAGGACTCACTGTAAATTGCTTTCTTTCAACACTGTGGTAACTTTGAGTTGTCACTAAACAGATTAACAGAGTTGGAAGGGATCTTGTAGGTCATCTAGTCCAACCTCCTGCCCTACACCATTTCTGACATATGGCAGTTCAATCTCTTCTTAAAAACTTCCAGTGTTGGAGTATCCACAACTTCTAGTGGCAAGCTGTTCCACTAGTTGTAAGTTGAGAACTACCTGTATTTTCATTCCAAGGTTATTTTCACAAAGCTATTTAGTTTTGTTGGCTTCACTGAGTCTACTAACCTGTTACATGGTTTATTGTTGGGCCAGTATTAATGTAATGCACTATTACTTTAATGCAGGGTGTCAAACTCAAGGCCCGGGGGCCAGATTCAGCCCTCGGGGTGCTTAGATCTGGCCTGCAGGGCCACACTGGAAACAGTGAAGGACTGGCCAGTGGTGCCTCTGCAGTGAAAATGGAGCTCAGGATGGCCACATGCAGCCCTCCCAAGCTCCATTTTCACTGGCAGAGAGTTGCAGGAGGCCGTCACAGCCAAAAACGGAGTGTCAGGGTTCCAACAAATGCCCTAATTAACTCATGAGCCCCGAGCCAAGTTTCAAAAGAAATCCAGTTATTTATTAGGAGCAAAATGTCAGCAACTACCTGAGTGAAGTCAACTGTGCCATACGTAATTTATGGCTCAACTCTGACCCTATTTCTCCCCTCCTCTCAGGCTGTGTCATAAATCACATTCTCCAATGAGGCACTTTCACGGCCTGTAGAAAACACGCCTCACAGGCCAGCTCTGGTAATCTGAGATCCAACTTTGAGGAAGGTATGCGTGGAATATGCTTTTGAACCTGGCTGCTGAACTGCTCTGTCAGTTCTCCCCACTTCCTGTCCATGGCAACTCAAGAGCAGACCAGAAATGCTTTGCGCGTTGACACGGAGCTTGGGAGACCCTTTTCTCTGGCAGAGTGCTTGAGCCACCACAGGTGCCCCTGATATGAGTGACATCAAGCTGGCCATACCCATCCTGGCCACCCCCCCTCCTCACCCCCACCCCGAGGTCAAATGCAACCCTGATGTGGGCCTCAATGAAATCAAGTTTGACACCCCTGCTTTAATACATTTTTCTTTTTTTAAAAAAATCACTTGGGACCGCTTCCTATTTTAAAAAAATATCGAGGATCCCAAAACAACTTTTGTTTGTAGATCAATATTTACCATATTGAAAATTAAAATTGGCACATTTGCTATCTCATCTCATCTTGTTTGATGAGATTTTAATCTTGTATTATTAATAGGCTGGAAATAATTTTGATTTCGCAGACCCCTGAGAAGTTCTCCGGGGATTCCCAGAAGTTCTTGGACCATATTTTAAGAAACAGTGGCTTAATGTATTCAGTACACCGAATCATTGCAGTTTACTTATGCCAGTGTCTAAATACAACTGATTGGCTTCTTCAATACAGAATGAACAAATATGATGGCTTAGCAAGAAATGTGAATCCAAGCAGAATGCATTTGCAAATATTTATATGTGCTTGGAGACAGCAGAAATGAATTTAAAAAAAACCCTTATATCCATCCAACAAAATTTGAATCTCAGAAATGACAATCCCAATGACTTAGACGTAGCTTTGTGATTGTTTCCAGCTGGATAAGTACCAACAACTATTTTACAGGAGTCTTCAGGGGGAAAAAATTGAATAGGAAATGACATTCTTACAGAAACTACTTGGAGAGAATGTTAGCATAATAAAGGAAGCAAACTTTTGAGACATGCATGTCCCAAATCTGCCCTGAAATTTTAATTAACTGGCCTTAATTATCTTGTGAACTGGATGGACTGAATTTGCACGTGGTATGTTGAAGTGCTGAAGGGAAACAAGTGTCTAATAGCAACTAGCTGTTGGTTCACAAACTCCTTTTATATATCACCCAAAATTAAGAAAGTTCTAATCATGGCCCATGACAGAAAAATTAAAAAAAAAAAAGATCTAGAAGGGATTGAATATTTTTTCCCACAAAACGGATAGGGGTAGGGATAGGGATAGGGATGGGGATAGGGATGGGGATGGGGATGGGGATACGGATGGGGATGGGGATAGGGATTGGGTAGGGGTAGGGGTAGGGGTAGGGGTAGGGGTAGGGTTAGGGGTGGGGATGGGGATGGCGATGGGGGTAGGGGTAGGGGTAGGGGTGGGGGTGGGGATGGGGATGGGGATGGGGATGGGGATAGCATCTGGAAGGGACCTTGGAGATCTTCTAGTCCAGCCCCCTGCTCAAGCAGGAGAACCTAGGACAAGTTGAGTCCTAAATATCAATCAGAATGGAGCTGGAAGGGACCTTGGAGGTCTTCTAGGCCAATCCCAAGCAGGAGACCCTATACCAGTGATGGCTAACCTTTTTGCTGTTGTGTGCCAAAAGCAGGGGTAATGGGAGGGATTGCGCGCGCATGTGCCCACACCCATAATTCAGTGCGCCCCATCCCTCCACACATGCGTGCGTGACCCCCGCTTTTGGCATGTGATGGCCCGGTGGGCCCAGTAGGCCCATTTTTTTTTGCCCTCCCCAGGCTCCAGAGCCTTTCTAGGAGCCTGGGGAGAGTGAAAACAACCTTCCCCACTCTTCCAGAGGCCCAGAAGCAGCCCATTTCCCGACTTCTGGTGGTCCCGGAAGGCCCGAAAATCAGTTGGCCAGCGTGCGCATGCATGCTGGACTGAGGTAGAGCAACGCTCATGTGCCCACAGATATGGCTCCATGTGCCACCTGTGGCACCTGTGCTATAGGTTCGCCATCACGGCCTTATGCCATTTCAAACAAGTGGTTGCCCAGTCTCTTCTTAAAAGCCTCCAGTGATGAAGCACCTACAACTTCTTTAGGCAAGATTTCCCACTGGTTCTTTGTCCTCACTGTTTCTCCTTAATTCCAGGTTGCTTCTCTCCTTGATTAATTTCCAGCCATTGTTTCTTGCTCAAGCAGGAGACCCTATACCATTTCAGACAAATGGTTGTCTTCTTAAAAACTTCCCCGTGTTGGAGCACCTAAAATTGTACCGGTATTTCAAGAAGAAGGTCAAAAACAGTTCAAATGAGGACTTCTAACAAATATTCTTATCTTGCTCCAGATATAAATGCAAACTGGCAAAGCAATTGTTTGCGCGCGAGCGCGCGCGCACACACACACACACACACACACACACACACACACACACAAAGCCTCTTCACCTAAGTAAGCATATTAAGAACTTTCCAATTTAAGAATTGCAAGAAATACATTTTTTTTTTTTTTTGGAAAAACAACTGTATCCTGAAATGAACTTTGTATTATGTTGCATCATAATACAGAGGAGGAGAAAGGAAAGGGAGAAATGGAAAAAAAAAATATGTTTGCTTTGGACTGGAGATAATGTTATTTATGTCTTCTTAACCACACCAAAACAGTAGTTTTAAAAGTCTACCCCTGACCTTTTAAAATCATTTTTCTTTTTCTTTTTTAATTTTTTAAATTTTTATAACACAATATAACAATGCAAAACATACAACATTTATAAACAAGCTTTCTTTACAGCTATTACATGGTGATCTTTTTTTGTTATTCACAATTTCCCCTTCTTTCTCTTTGTACTATTCCAATTTACTACTTGTCCCTGACATTTTTTTTAAAAAATTGATTTATATGCCGCCCTTCTCCGGAGACTCAGGGCGGCTTACAATGCGTTAAGCAATAGCCTTCATACTTTTGTATATTTATATTTATACAAAGTCAGCTTATTGCCCCCAACAAACTGGGTCCTCAATTTACCCACCTTATAAAGGATGGAAGGCTGAGTCGACCTTGAGCCTGCCTGGGATTGAACTCGCCAGTAATTGCAGCAGCTGGATCTTAAATGCTGCCTTTGTAGGAGGCATTACTCCCCTACGCTACTCAGGCTCCTCCTATTTTAATTACTATATATACAATATACAATATATTTCTCTCATTCATATCTATTTTCTATTTTTTATTGTAATGTATCCTTTCTTTCTTTTTTAACGTTTCTATCTTTCCCCCCTAATTTTCTTCTTCGTTTTTCCTCCCCTCCAACCACTTATACCATTTGTACCAAGTCCTATAGCTGTGATGGCGAACCTATGGCACGCAGGCCTTCTGGGCCCACCAGTCAGCAAACAGGCCTTTTTCAGCCTCTGGAGTGCCTCTGGGGGGTGGGGGGGAAGGCTGTTTTCGCCCTCCCCAGATTCCTAGAAAGGCTCTGGAGCCTGGGGAAGAGTGAAAAATGGATCTACCAGCCCACTGCACCATTATGTGCCAAAAGCGGGGGGAGCATGGGGGGGTCATGCATGCATGCGCATGGGGTGGGGCACATAGAATTATGGGTGTGGGCATGCGTGTGTGTGACCCCTGCACTCCATCCGCTTTTGGCACATAATGGCAAAAAGGTTAGCCATCACTGACCTATAGTATTCTGTATCCTCTTTTTCTTTAAGTTCTTTTGTTAGTTTGTCCATCTCGGCACATTCCAAGATTTTTTTTATTAGCTCTTCTTCAGATGGTACATTTTCTTTCTTCCAATTCTGGGCATAGACTATACGAGCGGCAGTTAAAATATGTAATATTAAATATTTTATTTCCTTTGTATATTTTTCTGTAAATATCCCTAGTAAGAACGTCTCAGGTTTTCCACTTATCGATTGTTGTATTATTTTCTCTATAATCATAAAATCATTTTTCATATGCCATCCCACAGGATAAAAAATGGCAAAAGAGTAGCTTTGTTAGTGTTGTGGCCCCGTCCTCTGAGCCTATCCCATTGGAGGAAGGAAGCTCTGAGCAGGAGGAAGAGGAGCCAGCCAGATCTCCCAGCCCCCCCCCCCTCTGGCACCATCTCAGGTGCCAGCTGAAAGAGAGCCAAGTAGTGGGGAAACAGGTGTCTCAGATGAGAGTGAGGGAGAGACGTCATTCCTGGATGCACGCCAAAGAAGGCAAGATAAACGCTTATTGCAGCTGCGGCGACGCATGAGGGAATAGACCTGAGTCACTGGACTGGAGTCACAGGATCAATGAGTCACTGGACCACACCCAGAGCCTATATAAGACAGGAGGGTGGGTCATGATTTCTGTGACGAACAACATTGCAATCTCGTAGTCTTGGGAGCTAAAAGAACAGATTTTGGCAAAGCTACGTAGGTGATTTTCTTTTTGTGTGAACTAATAAAGCCCTTGGCAGATGGTGTGCATATTGCTGCCAAGTTTGAGATAAGAACTATGGAGTGTGCCAAGTGCTTCTTAACCCTCGACTGGCTGTGTTTTTGTGGGTCTCTGAAGGGGGGGGACAGATCAGTTAGGTTCCTGAGAAATCCATAACCACTCTTATGGATTCTAGATAAGGGAAGATTCTGTATTTTGGGTTTTATAAAGATCCCATTCTTCTGAAAAAAAATGGCCTTTTCCTTCTTCTCAGTCTTGTCCTCAAAAATCCAACAATGATCATGACCGATGCATCTCTCCATCTCCAAGCTCAGAGATGTTTTGGGAATCAGTGCTACCATATTTACACTTGCTCCAAAACTGGAACTCACAAAATGCATAGACTTCATTAACACATTTGCAAAGAAAATACAGACTGTCACCTCATCTTAGGAAAAACAGACCGGGCACTCAAACCACAGTCATCTACAATGGTGAATTCCAAATTTCAAAACTCATGCTATCGAAGTTGGGGAAACAATGCAATCCAGGGATGAGAAAAGTAAGGTCCCTTCACATCGGAAAGAAAAAGCAAATGCACAGGTATAGAATAGGTGGCACCTGGAAAGGATGCGAAAGGACAAGATGAAATGTCATTGGCAAAACTAAAATATTTTAAAAATTATTTTTAAATAATTCAATTGAAAGGTTGGTTGTTCAGCAGCGAGTTGGCTGCAGTGAATTATAGTGCAGCAAGTTGGCTATGATAAGTGGTCTCTGTTGTAGCCTGCCAGCCGCCGGCCACTTCAGCAGCTGAATCAGAGGAGGAGGAGGAGGAGGAGGCGTGGGAGCAGGGCAACCTGAGAGCTCCAAGGGGGAAGAGGGAGTGGAGCTGGCACAGAGAGAAAGACAGAGGCGGAGCCTGGGCCATCCATCAGCCCTCAGATGGAAAGTCAACAGCCCCCAGCTCTGGAGCTGACTGATAAGGAAGAAGAGGAACAGCTGGATCCAGTGCCTGATGCACGGATGCTCAGAAGGCAGAGGAGAAGAGAGCAGTAGAAATCTATGGGCCAATCCTTGGAATGGAAGAGCCACTGCTGCTAGTGAAACCCCACCCTAGCTCTGGAGATAGAAGGCAGGGGGTGGGGATTAATAGATATGGCAGACAACTATTCATCTTCTGGACGGATGGACTTGTTAGCCTGCGGTGTGAGAGAAATCTTTTTGCACTCCTGATTAAAGGAATCTTTGAGTTCACTTCAGAGAGTTTGCCGTGCATGGGGGAGCTGGGTCAAAACAGTCTCATTCCAGTTTGGGAAAAAGCAGCCAACGTGAGTTGAGAATGAAGACAAGCTAGGCTAAGTTCTTAATTCTTTTTTATGGTTTCTTATTGTCCTCTGGAAAGAAGTTGGGAGTTCTCTGCATTTGAAGGGTGTGGGTGATCACAAGCCATGCTGAAAGGATGTGGGGTTGGCCAGATATGCCAACGGCAATTCTCCTTGGAACGTCCCTTTGATCAAATGATCGCAGCGTTCCTAAATCTAACCAGAGAATATCGGCATTCAAAATCTTTCCTTACGCATTGCTCCTTTCCTCCCTTCAGCACCTGTTCCACAAACTACAGACCAGCTGGGGTGTGGGTGGTAGGTGTTGCAATTGAAGGCCCATCCTTTTGCATCTTGAAATCATCGCTTGGAGGAATCCAAGAAGTTCCATCTTGAGGAACAAGGAGGTTTAAGAAAATTGGACACGATCCTGCTTACCTGCCCTTGCATGAAAACAAGAATTACACATCTTCCACTCTGCCACAGAATATTACCTCAGTAATATCTTTGCTGGCCTCCCCAGTCTGATCTCCTACAAATACCTGTGAAGAGTTCTGTTCTACCTACAGGCAGAAAGGCGGGAATTGGAAATTCCACATCTGGAGGGCACCAGATGTGGCACAGCTGTTTTTGAAACACTATTTAACCAGCTTGGATACTCTGTTTATGCAAACATGGTTCTCCCTATGCCAGCAATGGGGTTTTTCCCCCCTTGCCAGGTATTTTTTACTTTTAGACATCTGCTGATTTTATTCTGGAAGAGAGAGAGGGGGGAGAGGGAGGGAGAGGGAGGGGGGAGAGAGAGGGAGGGAGAAAGAAAGGGGAGAGAGAGGGAGGGGGAGAAAGAGGGAGTTTGAGATTGCTGAAGTTTGATATTTTCATCGTTAAATATGTGAATAATGAGCGGTATGGTGGCCTAGTAGTGAAGACCCTAATCTCTCTTTTGGAAAGTTGAGAATTTGACCCTAGGTAGTAGCAGATGTTTCTCTCTCAGGGCGCAAAGAGAAAATATCTGCTGTGAACTCAGCATAGGCGTCAGAAAGGGCATCCGGCCAGTAAATGCTCAGCTCCATTCAGTCACCCCAATTCTACCCTGAATTAAGAGATGACAGGTTGTAAAAAGAAAAAGAAAGCTAAATACACGAATCCTACTAATGAAAGAGAAATAAATGCCATTGATGGTGCCCATTAATATAATACAAACCAATTCTGTAATGGACTGCACCAAGCAGTCTTCATTTATAAAAAAATAAATACGGGTTTAGAAAACCAAAATATAATATCGGCATGACTCAGAGCCATTAAAAGGCTTTAAAATAAAAGACTTTATTATTTGCTCGTAGATTAAAGACATGGCATGAAAGGATTTTTTTTTTGACTGAAATGTCAAGAGGCAGTGATGCTGAAATTGTCTGCATTTGTCTCGAAGGAGGAAGACAAATGCAAATTTGTATTTTTTTCATTCTATTTTTCTCTTCCTTTTTTCCTCTGCACTTTTTAAAAAAAAACATTTTCTTAGGGTTTTTAATCTTTGTATTTTTAAACAGTAATAAAAATTATTTTTTAAAAAATGACTTTGAAAGGGAAGGATTTATACAATATGTTCGAACTTTATTCTTCTCAGTTTAATGCTCTATGAGGTAAAGCCTTACTGTTCTGTGTCCTGTAATAATGCACAACCTCTTTGGCTCACCATTCTTCTCAGCATTTTTGACTTTTATTCATGATTTACTCACTCGTTAAATTTGTATCCTTCTTTCTTTCTTTCTTTCTTTTGGGAATCACAGAGCGGTGCAGATGGCGGTGATGTCCTTGTAGGAGATGACCAGGCTGAGCCTGAAGATGGAACATCATCACTCCCACAAGAGATTTAAGTCCAGCCCCCTTTGAAATCCATTGTCTCTTATCTGGTGACAATTCACCTTGACTGTTAGTAGATCAAGTTCTTGTGTATAAAGGTAAAGCTTCCCCTCACACATATGTGCTAGTTGTTACTGACTCTAGGGGGCAGTGCTCATCTCTGTTTCGAAGCCGAAGAGCCAGCACTGTCCCAAGATGTCTCCGTGGTCATGTGGCCGGCATGACTCAATGCCAAACGGGCATGGAATGCTGTTCCCTTCCCACCAAAGGTGGTCCCTATTTTTCTACTTGCATTTTTTTATGTGCTTTAAACTGCTAGGTTGGCAGAAGCTGAGACAAGTAACGGGAGCTCACCCTGTAACGTGGCACTAGGGATTCGAACCGCTGAACTGCTGACCTTTCGATCAATAAGCTCAGCGTCTTAGCCACTGAGCCACTGCAGCCCTTTTTTTGTGTATAGGTAGCATGAAATAAACTCTAGTACTTTTGAACTCTATCCTAGCTCTTGGCTTCTTACACTTGACAGTGGGCCTTTCTTTCTTATAGAATCACAAATATTTGCCCAATCTTTCTGGAAAACCTCCAGTGATGGAGGGTTTTGTTTGCTAATGCATATTAACCAACAACACTGAGCTGAGGTGGCACAGTGGTTAGAGTGCTGTACTGCAGCTACTTCAGCTGACTGCTAGTTCAGCAGATCGGCAGATCAAATCTCACTGGCTCAAAGTTGACTCAGACTTCCATCCTTCCGAGGTGGGTAAAATGAGGACCCAGATTGTTGGGGGCAATATACTACTTAGCATACTGTTGATTGTTGTAAGCCGCCCAGAGTCCTCGGAGAGTGGGCGGCATAGAAATATGATTAATAAAATAATAATAATAAAATAAAAATTTATAAACAAGATTTCTGAGCCATTTGAGGATCCACCTCATAAACAGACCATCCATGCTTAATGTTCTTATGGATCAATTTTGGAATTCTTTGTCTGATGCTTTCCTGAGGCCAAGATCTGTTATGTCCATACCATTCCCACAGTCTACTAAGAAAGTTAAATGAAAAAAATCAATCTAAGAAGATTTGTTTCCAATAATTAGATACCAAGCTAGCTTTGATCATAGGAACATGTTTGGACCAATTCATTTCTTTCTCAGGATCCTTCTTTTCTATGATTCTACTTTCTTTTCTTCTTTCGTCTGTCATCCATTGAATTCCATGGCATTGTGGGGACCTTCCTCAGTATAGTTGATTGGCTCTTGGGCTAAGGGGGAGGGCCTGGCCCAAAGTTAGCCAATGACTTGGTATGGTTGAAATGAGATTAGAGCCTGGGGATCCTCATTCCTAGCCTTTCCCCAGTACACCTCAATGACTCTCAGACTATCATGGCAGCATACCAGAATGGATCTATGTCAACTCACCACAGGACAACTCACTGAGGGACAAGAATTACACTAATATAGAAGAAATAATTGAACAGAATCATGAGCCACATGGTGCAGTGGTTACAGTGCAGTACTGCAGGCTATTTCTGCTGGCTGCCGGCTGCCTGCAATTTGGCAGTTCAAATCTCACCAAGCTCAAGGTTGACTCAGCCTTCCATCCTTCTGAGGTGGGTAAAATGAGGAGCCAAATTGTTGGGGGCGATAGGCTGACTCTGTAAACTGCTTAGAGAAGGCTGTAAAGCACTGTGAAGCGGTATACAAGTCTTAGTACTATTGCTATTGCTATTCCTATTGCTATTGCCCTTCCTTCCTTCCTTCCTTCCTTCCTTCCTTCCTTCCTTCCTTCCTTCCTTCCTTCCTTCCACCCACCCACCTACCCACCCACCCACCCACTATTGCAGGCTGACTCTGCCCACTGCCAACAGTTCGATCCTGACTGACTTAAGGTTGGCTCAGGCTTCCATCCTTCCAAGGCGGGTAAAATGAGGACCCAAATAGGCTGACTCTGTACACCCCTTAGAGAGAGCTGTAGAGCACTGTAAAGCTGTATATAAGTAAGTCTAAGTGCTATTGCAAAAAGGATGCCAAAGGAGGGACAAAATGAAATGTGAATGACAAAAATTAAAATATTTTTAAAATTATTTTGGTGAGTTGGCCATGGCAAGTGGGCCCGCAGTGAATTGACCATGGCTACAGCATTTCCCCGAAAATAAGACCCTGTCTTATATTTTTTTGAACCCCGAAATAAGCACTTGGCCTTATTTTGGGGGAGGTTTTATTATTTTGGGGCACGCGGAGCAAGATGAGGCTCCTCTTGCCGTCTTACCTGATTTCCAGTTCTGTGTTTAAATATTTTTGGGGAGGGCTTATTTTCGGGGAAACAGGATAGTTGGCCATGGTGAATTGGCAGCTCCGGCAAATTGTCCCATTCCGTACCAGGATACTTCCAGACAAATTATTGTGCAACGATACTGCCTCTTTTATACAACTTTACAGATATCCTTTTTTTAAAAAAATTGATTTATATGCCGCCCTTCTCCAGAGACTCAGGGCGGCTTACAATGCGTTAAGCAATAGCCTTCATACTTCTGTATATTTTATACAAAGTCAGCTTATTGCCCCCACAATCTGGGTCCTCATTTGACCTACCTTAGAAAGGATGGAAGGCTGAGTCAATCTTGAGCCTGGGGAGATTCAAACTTACAGTAATTGCAGGCAGCTGAATGTTAATAACAGGCTTTTAGTCTCCTGCGCCACCAGGCTCCTTGACCTACAATCAGCTGCTTAATGACTGTTCAAAATTATGACAGACCCCTCCTATGATCACATTTTGGATACTTGGCAACCAATTCAACATTCAATGCCATTTGCAGCAGCCTGTGGTTATGTGAGCACAATTTATGACATTTTTTTGGTTTCTAGCATTTTCATCTGGTTTCTCACAAAAAAGGGAGGTAAATGGTAACAGTAAGAGAGTTGGAAGGGACTTTGGAGGTCATTTAGTCCAGCCCCCTGCTCACAAAGGAGATTTATACTAGGGATTCAAACTGCCAAACTGCCGGACCTTTCTGATCGACAAGCTCAGTGTTGGTTTCCTTAATGACTGCTGTGTTCTACCAATGACCGTGGTGTTTGCTTGATGACTGTCGTAAGAAATGGTTGTAACTTTTAGATATAACCACAGTGACTTATGACCAAAATTCCAGGCTTCAATTGCAGTGGTAAGTTAAAAACGGTTTGTATTTTATCCTATTCCCAAGTTATCATACACAATATTTTTATTCTGAAGGTTTCTTTTTAACAAATTTCTTTTTTAAGAGATTTTTTTAAAAAATGTGAAGACCTTTTAATTATAATTATTAATAGATTTCAGGACCAGTTGGCATTTAATCTCGTTTCAATTAGTGAGTTTCATTTTCTCCATGCTTAATTTTCTTGGGGATTATAAAAGAACCACAGTGCAGTTAACCTAGTTTGGATCCACTTATTGGACTTGGTTCACATACATGTTATATTTAATATAGTCATTTAATTAATAAACCTTAAACCAGTGGTGAAATCCAGATTATTTTACTACCGGTTCTGTGGGCGTGGCTTGGTGGGCATGGCAGGGGAAAGAAACTGCAAAATTTCCATTCCCACCCCTTTCCTGGGAGAAGGATATTGCAAAATCTCCATTCCCACTCCACTCCAGGGGAAGGATACTGCAAAATCCCCATTTCCTCCCCTCTCCTGGGGTAAGGATATTGCAAAATCTCCATTCCCACCCCACTCTGGAGCCAGCCAGAGGTGGTTTTTGCCAGTTCTCCGATCTACTCAAAATTTCCACTACTGGTTCTCTGAACTACTCAAAATTTCCACTACCGGTTCTCCAGAACCTGTAAGAACCTGCTGGATTTCACTAAATTGAAATGCAACACATTAGGGTACAATGCAGTTAGTTTGGATTGGCTCAATAGCACATTGCTATAGTTTATGGTGTAGGATCTTTGCCAAACATAGCCTAAATCTAAATCTAAACAGACATCGTTTATTGTAGTTTATTCAGAAAAAAACCCGGTTAAAGAAAGTTGGCTGAATAAAATGCATGAATGCAGTCTAGACTTTATTTCTTTTTTTAACCGAACAATTTTTGAAATGACAGACACCGGATTTACATGTGCACGTTTACATTTCCTGAAAATTAACCCACAAATCTTTAATTCGTTCTGATGTAACTTGCAGGAAATCTCCTAGCACCAAATCTGCTTCATTTCACAGTTTTCCATTATTCTCTGATCCTTTGCCGATGAATAATCCCAGCTGCGCTTCCACATTTCCATTCAGAAAAACCTGAATTCTGACTCTCTCTCTTTTGTGCCACCTTGATTTCAGGTGCAGAGAAGCAAAGGTATAATTTGCTCCAGAAGGTGGACCAACTGCCTTGTTTCTTGCTTGTAGTCATTAGCAACATCACTCACTTTTACTCCCAGCGGTTTACTGGGAAAGCCCTGTCCTTAAATGACTTTTTAATTCCCCACAGCTCCACAAGCCACTTTGGCACAAACGCAAAAATTAAAAACTTTGTGCTCTTCTGCCTTTGAGGAAAAACGAAAAAGGTTAGAGCCTACTCAGGCCGATATCACGCCAAAAAATAGCAAATCTTGATGCTTTTCCTTCAGGTAAGTGGGCAGCCCCGTTCTTTTCCATCCAATCTAGGCATTTATTGACTTGAGAGGATGGACAGCTCTGAAAAGTAACGCAAAGCATCCCTGTTGGACGGATAAGGCCACAGTGTAAAACTGAATCGAGATTTAGATTTAATTCACTGGGTTTGCCTGGAGCCTTCTCAGCAAATGGCTGCCTTTACTGCTGGATAATACTGTCACCACGATCTCAGCAGCCTGTTCCCCCAAACTCAGACAAGTGTCAATCAAAGCACGGGTCCGGCTTGTCAAAGTCGGGTATGACGCGATCATTTCGTATTCTGCCCTGGGTAAAAGCTGCTGGGCACGTAAGACGTCCAGGAGGTGGTTCAAACGCCCTTCGGTCATGGAACTTAAGATGGTTTCTCGCCCCAAGGTGAGGATGGAGCAGTTTTTTTCTTTGCTGGTAAGATCTGAAAGGCAGTGGAACAAAGGTTGTGAGAATGCAAGCATGAGACATTTCTAATGTCCGAGCCGTGGTGGTGCAGTGGTTAGAATGCAGTACTGCAGGCTACTTCTGCTGACTGCTGACTGCCAGCAGTTCGGCAGTTCGATTCTCACCAGCTCACTGAAGCAGTAGGCATGAGTTTAAATGGACTCCAGGGGATGGTAGAGGACAAGAAGGCCTGGAGGAATGTTGTCCGTGGAATCGTGATGGGTCAGACACGACTTTGCAACTAACAACAACAACAAGCTCTTTTATATTTATTTATTTATTTATTTATTTATTTATTTATTTATTTATTTATTTATTTATTTATTTATTTATTTATTTATTTATTTATTTATTTATTTATTCATTCGATTTATATATGCCACCCTTCTCCGGAGATTCAGGGCGGCTTACAATGCGTTAAGCAATAGCCTTCATACTTTTGTATATACCTGCTTAGTAGGGCTTTTGACCCCCCTAAATGGTGTTCTTTTTTATACAAAGTCAGCTTATTTCCCCCACAATCCGAGTCCTCATTTTACCTACCTCGGAAGGATGGAAGTCTGAGTCAACCTTGAGCCTGGTGAGATTCGAACTTGCAGTAATTGCAGGCAGCTGGCAGCTAAGTGCTATTTAACAGCGCTTTAGTCCACTGCTCCACCAGGCTCTATATGGGATTCTAAGCCATGCTTTTATCAAACGTTTGTTGAATAGATCACACCTGCCTGGCTTTACACACATTGTGCTATAAACTATGATTTATAAATCACATTGGAGTTGTGCAATATGTTAAGTCACAACTATTATGATTTAGTACACCGGAAAGCAAGCAAAATAAAACGAGTATTACGCTGTCGGTGTTTCTCTTAATGAGTCAGTTAAAGTGGAATGCACCATCTGTTCCTACCACAATCCTGGTTTAGTTTTAATTCTCACCTGTTAATGAGCTGTTGGGCCAATTGTTTGGACAGTTTTTGCGACAAGTTGGTTCTCCCACAGTTTGCGGAAATGAAGCCTGGTAATCTTTGGACTCATTGCTGAAGGGCCTAGTTTTATTGGTGCTTATCTTTGAATGGGGTGGAAGAACAATAGATGGAAGACTTGATCCATTGCTGGCACCTGTAGATGGATCTGCAAGAAAGAATGCCAAACAACAAAGGAAGTGTTGAGAAGAAACTCATGAATTGTTTCATTGGTCAGTAAATGGTAGAACATCCATCCATTCAGTTCAGTTCATACCAAATAAGGAATACATCGCATAGAGTTTGCTTGTTTTTAAGATTTACAACCAATCAAAGATTCTCAGCGGCTTCCACAATTATGTAACAGAAAAATTAAAACACTCACGGTATAACTAAAAGATCATAACTTCACAATCACAACAATTGAGAAAATAAAAATCAAGGACAAGAGCCTTGGTGGCGCAGCAGATTAAAGTGGTGTGTTAAGTGACACCAGCTGCCTGAAATTACTGCAAGTTCGAATCTCACCAGGCTCAAGGTTGACTCAGCCTTCCATTCTTTCGAGGTAGGTAAAATGAGGACCCGGATTGTGGGGGCAATAAGCTGACTTTGTATAAAAAAGAACACCGCTTGGGGTGGGGTTCGAAAGCCCAACTAAGCAGGTATATACAAAAGTATGAAGGCTATTGCTTAACGCATTGTAAGCCGCCCTGAGTCTCCGGAGAAGGGCTGCATATAAATTGAATCAATAGAACCAACCAATAAAGGAAGGGATGAAGGAATTGTGATAAAATACAGATGAAATTTGTGTACTGAATAAAGGAGAAGAGGAGGAAGAGCTTTTCTCAATGTGGAAGTCTCAGACTTTTGATTCCCATCCCAGAATCATGTGCTACCTGGTGAAGGTCAGGTCTTGCTGCCTTCTGACCATCGTAGGGCCGTAACAATTTTTTTTGTTAAATATTTTTATTGTTTTATATCACATACTCCATTTCTATGTTGAACAACGTGTTTTCTAGGTGTCCATAGTATTAACATATAAACATCATCATCATCATATATACATAAACATATATGTGATAATAGAGGGACGTGGTGGCTCATTGGCTAAGATGCTGAGCTTGTCAGTCAGAACGGTTGGCAATTTGGCGGTTTGAATCCCTAGCTCCATGTAACGGAGTGAGTTCCCATTACTTATCCCAGCGTCTGCCAACCTAGCAGTTCGAAAGCATGTAAAAAATGCAAGTAGAAAAATAGGGACCATCTTTGGTGGGAAGATAACAGAGTTCCATGCGCCTCTGACATTTAATCATGCCAGCCACCTGACCACAGAGACGTCTCCGAACAGTGCTGGCTCTTTGGCTTTGAAACGGAGATGTGCACCGCCCTCTAGAGTCGGGAACGATTAGCACGTATGTGCGAGGGGAACCTTTACCTTTTTATATGCGATAATATCAATCATTATTGAAAAGTATACTATCTTCCATTATAGTATTGATTATATAACCATCAAAATATTTATTTGTCAGTTTTTTTCTTTCTCATATATAAATAGGACCATAACATTTTGATGTCAGATTTGGATAAAAAAGAAAAAATTGGTTGTTGCTGTTGGCAGGGAATTTCTGCACAGAATCATCTAGTCCTTACACTATGGAAACTGGTTGCCCTTGGCGTATCTCTGCTATTGTTATTCCCAACAGCTTGTAAGAGATTTGGGTGTCATTTAGCTGTATGTATGTTTTTATGCTTTTAAATCTGTTAGTTTGAGTTAATAATAAAGCTAAAATCTCTTTCTTCACTGGTATAGACCTTTGGGTCATTGTCTCTAGACCCAAAAGAACCAATTGCTTGGGCACCTGATAGTGGTGAAATCCAACTTTTTTTACTACCAGTTCTGTGGGTGTGGCTTGTTGAGCAGGGCTTGGTGGGCATGGCTGGGGAAGGATATTGCAAAATCCCCATTCCCTCCCCACTCCTGGGGGAAGGATACTGCAAAATCCCCATTCCCACCCCACTCCTGGGGGGAAGGATACTGCAATATCTCCATTCCCATCCCACTCCAGGGGAAGGATACTGCAAAATCCCCATTCCCTCCCCACTCCAGGGGAAGGATACTACAAAATCTCCAATCCCACCCACTCCAGGGGAAGGATACTGCAAAATCCCCATTCCCACCCCACTTTGGGGCCAGCCAGAGGTGGCATTTGCTGGTTCTCCAAACTACTCAAATTTTCCGCTACCGGTTCTCCAGAACCTGTCAGTACCTGCTGAATAGCACCCCTGCCGTATACGTAACATTAGAAAAATACCTTGATGTTTCAGATTTAATTTTTTTTCCATCAAATTTTCTAATGGCTTGGAAGCAGCAGTCCAATCCATACATGCATATGGAATCAGCAAAGTGTTTGTAACAAGCATTGGGGAGATTTCCCAAGTGCTCTTTTTTTACACCTACACACACACACACAAAATGAGGTGTTCCTGATCTAATCTTAAAAACAGGGTAGAGGAGAAATCAGATGGGAAGCAACTCTAAGGTGACCTTCAAACCCCAGTTTTGTTTGTTCAGACTTGTTTTACATCCTGCTGACATGGGACAATCTTGTTAGAAAAATAACTTATAGGACTGACAGACAAGTTTCAACCATTCACCTATTCCTCAGCACAGAGAGTCTGGATGAACTCGCTCGAGTTCAACAATCAGCCAAAGAGCCAACTAAAGAAGAACAATAAGTATCTGGACACCCAAAAGGAAGGATGTTGTAGATCATGATCAGTCTTTGGCTAAAGGGAAACAATATACTTTTTGGAATCTTGATTTCTGGGTATGAGACTGGCTCCATGTCTTAAACATCCAGGTCTTGGGTATTTTTTTTCCAAAAGTAAACAGGAATCTCTTAGTCCCCCCCCCCCCCTTTGGAAACATTTCACTTCTCATCCAAGAAGCTTGGATTCATTCATGCATGTAGAATCAACAAAGAGGAATCGCCACCAAGAAAGTCCAATTGTCTTTTTGGAAAAAGCACCTTTGGGATATTGGCTACATGTCTTAAATTCAAAAAGGGTCTGTTTATAGGTTTATCGGGGGAATTAGAGCATAGAATAGGTATCTTCTGATGGGCTTCTGCCAATGACATTGTGAACACAATTCTTTGATGACCAAATCAAACCAGGATAGACATGGTCTAATCCAAGAGTTGGCAATCTTAAACACTCAAAGAGCCATTTGGACCCGTTTCCTACAGAAAAGAAAACACTGGGAGCCACAAAACCCTTCCCCTGCCTGACTATTACCTGAGCGACCACAGAACTGGCATATGTAGTTGAATTAAACGTTCTGGTTTTTTTCTGAAACTTTTATTTTCTTGGATTTATCCATGGTTGGCCTACTGGGGGTCAAAAAGCTCAATAAATTGCATGCCGGCGGGTGTCGCACATTGGTGGCTGTGACAAATATTTTGAGCAACAGGGAGCCACAGCAGAGAGATGAAAGAGCCACATGTGCTGACCTCTGGTCTAATGTTTGCAGTTTGATTACATGTTCTTTAAAACCACTCGTCCGGTTTGCAAAACCGGTTAGCCAAATGGCCTAACGACAGGGCTTGCTTTTCCTTCCCACTCCGTTCATTTTTATGTTTTTAGATAATCTTCTGTTTTAATTTCTGTTTCACCCTTAACACTTGTGGTTTACCGTGAACACTATTTTAGATGCATTGTTAGCATTCGATAATGATTTACTTTCTGTTTTCCAATTCAATTAATCATGATGTTCTGTCTGGTTGCATTTCTCAAGGAGAAACTGCATTCCACAAGGAGATTTTTTTTAATATTTTTCAATAATCTTCTAATTTCTTCTTATTTCTGTTTCACACCTAACAGTTGTGGTTCCCAATTAACACTATTTTAGGTGCATTGTTAGTATTCAATAATGATTTATTTTCTATTTTCCAGTACAATTAATCATGACGTTCTGTCTAGTTGCATTTCTCAAGGATAAATTGCATTATACAAGGAGAATTCACACACATATAGTATACACCCATATTCACAAACCATGGCCTTTTCAAATCATTGCCAACATCTTGCTGAATTAGATGTCTCTCTGACATTTCCCCCCAGTCTCACTGCACCTTTGTTTGGACTCAACACCTCCCACTTAAACTGGTTTAAGAACTAACACAAACATTACCTCTTCCTAAGGCTGTCTCTTGAGGTGGATTGCTGACAAGGACTGTCTGGTTCAATTTATTCTCTGGATTTCCTGTTTCGCATGATAAGCTCTGCGGTTTTAACACAATTTCCTTGTTGGGCACATTGTTATTCTGAGGACAGATGATCTAAACCAAGCAATGAGAAATGACATCATTTGCAATAACAATATCAACCAAAACGTTTCTCTTTCTAGAGCTGCACATATTTAGAAAGTTGTATGAGTTCTAAGGGTACCGTCGGCCAGACAATGTCATCTGGCAATGTCCAGGGGTAGGGCGTTCTCTGTGGGCGCCCCTACCCTCTGAAACGAGTTACCCACCGAGCTCCGGATAGCACCTGATCTCCGTTCCTTCCGTCGAGGCCTGAAGACTTGGCTATTTCAACAAATGGGCTGATTCAGATTCTTGGGTTTTATTATTTATTATTATCTGATTTTAACTGGTTTTAATTTGGACTTTTATTGTATGTTTTTGCTTGTGATCGCCACCCAGAGTCCTTTGGGAGAAGGGTGGCATATAAATATGTGCAAATAAAATAAATAAATAAATGATGAGAAGATTAAACAAACCCTGGTATAACGTAGTGGCCAAAATTGTGGAAACCTTTTGGGAAAAGTGTAGTTTTGAGGTTTGATGGCTAATAACACCACTTTTTTTTTTGGAGTTTCAAGATAACCTTATTCCACTGCTGGAATGGCCTGGGAATAGCCCAGACCTTCACCCAATTGAAAATCTATGGAGCTGACTAAAGAAACTTGTTAGTCAGAAGCGACCCAGCAATAAAACCTAGTTAATAGAAGCAATCCTTCAATCTTGGTTTCACATGATAACAGCTGCAGAACTAAAAGACTTGGTTCACTCCATGGGAAGACGTTGTAAGGCCGTAATTCATGCTAAAAGTTACCCAACTAAGTATTAACTGACAGGGTGATCATTTTTGTATATCTCGTTTTTCCACGTGTTTCCCTTTTCTTCTTTATACTGTCACTGCTATTCTAATAGCAAATCCTTCATAAAGGTTATTGCATGACATTCTTGATTAAATTCTCTTTCCATTGATATATCATTTGATGGTACTACTCCCCCCCAAAAAAGTGATGTTATTAGCTAATTTTAGAAAATACACTTTTAGCCATAACAACATTCTTTTCTCTGAGACTCAAGGACCTTCAGCCTGCACCTGGAGAGGCGTGACTGGGAGGCATCTCCAGTTGGGATGGTGGATTGATTGGACCATGTGATGAACATGTGGGTGCAGGGGGAGGGACTTTGACTTTCTTTTGGGTGGAGAAAACCTGGGAGCTTTCAGATTTGGGTTTTCCCAGATGTGCCAGTATGACATCTCTAATAAAATACGATCTTTGAGGAATTGCTTGCCTCAGAGTTTTACTTGGTTGTGTGTGTGTGTGAGGGGGGGGGGTGTTACTTGGAACCTACAACCAAAATTGGGTGCTTAGTATATAGAGGACTACCTGTAAACCAATATCTTGGAGGACCTCTCATGGACTATGAATGCTAACATGCTTGTGAAGAAGGCACAGAAGAGGCTGTACTTCCTGAGAGTGCTCAGGAAGATAAATCTATCTCAGCATCTATTTCTGTCCTACTATCACAGCCCCATTGAGAGTGTCCTCACATACGGCATTCTTGCATGGTATGGGAGCAGCTCTGTAGCTCTACAGAGAATCATTAAAACTGCCCAGAATATCATCAGGCTCCAGATACCAGCCCTGGACAACATCTTCAAATCTCGCTGTTTGAGAAAGTTGCATAACATTCTCAGAGACTTATCATCTTTTTGGACTGTTGCCTTCTGGCAGAAGATTCAGAACAATTAAACCTCGGACCACATGTCTTCTGAATAGTTTTTATTCCAGAGCTATAATTGCACTCAACAATGAACTAAAGGGCCACCATCGGTGAGCTGTTGGACAGAATTACTTAGTCTGTTGTGTGGATGTTTGGGTGGTTTTGGGGGTGGGGAATTTGTGGTGGGTGGGAGTGTGCTGATGATTATGTGTGTGGGACCTGGTCTTTGGGTGTCAAGTAAATTTCGTTGTATGTGTATACTGTGTATGCACATACAATGACAATAAAGTTTATTATTATTATTAAAAAAATAAAGGACAATAGTTAAATTTAATCCAAGATTCCTAAGCCATCTTCTACTCACCTCTAAATTGCGCATTCCTGTTTCAAGCAGGTGAGAAACTGGCCCTTTGGCAGCATTAATTGCACATTCCTGAAAGACACGAAGGATGCCATGAGATTATGTTTCTTAGACTTCTGCTTCTTAGAAAACATCTTCTCTTCCATTTCGTCACTTAGCCATAGAAATTTGGGGCTTCGTTTTGTTCATAAGTTAAGGACTATCTGTACTTTCGAAAAAGCTCGATTTAATTTCTCATGCTGAAGAAAGAGGGGGAAATGCCAGCATTGCTATAGCGGATGGGGCTATTTCAAGCACAACAGGGGGAAGGATCCTGATTATCCTAATCATAATTAGAGGATTTTGTAACCAGGCCTTTTTAAAATGGTGGTTTTTGAAACAAAATGATCCACAGCCAAACAACAGGGGATCCCAAACCCTCTTTTAGCTCACCTTGGCATGAATCAAGTTGTAAATTGCATCAGAAATCACCTCCTTTGAAAAGGTACCAAGGATGTCCTTTAGAAATGCTGCACATTCTGTCAACAGAAAAAATCAGGAAAGATATTTCATTTGAGAATAGAATAGAATAGAATAGAATAGAATAGAATAGAATAGAATAGAATAGAATAGAATAGAATAGAATAGAATAGAATAGAATAGAATAGAAGAATTGGAAGGGACCTTGGAGGTCTTCTAGTCCAACCCCCTGCTTGGGTAGGAAACCCTACACCACTTCAGACAAATGGTTACCCAAACTCTTTTTAAAAAATTTCAGTGTTGGACATTCACAACCTCTGGAGGCAAGCTGTTCCACTGATTAATTCAACTCAAGGTCGACTCAGCCTTCCATCCTTTATAAGGTAGGTAAATTGAGGACCCAGTTTGTTGGGGGCAATAAGCTGACTTTGTATAAATATAAATATACAAAAGTATGAAGCCTATTGCTTAACGCACTGTAAGCCGCCCTGAGTCTCCGGAGAAGGGCGGCATATAAATCAAATTAAAAAAAAAATGGTTCTAACTGTCAGGAAATTTCTCCTTAGTTCTAAGTTGCTTCTCTCCTTGATGAGTTTCCACCCATTGCTTCTTGTCCTGCCCTCAGGTGCTTTGGAGAATAGCCTGACTCCCTCTTCTTTGGAGCAGCCCCTGAGATATTGGAAGACTGCTATCATGTCACCCCCGGTCCTTCTTTTCATCAAACTAGACATATCCAGTTCCTGCAACTGTTCTTCATCTGTTTTAGCTTCCAGTCCCCTAATCACATTCATATTTACAAAGCTTCCCTCCATCAGTCCTATCCATACAATCTTTGCTTAAGTGTGGTTTTTTTCATGCATATTGCAGCCAGCAAGACTTTCACAGAGATATCTCAGAATAACAAAGCATTTCTCCAGAGCAGAGTTTCTCAATCTTGCCCACTTTAAGATGGATGGACTTCAATTCCCAGAATTCCCCAGCCAGCCATCACTGTTTTTTAGGAGCAGGGAATCCCCACTTCTAAATCAGGTGTAAGAAAAGCCAACTCTTTTTCAGCAGTTGAGAAGAATATTACCTGCAGTGCTGGGTCTAAAGTGAGGTTCTTGGTGCCAGCAGAGAAGTATGAGCTGCACCAGCCTCTTCCGATGAGGCAAAGCACTTGGTAAGAAGGCTGCTTCGATCCCTGGGCGCAGACCATTGCAGACCCCAGTTATAGCTTGAAGCAAAGTCTTTTTTCCTATAATAAGACCAAAAAAAAAGTCTTGTATAGAAGAACACTGCTATTATACCAGGGATGTCCAACCATGGCAACTTTACGACCTGTGGACTTCAACCCCCAGAATTCCCATGGCTGGCTGGGGAATTCTGGGAGTTGAAGTCCACAGGTCTTAAAGTTGCCATGATTGGACATACCTGGCCTACACATTTATACTGGCACACTGATACATAAACGACATGAAAGGAAGTTTTTTAAAAAAACCACTAGGGGGCAGCATTAAACCAAAAATCAGACTGACTGTCTGACACACACTCTCTCTCTCTCTCTCTCTCTCTCTCTCTCTCTCTCTCTCTCTCTCTCTCTCTCTCTCTCTCTCTCTCTCTCTCTTTCTTCCCACCCCTTCTCTCTTTTCTTTCTTTTCAAAAAGCAGTTCTTCACAGAACTTGTACAAAGTTTCAGCCACAGATAATATTTTTGTAGTTTCCATATTAATAATCTATCTGATTTCTAATAGGCAGAACACAGAAACGCACATGAGTGAAGCAATTTAGGAGCTATCCCTTGTCAGATGCTGGCAAAGCAAATGCGTGGCCCAAAAACCTTGTAGCAAAGAAAATACATTTTTCTCAGCTCCAAGTTAGGGAAGAGGAGAAGGGAAGTCCTGCCGTTCCCACTGGCTTCTGCTGTGGAGTCCTAGAGCGAGTTGAGGATGAGCTGGAAAATGTATGTGAAGTTATAGATGGTGCAGCACCTTAAGAGGGACATGCAGATAGTCCTCGTCTAGTGACTGCTTGTTCAGCAATCACTTGAAGTTATGATGGCACTCAATGAGGAGGATGTATAGCTGGTCCTTGGAAGTTCAGAACATCAGAATAATGGAAAGGATCTTAGATGTTTTCTAGTCTAACCCTCTGCTCAAGCATGAAATCCTATACCCACAATGGCAAACCCATGGCACGCGCTGTGGGCACGTGAGCTGTTGCCCAGTTCATCTCCGCCACACATATGTGTGCGTCTCCCACGGATTAGTTGGTCATCAGGTCTCTGCTGCACATGCATGGGGGGGGGGGCAGGCTGCATGCGGTGAGGTCGTGCACATATGTGCGGGGTGGGATGCGTGCAGGGGGTTGCACACGCATTGCATTTTTGGGGATCGGGCATGCGCATTTGCCTGCCCTTGCACGCTCTTTGAGCATTCCGTCCGGGAAAAAGTTAGCCATCACTATCCTATCCCATTCCATATAAATGACTGTCTAGTGTTTTCTTTAAATCCTCCAGTGATGGAACACCCATAATATCTGGAGACAAGTTGTTCTACTGATTAATTGTTCTCATTTTCCCAAGAAAAGTTCTGGTTGTCCCAGCAACTCTGCGCTCATGTGGTCATGGTCTAGACCAGGAGTGTCAAACTCAAGGCCCGGGGACCAGATCCGGCCTGCAGAGGGCTTAGATCTGTAGGGCTGCCCTGGAAACAGCGAAGTACTGGCCTGCAGTGCATTTGCCACTGAAAATGGAGCTCGGGAGGGCCTCATGTGGCCCCCTCATACCGTTTTTGCTGGCTGAGGGTTGCAGGAGGCCATCACAGCCAAAAACAAAGCTTGCGAGAGCCGCAGGCAGCCCTCCCGAGCTCCGCTTTTGCTGGCAGAGGGTAAACTGGAAATCAGTCCCACTTTTCGGCAAAAGTTTGTAAAACACAGTCACGTGAATATTTCAAACAGCCATAAATGTGGCTGGGATGCACAGCGCTCAAAGTGCAGTCACATGACCACGGAGGATGGGCGATCATTGGAATTTCAGATCCAAGCGGAAGGTCTCCTTTTTCAGGTAAGTTGTAACATCAAATTACAACTCGATCACAACGATCAGTGATTGCTCATGAGTCAAGGCCTACCTGTACAGTATTTTCCATTATGCAACAGCAAGAAAAGATGTCAAGGTAATGATGATTTAAAGCTGACCAGCCATTTAAGACTGAAGATGAAGCAGGGTTAGTGCCCTTTAAGAAGCTGTCTATATAAAGGAGGCCATTAGAAGGCGTCTCTCTCCTCTCTCCTCATGTATCAGTCTTATCATGTATCTGCATTGTAGTTCTCTGTGTAGAGTTGAAGACTGGTTGATTGCTTGCCTGCCTACCATGTGTATGCATGTATATAGACGTCTTGTATATAAACCACTGTTTGCAATAAAAGAAACCTCTGTGTACTGTATTTTGTCCCTGGTGGTCCCAAAATAGTAATCACGCTGTAAACACTCTGACAGAAGGTGAGATTCCAGTGGAGTGACCTGCAGGAAAGGACCCACTCAACGGAAGATTACCTTAGATCAGAGGTGGGCAAATGTGGCCCTTTTACAACCTGTGGACTTCAACTCCCAGAATTCCTGAGACAGCCAAGCTGGCTCAGGAATTCTGGGAGTTAAAGTCCACAGGTCATAAAGGGGCCATATTTGCCCACCCTTGCCTTAGATTGAGCATTTTGTTAGATTGCTTACCTGTCAGTGGCTTTTGTCGACTTAGGAGTTCCCAACACATCATCCCAAAACTAGACACAAACAATGAAAAGGAAAACCAGGTGTTATTTGGTAACATCACAGTTTCCCCAGCCCGTTACACCTGTTATATTGGGAGTCCAAATTCCAAATGACTCCTCAGCATCTCTTCACCTCAGACAGCACAAAAGACTTTTCATTTCAACCTCAATACAAATATTTTTCTTTATTGATAAATATGAGCACATCTTTTTGTCTGAAGGAATTATTGTCCCTCTTTTCAAGTTCATGTGTAGTATTAGTAACCAGTGGTGAAATTCAATTTTTTTTAAATTACTGGTTCTGTGGGTGTGGCTTGATTGGCATGGTGTGGCTTGGTGGGTGTGGCAGGGGAAGGATTCTGCAAAATCTCCATGCCCATCCCACTCCATAGGGGAAGGATACTGCAAAATCCCCATTCCCTCCCCACTACTGGGGGAAGGACATTGCAAAATCCCCAAAAACTCTAGCGAATGTTTCCAAATGTTACAGAAGCTGAGAATTCTTGGATTTAACCAAGTCTGTTTTGATTCAAAATCTGAGGGTACAATGCAGTAAAAAAATATGAAACGGGACCCCATCAAGGACTAAATTCTTGGGCGATATGTTGCTTCTGAAGAAGCCATAAGTAAGAAACAGCAATAAGCCTCTTGCATTTGTGATTCCACAAATAACAAAATATTCCTTCTGCATTTCCATCCTACTACACCTCCCACACCTCCAAACCACCTTTTCCTCACAGTTGGAACACAGCAATCAGTAAAAGCTTCTTGATGAGGAAGAATCAGTTCCAAAAATACTCATTACTCCATTGCTAGGAGTCAGTAGGAAAATTTATGACTTCCTTCTTCCTTCAGTTTTGAAATCTAATACAAGCTTTCTATGAAAAGTAAAGAAGTAACTTGGTTGGGCTCCTGGTCAAACGATCCACCATCTTTGGAAGGCTCTAAGTTAGTTAATCCTGCCATATAGTCAAGCCTTGGCAAACAATGCCTTAAGATTCTTTTTTTTAAAAAAGAAAGAAAGACTCACCTATAAACATCTCCTTCTTGTGAGAATTGACCTCCCTGAAGTATTTCAGGAGACAGGCAGAGCAAATCCCAGCAACTACCCTCATTACAGTTCTGCAAAGCTACCCTCAGCTGCTGCTTTCTCCAGGTGGGTTGGCCAAAATCTGAGATCTGCAAAACAGGATTAGATTAGATTAGATTGGATTGGATTGGATTGGATTGGATTGGATTGGATTGGATTGGGGTTGGGGTTGGGGTTGGGGTTGGGGTTGGGGTTGGGGTTGGGGTTGGGGCAGGGGCTGGGGCTGGGGCTGGGGCTGGGGCTGGGGCTGGGGCTGGGGTTGGGGTTGGGATTGGGGTTGGGATTGGGATTGGGATTGGGATTGGGATTGGGATTGGGGTTGGGGTTGGGATTTGGGGTTGGGGTTGGGATTTGGGGTTGGGGTTGGAGTTGGGATTGGGATTTGGGGTTGGAGTTGGGGTTGGGGTTGGGATTTGGGGTTGGGGTTGGGGTTGGGGTTGGGATTGAATGGAGCAGAGCAGAGCAGAACAGAATAGAATGACAGAGTTGGAAGAGACCTTTGAGGTCTTCTAGTCAAATGCCCTGCTCAGGCAGGAAACCCTTCGCCATTTCAGACAATGGTTTGTCGAATCTCTTTTTAAAAACTTCCAGTGTTGGAGAATTCACAACTTCTGGTGGCAAACCTTTCCACTGATTAATTGTTCCCACTGTTAGGAAGTTTCTCCTTTGTTGCTTGTATCTTTATGATTTATATTGATATTGTTTCCTGATTGCTTATTTGTACCTTATGACTATCATTAAGTGTTGTACCTTACGATTCTTGATGAATATATCTTGTCTTTTTATGTACACAGAGAGCATATGCACCAAAGACAAACTCCTTGTGTGTCCAATCACACTTGGCCGATAAAAAATTCTGTTCTGTTCTGTTCTACTCTACTCTACTCTACTCTACTCTACTCTACTCTACTCTACTCTACTCTACTCTACTCTACTCTACTCTACTCTACTCTATTCTTTAGCTCTACGTTGCTTCTCTCCTTGATTAGTTTCCACCCATTGCTTCTTGTCCTGCTCGCAGGTGCTTTGGAGAATAGCTTGACTGCCTCTTCTTTGGGGCAGCCCCTCAAATATTGGAACACTGCTATCACGTCTCCCCTAGTCCTTCTTTTCATTAAACTAGATATACCCAATTCCCATAACCAAATGGAAAGATAGCGTATGAAACCAGACAGGCCGCTCACTTTCTTGCCACATTTGCTAAGTGAATCACTCATCTTCTTTTAATGACCCCATAATCCCTTGCGGGGTGGAGTCTGGGCAACTGAATGAAACTAGCAGATTGTTTTACTGGCCAGATGCCTTTCCTGTCGCCAATGCAGAGTTTTGTTCAGCAGATATATTCTCACTGTGCCCAGAGAGAGAAATATCTGCCTCTACCTGGGATCGAACTCACAGCCTCCTGTTTGTGAGGCGAGAGCTCCAACCTCTAGGCCACCGCACCACTCTGCTAAGTGAATCACTGCAGTTGTTAAATTAGTAACACTGTTGTTAAGTGAATCTGGCTTTCCCATTGACTTTGCTTTTCAGAAGGTCACAAAAAGGGATTGTATGACCCCGGGACACTGCAACTGTCATAAATATATGAACCAGTTATCAAACAAGTGAATGTAAATCACATGGCCACGGGGATGCTGCAACAGTCATAAATGTGAAAAATGGTCGTAAATTACTTTTTCCAGTGCCGTTGTAACTTCAAATAGTCAGTAAACGAACTGTTGCAAGTCGAGGACTACCTATAACTTGAGGACTATATCAAGTAATGGCCAAAATTGTGGAAATCTTTTGGGAAAAGTGTCTTTTTGAGGTTTGATGGCTAATAACACCACTTTTTTGGGGAGTTTCATGATAAACCTATTCCAGGCTATTCTGCTGGAATAGCCTGGAAATAGCCCAGACCTTCACCCAATTGAAAATCTATGGAGCCAACTAAAGAAACTTGTTAGTCAGAAGCGACCCAGCAATAAAACCCAGTTAATAGAAGCCATCCTTCAATCTTTTTTTTTTAATTGAAAGATTTTTCAAAATTTTACATATATAACCCCCTCCCCCTTCCCTCCCTAACCCTTCCCCACCCTTCCTCCCACCACCCACCTCCCTTACCTCTTACCCTCCCCCCTACTTCCCAAAACAAGATGCAGGTTATATTATTCAAAAATCATAAACCAACATAATCTAATTATCTATAACATCTTACTACTCTCTAATACTTTAATTCCCCATACATCATACTAAATTTAGTTATATAATATAACATAACATTCTTATGTTTATTCATAACCTATCTGCAATTTTTTAATCCAACATTTCCTTTGAGTATAGTCTATCCATCTTCTCCACTCGCTCACATATTTTGCCATCTTTCAATCTTGGTTTCACATGATAACAGCTGCAGAACTAAAAGACTTGGTTCACTTCATGGGAAGATGTTGTAAGGCCATAATTCATGCTAAAGGTTACCCAACTAAGGATTAACCGACATGGTGATCATTTTTGCATATCTTGTTTTTTCTATGTGTTTCACTTTTCTTTTTTATACTGTAACTGCTATGCTAATAGCAAATCCTTCATAAAAGTTATTGCATGACATTCTTGATTAAATTCTCTTTCCATTGATATAAAATTTTATGGTACTACTACTCCAAAAAAAGTGGTGTTATTAGCTAGTTTTAGAAAATACACTTTTTCCAAAAGGTTTCCACAATTTTTGGCCCCTACTATATAGTTCAGGAGGACCTCTGGTTGCAATTAAAGTTTTATTCTGATACCAAGTCCAAAGGAATGCAGAGGGTGGGGAAAATGTTTGAAAAGCCTACCTTAGCTCTGTATTCAAGATCTAACAACACATTGGAAGGTTTGAGATGGTGGTGAAGGATAGGAGGCTCCAAACTGTGAAGATAGCTCAGACCGATGGCAACATCTGACAGGATCCTTATGCTCAAAGGAACAGGCAGATCTGGATAGAGTTCATGCTGGGGGAATGCAAATGTTTATTGAATACACAATTTTTTAAAAAAACATTGATTTAATACGTGGACCATATTTCCATATTAAAGGTATTTAGAGATTTGCAGGGAAATCCTGAGCTCCTCTTTCTGCTAGTGAAAATCGATAAATTAACCCAGAATGTTTTGCTTCATGTGAGAAGCTGGTTTGGTGTAGCCTTTGCAAGCTAAGACGATCGACCGACATTTGTTTTTGATTTGAGAATGGTAGCTTATTTGAAGGAACTAGTTGAAGTCCAATTCTGGTGTGCTAAAATGCCGAATCTATGCCCTGTCCTATTCAAAGAACTTCTCTTCTGGGCAACAGCACCTTATCTGAGCCTCTTTCTCTTTATGCTTCATTGTCAGGCTCCCAAAATCAAGAAAGACATCTGGTGTTTCTTCCGAGTAGATTTCTTTATTATTCCACCCCTGTAGACAGAATCTTGCCAAACTGAAGCACGCTGCTATCTACAATAAGCCTGTACTCTGGGAACTGTTAGGGAGGAGCCGTCTTCACCTTCTTTCTCTCACACAAACTATCAGAACTGAGTTGCCTCTTACTCAGTGGTGAAATCCTCTGCAGATTGCCATCAGTTTGCTGCTCACGCATGTGCAGTGCGCACCAAACACACACTGGGCGTGCATGCGCACTAGATGCCAAATGCACACTTCACGTGGAAAAAAGAGGCTTAACAAGGTAAGTAGAACAGCGAGGGGGAAAACAGCTGTGCCGCGCAAATTAGATTTGCTAGAAAGCAGGATTTCCTGCTTTCTAACGAATATAAATCGCGCGGCACAGCTGATCGTCGGAAATACTTGTTTGAACGAACCGGTTGCTTTTTTTTACTACAGGTTCAGCCAAACCGGTAGCTTTTATCACTACCAGTTTGCCCGAACCAGTGCAAACCGGTAGCATTTCACCCCTGCTCTTACTCCTCTGGAATGCAGTCCCTCCCTTCAGGGAATCCAGCCGCTTACTACAACCCATCTAACCCCTCCAAAGGAAAGCCAGCCAAGGGGATTTTTTTTCTCTTGCCTTCTCTGACTTACATCGTGAATGAGCGAAGAGAGAGATCCATTGTGCATCCAGGTCGTTGCAACCCCAAGGAAACCTTGGAACTGGCAAACACCCAAAAGCGGCAAGAGATGGTTGCATTGTAAACCTTGCATGTTTGCTGCTTCTTGAAGCAGGGCCTTGAGGTCTCTGCAAGGGGGGAAAAAGATCTGCATGTCAGACCGTTTGAACAGAACAAGACAACTTCATTCGTTACTGCGAAATGATCTATCCATGTGTGCTTCCATTCCCCCTCCACCCCTTTGATTATAGTTGTCGTGACATGAGGGACACCGTGGCAGCTGCATCTTTGTGCTTCAGTTATTAAGTCTCCTCGTTCCACGCCATCGTAACTTTGAACTGTCACTGAATGAGTGGTCCTTAACCAAGGTCTATAGCAGTGATGGCGAACCTTTTCGGCACCGAGTGCTGAGAAGGGAGTGCATATGCGTGGCACCAAGTGCCAAAAAGGGAGCATTTTGTGCACGCTCGTCAGGGATGTGTCCAGGAAGAGGAGCTGCCCAAGGGGCATGCACATGCCAGATAAGGTACTTCTGGTTTCCAGCATGTGCATGCATGCCAGCCAGCAAGTCTTCCAGTTACTACCATGCATGCGCATACACTGATCAGCTGGCAGCCCGCATGTTCTGCATTGGGGGGGAGGAAGTGATTTTCTCGGACTTTTGAGATGGGAGGGGCTACAACAGGGGGCAGCACCAATGAGAACTCTCCCTGCTTGAGTGTCATCTGTCTCCGGGCATAGTCTCCGGAAGGAGAGACAATTTCATTATGTACCTGATGTACAATGACAATAAAGGCTATACTACACTAATTCTGCGGAGAGAGAAAAGCGGAGAAAGTGGAAGGGGGGATCTTCGCCGCAATAACCAACTTGGGCTTCTTCCCTGCGCGGAACTCTCTCCTCCAGTGGATGAAGTCAAGGGAGACTCTGCCCAGAGACCGATGACGTGGCAGAAGGGAGAATTCCTATTGATCCTCCTTCTTTCTGGACACTCCCAATTCCAAAATTCAAGGAAGCCCCATTCCCGGCTCACATACCAGCTCTTCCTGTTTCCTGCATTGCCGCACGCACAAAGGCCAGCTGATTAGCGTGTGAGCATGTGCACCAGAAACCCGGAAGAGGAACGGGAGATGCCACCCATGCCAGGCAACATGGCTCCATGTGCCACTTCGGCCCCGCGTGCCATAGGTTAGCCAAAGTCACTATAGTAACTTTTCTTCAGGCTCCTTGGAAGGAGGGTGTGCATGAGGATAAAAAACAATCAAGATGGTATCCACAACACAACACACACAAAAGGGGGATAGGGCTTCAATCACATTGTGGACAACATCTTGAGTTTTCTTCTTTAATTGTCTTTTTTAAAAAAACTTTCCATGGAAAGGGAAAGCACAAATGGACTGCAAACAACAGCATGATAAAGTAGCAACAATCCTGCACTGCAAGAAATACTATTTGCCTCCACGCAAGAACTGGTAGGACCAGAAACCAGATACAGTAATACAAAACAAAGAAGCTAAAATGCCCTGGGACTTTAGAATTCAAACATGCAGGCACCTGCTGCTTAACACACCAGACTTAACAATTGCCAATAAGAAAGAGGGAAAAAAGTCTGGGTAATAGATGTGGCAGTACCTGGAGACAGCAGAACAGAAGAGAAGGAACTAAAGAAGATAACAGAATGCAAAGACCTGCAAATAGAAATGGAATGACAAAAGAAAGGAAAGATAATTCCAGTAGTCATAGGTGCCTTGGGTGCAATCCCAAAATAAGTGGAGCAGTACATGAACATTTTGGCATTGACAAATTCACCATTAGTCAATTTCAGATGGCAGCTTTACTCGGAACAGCTTATATCCTGCAGTGATAACTCTAACACCTTAAACATCTCCCTTTGCCAGGTCCTTGGGAAAGACTCGATAGGTGGACAACAGTGCCAGATTCAGTCTGAACATCTGGCTGTGCAATGAATCATTCTGTGCAATGAATTCTGTGCAATGAATCATAATAAAGTAAAAAAAAAAAAAAACCCAACCTTTCTCCTGATCTCTGGTTGCTCAACAGCTTCACAGAGATGTCTGTGTTCCAAGCCATGTGGAAGGCTTTCAACGAGATGCCAAAGCCTGTCCGACTCAAGGAAATGTTCTCGAGATCTTTCTGGGAAATGATGGGCACCAGCTTGGACATTTTAGGACAACTGAAAAAGAATTGAAGCTGTTACAAAAAAGAAAAAAATAAGAGAAGAAAACTAAAATTGCAACGAACGAATAGCCTTTATTGTGGACACTCACCAGCAAAATCTACAATGTTGCAACTAAATGATAAAAGCCCCCAAAAAATATTTATATAAAGTGATAGTAAACAAAAGTACAAATATAAGGTGATAGTAGGATGATAAGAAGTTGGCATAGACAGCAAAATGGGAACTGAAGTATTTATGTGCCGCATTTAAGATCTTCAAACTCAAGACACAACAACAAAAACCACAACCACCAGTTGTGACCGGCTGTTTAAATCTGCAAATCTTCCTAATTTGCCACATCAAAAAAGGTCAAAATCATGTGTTGCAGGACAGCGGAAATGTGCTTGCTTTTCAAAATTGGAATGCAGCCACAGAAGGTTGAAAAGTTCTTTGGAAAAGCATCAAAGCAGCATTGAAAACCACTGAACCTATTTTTGTCTTTTCTGTCCATGGCTTGATCTTATCTAAGGGATGCCAGGAGGGTGAGCATTTGAGGAAGACTTAAGAGAAAATGAGCTCATAGTCTGTTATCCAGAAGCTTTAATTGTGCTTAATCTTAATCTTTCTTGGTTTAGTTTGTTTCAGACAAACAGCAGGAAAGAGAAAGCTGGCAGAAGAGAGAAAATTCCTATTAGGTATGCTGGATTCACTGAACCAACATGTGATCTGCTTAACAACCACGAAGACTCGTTTTACAGCCATCTGAAAATAAATCAAGTTTGGTCACATGATGGCAAATTTAACAACCAAAATTCTGGTCGTAAATTGAGGACTACCGATACCCAAGTAGGATTCTTCAGAACAGCCAATTTATGTGGGCTCCTTTATTTGAAATATAAATACAATGTCTAAGCAAATGGATGTTGGAACTGGTATATAAAAGGAAGCCAAAAGGTTTGATAATACGTGGAGAGAAAATAAAAATAATTAGAAACAATGTTGAATTATACACAGTGAAATCATAGGCAGTAGAAATGCTCTTATAATTTCTCATTTTTTGAAAAAAAAAATCCCCTAAATATCAACCATACAATCCTGAAAGTGTCCAAGTTGCCTGAAGTGGAAATTTCCTAAGGAAAATTTTTATTCTGGAAAAGGATTGCAAAACATATTTTATTCTGGAAAAGTTTTCAACGTGTTCCCAGTGTTTCCTTGTCCCTGAGCCGAAGGATGGATAGTTTTAATCTAGGACTCTATGTTATGCAATGATTGGCTTAGCATGTTGCATGAATCCAGCCTGACTGGTTAGTTTTGATGAGGTGCTGTTCAATGCCAGTCCCCAAAATGGGTCAACTCAGTACCCAAATTAAGTCTGTTTATATAACATAATAAGCCCCACAGATGAAATCAGGATGGGAAGCTAGAAGTTGGGTGGACTTGGAACACAGAATACAGAATAACAGGCTTGGGAGATCTTCAGGGGTCTGCAACCTTAAACACTCAAAGAGCCATTCGGACCCATTTCCCACAGAAAAGAAAACACCGGGAGCCACAAAACCCTTCCCGTGCCTGACTATTTCCTGAGCAGCCACAAAATTAGAATATATAGTTGAATTAAACATTCTGTTTTCTTCTGAAACTTTTCTTTTCTTGGATTTATCCATGGTTGGGCTACCGGGGGTTGAAAAGCTCAGTAAATTGCATGCCATTGGGTGTCACACATTGGCGGTTGTGACGCATATTTTGAGTGACAGGGAGCCACAGCAGAGGGGTGTAAGAGCCACATGCGGCTCCAGAGCCACAGGTTGCTGACCCCTGTTCTAGTCCAACCCCCTGCTCAAGTGGGAGACACTATACCCATAATGGTGAACCTATGGCAAGTGTGGCAGAGTTGGCATGCAGAGTCACCTCTCCGGGCACACGAATCGTCACTGGTTGTTTTTTTTTTTTTAAATTTTGATTTATATGCCGCCTTTCTCTGGAGACTCAGGGCGGCTTACAAGGCATTAAGCAATAATCTTCATACTTTTGTATATTTATACAAAGTCAGCTTATTGCCCCCACAAACTGGGTCCTCGATTTACCTACTTTAGAAAGGATGGAAGGCTGAGTCAGCCTTGAGCCTGGTGAGATTTGAACTTACAGTAATTGCAGACAGCTGGTGTTAATCACAATGCTTTTAGTCTGCTGAGCCACCAGGCCCCTCTTTCCAGGTTCCAGCGCACTGGCCAGCTGGTCTTTACATGTATGGGAGTACCGGAAATTGGAAGAGCAGCCGCCCGGTTTTCAATGTGCACATGTGCACCAGGCAGCTGTTTTTTGTGTGTGCATATGCACCAGAAATCAGGAGACCAGGTGGTCAGTGCTCATGCGCATGCCAGAAACCAGAAAATCAACTTCCCGTCGTGCGCATGCATACCGGGTGGCTGCTCTTGCGGTTTCCGCTGTGTGCTCCCATTTCGGTACTCAGTGCCAAAAAGGTTCACCAACATTGCTCTATACTATTCTCAGCAAATGGCTTTCCAATTTCTTCTTGAAAATTTCCAGTGCTAGAGCGTCCACAACTTCTAAAGGCAAGGTAGGAGATGACCAGGTTGAGTCCAAGGGAGGAGTCATCAGTCACGTCCCTTCGCGCCCATAAGAGATCGAAGTCCACCCGACCTTGAATTCCTTCCGCCCTTATCCCAAAGATGCTTTTTTTCTTTCCAAGAGGCAACTGGACTTTCTGGTTTTTCTTTGAAGACGTTTCACTTCAAAGCTTCTTGGATGAGAAGCGAAACGTCTTCAAAGAAAAACCAGAAAGTCCAGTTGCCCCTTGGAAAAAAAAAAGCATCTTTGGGACAACCAGGACCTGGATGACTGAGACTCTCCATAGACTTCCATTCTTATCTACCGCCAATTTCCTTTGGCTGTTAGTAGTTCAGATTCTTGCAAAAAAATCCATATACTCGTCTGAACAGCCTGGTCCTTCCGATTTCCCTTGGCGCTTGATCAGCAAGCCATTCGACTAATGAATGGTTCTCACTGTCAGGCAAGTTCAAGGTTGGACTTCAACTTTCCAAGAACTCCCCAGTCTGTACGTACGGTAGTAGCACAGCAGACTCACGAAAGTCTAACAGTTCCTTACCCGTGCTGCTATATCTCCTAAGACACCTGTTTTTATCCAGCATGCATCTCTGAATTGCAACACAAACTTGGCACTGGATCTCAGCGAAACTGAAGGCCTAATTATGGAAGTTCGCTCGCTGTTGTTCGACGGAGAAGATTAAATCAAAAAAAGATGCTGCCTGCAATGAGGAAGGAAACTCCCACACTGGGAATTAAAGGCAGGAAGATATTCTAAAAATAGAAAGAACCGAAGCGTCATTAAAGCACATCACTCCCAGAAGCCAACATACAAGAAGAATTTGAGGCAAGACAGGTAGTCCTCGACTTACCTCCGCAACGATGCCCAACATTTCTGTTGCTAAGTGAGACCGTTGTTCAGTGAGTTTGCCCCATTTTACAACCTTCCTTGCCGCCGTTGTTAAGGGGAATCACTGCAGCTGTTAATTCAGGAACCTGGTTGTTATGTGAATCTGGCTTCCCCATTGACCTTTTGCTTGTCAGAGGGTCACAAAAGGGGATCACGCGACTCCATCATAAATATGAGTCAGTTGCCAAGCTGTCTAAATTTTGATCGTGTGACCATGAGGATGCTGCATCGGTCGTTAAGTGTGAAAATGGGTGTAAGTCACTTTTTTCAGTGCTGTTGTAACTTCAAACGGTTGCTAAGAGAATTGTCGTAAGACGAGGATTACCCTGTTTTCCCCAAAATAAGACATCCCCCTAATAATAAGCCCAATTGGGCTTTTGAATGCATGGCAATAAGGCCAAGTGCTTATTTCAGGGTTCAAAAAAATATAAGGCAGGGTCTTATTTTCGGGGAAACATGGTATCTATCTATCTATCTATCTATCTATCTATCTATCTATCTATCTATCTATCTATCTATCTATCTATCTATCTATCTACCTACCTACCTACCTACCTACCTACCTACCCTGTTTCCCCCCCAAATAAGACATCCCCTGATAATAAGCCCAATTGGGCTTTTGAATGCATGGCAATAAGGCCAAGCACTTATTTCAGGGTTCAAAAAAATATAAGGCAGGGTCTTACTTTCGGGGAAACACGGTGTCTGTCTGTCTGTCTGTCTGTCTGACTGTCTGTCTGTCTGTCTATCTATCCTGTTTCCCCCCCAAATATGACATCCCCTGATCATAAGCCCAATCGGGCTTTTGAATGCATGGCTATAAGGCCAAGTGCTTATTTCAGGGTTCAAAAAAAATATAAGATTAGTCTTATTTTTGGAGAAACACGGTACCTGTAATTTAAAACCAACAGAAGGGTTCTTTGGTATTCACTAAGTGGAGAATTTTGGACCCTTTTCCCCCAGAGCTGAACTGCTTTCCATAATTTGAATTCACTCTGTAAATAGCTTCCTGGGAAAGGAAATTGGGGAAAAAGTAGACTTATTCTTATCTTTTCTGTTTTGACACATTTGGGAAGTCCCAGGGACCAAAAGTTTAAATATGGGAATTGATTAACAGAGTCAGATAAGCTTCTATGAAAAGCTGTTGGACCAATTTTTTTCCTGCAATGTTTACTTTCCTCTCCTGCTTTTCTGCTGCAGCTTTCTTCCCTGCCCGTCTGCCACCTTTGACAACAACAGAATGAAAAATGTTATATATTAACTTATATAAACTCATAATTTATATTAATATATTTTATATATTAAACTGAAGCCTATACCGAAGTCCTTGAATTCTGGAATTGAATTCCACAGGTCTTAAATTTGCCACCTTTATGCTGGCCCTGCTATAGTAGAAGATTTCCGTCTGAACTCTATTGGTGTATGGATTAACCAATTTTGTAAATTACAGCGCAAACCAGGATTGTACTCTTCAGGGATTTATTAACCTGCTTCCCACCTTGTGCTAAGCATGTTAAATAATTCCATAGTAGCGTTTAATTATGGACCACCTCAAATCAGCTAGGTCTCTTCATAGTGACCTAGTGATTACATCCAGGATCATGGGTTTTTTAAAAAAATATTTTCCTTATATGATTTTAGGAGTGGGAGATAAAATCTGATTCTCTTCATTTTCACTCTTTAAACTCTCTCCTAAAAGGTTGAAATGTTTGGCCTCAGCTACATCACCGCCCATGTGGCATGTTCTGAATTTTAGAGTCCTGTGTGAACCTAAACATCATGTCTTGTTCCACAAATCAAGGTGATGTGATTTGCAAGGAAGCTTCATAGTGACTTCCTGAACTGAGAGGGGTTTGAATCGATGGTCAACACGCCTTCTTCCAACTACATAGATCTGTGATTCTGTGATTTGAAAGAACACTCTGAATGTCAACCCTGAAGTGAGCCTGGCTGAAGCCATCTTGAAGGGTTCAGGGTTGCCACAAGGCAGAAGAAGGGACAGGGCAGAGGGGAATAGTTAAATGGGGTTTTGTAACCAAAAGAAAAACTTTTCCTGTGGGAACCAAGGACATTCTAACAGATGGATGGCCATAGGAGGAATAAAGTAACCAAGCAACCAGCCAGCATCTGGATTGGACAGCGTGACTTGGGGGAAAGGGGAAAACTTTATTTTTAACTAGGTGAAAGCCGCAGGAACTTTCAGAGTCGGCTTTCACCAGTTGTGCCAATATGATGTATCCAATAAAACCATCATTTGAGGAATCTACCTGCCTCAGGGTTCTACTTCCTACAGGTCAGTGGTGGATTTCACTTACCATTGCTACCAGTTCGCTTGCATGCCACTTCTGTGCATATGCAGAGCGTATTTGATGACATCCGGGTGGGTGGGTGGAGCCTCCTGCAGCCATTGCTACCGGTTGTCCCAAACTGGTGCAAACCAGTAGCAAGCCACCATGCTATGGGTGCGTTTCTTGGAACGCTGACACTGAGTTTATCCACGTTATACATAACCAAAGAGTTTTGTGAAAGGCCACAAAATGTGCCGAAGAGCCAGTCCAGCTGAGTCAATAAAACAGCTGCTCCTTTGTCTATCACATTTTAGAGCTAAACTTGAGACAATGTATTATTTCCTTGTTTGTCTGGAATGTGGGGAATTCAAAACTCTTTTTGTTCAGTTTAAGAAGGGAGGGGAATTAGCCAAGTAAATCAAAGGTAGTTAAGTATTTATGCCAGGGGATTTTTTTAAAAAAAAAATGTTGTCTTGGGACTGATGAACTGAAGACCAGCATGGTTTACTGTTAACTTTGATCTCCTATTTATCAGGAACCAAACAGTGGTCTAGACCAGGGGTCTCCAACCTTTCAGATCTCAGGGACCACTAAATTCATAATTTTAAATCCCACGTTCCACTAATATGATCTGCCTAATGATGGGTGGGTGGGCGTAGCAAGGTGGTCATGTGACTGGGTGGGTGTGGTCAACTCGATGTCACTCATGTCGAGGGGCACCTCACTGGCCTCTACTCCCCCCTCCCCCCCCAGCCACTCCTCGCCTCCCCACCCGAGCTCCTAAGGGCCTCAACAGGAAGCGGTTGTTGGAGCTAAGCAGCCACCATGAGAAAAAGTTGGCAAAACAGCTGGCTCAGTTCAAATTGGATCTGACCGAGAAGGAGGCTCAGGAGAAACACCTCACTGAGGACTATGAGCATAGGCTTTCCAAGCAGAGGGAAGACCTGTGGGAGTGCAAGGCCAGGTACTGCCGCCTGGAGGCTCAGAGGGCTGAGATGGTCTGCCAGTTCCAGGCCATGATGCAGTCCCACTGGATCGAGGCCCTCTGGCCCTTCGCTACCAGTGACGCTTCCCTCCAGCCTTCGCCCAAAGCCCTGAACCAGGAGACTGAAACAGACCCCAAGTCAGAATTTCTGTCCCCCTCCGACCCACACAAGAAGACCCCGAAGGGGGAGATTGTCTGCAGCAACACAAACATTCATTGCACATATCCAGCACAGGGGCAATAGTTTGAGGACCCCTGATTTAGTGCAATATAAAAAATGCAAATAATTTTTCTGCGGACCACCAAAATTTTCTCGTGGACCACCAGTGGTCCACAGACCACCAGTTGGTAACCGCTGGTATAAACCACAAAGGAATGCAAACAGAGTCAGACCGTTCCACCCTTCCTGTTCAGAAAGAGTTGCTTCACTGTCTGTTTCCTCCATCTCCACACTTTCACTTTTCCTTTCCTATCACATCAATTAAGACTGAATCTTCAGGCAAGAAGCTGGACTTAATTCTGAGTACCAAAAATAATGAGTACCAAAAAAAAAAAAAAAAAAAAAATTCCATAAGGAACAATGTGGTGAGTCATAAGACAGCCGATACCAACAAGTTCTAGCTTGTGCGTTGAGTACCAAACAAACAATGAGTACCAGGACAACATTTTCACGTCAAAATGCATTGAGTACCAAATTCAATGAGTTTCAAAGGAAGCAGATGAGAACAACGCACTGCTGTATTTGTATTGAGTTAAGGTTCCTTTACAGCTATGAGGACTATGGCATACATAATCGAAGTGGTCCTCGATTTACGACCACAATGGAGCCCCAAATTTCTTGTGGCTAATCAAAACAGTTGTTAAGTGAGCATTTATCTCATTTTGCAACTATTCTTGCCACAGTTGTTAAGGGAATCACTGTGGTTGTTAAGTTAGTAACATAGTTGTTACGTGAATCCTGCTTCCCCGTTGACTTTGTGAGAAGGTCGCAAAAGAGGACCCCGGCACACTGCAACCGTCATAAATAGGAGTCAGTTGACTAGTTTAGTTTAGTTTAGTTTAGTTTAGTTTAGTTTAGTTTAGCTTAGCTTAGCTTAGCTTAGCTTAGCTTAGCTTAGCTTAGCTTAGCTTAGTTTAGCTTAGCTTAGCTTAGCTTAGTTTAGCTTCGTTTCGTTTCGTTTCGTTTCGTTGCCAAACAGTCTAAATTTTGATCGTGTGGCTGTAGGGATGCTGCAACAGTCGTAAGTGTGAAAAATGGTCATAAATAAGTCACTTTTTCACTGCTGTTGTAACTTTGAATGGTGACTAAATAAACAGTTGTAAGTCAAGGACTACCCTGTAAGAGTTTTAGAATGGTCTTTCTATGCAAATCCAGGAATGGGGTATTTGGAAGTCAACTGTTTCAGAAAAATGTTGGAAACCATTTTCGTTGCCTTGTGGCAAAAAGCACAGATAGTCCTTGACTTATGGCCACAATTGGGGGCAGAATTTGTTATGAAGCAAGGCAGTTGTTAAGTGAGTCACACCTGCTTTTATGATGTTTTTGCCCTGGTTGTTCAGTGACTCATTGCAATTGTTAAGCAAATCACCTGATCATAAAACAAATCGGCCTTCTCCTGTTGGATTTTGCTAGTCAGAATTTCTCCTGGGAAGGTCACAGAGGATGATCACATGACCCTAGGATGCTGCACCTATCATAAATGCTTGCCAGCTGCCAAGCACCTGAGTTTTGATCATGTAACCATTGGGATATTATGACAGTGCAGGGACTAATCATAAATCACTTTTTCCAGTGTTCTTGTAACTTCAAACGGTGGCTAAATGAATGGTTGTGAGTCAAGGATTTCCTTGGGCCACTTCCTCATTGCCAGTCCTAGGAAGGAGGAAATGGTCAACTATCTTTGACATTTTACCAAGGGATTTGGCCAGTCAACAGATCCAAAGGCACACACAGAAAGGAGGAGGGGGGAGGGGGGAGGAGACAGAGGAGGAGGAAGAGGAGGAGCAGGAGCAGGAGGAAGGGGAAGAGAAGGAGGAGGAGGAGGAGGACGAGAAGGAGAAGGAGAAGGAGAAGGAAGAGGAGGAGGAGGAGGAGAAGGGGGAGAGAATTCTCTATTGGTACAAAAGAAGGTCTTGATATTTACAGACCCCTCACATCCTGGACATAAACTGTTTCAACTCCTACCCTCAAAACGACGCTATAGAGCACTGCACACCAGAACAACTAGACACAAGGACAGTTTTTTTCCTGAACACCATCACACTGCTAAATAAATAATTCCCTCAACACAGTCAAACTATTTACTAAGTCTGCATTACTATTAATCTTCTCATCGTTCCCACCACCCAGCTCCTTCCACTTATGACTGTATGGCTGCAACTTTACTGCTTATATCCTTACAATTTATATTGATATTGTTTCCTGATTGCTTATTTGTACTCTATGAATATCATTAAATGTTGTACCTTATGATTTTTGATGAACGTATCTTTTCTTTTATGTACACTGAGAGCATATGCACCAAGACAAATTCCTTGTGTGTCCAATCACACTTGGCCAATAAAAAGTTCTATTCTATTCTATTCTATTCTATTCTATTCTATTCTATTCTATTCTATTCTATTCTATTCTATTCTATTCTATTCTATTCTATTCTACTCTACTCTACTCTACTCTACTCTAAAAGAAGCTCTTGATGACTTGGTTGATCCAGCTCCCAGCACAAACCTTAAAAATGTTGTTCCAACCAGAAACACAGTTGTCGCAAGGCCAATGTAACACAACAATTAAAGCATTGAACCATGACCGAGAAAGTCCAGATTCAAACCCCATTCAGCCAAGATATCTCCGGACCATTCCTGACTGGTTTGGCAAACTTCATGAAGCTAACTTTTAAGCAAAGTTTGTGGAAGAAATCACAATGAGCACTACAGACCTAAAAAAGAGAGAGAGAGAAAACTGGGAGGAAAAAACCCACACACAAAGAAAGCAAATCATCGGATCATAGGATTGGATGGGAACTTAGAAGTTATGGCCCAACCAACTCCCTCCCCCAAGGTAGGAGTCTTCATACCATTTCAGACCAATTATCTTTCTTGAAAACATCCAGCTATGGAGCAATTTCAAAAATAGGGGAAATCCCTAGGAGGTGTTGAAATTTCAAGAAAAAATTGCTGTCATTTCCTCTGACATCTAGCAGCAGAGTGAGCTGCAAAAATACTTGAAGGTGCATGGGGGCCACATTTCAAGGCACAAGTAGTTACTCCATTTTACCAGCATCCTCAACCATAAGTATCCATACCTAATCCACAACTGAAGTAATGAAAGTGTGCAGAGAAGAGCAACAAAGATGAAAAAGGATCTGAAGGCTAATCCATACGATGAACTGTTTAATTCAGAATAGAACTGGAAGGGACCTTGGAGGTCTTCTAGTCCAACCCCCTACTCAAGCAGGATACCCTATACATTCCAGACAAGTGGCTGACCAGTCTCTTCTTAAAAACCTCCAGAGATGGAGTACTTACAACTTCTGAAGGCAATCCATTCCACAGGTTAATTGTTCTCACTGTCAGGAAATTTCTCCTTAATTCCAGGTTGCTTCTCTCCTTAGTTAGTTTATTATTGTATTAATCATATTTCTATGCCACCCACTCTCTGAGGACTCTGGGCGGCTTACAACCATCAACAGTATACTAAATAGCATATTGCCCCCAACAATCCGGGTCCTCATTTTACCCACCTCGGAAGGATGGAAGGCTGAGTCAACCTTGAGCCAGTGAGATTTGATCTGCTGATCTGCTGAACTAGCAGTCAGCTGAAGTAGCTGCAGTACAGCACTCTAACCACTGCGCCACATCGGCTCTTCCATCCATTGTTTCTTGTTGTGCCCTCTGGTGCTTTGGAAAATAAGATGACCCCTCCCCCATTTCTTTGTGGCAGCCCCTCGAATAGTGGAATACTGCCATCATGTTCACCCTGAGTCCTTCTAACGAAATATATCCAGCCTATTGAAGGGGGATATGATAGCAGTCTCCTAGAACTTCCAGTACTTGAAGGGCTGTCGCAGAGAACAGGGGGTTGAGTTATTCTCCAAAACACCAGCTCAGCAGACTAATGCATTGTAATTTAACTCCAGTTGTCTGCAATTAGTAAATTCAATCTCACCAGGCTCAAGGCTGACTCAGCCTTCCATCCTTTCTAAGGTAGGTAAACTGAGGACCCAGTTTGTGGGGACAATAAGCTGACTTTGTAAAATATACAAAAGTATGAAGGCTATTGCTTAACGCATTGTAAGCAGCCCCGAGTCTCCGGAGAAGGGCGGCATATAAATCAAATTAAAAAAAAAAAACAAGAATGGGCAGAAGCTTGTCAAAGAAAGATCCAACCTAGGTGGAGAGGGAAAAAAGAGCCTGAGTGGCGTAGGAGGCTAATGCCTCCTACTAAAGGCAGCATTTAACATCCAGCTGCCTGCAATTACACCAGTTCGAAACTCCCCAGGCTCAAGGTCGACTCAGCCTTCCTTCCTTTCTAAGGTGGGTAAATTGAGGACCCAGTTGTGGGGGCAATAAGCTGACTTTGTATAAAATATACAAAAGAATGAAGGCTATTGCTTAATGCATTGTAAGCCGCCCTGAGTCTCCAGAGAAGGGCGGCATATAAATCAAATTAAAAAAAAAATTCTGACAGTGAGAACAACTAATCGATGGAACAGTTTGCCTTCTGGAGTTGTGGGTATTCCCTCACTCAAAAATAGACTGGATAACCATGTCTAGTTTAATGGAAAGAAGGATCAGGGGAGACATGATAGCAGTATTCCAATATCTCAGGAGCTATCACAAAGAAGAGAGAGGGTTAAGCTATTCTCCAAAGCACCTGAGGGCAAGACAAAAAGCAATGGGTGGAAACTAATCCAGGAGAGAAGCAACTTAGAACTAAGGAGAAATTTCCTGACAGTTAGAACAATTAATCAGTGGAACCACTTGCCTCCAGAAGTTGTGAATGCTCCAACACTTTAAGAAGATGTTGGATAACCATTTGTCTGAAGTGGTGTAGGGTTTCCTGCCTATAAGCAGAGGGTTGGACTAGAAGACCTCCAGGGTCCCTTCCAACTCTTATTCTCTTCTCTTCTCTTCTCTTCTCTTCTCTTCTCTTCTCTTCTCTTCTCTTCTCTTCTCTTCTCTTCTCTTCTCCTCTCCTCTCCTCTCCTCTCCTCTCCTCTCCTCTCCTCTCCTCTCCTCTCCTCTCCTCTTCTCTTCTCTTCTCCCGTAATTAGATGGCATAAGGCTCTTGCCTTGAACAGAGGGATGGACTAGAAGACCTCCAATATCCCTTCCAGCCCTAGGATTCCGTGTTCTATGAAGCCTGCATTGTGACAGACACAATGACCCCTTCATCCCTTGATCTCTCTCCCCTTAGCCACCTGTATTCCCAGCAAATCAGATTGGCAAAGGCTGTCCTGATGCGCACTAAACATCTCATCTCCATGTACTTTCTGTCTCTGTCTGCAGGACATGATAACAATAAAAAAAAAAGAGAGAGAGAGAGAAAATGGTGGCTGTAACCCTTCATTTTTTTTTTATGTGCATTGCCCATGGGACACACAAATAATGACCCTTGCATTGCATCATCATAGCTGATGCCTCGAGCTTGTTTTACTTTACTCCTAGGCCATGCCTGACATTTCCTCTATTGCTTTCCTTGTGTTAAATGGCAGATTTTAAATCCCTGAAGGCAAAGTTACTCAGTGATGGTTAGACTAGCAATCATCAACATCTTTATCCTGGTCATTTTTCCCCCAAGTTTTTTTTTTATTTTTATTATTTTTTATAAATATTTCAAATCAATGTGTGAACAGTATGGCATCTGGGAGTCGTACATTCTAATGCAAATAAAAGTAATAAAATTAATCATAATTATTATATTCTATCAGCTTATGTATTTATAATAATAATAATAATAATAATAATAATAATAATAATAATAATAATAATAATAATAATAATAATAATACACATTTATATTATGTTACAGTCTATCGTTGTTCAATCATTCCACATTTTCTCTTGTGGCTTTCATTTTGTTATATAAAAATGTGTACACTAAAATCCCCCCTTCTCTTATTTCTATCACTTATTCTAGCTTTTAATCATGTCACCCTTTATTAAACGGTCATTATCCTTGAAGGCATGACAAAACCACAGCCTTATAATGCATCCAGAGGTAGATTTCAGCAGGTTCTGACCAAGTCTGGAGAATCGGTAGCAGAAATTTTGAATACTTCAGAGAATCGGTAGTAAAAATTCTAACTGGCCCCGCCCCCATCTATTCTCTGCCTCCCAAGTCCCAGCTGATCGGGAGGAAATGGAGATTTTGCAGTAACCTTCCCCTGGATGGGGAGGGAATGGAGATTTTGCAGTATCCTTCCCCTGGATTGAGGAGGGAATGGAGATTTTACAGTATCCTTCCCCTGCAACAGCCACCAAGCCATGCCCACCAAGCCACACCCACAGAACCGATAGTAAAATTTTTGAAACCCACCACTGCATGCATCAATCAACGAATCACCGAACAAGCACTAGGAAGCTCAACAAATAAGTGAAACAAATAGCCGAATAAAAACTAGCTAACGGCAAATACCTTTCCTATCTCAAACAGCAACCAGAATCTTGTGGAATCTCTAAAACCAGGAAATCCTCCCATCTGTGACCTCAAATCTCATCATTCCTGACCAAAGATGATTTAAAATATGCAAAACCATCTTCTAACAAGTCATGAATTGGGAGCTTTTCTCAAGAGGAAAGGAAATGCATTTGTTGACAATTGTAAAAACCGTTCCTGATTTCCTTTTGTGCAAAAAAAACAACAGTTTATATTACTAATCTCAAGACAATTATTCTCTGACACCACAGAGTAAACATGCTTACCACCCCATTCTATAGGACTTACTTTTACTTGTAAAACCAATTTGTGAATGGCCACACAGTTGTTTCTAAAAATCAGTTTGGAATGAACTATTTGCATTATTATTGCTGTTGTTGTTATTATTATTAATAGCTCAGCAGCTTGAGTTCTAACCAAGAACCTAGGAACTGTTAAGATTTATTATTATTATTATTATTATTATTATTATTATTATTATTATTATTATTATTATTCAGAAAATGAAAGGATTGAAAAGATTACATTCCATTTCAAATGTAACTGTAAAGAAGAATTAGCAAAAAAAAAATCCTTTAGAGGAATAAAAGGGAAACTAAAAGAACCTTTTTAATCACCTGATTTTCCCCCCCCTCCCAACTTAAAAAAAAGAGAATCCATGCAAAATCAGGATAATAGCCATAAAAGGGACTGGACCATTACACAAACCACTTTGAAATGAAGTGGCACAGACGCCTTGAAGAGAAAAAAGAGGGAGAGGGAGAGAAAGAAAGAAAGAAAGAAAGAAAGAAAGAAAGAAAGAAAGAAAGAAAGAAAGAAAGAAAGAAAGAAAGAAAGAAAGAAAAAGAAAGAAAGAAAGAAAGAAAGAAAATTTTTTTTCCCCGGATATGGCAAGAATAACTTTCCATATCTCATTCTCAACTGATCAATCCAAGAAGCTTTCCAACTGTACGTCATTCTTTCTGCTTGTCATTTAAGTGTTTCTTTGCCTTATCAGAGTTTGCAAAATATTTACTTTTCTAAGCAATAAAACAAACGTACATTTTGCCACTTGCAATAGTCGGATGGCTGCTTGTAAAACAAGGCAGACCAAACCACTCTTTGAATTGTGGAATGCAGAAGAAACTCTCTGCAGGAAAAATCTGGACTTACCTCCAAGAATCCAAGCAGAGGAATGGTCTTAACCAAAGTTTGTGGACCAAATTTCTAGCAGCCGGATCAGCAAAACAGACTCAAGCTCAGATGGCAATGAGTCAGTTGCATTGTAAAACTCCTCCTCCTTATTCAGCTGACCGAAGCACAAAATTCCCCAAGGCAGTCCAAGTTCTCACTGTAACTCTTTCATGCCTAATATGAGTTGCAGCTCATTTTCCACCAGGGTTGTAAAAAGTCTCCAGAACACCAATGAGTGAAAAATCCAATAACATCACTACTTTAGCTCTTACTAGTTTCAGTAATTTCTGAAAACTTGGAGTGATCTTATGATGCCCAGAACATCTATAATTGTTCCCAAAGCTGGATAAAATCTAATCTAATCTAATCTAATCTAGTCTAGTCTAGTCTAGTCTAGTCTAGTCTAGTCTAGTCTAGTCTAGTCTAGTCTAGTCTAGTCTAATCTGAATAGAGCTGGAGGGGACCTTGGAGGTCTTCTAGTCCAGAGGTCAGCAACCTGTGGCTCCAGAGCCACATGCGGCTCTTTTGGCCGTCTGCTGTGGCTCCCTGTCACATGATCCCACCAGTGGCCGGCCTCACCCCTCTCCCATCCCTCCCAGTCACTCCTCACCTGGCCTGAGAAGGTAAGGGCAACAGTGGGGGATGGAGAAGTGGCCAGGGCAGAGACAGGGAGATACAGAGAGAAGGGGAGAGAGAGATACAGAGAGAGAGAGGGAGGGAGGGAGGGGGAGAGAGAGAGATATGTCAAAAGGATTTTGTGGTTTCCGGTGTTTTTTTAACAACTGGTTCTCTGCCCTAATGACCAGCTGGATAGGCATGGCTGGGGGGGGGGGTGTTCATGTAACTGGCAGAAGTGAATGATATCGAGTTGACCACGCCCACCCAGGTTTTGTGGCTCCCGGTGTTTTCTTTTCTGTGGGAAATGGGTCCAAATGGCTCTTTGAGTATTTAAGGTTGCCGACCCCTGTTCTAGTCCAGCACTATACTCAAGCGGGAGACCCTATACCAGTGATGGCTAAACTTTTTTGGACCGAGTGCCCAAAGCATATGTGCACACCCAAACCCCCCAAATTCAATGTGCATGCAGCTCCTGTGCATGTGCCCCACCCCTGTGCATGCATGCATGCCCTTGCCTGTGCCCCGTCCCCCCACCCGTGCCGCCACCATGCCCCACGCCCCATCTCCTTGTCCGCGTCCCACCCCCATGCATACACATGTGGCCTTCCCACACGTGCCCCACCCCCCACGCATGCGCAGCAGAGATTCAAAGACCAAGTGGTTGGTGGGAGGCGCACGCATATGTGCGGCAGAGCTGAACTGGGGCAACAGCTCATGTGCCATCAGAGAGGGTGCTGCGTGCCACCTCTGGCATGCCATAGGTTCGCCATCACGGCCCTATGCCAATCCAGACAAGTGACTGTCCAGTCTTTTCTTAAAAACCTCCAGGGATGAAGCACCCACAACTTCTGAAGGCAACTTCTGTTCCACTGGTTAATTGTTCTGTTAGGACGTTTCTCCTTAGTTCCAGGTTGCTTCTCTTCTTGATTAGTTTCCATCCATTGTTTCTTGTCTTGCCTTCAAGTGCTTTGGAAAATAAGTTGACCCCCTCTTCTTTGTGGCAGCCCCCCATATACTGGAATACTGTCATCATGTCACCCCCAAGTCCTTCTTTTTCTCTAGGCTAGCCATATCCAATTCCTGCAACCGTTCTTCATATGTTTTAGTCTCCAGGCCTTTAATCATTTTAGCAGCTGTTCAATCTTTTGATATCAATCTTTTGATGTCTTTTGACATCAAGATGATAAAGTGTTTCTCACATACAAAGCAAAAGGGCACAGCCTTCATCTTTTCCAAAAGAAGAATGTCACAAATCGTTGCTTTAGTGTACTTTATGCACAACAAATTGTGCATTTCTTGTTGATGGAACTTAATATTTACATGGTAGTAATGCATTTGAGGGACCCGGTGGCTCAGTGGCTAAGATGCTGAGCTTGTCGATCAAAAGGTCTGCAGTTCAGCGGTTTGAATCCCTAGTGCCTCATAACGGGGTGAGCTCCTGTTCCTTGTCCCAGCTTCTGCCAACCTAGCAGTTCGAAGGCACGTAAAAAATGCAAGTAGAAAAATAGGGACCACCTTTGGTGGGAAGGTAACAGCGTTCCATGAGCCTTTGGCATTGAGTCATGCCGGCTACATGATCACGGAAACGTCTTAGGACATTTCCGGCTCTTCGGCTTTGAAACGGAGATGAGCACCGTCCCCTAGAGTCAGGAACAACTAGCACATATGTACAAGGGGAACCTTTACTTTGACTTTTTTTTTTGACTTACTCTTTTTTTACATGGGATGTTAGATTGTTGGGTTGAATAATTTAGGGATCCGTGTATTCTGGAGAACAGATATTTGTTTTAGTGTGTTAGGTGAAGTAGATCATCACCTTGAAAGAAGCAGACAACCGTTTTGAAGTATGTATAAATACACATGCTACTTGCCCACAATAATTGTGTTTTGCTTATCTGGTTTTACCATTAGTATATTAGCTTATTTGTGGAACTGACTCGTTCTCTGAGTTTCTGGGAATGGCAAACTAGCTCAGCTATGTTCACACAATACACTGAACCAGGGGTGAAATCCAGCAGGTTCTGACCAGTTCTGGAGAACTGGTAGTGTAAACTTTGAGCAGTTCAAAGAACTGGCAAATACCACCTCTGGCTGGTCCCAGAGTGAGGAGGGAATGGGGATTTTGCAGTATCCTCTCCCCAGGAGTGGGGAGGGAATGGGGATTTTGCAAAATCCTTCCCCCAGGATTGGGGAGGGAATGGGGATTTTGCAGTATCTTTCCCCTACCCACTAATCCATGCCCACCAAGCCATGCCCACAGAACTGGTAATTTTAAAAAATGGATTTACTCAAAAACTAACCCAGATTGGCATGTTTGACAAATGCTCTTCAAGACACTTAAGAGGGATGGGCAAACCCAGCCTTTGTATGCTTTTGGAGAGCCTCTGGAATTCCATATGAAAATGGGAATCTGAAGAAAGATTATTTATTTATTTATTTATTTATTTATTGGTTCGATTTATATGCCGCCCTTCTCTGAAGACTCAGGGCGGCTTACAATGCATTAAGCAATAACCTTCATACTTTTGTATATACCTGCTTAGTAGAGTTTTCACCCCCCCCCCACCCCAAAGCGGTGTTCTTTTTTATACAAAGTCAGCTTATTGCCCCCACAATCTGGGTCCTCATTTTACCTACCTCAAAAGGATGGAAGGCTGAGTCAACCTTGAGCCTGGTGAGATTTGAACTTGCAGTAATTGCAGGCAGCTGGGGTTACTTAACAGCACTTTAGTCCGCTGTGCCACCAAGGCTCCTTAATATTCTGTTCGGAACAAGTTAAGGACAATAATACTGTAAATACTTTTCTAATTGCATTTCTTGCTAACCTCATGAGTGAGTGGGAAACCCAACCATTGTTCATTTTCCTTGGGTACGCACAACATGAGCATCCTTGGATAGAAAGTTTAGCCAGCTTTAAAGTTGCTTAGATGGCAGTTTGCCAGCTACTTAAGACCAACTTGTAGTGTTGTCTTGTGCTAATGACTCAGGTTATTTTGGTAAGTAGAATATAGCACTATTTTGGAAATATGCTAAATCTATGTCCAAAAATAGTCCAATTAGAGGAAGTGTGTTGAGTGAAGCAAGAGGGAATCCCCTCAACAACTTTCCATGCTTCTCAACAACTGGTCTTCCACTCTCCTGACCTCATACACTCTTTTTGGACACGGGTTGAGATCTACCACAGAAACGTGCTAGATGCATATTAAAAGAATGTAGAATAATAGGGTGGGAAGGAACCTCGGAAGTCTTTGAAGTCCAACACCCTGGAGACCTTATGCCATTTCCAGAAAAATGGCTGTCCAATCTCTTCTTGAAAACCTCCAGTGGTGGAGTACCCATAATTTCCAGTGGCAAGTCATTCCACTGAATAGTAGTTCTCTCTGACAGGAAATAGCTCTAGGTTGGATCTCTCTTTAATTAACTTCCATCCATTACTTTAGGTGCTTTGGAGAATAAATTGACAAAGAAAATAATCTGGGTTGCATCCGGTTTTGGTCACCACACTATAAAAAAGAAGTTGAGACTCTAGAAAAAGTGCAGAGGAGAGCAACCAGGATGATTAGGGGACTGGGGACTACAACACATAAAGAACGGTTACAGGAACTGGGCATGGCTAGTCTAGTGAAGAGAAGGATCAAAGAAGACATGATAGCAGTATTTCAATATTTGAGGGGCTGCCACAGAGATGAGGGGGTCAAGCTGTTTTGCAAAACATCTGAAGGCCAGACAAGGAAGAATGGATGGAAACTGATCAAGGAGAGATTCAACCTAGAAATGAAAAAGAACTTTCTGACAGTAAGAACAATCAACCCATGGAACAGAAGGTGCCTTTGGAAGTTGTGGGAGCTTCATCACTGGAGGCTTTCAAGAAAAGATTGGATTGCCATTTGTCAGAAACGGGGTAGGGTCTCGTGCTTGGGTGGGGGATTGGACTAGATGGCCTCCAAGATCCCTTCCAACTCTGTTAATCTGTCTAGGCTGCTGGCCATTAGCACCAGGCAGAGGTTGTGATGAGCATTGGAAGGCACCCCTTCCTTCAGTACATCACTCACTGTCCCTTGGCTGTGCCTACGACCTGCCACTTGAACGGAAAGGGAAGAAACAGACAGAATTCTTATCAATTTCCTTCTAATCTCTTCCAAATCGATAACCCTCAAGGAGTTAGTAGTGATAGTGGAAAGTGGGCATAGTCGAAGTCTTTGGTGAAAGCGGTATAAAATGGCACTTTTCTTGAAGGTGGTGCAACATGGCGCCCTAAACCATGATTTACTGCAAGTTCAAATCTCACCAGGCTCAAGGTTGACTCAGCCTTCCATCCTTTCGAGGTAGGTAAAATGAGGACCCGGATTGTGGGGGCAATAAGCTGACATTGTATAAACAAGAACACTGCTTAGGGGGGGCCCAAAAGCCCTATTAAGCAGGTATATATAAAAGTATGAAGGCTATTGCTTAACGTATTGTAAGCCACCCTGAGTCTCTGTAGAAGGGCGGCATATAAATCAAACCAATAAATAAATAAATAAATAAATAAATGATTTGCAAACTACAGTATCTGGGATCACATCTGCACTGAGGGCAACAAAGTGTATCAAATGTGGGCCAGCTAATGTTACAAAAATGTTCCAGGCATGCTCGGTTAATGCCGCCCTATCCCAATTCTTCAAAGTTGAGATATTGTGTGTGTGAGCAATGCAGACTTAGTAAGTACAATAACTGAGTCAGAGTATCAGATGGAAAAACACGGCTAATAAAAGGCATGTTGGTTACCCACATACCACAACCATTACAATATCCAGAAAGCAAGGCCTAGAATAGCGAACAGCTGGGACAGCAGTCTAGTTAATCAGGTTGGACATGTTTCTTTGGCAGCATCGAACCGAGAGATCAAACTATCCAGCTTTGTTCCTTCTTGCTTTCTGCCACAACTCCAAGAAGGGAAACTGTTTGCACTTGGGAAAAATGTAGTGGTTAAGGCATCAAACTGGGAGACTGGGAGTTCCAGTTCTGCCTTAGGCTTGAAGCCAGCTAGGTGATGTTGGGCCAGTCCTTCTCTCTCAGCCAAGGACCAAAGAAGATGCCAAGAAAAAAGGACCAAAGAAGATGCCAAGGACCAAACACCTCCCCAAAACATTGCCAAGGTTTACAGACTCCCATATCTGGGTTTTTTACCTGTGGTTGAACAACACAAATCAGGATGCCGTTTCTAGAAATGGATTGCTGAATCTACGGTGGGTTCAATTGGGATGTCTAAATGATTTATTGCTTTGTACAGTATGTGAACCGCAGGTGACTTGTTAGAAGTTGCAAAGACAGACTATGAATAACTCTCAGAATAAGATATTCCCAATTCACAACATATCTTTATTTCAATATTAGGAGGGTACTTAGTTAAACTGTTCTTTCTTGGGTGCAACTTCCTCTTTTGAACCACAAGAGGAAAAGCAACAATAATCATAATAATCAGGGAATGATGATGATGATGATGATGATAATTTATTAAATTTATATACTGCCCTACTCCTGAAGGACTTAGGGTGGTGAACAGTCAAAAGATAAAATACATATAATACAAACATTAAAAAACCATTTAAAATATATTAAATATTTTGGCCCAGAAAACAGATTAAAACACCCCAATTTATAAGACAAATTTAAAATTTAAAAAGCAATTTTAAAGAGAAGTTAGGCCAGGCCAGCCTGCTGGAATAGGAATGTTTTGAGGACATGATGATGATGATGATGATGATGATGATGATACCTAGGACATTGGCAGCAACCCATATCAACCATTAGCACCAGCCAATTATATTTGTGACACATTTTTAAATGTTCAGTTAACTGAGTTTCATGTTTAATGAATAAATCAAGAAAGAGACAAGTGGTTTATTACTGGCTGCTCAAGAACAAGCACTACAAACTAATGCCATGAAAGCAAAGATACAAAAATCCACCGACAAGCCAAACTGCCGACTTTGCAGCAATAAAGTCGAAACTGTTTCATATTTAATATCTGAATGCAGCAAAATTGCACAAACTGATTACAAAGCTAGACACGACCGAGTTGCTAAATTAATCCACTGGTCATTATGTAAAAAATATGACTTACCTGTATCCAAAAAGTCATGGGAACATAAAGTGGAAAAAGTTATCGAAAATGAGAAGGCGAAGATCTTGTGGGACTTTCAAATACAGATGGATCGTCACTTGGAACACAACATGCTATATATCACAGTTGTCGAAAACCAAAATGTACAATGTCAGGTGATCAAAATTCAGATGTTTGGCAACTAGCACGTACTTATGACGGTTGCAAAATGGGGCAAATCATTTTTGCTGCTCGGAACTAACTTCCTTTTGAAGCTAAGCCACAAATGCAACACAGAAACCATTCTTATGAACCAATTCTATTGCTTGCTAAATGTTTGTAGCTGCAGTTTAAATGCTGAAGAGTTCCATGTTAAAACATTGATTAATCTTATAAAACTGCTTATATTCTTCCACCTCAACCAGAGATAATCTGCTCAAGTTGGGCAACCATATACCTTTTCTAGATAAATAAACACTGATGGTGTTACCTAGTTTGGTAATGAAACGTCTGCAGAACAAAACTCAGCGAGCACCAAGGACCCCACGTAAAATTTCCTCCTCCTCTCTTCTCTACCTCCTTTTTGTTACTTCTCATCTTCAGCTCCACCAGAATCTTGTGCCTGGCCATGCATGGTCAGTGGAGTGGTTGATTTGGGTTTTCCCTAATTTTATTATTCTGATTTCCCCTTCCTTCCTTGCCAAGTTTTTGGCAACTCATATAATGGACTGGAAAATCCCACGTCATCTGAAAAAAAAAGTTTTGCCCAAGAACAATGAGTTTGTTATTCCTCTGTGGATCATAAAAACAGCCTTCTGGATTTGCTGGACACAATTTGCAGTCCTGACTTTCACTTTTGTATTTCATGGATTGTCACACAGGGCTGGGATTTTTCATGGCCAGAGTAAAAATTGATTCTCACTGTGAATGAAGTCTAATTGTTCAGTCATGGGCTGAATAGTTCACAGATGCAAATTACTTCCTCTTTGCAGTAATTGAACACGTCTCTTTTTCCAAAAATACCATATTAGAATAGAATAACAGAGTTGGAAGGGACCTTGGAGGTCTTCTAGTCCAACCCCCTGCTTAGGCAGGAAACCCTACACCACTTCAGACAAATGGTTATCCAACATCTTCTTAAAAACATCCAGTGTTGGAGCATTCACAACTTCTGCAGGCAAGTTGTTCCACGGATTAATTGTTCTAACTGTCAGGAAATTTCTCCTTAGTTCTAAGTTGCTTCTCTCCTTGATCAGTTTTCACCCATTGCTTCTTGTCCTGCCCTCAGATGCTTTGGAGAATAGTTTGACCCCCTCTTCTTTCTGGTAGCCCCTGAGATATTGGAAGATGCTAGCATTGGAAGACTAGCACGTTTCAAGGTGCTAGTCACCATCTTCAAAGCGCTCCATGGCTTAGGACCAGGATACCTACGGGACCACCTTCTGCCACTGAATTTCTCCCACCGTCCTATATGCTCTCACAGAGAGGACCTCCTCAGGGTGCTGTCAGCCAGACAGTGTTGGCAGGTGGCCCCCAGGGGGAGAGCCTTCTCTGTGGGGGCTCCTGCTCTATGGAATGAATTGCCCCCGGATATAAGAAAGATTCCTGACCTCCGCGCCTTCCATCTAAAGACTCTGTTGTTTCACCAAGCCAGCCTGACCGAATAGATAAATTTTAAATGGGTTTTTAATTGGTTTTAAAGGGGTTTTAGCAAGGGGGTTTAAACTATGGCTAAATAGTTTTAAATTATTTTAATAGTTTTAATTTTTGTGTTGGATTGTTTTAATATGGCTGTAAACCGCCCTGAGTCCTCCGGGAGAAGGGCAGTATAGAAATGTAATAAACTCAACTCAACTCAACTCAAGACTGCTATCATGTCTCCCCTAGTCCTTCTCTTCATTAAACTAGACATACCCAGTTCCTGCAGCCATTCTTTATATGTTTTAGCCTCCAGTCCCCTAATCATCTTTCTTGCTCTTCTCTGCACTTTTTCTAGAGTCTCCACATCTTTTTTACATTGTGGCAACCAACACTGAATGCAGTATTCCAAGTCTGGTCTTACCAAGGCATGATAAAGTGATATTAACCTTCAGGTGCCTTCTTTGAACACCACCCTTACAGTTAGTTCTTGAGTTCGAACCTGAACACAACCTGTCCATTGGAGCCATAAGTTGTAAAATGGGTTGATGACATAACCCATTATTTGTTGTTTTTTGCAGTCGTTGTTAAGTGAAGACCACAGTTATACGGTACACCAGGGGTCCCCAATCCCCAGGTCATGGCCCAATTCTGGGCCATGGTTTATTCAGAACTGGTGTTCTACCCCAGCTATGGTCCCTAAAGAATGCAGCACACACAAAGTCTGTAGAAACCTTAGTTTACTAAAATAAAATCAGTTTTTTCCTCAAACAAAGGCTGTTAATTAACTTTCTTAACAGTCTGCAAGAATGCAAAGAATAAATAATCTTAATCTTACTATGGTTGGCAGAAAGCCCAGAAGCAATTTGCAAAGAACCAAGATCAAGGCACGAAGGTATGTGAACGAAGTTGTTCCCTGCAAATTGCTTCAGTCGGCATTCTTCCTTAAATAGGCTAAGAGAGTGGCCAATTAGCCCTAAGCCTTACTCTTGAGGAGACCTTCTCCTGAGGAGCCACTCCTGCCTTTTGGCCCGTGCATTGAGAAGAGGCTCCTCCTCTTCGTCCTCTTCACTCAAGGGAGCTTCTGAAGGCCCTGACTGAATCCCCGCCTCTGGCACCACATCTTCTCCAGTCTTCTCATTGTCCAACTCAAGTGCCAGCTGCACAGGCTGTTGGCGCAGCACCACACCAGACTCCTCGCTGTCTGAATCAGCTACTAGCTGCACAGGCCATGTACAGGCCACAACAACCGGGCCGTGTGAGAGGCAGGTCAATGGATACACACGTACAACTCCACTTGCACAAGCAGCAACCCCAGAGGATTATCTTCTCTCTTGTGTGAGTGCATGCACCCCATAGATTTATTAATTTATTATATATTTTATATATTTTATGTATTATATTTTATTATATAAGTATCTCTTTTATTAGTTGTATTGTTTTTTATATTAGGTTTTTATGTTCTTGTAAGCTGCCTTGAGTCGCTATGCGAATAGGCAGCAATATAAATTCCCTAAATTAATTAATTAATTGAGTAAATGAATACTTGTAAATTGAGGATAACTTGTAGTATGGATTTCTCTAACCCGATCATCCTTTGATCAGCTTTCGGTGGTAAAGAGAGACAGAATGCTGGAATATTGAATGCTGTGTAAAGCACAATCTGAAAACTAAAATATTACTCTGGTAATTAGCGGGACCTGTAAAGAAAGATTTAACAGATTAACAGAATTGGAAGGGACCTTATAGGTACTCCCACTCAATCAGGAGACCCTACACCAGTTCTAACAAATGGCAGTCTAATCTTTTCTTGAAAATCTCAAGTGATGAAGCTCCCACAACTTCCAAAGGCACAAGATAAAACGCATTATATTGCATACATTTAAAAGATTAATCTTAGTATCCTGCCCATCATTTTGAAGTTTTTTGCTTCAACCACATTAAAAATGGCAATTGAATGGCAAGGAACGGAGGGGATTTCAAATTCAGAATAAAATGGATCTGGCCCAAAGTAACTGACTTCTATTTATATTTTCAAAATGACCTCAGCTGATACGGAGATATGGGAAAGGGAGTTTCCCTGGCAATGCTAAGTACTCTGCCAAAACAGTTTACCATTTAATTCATTGCAGTGCTTACCAGGCTATTTTTCAATAGAGGAACTTCCCAAAGACCATTCTTAGCTAAATTTAGAATACGATCAAAATCTTATTGAGGGGGGAAAAAAAGCAGAAGCAGGAAAAGGGTGTGCATAAGATTATAACAGAAAACATCGAAGGAGGAACTCTTAATACTCTAGAGAGGTAAGACAAAACATTGCACCTGACGGCAAAACAAGGTTAGATAGATAGATAGATAGATAGATAGATAGATAGATAGATAGATAGATAGATAGATAGATAGATAGACAGACAGACAGACAGACAGACAGATATGGATGGATGGATGGATGGATGGATGGATGGATGGATGGATGGTAAATAGGTGGGTAGGTGGGTGGGTGGAACTAGTGGGTTTCAGCAGGTTCTGACCAGTTCTGGAGAACCAGTAATGGAAATTTTGAGTAGTTTGGAGAACCGGTAGTAAAAATTCTGACTGGCCCCACCATTCTCTGCCTCCCAAATCCCAGCTGATTGGGAGGAAATGGGGACCTTCCCCTGGATTGGAGAGGAAATGGAGATTTTACAGTATCCTTCCCCTGTCACGTCCACCAAGCCACTCCCACAGAACTGGTAGTAAAAAATTTTGAAACCCACCACTGGTGGGTGGATAGGTTGGGAGAGAGAGAGAGAGAAAGATTAAATTATTCAACTATTACGGCACTATTTTCATATTTTATGTTGTGTTTTTCGATTGTATCTAAGTAGAAGCTTGCATACATGGCCCAAGAACTGTGATGCCACAGTGGTTAGAGTGCAGCACTGCAGGCTACTTCTGCTGCCTGCCGGCTGCCTGCAATTTGGCAGTTGCAATCTCACCAGGCTCAAGATTGACTCAGCCGTCCATCCTTCCCAGATGGGTAAAATGAGGATTGTTGGGGGGCAATAGGCTGACTCTGTAAACTACTTAGAGAGTGTTGTAAAAAAACTGTGAAGTGGTATATATGTATAAGTTCTATTGCCCTTCCTTCCTCCCTTCTTTCCTTCCTTCCATCCATCCATCCATCCATCCATCATTTATGAGGTTAGAATGCAGTATTGCAGGCTGACTCTGCCCACTGCTAGGAGTTCAATCCTGACCAGCTCAAGGTTGACTCAGCCTTCCATCCTTCTGAGGTCAGTAAAACGAGGGCCCAGATTGTTGGGGGAAGTAGGCTGATTCTGTAAACCACTTAGAGAGGGCGGGAAAGCACTCCGAAGCGGTATATATGTCTAAGTGCTATTGCTAATAGGTATTAGCAATAGGTATTAGCAATAGCACTGATATTGTGTAAGCATTTGAAATTCTGTCACTTTTCACTTTTCTTTTCCCTCCCTAGTTTTTGAGATCAGATTTTACTCTTCCAGTAGACTGTAGATACATATTTCTTGGACTTGGTGAAGTCATTCTTGCTGGGTTTGTTTTCCAAATAGTTTTTTCACAGTAGTTATCACTGGGTTTGAGCAGGGAAAGTTTGACTGGCCCAGGGCCAACCAGCTGGTTCTTGTACCTAACATATCTCCCACCCCAGCACATTTTTAATCACAGGTAGTCTTTGTTTTACAACAATTTGTTTAGTGACCAAAGTTTCAATGAACTGAAAAAAAATGACCTTTGTCCATTTTTCACATCTACAGTACACTAATATTTGTAGCATTTCTACCAGTGGTGAAATCCATTTTTTTTACTACCAGTTCTGTGGGCATGGCTTGGTAGGCATGACAGGTGGGCCTTTTGCAAGGATACTACAAAATCCCCATTTCCACCCCACTTCTGGGGGAAGGATACTGCAAAATCCCCATTCCCACCTCACTCCAAGGGAAGGTTGCTGCAAAATCCCCATTTCCACCCCATTCCTGGGGGAAGGATATTGCAAGATCCCCATTCCCACCCCACTCCAGGGGAAGGATGCTGCAAAATCCCCATTCCCACCCCACTCCAGGGGAAGGGTGCTGCAAAATCCCAATTCCCACCCCACTCTGGGGCCAGCCAGAGGTGGTATTTGCCGGTTCTCCGAACTGTTCAAAATTTCTGCTACCGGTTCTCCAGAACCTGTCAGAACCTGCTGGATTTCACCCCTGATCTCTACATTCACATTGTTTTCAGCTGGCATTGTAAAACATTCTAATTGTCAGTTTTGCAGCTAACCCTTGACTTAAAACCACAATTGGGATTAGGATTTCTGCTGCTAAGCAAAGCGGCTGTTAAGTGAGTCGCATCTGATTTTATGGCCTTTTTTGGCCTTGGTTGTTAAGTGAATTGGACTGTCGTTAAGCAGCTCTGGCTTTCCCCGTTGATTTTGCTCGTTGGAAAACAGCTGGGCAGGTTGCAAAGGGAGATCATTTGACTCTGGGACGTTGCAACCATTGTAAATATGTGGTTGCTGCCAAGCACCGGAGTTTGCTGGGAGTGTGACTGTGGAAATGCTGCACTGGTCATAAGGATGAAAACTAGTTGCAAGTCACTTTTTCAGGTTTTGTGGTAACTTTGAACAACCACTAAACAAATATCTGTAACTACCTATATTATACCCTGTCTGGAATCACGTCGAATGCAGTAAGATGGGAGGTTGTGTAAATTTGACAAATCGATAAATGAGTGAGCACAGAGAGAGGATGAGGAGGAACAAAGGATATCACAACATTTGAGGGGTTGTCACAGAGAGGAAAGGGTCAAGCTATTTTCCAAAGCACCTGAAGGCCAGACAAGGAATAATGGATGGAAACTGATCAAGGAGAAATTCAACCTGGAAATAAGGAGGAATTTTCTGACAGTGAGAACAATCAACCCATGGAACAGAAGTTGCCTTCAGAAGTTGTGGGAGTTTCATCACTGGAGGCTTTCAAGAAGAGATTGGACTGCCATTTGGCAGAAATAGTGTAGAGTCTCCAGCTTGGGGTGGTGGTGGTTGGACTAGATGACCTACAAGAACCCTTCCAACTCTGTTAATCTGTAAACATTAGCCATGATGTCATCACAGAAATGACAGGAGTTACTTCATCAGTTCCATAACATGCCAGCGGGGGTCACAAGATTATACAGTGTTTTCCTGTCTTGCATAAAAGAACTATCATGTGGGGTGACAGATGGTCAGGCAACCAGCATAGGATTTTTCAGTTTTTCTTTCTAAAAATAACAGCTACTGTTGCATCATTTCAAGGTTTTTAACTCCATTGCTCTATTTCTCTCCAAACAAACATTTGCTTCTGCTTTGTCATCCACTACTTTCAGGAATACTAAATGGGTCTGGATAGTTTTAATAGTGCTTCTAGTGGTTCATATAATAGCAATCACACTTATATACCACTTCATAGTGCTTCACAGCCCTCTCTAAGCCCTCTATTGCCTCCAACAATTTGGGTCCTCATTTTACCCACCTCATAATATTAAAAAGGTAGCTAAATTACAGATTCATGAATTTGAGAAGGGCAGGCATGTCAGTTTTTTTTTTAAAAAATTAGATTTATATGTCACCCTTCTCCAGAGACTCAGGGCGGCTTACAATGCCTTAAGCAATAGCCTTCATACTTTTGTATATTTTATACAAAGTCAGCTTATTTCCCCCACAAACAGGGTCCTCAATTTACCTACCTTAGAAAGGATGGAAGGCTGAGTCAACCTTGAGCCTGGTGAGACTGCAGACAGCTGAATGTTAATAACAGGCTTTTAGTCTGTTGAGCTATCCAGGCTCCTATTTTGTTGAAATAATAAAGAAATTAATAAGAACAAAAATCACCCAATTGTCGCTAGTTGAGACAGCTGGGAACTGTAATTTAGCCATAGAAATTTAGCAATATTTAACAAGAGCCGTGATGGTGCAGTGATTAGAATGCAGTCCTGCAGGCAACTTCGGCTGACTGCTGGCTGCTTGCAATTTGGCAGTTTGAATTTTACCAGGCTCAAGGTTGACTCAGCCTTCCGTCCTTCTGAGATCAGTAAAATGAGCACCCAGATTGTTGGGGGCAATAGGCTGGCTCTGTAAACTGCTTAGAGAGAGCCGTAAAGCACTGTGAAGTGGTATATAAGTCTAAGTGCTATTGCTATGCTAATATCTAGAGCAGAGATGCCCAACCTAGGCAATTTTAAGACCTGTGGACTTCAGTTCCCAGAGTTGGAATTGGCCATGCTGTTTGGGGAATTCTGGGAGCAGAAGTCCACAAGTCTTAAAGTTGTTAAGGTTGGACAACTCTGATCTAGAGGGTTTCAGATTTCCCACCCATGGTTGATGTCATAATAAATTATTCGACCCATGTTTAAAAAGGGTGGGATTTGGGCTGCATGTCACAGCTGCATGTAGATGTGTTCCACCCAGCTCTGTTGCTTTTGCTGCAGCAGATTTGGCTCTGCTACCAAACAAGACAGATGTAGACTTCAATGGATAATTAGAACTGCAGGGGGAAAAAATGGCTACCAACCTGCCTTCCATTGAGGACCTGTATACTGTGTGAGTCAAAAAGACGGCTGTGAAAATATCTCCAGACCCCTCACATCCTGGACATAAACTGTTTCAACTCCTACCCTCAAAACGATGCTATAGAGCACTACACGCCAGAACAACTAGACCCAAGGACAACTTTTTCCTGAATGCCATCACTCTGCTTAACAACTAATTCCCACAACACTGTCAAACTATTTACTAAGACTGTATTACTATAATCCTTCTCATCCTTCCTAGTACCTATCTCCTCCCACTTATGACTATAACCATGTTGCTTGTATTTTTATGATTCATATTGTTCTGTTTGTTTCCTAGTATGATTTGCTTGCTTATTAGTAATCTATGACTATCACTAAGTGTTGTATCTTATTATTCTGGATGAGTGTATTTTTTCCCTTTTTTCTTTTTTTCCTTTTATGTACACTGAGAACATATGCACCAAAGACAAATTCCTTGTGTGTCCAATCACATTTGGCCAATAAAGAATTCTATTCTATTCTATTAATATGTCTAAAAGGTAAAGGTAAAGGTTCCCCTCACACATATGTGCTAGTCGTTCCCAGTTCCCACTCTAGGGGGTGGTGCTCATCTCCATTTCAAAGCCGAGGAGCCAGCACTGTCCAAAGACGTCTCTGTAGTCAGCATGACTAAATGCCGAAGGCACACGGAACATTCTACCTTCCCACCAAGGTTGGTCCTTATTTTTCAACTTGTATTTTTTACATGCTTTTGAACTGCTAGGTTGGCAGAAGCTGGGACAAGTAACAGGAGATCACCCTATTACACGCCACTATGGATTCAAACTGCTGAACTGTGGACCTTTGATCGGCAAGTTCAGCATCTTAGCCACTGAGCCACAGCGTCCCACATTAATATGTCTACATCCCTGGAATTCCCAGAACAAACTGCTTCGAAGTTAGTTTCAGTTTTTCAATGATTGAAGCAAACAGCCTTTAAAGGTTAATGTTCAAATGTAAACCTCATCATTTATTTCCCCAGTTGAAGTAACCCAGACTGAAGGAGAAGGGACTGTTTTTCTTGTGTCTCTACATTGTTTGTTTTCACAGAAGTCTACCATAATGTCATCGCTTGGTGACCTTCATTCTCCTGCCCTTGGAGGTGATGAAACATAAATTGCCACATACAGCATGGAGCACTGACTTCATCTTTATGGAAGAGGCCTCCAATTCTACCTTGGCAACCACAGGCATAGAACATAGAATAATAGAGTTGGAAGGGACCTTGGAGGTCTTCTTGTCCAATATCCTGGTCAAGCAGGAGATCCAGTGGTGGGATTCACCCAGTTTGCACCACTTCGGGAGAACCAGTTGTTAATTTTCTGAGGAGTTTGGCAAACTGGTTGTTGGAAGAAATCATTAGGGCAGAGAACCGGTTGTTAAATTACTGGAATCCCACTACTGAGAAGATCCTATACCTGTGATGGCGAACCTATGGCACCCGTGCCACAGGTGACTCATGAAGCCATATCGGTGGGCATGCCAGCTGATTTTTGGGCCCACCAGAAGTTGGGTAGCAGGCTGTTTCCAGCCTCCGGAGGGCCTCCCGGAGGGTGGGGAAGGTCATTTTTGCTCTTGTTCTGTCCAAGCCACACAAACAGACACACACTCAGACAGTCGGGGGTTAAATAAACTGGCAGGCAACCAATCAGTCCGATAAGACACTTGGCAGCAATCCCAGCAGCTGCTTGCCAAGACCTTTATCAACTTAACAGAAAATATACACCACAATTGTCCAGAAATAATAGCTGCAGCCGAAATGCAGGAATAAATCTGAAGATTCCAAGGGATTTACTAGTTTTGTCCATCACAGAATTGAAAGCTTAACTCACTCCCTTTTATAGCCTGTGGGGTGTGGTCCAGTGAGTCAGCTAATCATGGGCATGCCTTCCCTTTTGCTGTGCACGTTTGTCACTGCGACGCTGACGAGGATCCAGCCAGCACTTATCTCCTTCGTTGCTGTCCACCTGTGGCTGCGGGGACGTGCTTGGCTCTGGGCCTATCTCTTGCCCTTCAGTGTCCTCCAGAGGCATTGCCAGAGAGGAGGGTCCTGGAGAAGGAGGCCTTGCCAACTCCTCTCCCTCACTCTCAGAGTCCTCTCCTGCTGATGACACAGGCTCAGGCAACGGAGCCACAACAGCTCTCCCCAGGTTCCTAGAAAGCCTCTGGAAGCTGGAGAGGGCGAAAAACGGGCCTACTGGGCCCACCAGGCCATCATGCGTCAAAAATGGGGGGAGCGCAGGGGGGGGGTTGCGTGCGCATGCACAGGAGGGGGCTGGGCACATTGAGTTATGGGTGTGGGCACATGCGTGCTTCACCCTCCCTACACTTCCCCTGCTTTTGGCACACAATGGCAAAAAGGTTAGCCATCACTGCCCTATACCATTTCTGACAAATGGCAATCCAATCTTTTCTTGAAAGTCTCAAGTGATGAAGCTCTCACAACTTCCAAAGGCAACTTCTGTTCCATGGGTTGATTGTTCTCACTGTCAGAAAGTTCCTCCTCATTTCAAAAAGGTTAGCTATCATTGCCGTCTACCATTTCAGACAAATAGGTTGTCCAGTGTCTTTCTGAAAGCCTCCAATGATGGAGCACCCACAACATCTGAAGGCAAGCTATTCCATTAATTGATTGCTCTAACCGTTAGGAATTTTATCCTTAGTTCTAGGTTGCTTCTCTCCTTGGTTAGTTAATTGAAAAAAATGGTCAGATTAAGTTGGATTACAAAATTGAGGATTTAATCCCTCAAATGAACGTCAACAATTCAGGAAAAGTTGCAGCACAATGCAGTACAAAATCTGTGACATAATAAATTTATTCCTTCTAAATCATAGCTTGTAACACTGGAGATAAATATGGTCAGATTTAACAGATGTCTGTGTGTGTATGTGTATTGGAGATCATCTGATACATTTCTTTGTTATATATCCAAATGATTTGGCCTTAAATTACATTATATTTGTAAAGATATCCTAAGTGGTGAATTTGAAGTAGAGAAGACCTCCGGCTATTGGAGAGAATGGGATGGTCTTGAATCAGTTGTGTTGTAGATCCTCACTTTGATCTACGCACTTGGCTGGCGACATTTCAGCAACACCTTAAAGCCAGGTGGGGTTTGTGTAACCCCAAAATGTGGTGTGAAATCCGGAGCTTGAGATTTATCTGGCCACAATAACTGGAAGTTCCTGAGAATGCTGGTGAAGAAGAGGAAGAGCTCTACCCGAGCCAAGTTTTCTCCTAAGCAGACTCTTGGTCCTGAATAGGCAAAGTGAAGAACAAAGAGAGAAGTCATGCAGACAGCTGAAGGCTGGCAACCAATTGCAAATGCAGGACTTGTTTGTATCTCAAAACTATGATCCCAAATCTCATGAGATTTTCAAAGTTGGTAACAGTTCTTTTGCATTCTTTCCTTCTCTAAAAGATTTATCTTCTAGGCCTCTATGAAGCACACCTCATATTATTTAGACCAGAGCAGGGGTGAAATACTCCTGGTTCGGACCAGATTGCCCGATCCAGTAGCGATGGAGGTGGGTGGTTCGGAGAACCAGTAGCAAAAATCTCTGCCCCCCCCCCATTGACCAGCTGAGCCACACAATCATCAGACGCTTTTTTTTTATTTTTAAAAGCATTTTTTCTACAACCTCTTTGGCCAAAAAAATGCTTTTAAAAGTAAAAAAAAAAAAAAAAAGCCTCTGATGATCACATGGCTCAGCTGGGATCATCAGGGGCTTTTAAGGAAAAAGAAAGCCTCTGCCGATCAGGCAAGTCAGCTGGGATCGTCAGAGGCATCAAAAGCATTTTTTTTTTTACAATCTCTTCAGCCGAAGAGGTTGTAGAAAAAATGGTTATAAAAGTTTAAAAAAAAAAAGTAGGCCATGCCCACTCAGTCATATTACCCCCCCCCCATCACCAAGCCACACCCACAGAACCGGTAGTAATAAATTTTACATTTCACCACTGGACCAGAGGTGGGTTTCAGCAGGTTCTGACTTGTTCTGGAGAACCGATAGTGGAAATTTTGAGTAGTTCGGAGAACCGGTAAATTTTTTTTTTTTTAATTTGATTTATATGCCGCCCTTCTCCGGAGACTCAGGGCAGCTTACAATGCGTTAAGCAATAGCCTTCATACTTTTGTATATTTATATTTATTCAAAGTCATTTTATTGCCCCCAACAAACTGGGTCCTCAATTTACCCACCTTATAAAGGATGGAAGGCTGAGTCAACCTTGAGCCTGCCTGGGATTGAACTCACAAGTAATTGCAGCAGCTGGATCTTAAATGCTGCCTTTGTAGGAGGCATTACTCCCCTACGCTACTCAGGCTCCTATATATCACCTCTGACTTGAGTTTTGGGAAAACGGAAGGACTGCTTTCCGCTTTGCGCTGGACCTTCAGATTTCGCCTGACTTTACTGCCACCACTTCCTCTCAGTAAAAGTTCTTTTGATTCAACTTAACGGAGTCAAGAGCCTTGCTTTCCTGAAGAACCAGCTGGGGCAGATCCTTACAGTATGGCTAGTCTAGAGAAAAGAAGGGCTAGGGGTGACATGATAGCAGTGTTCCAGTATTCAAGAGTCTGCCACAAAGAAGGGTGTGTGTGTGTGTGTGTCATATTTTCCAAAGCACCAGAAGACAAGACAAAAACAATAGATGGAAACTAATCAAGGAGAGAAGCAGCCTGGAACTAAGGAGAAACTTCCTAACAGGGAGGACAATTCACCAGTGGAACACCTTGCCTTCAGAAGTTGTAAGTGCTTCATCACTGGAGGTTTTTAAGAAGAGACTGGACAGCCACCCAGGGCTCTCTTAAGGGTCTTAAGCACCTGATGGGCACTTGCCCGTGGACTCCATGAGCCTAGGGGCCCCATACTAACCTTTCAATGCACCCTGTATCATATAAATACAGCAACATATTTATTACATATTTATTTGTTGGAAGTGCCAATAAAATAAATATATGTTTAATTTTATCGACTATTTACATTTTTATTCCTGTGAGTAGTTGTCGTAGGGGCCCCAGTTCACTGCTTTGCTCGGGGTCCATAATTCTGTTAAGACGGCCCTGCAGCTACCTATCTGGAATGGCATAGGGCAGTGATGGTCAACCTTTTACCTACCGAGTGCCAAACAGGAACACACTTCGCGCCCTGCGCGCACTTGTATACCATCCACGGTAACACGTGGCTCCTCCCCACGTGCTGCGCATGCAACCGCACCGTCTGTGCATGCTCACAGCTTTCCTGCATGCTGTGTGTGCAATCTCACCATATGTGCACAGCTTTCATGCACGCAATGCATGTGTGCAAAGCTGTCTACACATGCCTGCACAATCTCACATGCATGCACAAACATGCACAGGAGAGCTCTGAAGACCGGTTGGGTCCCCTGAATTGCACACATGTGCACCAGAGACCTGGACACCAGCTGGGGTGCACGCGCATGCACAGTTTCAGATGAGCTTGGTGACAGCTTGCGTGTCTGGAAAAATGGCTCTGCATGCCACTTCCGACATGCGTGCCATAGGTTCACCAACAAGTGCATAGGGTCTCCTGCTTGAGCAGACAGTTGGAGTAGAAAGACCCCCCCCCCCCGGTTCCTTCCAACTCTATTCTGATTCTGATTCTCTGCTTTATCTTGCCCAGCCATCTCCAAATGACATTTACATAGAAGACCTACCACAATGCTTTCCTAGACACAGGAAATGATGTCCCCAAAGTGAAATCCATGACTATGCAAAAGGGTCACACCCTTTGTGGTCCAGGACCAGGTGTGACAAAAGGGTCACACCCTTTGTGGTCCAGAATGACTGCATTCAACATGATTACGCCGTTTTCCTATAGGATACTGAACTATAAGTTGAGCCCAAGAGTTGACTTCAATAAGTCTCTCAAGAAAGGTTTCCATTAAAAGTGTGTGTGTGTGTGTGTGTCTGTGTATGTCTGTGTGTGTGTGTGTGTGTGTGTGTGTGTATGCGTGTGCATGTGTGTGTGTGAGAGAGAGAGAGAGAGGGAGAAAGACATAGAGAGAGAAAGACATAGAGCGAGAGAGACATAGAGAGAGACAGAGGAATAATTCACCAGCTGAAAATGCCAAAAAGGCTTCCGGCTTCACAAACTCTCCCTCTTCATTCAGGAAGTTGGAGGGGTTGAACTCATTGGGGAACTTCCACTGGGATTCATCACGATGGGCAGACTGGATGTTGACGAAAACTATGGTGTCCTGCAGAAGCCAAGATAAACACACAACAAAGATATTGAACTATAATCCTATGGTGCTCCCATAAAATTAGATTCAAAAGGAAGACTCGCATTGATCTCAATCTCTTGCTTTCTCTTGCTCTTACATTCAAACACAGCTGCCTCAGGTGAGGAAGATACAGGTGTTCATATGCCAATCAGTGGTGGGTTTCAAAAAAATTTACTACTGGTTCTGTGGGTGTGGCTTGGTGGGCGTGGCAGGGGAAGGATAATGTAAAATCTCCATTCCCACCCCACTCCAGGGGAAAGATATTGTAAAATCTCCATTTCCTCCCAATCAGCTGGGACTTGGGAGGCAGAGAATAGATGGGGGCAGGGCCAGCCAGAGGTGGTATTTTCCGGTTCTCCAAACTACTCAAAATTTCCGCTACTGGTTCTCCAGAACTGGTTAGAACCTGCTGAAACCCATCTCTGATGCAGATTCACCAACACCTCACTACATGAAAAGCAGTTAAAGGTTTCTTTCTTTCTTTTTTTACCTTGGGAATTTTATATCCCCAAAACTGCACTTCTGTAATGGAGGCGTGAGGAATTCCGAGAGGAACAACATTTGAAAAACGTTGGATTTCGTGAATGACGGCATTGGTGTAGGGCAACTTTTTCCTGTCTTCGTACTTCAAGATTGCCTTGTTTCCCAGAACTGTGTCTATTTCCTTCCAGCATTTCTCTGAGGAACAAATAGCTCAGTTATCATCTGGAAAACGTTTCATTGACTTTAAGTAGACATTGGTTTGATTTTCACCAGAAGTGATGAGAATGCAGCTCTCTGAGTTCCCAGCCATGATCATGATCCCCCAACTCAGGACCCTTCCTCATTTACATAATAAATAAACTCATTACTATTACAGGTCAAGAACCCTATTGCACCATTCTTTACCTTGGATCTCTGGAAAAGCCATCAAATAAAGCAATGTCCACTGCAGCGTTGACGCCATTGTTTCTGTTCCAGCCACAAACAGGTTAGACAGTAAGATTAGTAGTTGCTCTTCCTCAAAACTTGAACCTTTCCTCTCTGGCTTTTGTTAGTTAAAGCAAAGAATGTGATTACAATCAAATGGAAAAAGGACCTTCTTCCACTCTTTAATTCAGTTGATAACTCCAATTTGAAAGCAGGAATTCATTCTGAAAAATAGAACTCAAAACAGAAAGGAAGTAGGGAGATGGGAAAATAGCTCAGACAATGAGGAGGTTGGGGAAGAACTTGGACCAGTTCTGGATCCTTGGGAAGGCTCTGATGGATGACACAGAGATAGAGCCAGGGCCATCCGGCATTTCTCAGCCACTGGAGAGGAGCTGCCTTTGGAGTCAGAGATGAGTGAGGAGGAGGAACAGCTGGGGCCTGTTCCACATGCACAAATGCACAGAGTTGAACAATGGAGGACAAGGAGTCAACCTGGGAAGCAAAGCAAATGTGAACGTCGAATGGCCCCTCTCTGGCTGGGGAATAAATAGGAGGAATGGGGAGTGGTTTGCCGCAGATAACTGTTCACATTTCTGGAAAGTTTACTCCTTCATGTGACAAAGACTGCCTTGCCAGAATTGAGGCTTATCTATTTCTCTGTTTGAACTGAGTTAATTTGCAGCCTCCCGGCTGGGAGCTCACACCCTTGCATTTATCATAACGAACTGATAAGGACTATTGTTTCAGTTAACTTCTTGCCCGGACTTTCTGTTGGTGAATGCAGTTAATTCCCAATGTGTAAATACAAAGGGGGTTTTCTTTGTGGGGGAATCTGTTTCTTGCTTCTGCAAAGGCTGGGTCAGAACACAAGCAACTTCTCCAACTGACAACCCATCCTAATGAAGTTTGGGGAGAGATTGAGGGTCCCTCAGAAGATCCTTCATAGCTGGCATGTTTCTTTCCTCCTAGTCCTGATGGAAAGAGCTGCCCTAGTCAGTTGGGGTATGCACAGCTTGCAAAGCACAAGGACATAGCTCCAGGGTTGGGCTGCTGGGGTTCAGGAGAACGTCTAGCTAAGATTCTGTGCCCAAATCCAACTCCTGGCTGGCCCCACCCACCTGCCCCTCCCAGGAGTCTCCACGCGGCCCATTTTGGATGCAGATAAGTGCAGGGTGCGTATGGAGGCTCAGGGAGGGTGAAAACCGGGCCTACCGGAAGATCCAGAGAGCTCCGGAGCCTGGGGAAGCTGTTTTCGCCCTCCCAGAGGCTTGAGGAAAGCCTCCGGAGCCCAGGGAGGGCAAAAATGCTCTTCCCCCCACCATGGTGCAGGATGCTGACTAGGCCACGCCCACCATGGCCATACCTACCCAGCACAACCAGGCAGAGAATCCCTTGCTAAAATTTTTGAAACCCACCCCTGCATGGCTCCACTCACACAACGTGTCATCCAGGCCAGGGGTGTCAAGCTCAAGGCCCAGGGCCCGGATCTGTCCTGAGAAATGCTTATATCTGGCCCGCAGGACTGCCGTGGAAATAGCAAAAGACTGGCCCACAGTGCCTCTGCCAGTGAAAACAGAGCTCCATTTTTGCTGGCATGGGGTTTCAGGAGGCCATCACAACTGAAAACAGAGCTCAAGAGCTCCTTTTCGCTGGCAGAGTGCTTGGGCCACCAGAAGCTCCCCCAACAAGAGTGACGTCAAGCTGTCCATGCGCACCCTGGTCCCCACCCACCCACTGAGGTCAGACACAACCGTGATGCGGCCCTCAATGAAATCGAGTTTGAGACCCCTGATCCAGGCGGAAAGAAGATTTGGCACCACATCTAGAAAAGTCCCCATATCAACGTTTTTATGATATTTTCAGGTGGTTAATGTCAGAAAAATAGATCCAAGGTGAGAGGAAGAGAAATCCCTGCAAATTTAACAGGAAAAGACTGAAGGATCTACAGTACCTTTTGCATTTCTTCTAAGTATGCATCAGTGAAATCTCGAGGTTCTCCTACAGTCAAAGTTGCCTTGTGCTCTTCGATCTCTTGTTGAACAATAGCATCCATTTTCTTTGTAAGTGTGAATAATTCCTGATGGGGCAGTGGGAGGCTTCTCACAAAGGGCACCTCATTGTAAAGCTACCAGCAAAGAGAAGAAAAGTCAACATTGATTAACTTGATCAAGATCAATAAACCCTCCTTTGTAGGATAAAAGGAGCAGGAAAAGAAACCCCTTGTAACATCTCTTATTTATAATTTGATAGGGACTCAAATGCCCCAATCAGATAAAATTTCAAAAAATGTCCTAGTGAGGTAAAATTTGCCCTGATTAAATTCGGATAGCTGATGTTTTTGACAATTAACTCACACAGAAGCTTCACCCACATTTCCCGTAACTCTGATGAGAAATTATTCTAATTATAAGGAAAATTGGCTGTTCTAGTTGCTAAGAAAACCAGGCAGTTTCCAAAATAGTTGAGACATGAAAACTCAAATTCCCACCACCCAATTGCACACTTATTTTGAACATCCTTTTGGATTCTTGTTAAGGATACCAAGGCCCAGGGTCCCGCCGTCATTCGGGAATTTTGATGTATCATATCCAGCAGAGTTTTGAGGAAGCTGTTATCATATTCAAAATGTTTTCCAAATAATATGGTAAACATTATGTTGGCAACTGCAGTGTCCAGAAACCCAAAAGGATCAAAAGGCACATCTGTCAAAGAAAAGAAATTAGTTCCCTATCAATTCATCCTTGATAGGAGTCACAACGTTGATGTAATAAATCCATTTCTGTAGCAATAAGGAGACACTGTGTCTTCTTGCCTGCCTCCCCATCTCTCTCTCTCTTTCTCATCTATTTATCATCTATTTACCATCTGTGTCTGTCTGTCTCTCTCTCTCTCTCTCTCTCTCTCTCTCTCTCTCTCTCTCTCTCTCTCTCTCTCTCTCTCTCTCTGTCATCCATTCATCCATCTCTATCTATCTATCTATCATCAATCATCTATCAGTCTAATGATCTCCATCATCTATCTAATTTATGGACCTGTCCATTTTATAAGCCAACAACTCTGGACAGCATACAATCTCGGACGGTGAGAGTGGAAGTTCCTTCTCCAAAATTGTGGGTTGGTTTCCAGATGTTTCATTACCAGGCTAGGTAAGATCTTCAGATGAATTTAGGGAATGTCAGTGTTGGAGTTCTTCTGATTTTGAACAGTGTACAGCAAATGTATCCCCCTAGGCATTTTTACTATTTGCAGAGGCATCATCAGAAGAACACAAAGTCAGAGATTTCAGTTCTCTGATCAACTCACCATGAACTTTGGGCAAAAGAACCACAAAAGTCAAAAGGCCTCTGCTATTTTCAATCTTTTTCTAACAAACAAAACTCTTGCTGAAAGCTAAAACAATGTACAACTAAATGTTTTAGCCCCGCCAGGTAATGTAGATCATTAGGAGAAACAGGTATATGAGCTCTATCTAAGATACAACTGAAAAGACTCCTTGAGGATTGTCAATGCAGAGATTATGTCTATGACATTATTATTAATAATACATGTTTTAGAGAGGCTACAAAAATTAGGAGGCAGGCTCCATAAACAGGAGTAATTGGTGAAAGGGTGGTCAACAGAACCAATTTCTCCTCAGGAAAATGTAGGTGATTCAGAACATGAGGAATCCTTGAGATATATTTTCATACTCCAGTCTCAATTTATTGCTGTGTTAGTCTTAACTCCAGGGCAAGCATACCTTGCTAAGCATGGCATCTATGACTGTTTTTTTTAAATCTACAACATTTGGTGACCATCACATTGCAGAAATGCTTCCAGAGACAACAGAAACATGGTGGGAAGTAGACCAGTTTGTGAGGGCTAAGAGTATTTCATGAAAATAGAGGTTGGTGATTAGTTATGTTTCCTAGGCTAGCCATTGTATATACAGGAATCTTTCCCCTTTCTCCCCAATTCTCTATGAACATCCAAAAACATACTCAGAATTTTAATTTATAGCCTCCTAACAAGAATTCTTTAAAGCGCTCCATGGCTTAGGACCCGGTTACCTACGGGACCGCCTTCTGCCACCGATGGCCTCCCACCAACCAACACGCTCCCACAGAGAGGGACTCCTCAGGGTGCCGTCAGTTAAACAATGTAGACTGGTGACCCCCAGGGGGAGAGCTTTCTCTGTGGGGGCACCCGCCCTCTGGAATGAACTGCCTGCCGGGATACGTATGATTCCCGACCTGCGTACCTTTCACCATTCCCTTAAGACCTTACTGTTTCAACAGGCTGGACTGGCTTAACAAGAAATTGGAACGGGGTGTTTTAAATTTGGGGGTTTTAATGTGACGACCAAAATCCTTAATCTGCTTTTAAATTGTTTTAAATTTTCTATTTTTATATTGTTTTATGATGGCTGTCCACCGCCCTGAGTCCTTTGGGAGAAAGGTGGTATAGAAATTTAATAAACCTAAACCTAAACCCAATAAAACAGATGAAGAATGGTTGGAGGCAGTGGTGGTTCACCCCGGTTTGGGTGAATTGATTGTAGCAGCAGCAAGAGGCTCCGTCCACCCACCCACCACATTCTGCACATGCGCAGAAGCTTCTTCGTGAGCGAACTGGTAGCAAAGATAAGTGAAACCCACCATTGGTTGGAGGATTTGGGTTTGGCTAGTCTAGAGAAAAGAAGGACTAAGGGAGACACGACAGCAGTGTTCCAGTATTTGAGGGGCTGCCATAAAGAAGAGGGGATCAAATTATTTTCCAAAGCACCTGAGGGCAAGACAAGAAACAATGGATGGAAACTAATCAAGGAGTGAATCAACCTGGAACGAAGGCTTGCTGGCAATTTCCATACGCTTTGGCTTTTGCTGTAACTGCTTGGGAATTAGAGGGGCAGGGGGGTTTGTCTTTGGAGATGGAGCGGACTCCCTCCCAGCCGGTTCCAGCCTGGTTCCAAGACCATTGTATGCTGACACTGACCTGTTACCTGCCTAGCACCTCAGCGTTCTCAAAACAACTTTGCGGCATCACATTGGCTGCCAGTGGACTGGTTGGGGAGCTGGGTTTTGGGTTTTGGGAAAACAGAAGGATTGCTTTGTGCTTTGCCCTGGACCTTCAGATTCTGTCTGACTTTACTGCCACCACTTCCTCTCAGTAAAAGTTCTTTTGATTCAACTTAACGGAGTCAAGAGCCTTGCTTTCCTGAGGAACCAGCTGGGGCAGATCCTTACAGTATGGCTAGTCTAGAGAAAAGAAGGGCTAGGGGTGACATGATAGCAGTGTTCCAGTATTCAAGAGTCTGCCACAAAGAAGGGTGTGTGTGTGTGTGTGTGTGTGTGTGTGTGTGTGTCATATTTTCCAAAGCACCAGAAGGCAAGACAAAAAACAATAGATGAAAACTAATCAAAGAGAGAAGCTGCATGGAACTAAGGAGGAACTTCCTAACAGTGAGGACACTTAAGGAGCAGCTTGCCTTCAGAAGTTGTGGGTGCTCCATCGTTGTATGTTTTTAAGAAGAGACTGGACAGTCACTTGTCTGAAATGGTATAGGAGCGTGATGGCAAACCTATAGCATGCGTGCCACAGGTGACACCCAGAGCCATATTGGTGGCATGCAAGTGTTGCCCTAGTTCAGCTCCGGCACACATGTGCATGCCAGCCAGCTGATTATCGGGCCTTTCAGGCCCACCGGAAGTCAGGAAACAGGCTGTTTCCAGCCTCTGGAAGGCCTCTAGGGGAGGGAAGGACCATTTTTCACTCTCCCGAGGCTCCCGAGGCTTTCTAGGTCCCACCGGAAATCAGCAAACGGACTGTTTCAAGCCTCCAGAGGGCCTCCGGGGAGGTGAGGAAAGCCGTTTTTGCCCTCCCTAGACTCCAAGAAAGCCTCTGGAGCCTGGGGAGGGCAAAAAATGGGCCTACCGTGCCCACCGTACCATCGCATGCCAAAAGCAGGGGGAGCTCAGTGGGGTCACGTGGCCATGCACAGAGGAGCAGGGCGCATTGAATTATGGGTGTGGGCATGCGAATGCATGACACCCCCCCACACACACACACACGCTCCCTCCACTTTTGGCACGCAACAGCAAAAAGGTTAGCCATCACTGGTATAGGATTTCCTGCTTGAGCAGGGAGCTGGACTAGAAAACCTCCAAGTTCCTTCCAGCTCTATTGTGATCCTGAATGTTCTAGGACTCATGCTCTAGAAACATTACAAGCAAAGAGAGCAACATGAATCATCTGTCTTATTTTGGTGAATAGAGCTCGGAATTTCATGCAACCAGAATACTAAGATCCACCCATTCTGCTTCAACCTTGAGGTCAACTGAATGAAATAGCAATCTCCCAACCATCCCTTCCTCCTCTTCCAGGAGAGCTTACTCATGTTTTTAGTGAACACTTGAATCAAACAAGTGGTCTCCTCCAGGATCTTTTCTTCCATTGATTTTCTGCCCATTCCAAAGTTTCGGAGAAGCAACAGTGAAAACCTTCTTTGCTCCTTCCATGCTTCACCATATGTTAATGTCAGTAAACCTAAAAAAAAAAAAAAATCATCCTGCAGTTATTCACTTTTATCTTGATGTCTATGGAGTTTTTCAGTCATCCAGGTCATGGTTGTCCCAAAGGTGCTTTTTCAAGGGGCAAGTGGACTTTCTTGTTTTTCTTTGAAGACATTTCGCTTCTCATCCAAGAAGCTTCTTCAGAGCTGAAGAAGCTTCTTGGATAAGAAGCGAAATGTCTTCAAAGGAAAACCAGAAAGTCCAGTTGATACACAATAGATGCAAACTTAAAAATGAACCGCTCCAAACATGATTGCAGAAAATACGACTTCAGCAACAGAGTGGTCAATGCCTGGAATGCACTACCTGACTCTGTGGTTTCTTCCCCAAACCCCCAAAACTTTAACCTTAGACTGTCTACTGTTGACCTCACCCCATTCCTAAGAGGTCTATAAGGGGCGTGCTTAAGAGCGCCAGAGTGCCTACCGTCCCTGTCCTAATGTTCCCTTTAATTGTATTCATTTTATGTATTCAATTCATGCTTATTCTTATATATATTATCTAATTTGTACTCGACAAATAAATAAATAAATAAATAAATAAATAATAATTTAAAAAACCAGGAAATCCAGTTGCCACTTGACATCCATAACCTGGATGACTGAGAATCTCCATAGACATTTCCTTGAAGATGTTTTGCTTCTCATCCAAGAAGCTTCTTCTTCAGTTCAGTTCTTCATGAACTGAAGAAGCTTCTTGAATGAGAAACAAAAAGTCTTCAAGGAAAACCATAGTCCAATTGCCTTTTGAAAAACACCTTTGGGACATCTTTATCTAGAAACAACCATGCCAAGGAACAAATACATTGAATAGGATTTTTTTTTCAGCTGAATACTGAAATTTCTACTGTACTGTTATTTATAAATGTTGCAAAAGAAAAAAAAGAAGGGAACTAATTCTAACATTTAATGAATTAAACCTTTCCTTCTCTTCCTGGAAATTTTGAGACTGAACTCCAGAATGCAAAGGAAAAGGAGGATTGGCAGCTGGATCACGGAACGGATAACTTACTACTGGAAATCATATACAATTACCTTTCTTCCTAGTGAGGAAATCCATGATAGGAAATGATGCTCTCCCAGCAAATTCTATGCCTTTTGTCACGAGGGCCTCTTTTGCTAAAGGAAACCCATGAATAAAGACTGCAGGTATTCCTCCAAGATAAAGACTGAAGACAGGGCCGTATGTTTTTGTTAGCTGAAAAGAAGTAATCAAGCTCGTTAGCATAAAAGCATCAGGAAATTAGTTGGGACCAAACACTTCAATGTTGCAACAGAATAACACTTCTTCATCAAGGATGACCCGAAGAAATTTACTTGGATCTCCATCAAACTCTATTCCCCAAAGCGTTTGGCCAATATCAAGGAAGGTACTCAAGAGAGCATCTGTAGCTACTCTATGTCTAAAACATAGAGGAGCCTTGGTGGCGCAGCAGACTAAAGTGCTGTTAAGTAGCACCAGCTGCCTGCAATTACTGCAAGTTCGAATCTCACCAGGCTCAAGGTTGACTCAGCCTTCCATCCTTTTGAGGTAGGTAAAATGAGGACCCAGATTGTGCGGGCAATAAGCTGACTGTATAAAAAAGAACACCGCTGGGGGGGGGGGCAAAACCCTACTAAGCAGGTATATACAAAAGTATGAAGGCTATTGCTTAACACATTGTAAGCCGCCCTGAGTCTCCGGAGAAGGGCGGCATATAAATTGAACCAATAAATAAATAAATAAATAACAGGGGTCTCCAACCTTGCCAATGTTAAGCCTGGAGGACTTCAACTCCCAGAGTTCTCACTTAGCAATAGAACTCTTGGTCTCAATTGTGGTCATAAGATGAGGACTACCTGCATTCACTAAATTTAAACACACACACACACACACACACACACACACACCTGTGGTTTATCTCCCTGAAGAAAGGGGAGAGTTAGGAGACGATGGGTGAACCAGGAGGGATTTTATCCAGAGGTTCCAGGGAGAAGGTTACTGAAACACTCTTGAGTGGATTGATAGAAGGTCATAGAAGGATGGAGGTGGAGGAGAATCCTGCAAAGAGACAAACCTATTCATCACAGATGGACCTGAGGGCATCTTCTGAAGATGGGAACGTTCTGCTAATGTAAGAAAGTTCCAGCCAAGCATAACTAATACCAGTGGTGAAATCCAAATTTTTTTACTACCCGTTCTGTGGGCATAGCTTGGTGAGTGTGGCAGAGGAAGGATACTGCAAAATCCCCATCCCCTCCCTACTCTTGGGTCAGCCAGAGGTGGTATTTCTTGGTTCTCCAAACTACTCAAAATTTCCACTGCCGGTTCTCCAGAACCTGTCAGAACCTGCTGGATTTCACCTCTGATTAATACCCGTGTTTTACTCCAATGAAAGGGAAGGTTTTAAACCTTGCTGTGCACATAAGGGTGTTCAAATAACTATTTTGACTTCAGAAAAGACTCTTACTTTACACAATGAGGGAGTTTAAATCGTAATCGTTTTATTTCAGAGTCTCTTTCTTTTGTTCTGTTTTCTTTTCGTGAAAAGATTGGCTGTAATTTGATTAATTAATTTGACTGGGGGGTGGGGGGAGAGTACTTTATAGCATTTGCCAACAAAGTAAATACTTGAAAACAATTAACCAGGGTTTGGGTTTTTTTTTTTTTTTTTTGCTGAAGATGTAAAAAAAGAGGGAGAATGGCCGGCGGCGGGGGATAAGTGCCTTAGTGCTTCTTAATTAGCCTTGCACAAGTAAAAACAGATCTGAAGTATTCCTACATAATGTTGTGGGAAAAAATTAAAAATGTCACCAGTACGTATTGTTCTTGCTGTGATGTTCCTGTTGTTATCTAATAATTTCCCAAGGATCTAAAGCCGTGAGAAAGAGGATCAAAGCAGCCCTACCCAAACAAATGTACAGATAAAGGAAGCACTAGAAGACACAGAGACTAGTGGGTCAATTTATATTTCTCAACCATGTCCACTTAGTGACTCAACCAGTCACTAAGGATGTCCAACTCTTTGCGGATGGACTACAGCAGTCCAGCCCCACCCTCCCAATCCTCCACTGTCTCCTGGAGCATGCTCAAATTCACCTTCATTCCGTCAATGACACTATCTAACCATCTCATCTTCTCCATCTTCGTCCTCCTTTCATCTTCCATCTTTCCCAAAATCAGGATCTTCTCCAAGGAGTTTCTCATGTGATGGCCAAAGTGTTTGAGATCCAGCTTCAGGACCTGTCCTTCCAAAGGACAGTCAGGGTTGATTTCCTTTAGGATCAACTGAATTGATCTCCCTTCAGACCTAGGGGCTCTCAAGACGGTCACCTTTTAATAAACCTGCTAACAAGGCTCTGTGAGAACTCAGCTTGTTTGATGCGGAGCAAGGCAATCCCCCTTTTCCAAGAGATCAGTGACTCTGGCCCAGTTTTTTCAATGTACTGATAAATGGGTCACCAGCAGACATGGAGACTAGTTTATCTTTCTCAATCATGTCCGCTGTTGCTGTTCAATCATTAAGTATGTCTTGCAATCCCATAGACTACAGCAGGGTAGCCCCCCACTTCCCCCATCCTCCAGTTGTCTCCTGTAATTTTCCCAAATTCATATTCATTGCATCGAGGAAACTATCTAACCATCTCCTCCTCTTCTGTCCCCTTCTCCTTTTGCCTTTCATCTTTCATCAGGATTCTTGCCAAGGAATCCTCTCTTCTCATTTGGTGGCCAAAGTGTCTGAGCTTCAGCTTCTGGATCTCTCCTTCCAAAGAACATTTAGGTTGATTTCCTTTAGGATTGACTGGTTTGACCTCCTTGCAATCCAAGGGACTTTCTAGACTTACAAACCACCTTTTAATATATCTGCTAGCAAGGGTCTGTGAGAATCCAACTTGTTTGATGCAGAGCAAGGAAATCCCCCTTTTCCAAGAGATCAGTGACTCTGGCCCAGTTTTTTCAATGTACTGATAAATGGGTCACTAGCAGACATGGAGACTAGTTGGCCAATTTATATTTCTCAATCATGTCCGCTGTTGCTGTTCAATCACTAAGTATATCTTGCAATCCCATAGACTACAGCAGGCTAGCCCCCCACTTCCCCCGTCCTCCAGTTGTCTCCTGTAATTTTCCCAAATTCATATTCATTGCATTGAGGAAACTATCTAACCATCTCATCCTCTTCTGTCCCCTTCTCCTTTCGCCTTTCATCAAGGTCTTTTTCAAGGAGTCCTCTCTTCTCATGTGGTGGCCAAAGTGTTTGAGATTCACTTTGGATCCGTCTGGATTTGTCCTTCCAAAGAACAGTTGGGTTGATTTCCTTTAGTTTGACCTCCTTGCAGTCCAAGGGACTTTCTAGACTTACAAACCACCTTTTAATAAATCTGCTAACAAGGCTCTGTGAGAAGCTAGCTTGTTTAATCGTGAGCAGCTGCCCTGGGATAAGGCAGACCATGTGATCGCTTTCCAAAAGATTATTAGCTTTGATGCAATTTTGCTGACAGGGCAGAAACCTGAAGGGAGAGCATAAGAAAAAAATTATTCCCTTTGCTAACTCTCACCTTTTGTCAAGAGTCCAAACAACTCTGTGTTGCAATGACAGTGTCCCATAAATACCTCTTTAAAGCCTTCTTAAAGGACAGAAGTCCTTTTGTTCAGCTCTGTCAGAACTTTGAACAGCCACTGAATGAATGGTCATTAACTGAGAACTACTTTAATAGATTTGTTTATCTACCTATACTTGATTCTCCTATCCGTTTCATCTATTCTATTCTCTCACAGTATAAAACAAAATTGAAGGCAGGTGGAGGAGAGAGAAAAAAGAACGGGCCGATTTGGAGTTCTGCAAAACCGGAATCATAAACTATTCATTCATGCAGATAAATGACACCTTCCTTTAGACTTCTAGAACATCGAATTTCTCCAGCAGTTTTTGGAAGTAGACATGTAGACATGTTAACAGACATACACACATATCCTCTTTCAGTTCTTTTTGCAGGAGCAAAAATGTTGGCCGATTCACTCTCTGAAGTTTAATAGACGAGTGGATAAGAAGCCTTACCTGATCCAAATCCTTGAGGGGGTGCCTGAACTGAAGTACATTCCCAAGCAGTGGTAACTTCCATGGTCCAGGGGGGAAACCTTTCGGACGTTGGTTCTTCCAGAACCAGAGGAATAGGAGGGAAAGAATGACCAGCCAGCTCAAAATAGCCATGTTCAAAGCAGAGAAGTCTGCCTCTTACTCTGTTTTTCTGCTGCTGTATCTGACAATTTCTTTCGTTTCTCTAAACTAATGTCCGCGGCAAATCAACCAAAGATTAAATCTTTAAAGTCAAGATGAGGGTACACGGTGTTCAGAAGCCAGATTTCATAAGCTGCATTTTGGCAAGCAGAAAATTAACATTAGGAACTTTGGAGTGGGGTGTGGCTTTGGAATGGGGTGGGGCTTTGGGTGGAGTGGGGTGAAAATACAGCATTGCTTGTCTAAAATGTCGGGAAACATTTCATCCATGAATCTGGAGAAGATGGTCCTGCAATTAACCAACTAAAGGCAACATTATTGAAAGAAAAAAAAAATGAAAAACCAATATCCTGATCGTGTCCCCAGTGGGGCCACAAAAATATGGCTATGCTCCTTTTCCCAACCCTCCCCCCTCCCAAATCCACATGACATGGAGAACGTGGATACACAAAGTTTGTAAGCCAATTTTGCAAGCTTTTCTCTTGGTGTACCTTATACTCATGGGAGGTTTGATAGAAAGGCTCAGCAAAGTCAGAGTTTTTGATCTCTAGCTGTGACTTTGAAACTTGTGTGGATGTTTCACACCCAGAGACCAAAAGTGGTATTCAGCAGTGAATTTTGAAAATTTTCACTGTGAAAATTTTGTGTAGTTTGGAGAACTGGTAAATATCATCTCTGACTGGCTCTGCCCCAATCTATTCTCTGCCTCCTGAGTCACAGCTGATCGGGAGGAAATGGGGATTTTGCAGTATCCTTCCCTTGGAGGGGTGAGGGAATTGAGATTTTACAGTATCCTTCCCCTGCCACGCCCACCAAGCCACACCCACAGAACCAGTAGTAAAAAAATTTGAATCCCACCACTGCCAAGAGCTCTGTGTTCTACAGCAGGATCAGCCCAGGAATAGAACAGTTGAAACCACCATGATTTGGCTGGGCTACACAAAAGTTACAGCTGTTTGGGATTCTTTTTCTCCCCCCCCCCCAGTCTATTTATGCCCAAGGCACTGCAATAGATTTTATATAGTGAGTGGGAGGGGCAGATATGGTGGACGCAGGGGGCCATATTATGTTTCGGGAGTGTGCACTCGCTGTTTGCAAGCGATTGCACACTCCAGTCCCCATTGCGTTGCTTGTTTCCCAGCCCCGAGCCTTCGGCTGATGTTGTGTAATGCCAGATCGGTGGTAAATAAAGCCCCCCTCATTTACGATCTTATTTCTGAGGGGGGTGCTGAAGTGTCAGGGATTACGGAGACCTGGTTGGGCCAGGAGGGGAGGGGTCCCCTCGTTGAAATTTGCCCATGCATTCCATTAGCTGAGGCCTCAGGGGAGGGGAGGGGGGTAGCGGCGATTATTAGGGAAAGTCTTTGTCCGAGGGAGGCCACTGTTCTTCAGATAGCCGGATGTGAGTCCCTTCTGGTAAAGTGGGGCCGTGGGGTGCAGATGGACCTGCTGACTATGTAACTGGCTGCCTGCCATGTGGTGGCGGCCCTGCCTGAGCTGCTCGACGTTATTGCCGGGGTGGCAGTGGATACCCCTAGACTTATTGGCATGGGGGATTTTAACCTGCCATCCGCCAGTGAAATGTTGGAGGCAGCACAGGAGTTCATGGCTTCCATGATGGCCATGGACCTGATCCAGTTAGTTCAGGGCCCCACCCACACAGAGGGACACACTCTGGACTTGATTTTTGTCTCTGGTCAGTGGCTGAATGATTTAGGAAGAGGGGACCTAGACATCTAGCCCTTGTCATGGTCAGATCATTCTCTCCTTCACTTGGACTTTCGAGCCGCTTCTCCCCGCCGCAGGGAAATGGAACCAAGTGGTTCCGTCCCAGGTGCCTGATGGACCCAGAGAGGTTCCTGACGGAGCTTGGGCCATTTCCTGAGACTCTGGCTCATGGCTCGACTGAAGAACTGGTGGCCGCCTGGGATAGGGCAGCCGCCGGAGCTTTGGACCATGTTGTGCCTTTGCGGCCTCTGACCCAATGCCGATCTCAAGTGGCTCCTTGGTTCTCTGAGGAGCTGAGAGAGATGAAGCACTGGAAAAGACACCTGGAGAGCAATTGGAGGGCTAGCCAATCTGAATCTGACCGAACACTGGTGAGGTCTTATATTAAGACTTACCTAGTGGCGATAAAAGCAGCAAAATCTAATTATTTTCCCGCTCTTATCGCATCTGCAGAGAACAGCCCAGACGTTCTGTTTAGGGTGACCCACTCCCTACTTCAGGTGGGAATGTGGGAAGATCCTTTGCAGGGTAGGGCTGAGGATTTTGTGCAATTCCTGCATGATAAAGTCGCTCAGATTTGGGAAGGTCTGGACTCCGATTGGGTAAGTCCAGCGGAGGAGATGGGGGTAGGTCCTGAAAGTATTATCTGGGAGGAGTTTGACTCTGTGGCTCCCGAGGACATGGACAGGATTCTGGGTAGGCTTAGCACTGCCACATGTTTATTGGACCCATGTCCCTCCTGGTTGGTGCTGGCCTCCCGGGAGGTTACACGAGGCTGGCTTCAGGGGATTATAAATGCTTCTTTGAGTGAGGGTGCCTTTCTTACCACCTTGAAAGAGGCTGTGGTGAGGCCCCTCCTCAAGAAGCCTTCCCTGGACCCTGCTATATTAGCAAACTATCATCCAGTCTCCAACCTCCGCTTTGTAGCGAAGGTTGTTGAGAGTGTGGTGGCACGACAACTTCCCCTGGATGAAGCTGTCTATCTGGATCCATACCAGTTGGGCTTCAGGCTGGGATAAAGCACAGAAATGGCATTGGTAACGTTGGTTAATGATCTCTGGAGATCATCGGGACAGGGGTTGTTCCTCTGTCCTGGTCCTATTAGATCTTTCAGTGGCTTTTGATACCTTCAACCATGGTATCATGCTGTACCGGTTGGAGGAGTTAGGAATAGGGGGCACCATGTTGCGGTGGTTCTCTTCCTTCCTCTCTGGCTGGTCACAGTTTGTGTTGGCAGGGGGACAGAGGTCGACCTCGAGGCGCCTTGTTTGTGGGGTGCCACAAGAGTTGGTCCTCTTGTCCCTTCTGTTCAACATTTATGTGAAGCCGCTGGGTGAGATCATCCATGGTTTCAGGGTGAGGGTCCACCAGTAAGCTTACAATACCCAGATGTACAGCTCCACCCCGGACCACCCCAATGATGCCCTTGACATGATATCCTGCTGCCTGGAGGCCGTACGGACCTGGATGGGGAGGAACAGGCTCAGACTCAACTCCTCCAAGATCGAGTGGCTTTGGCTTCTGGCGTCCTGGTATAGTCAGTTAGTTCCCTCACTGACTATTGGGGAGGAGACCCTGCCCCCCATAGAGAAGGATCACAATCTGGGTGTCCTCCTGGATACACGGCTGTCTTTAGAAGACCATATGACAGCTGTGGCCAGGGGGGCTTTCTATCAGGTTTGTCTGATCCACCAGTTGCATCCCTTTCTGGACCAGGACGCCCTGCGCAGAGCCACTCATGCCCTTGTCACCTCCCGTCTGGACTACTGTAATGCTCTCTACATGGGGCTCCCCTTGAAGAGCACCCGGAGACTCCAACTGGTCCAGAATGTGGCCGCGCAGGTGAATATGGGTGCGACTCGCCATGCCCATGTGACACCTCTCCTGCGCGAGCTGCACTGGCTCCCAGTGGTCTTCAGGTTGCGATTCAAGGTGTTGGCTACCACCTTTAAAGGCTTAGGACCTAGGTACCTATGAGACCTCCTGCTGCCACCGATAGCCTCCCACCGGCCAGTTTGCTCTCACAGAGAGGGACTCCTCAGGGTGCCGTTGGTCAAATTATGTCGACTGGCGACCCCCAGGGGGAGAGCCTTCTCTGTGAGGGCTCCCGCCCTTTGGAATGAATTGCCCCTGGAGATACGTAGGATCCCCAACGTCCGTACCTTTCGCCGTGCCCTCAAGACCCTGTTATTCCATCAGGCAGGGCTGACCATTTAAATGAATTTTAATTTGGTATATTAAATTCTGGGGTTTTTAATTAAATTGGGCCAAACTGTTTAATATTTTTAAATTTGAAATTTATGGTGTTTGGTGTTTTTACTTAGGCTGTGCACCACCCGGAGTCCTGCGGGAGAAGGGCAGTATAAAAATATGATTGATTAAATAAATAAATAAATAAATAAATAAATAAATAAATAAATAAATAAATAAATAAAATATTCCAAATCCCCCAAGGAGTTTTCATCACAGTCCAATGAAACACCCAGTCCAGTTATGCCCAGCAACCACACAATATCAGCTTTTACACACGATAAAAATATATCATCTCCATATATTTGTTTATCCCAAGCTTTAAATCCGGAGTTATTATCTCTAGTGGTTTCATCCTTCCAAGCAGTCTATTATTCCGAATAAGAGAATAGCAGAGATAGAAGGGAGCTTGGGGAACTTCTAGTCCAACATCCTGGTCAAGCAGGAGACCCTGTTTACCATTATAAACAAATGGCTGTCCAGTATCTTCTTAAAAGCCCTGGTGTTGGAGCACCCACAACTTCTGAAGGCAAGCAGATCCATTGGTTGGTTTTTCTTACTGTCAGGAAATTTCTCCTTAGTTCCAGGTTGCTTCTCTCTTTGTTTAGTTTCCATCCATTGCTTCTTCTCTTGCCTTCTGGTGCTCTGGAGAATAGGTTGACTCTCTCTTCTTTGCGGCAACCCCGTAAATAATGGAACAATCCCCTGGTCCTTGTTTTCACCAGACTAGCCATTCCCAATTCCTGCAACTGTTCTTTGTATGTTTTAGCCTTCAGCCCCCCCCCCATCAACTTTGTTGCCCTTCTCTGCTACTCTGTAGATATTTTCACAGCCTTTTTTTTGACTCGTGCAGTATACAGGTCCTCAATGGAAGACAGGTTGGTAGCCATTGTTTTTTCTGCAGTTCTAATTATCTGTTGAAATCTGTGTCTGTCTTGCTGGGTGTTCTGCCCCAGCTCTGGATTCCCAAGGATTGTGACAAACACCAACGGTCCTTATCAAAGTTATAACATACCAAGAATAAACAAAGTCTGGCAAAGGTTGGCAACCAGCCCTGAAAACAAGATACAATAAGACACTCACTCTCCAAAATGCTCTGTAATAATTACATGTAGTTTCCAGCAAGAAATTACTAACTGCGTGCGACTTAAATAGGCTAAGGGAGTGGTCAAACCTTACTCTTGAGGAGATCTCCTCCTCCTGAGTAGCCACTCCTGCCTTTTGGCAGCCCTGCATGTTCGAGCCCTTGAAGGAGCCTCTGGAGGTTCTGAAGGCCCAGGCTGAGTCTCTGCCTCTGGCACCACATCCTCTTCAGCCTCCTCGCTGTCGGACGCGTGCGCCGGCTGCACAGGCTGCTGGCATGACCCCACACTGGCCTCCTCGTCATAGGGATCAGCCACGATCCAAGCAGGCCACTGGTGGTCCACAACATTGGGTTGCAGAGCCAAACCAGACAGTTATAGAGATGCAGATGACAAACTCAATAATTCCTCTGAAGAACTGGATCAGCAGCTCCTGGGGCAGTTTGAGCTTTCTGAGTTGGTGCAGAAAGAACATTCTTTGTTATGCTTTTTTGATGACGTTTTTGATGTTAGGTATCCATTTTAAGTCTTGAGATATGATAGAACCTAGAAACCTGAAGGACTCTACTGTTGATGCTGTGTTGCCTATTATTGTAAGAGGTGATAGTATAGCAGGGATTCTTCTAAAATCTACCATCATTTCTATGGTTTTGAGTGTATTTAACAATTCCAGATTGTTCTGATTGCACCACGAGGCTAGTTGTTCAACCTCCCATCTGTATGCAGATTCATCATTGTCTCAAATGAGACCAATCACTGTTGTATCATCTACAAACTTCAGTACTTTAACAGAGGGATCTTTTGAGATGCAGTCATTGGTGTATAGAGAGAAGTGGAGAGAGCACATAGACCTGGGGAGCGGGCTGTGCGAATAATACAAGTATCTGATGTGATTTTCCCTATCTTCACCTGCTGCTTCCTATTTATTAGAAAGCTTATGATCTATTTACAAGTGTGGTGAGGCACAGTTAGCCACAGTCAGATTTAGTTTAGTTAGAAGTATATCTGGAATGATGGTATTGAATGCTGAGCTGAAGTCTACAAAGAGGACCCTTGCATAGGTCTTTGGAGTTTCAAGATGTTGTAGGATGTAGTGCAAAGTCATATTAACAGCATCATCTGTCGATCTATTTGTTCAGTAGGCAAATTGCAAGGGGTTTAACAGCAAATCCGTGATGGTTTTCAGGTGAGCCAGCACTAACCTTTCAAAGATCTTCATAATTACAGATGTTAGAGCAACTGGTCTGAAGTCATTCAGTTCCTTGATGGAGGATTTCTTCAGCAGTGGGATGATAGTGGAGCATTTGAAGCAAGAAGGAACATAGCACATCTCTAGTGATTTATTAAAGATGCGGGTGAAGATGGGGGCCAGTTGGTCAGCAGAAACTTTTAAGCAAGAAGAAGTTACCTTGTCTGGGCTTGGTGCTTTTCCTGGCTTTTGTCTGTGAAATAAACCTTGCACCTCATTCTCTATAATTACTAGAGGTGGTGGGCCCAATGGGATGGGGTAGGTTGTAGGAGGCTTAGCTATTGTTGGTATGTCTGATATGGGGATTGTGGAGATGGGTGGCAGTAGTTTTCTCTCAAACCGACAGTAAAACACATTCAAATCAGCTGCCAGTTGTTGATTTCCTTCAGCATCGGAAGGAGGTTTGTTGTAACTGGTGATATTTTTAAGAGTTTTCCACATGTTTGCTGGTTCATTAGTTGAGAACTGATTCCTTAGCTTTTCAGAGTAGCTTCTTTTTGCTGCTCCGATTTCCCTTGTTAATACATTTCTGGCCTGATTGTACAGCATTCTATTGCCTTTTCTGTAGGCTTCCTCTTTGGTACAGTGTAGATGCTTAAATTTAGCTGTGAACCAAGGTTTACTCTTACTGTATGTTTGCAGGTTTCTGGTCAGCACACATAGGTCTTCACAAAAACTGACCTATGATCTTACAGTATCTGTGAGTTCATTTAAGTCTGCAGAGGTATCTTCGAAAACATTCTAATCAGTGCAGTCAAGGCAAGCCTGTAGTTTTAGCTTTGCCTCCTCAGTCCAAGTCCTCACTGATTTAATTGTTGGATTCATGGTTTTAAGTCTTTGTCTGTAAGCAGGTACAAGGTGAATCATGCAATAATCAGAGTGTCCCACAGCTGCTCATGGTAAAGACCAATAAGCATCTTTTAATGTTGTGTAGCAATGGTCTAAACAAAGTATTCTTGCTTCTAGTGTGGTAATTGACATGCTAAAAATACTTTTGTAGCTCTTTCCTTAAGTTTGCTTTATTAAAATCTCCTAAAATAATTGGAAGTGAATCTGGGTATTTAACTTCAGCCCTCATAATCTGGTCAGCTAGAGTTCATAATGCACTGTTTACACAAGCTTGTGGAGAAACACACAGAGCAGGAGAACTCTTGTGGAGAATAGAATGGTTTGCAATTGATAATTAATGTCTAAAGTCCATATCACAGAATTTCTTTAGTATAGTTATATCTCAGGACCAGCAGCTGTTAATATATAAAGATAGGCCTCCTCCCTTCTTTTTAGCTGATGTTTCTGCAATTCTGTCTGCTCTATGTATCTGAAACCCAGGGATATGCAGGCTGCTATTATCATCAGGGTTTGATTTAGGATTCCTTTCCTTATGACTATAAAAAGGCATAATTCTCTGAGGTTCTTAATTTTATATGGAGAATAAAATTAAAAACTTGGAAAATGGAAGGAAATTTATGTTTGCAGATGAGGAAATGAAGATAATATGATTAAAAATAAAATAAAGTAAAGATGATTGTAATAAATTATAGGGAGACTTTTATAGAAATTTAAAATGTTAAATGAAACTAATTAATACATGTAAAGATATGTTTAATGCAAGAACTATGTTTTAATAGTAACATGTTAAGGTAAAGAATAAGGGTGAATATGATTAATTGAAAATGTTAAAAGAAATTTTAAAATATACTTAAAAATATGTTTTAAGCAAGAACCATATCTCAAGGTTAAAATGTTACGAATGCTATGAAAAAGGATAAAGAAAAATATGATTAAATGAGAAGCAATGCATAGATGGAGGGAAACAACAAAGAAAGGTTTAAGTAGGGATTGTTAAACCTACTATGAACATGCTGCATTTCACAGCCAAAAAGCTATAATATGCTGTATTAAACAGCCAAACAAATGGTCATGCTGGGTATCAGCCAAAACGAAACTTAATATGCCATGTAATGGTCAAACAACAAAAACAGAGATGCTGTGTTTAACAGCCAAACAAACATGAAGATGCCATGTAACGGTCAAAAAACAAAATTAATATGCTGTGTTTAACAAAGGGCATACTGGGCCAAACAAAGAGCATGCTAGGCAATGGCCAAAAAATATATATATATGCTATATTCAACAGCCAAAACAAAGGGTTATGCTGTGATTAACAGTCAAGAAATAGAAATGATTGGTTTAACATCAAAGATAATAAAAAGAGATAGGATACATAAAATGGGGAGGTGTATGTTGAGAGTGATAGTTAAGATAAAATACATAAGTCAGGTTTAATAATAATTAAATAGTTAATGAATGTTTAATTTATGAGCCTCAGATAGCTCAACAGGCTAATAGCCTGTTATTAACATTCAGCTGTCTGCAATTATTGCAAGTTCGAGGCTCAAGGTTGACTCAGCCTTCCATCCTTTCTAAGGTAGGTAAATTGAGGACCCAGTTTGTGGAGGCAATAAGCTGACTTTGTAATAAAAAATATACGAAAGTATGAAGGCTATTGCTTAACGCATTGTAAGCCGCCCTGAGACTCTGGAGAAGGGCGGCATATAAATCTAATAAAAAAAATTGTCTAATATAATTGTAAGGCTTATATTGTTAAAATATCCATCTAAGCAAATGAAAGAGAAAAATGAATTGATAACGGGTTAGGATTTAAGATTTAAGTAACGGGTTTTGGGGGATAATGGCATAGTTATATAGATAGATATGAGGAAAATATTTGTTTAAAATATTGAGTTGTGTTAATTGATTTGTTTTAATTTGTGACCAGAGCAAAAGCTTCGCTTTGAAAAGACGTGGGGGTTTTTTTGTTTAAAAAAATTATCCAAAAAAAAAAAATTCAGCAAAGAGATGTCATGCCCTAATTTATTCTGGATCTTACTGGCTCCACCAAGTCAGGCTGTTTGGAACTTGACATAATCTAGTCAACTAACTGTTAGCATTAAATTGGCGCTAGATAAGAATCAATGGATTTCAAGAGGGGCTCAATTTGGATTGTTTGTGGCAATGCAAGCACTCTAAACTGATGACATATTTAACTCCACCCTCCAGTTCTGCCTGTTCCTCTCCCAGGCTACAAGAAGCAAGCCTATGATTTACAAAACCTGATTGTGCAACACTGCTTGTAAGCCAAATTTGCATGCTTTTTCCCTGCTCCACATTTAGCCTCCGTTGCATTCTTTTATTATTTCATAGAAACGCTTGGCATCTAGCAGCCTAAGAGTTCAAAGTTTCAGATTGCTAGTTTTTGACTGGATGTTCCTCACATCCTAATTTAAAGAATTAGTATTTTATGTTCAGAAAAACTCCATTCTCTACAGCAGAATCTCTCCAAGGAATAAACATTGTAGGAAGGAAGACATCTTAGTCTTTGGCAGGGGTGTCAAACTCAAGGCGTGCAGGACAGATTCCACCTGCAGGATGCTTAAATCTGGCCCATGGGCTGGCCTGGAAATAGGAAAAGACCAGCCCGTTGGTCCTCTGTCGGCCAAAACAGGGTGTGGGAGCTGCACAGAACCCCCTTGCACCTCATTTTGGCTAGCAAAGTGCTACGGGAGCCATCAGCCCCATCTCTTCACCACAGCCATCCCATGGAGGAGAACTACAATGCTGATCCGGCCTTCAAAGAAATCCAGTTTCACACCCCTGGTCTATAGTATAGACAAAAATGTCAGGCATATTTTGATTGTTTCTTTAATTTTATTAAAAGGTATAAGCTTTTGTGAACTATAGCAATAACTGAAGAAGACAAATTGTTAGACTGATACAGGATTTAAATTTGGATGAGGTGGAGGGAAGAAGGAACGTGAAAGGCAGACTGGTTTTTCTAAATCAAATTTATACTATTGAACATAATTTTTTCATATCATCTAGGATAACTCTTTTGTTCACGTAATTGGTTTAAGCCATGTAGCCTATGAATTTCATCTAGATCTTTCAAGTGTCTTTGGAGTTGATGACTTTGCTTTGAGTGATGGAAAAATCTTCCTTCGATCTAGTCACTCTCCTGGCGGCCTTTCACGGATATTTTAAAACTTGATGGGAATTGTGTGAGACCACCAAAATTAGGTGTGAGATCTGGTGCCTGGGATTTATCTGGCCAAAAGAGCCGGAAGTTTCTCAGGATGGTGATGAGGAAGAGGAAGACCTCCATCTGAGCCAGTTTTTCTCCTAAGCAAACCCTTGGTCCTGAAAAGTCAAAGACAAGATGAACGATCACAGCTATTCATCTACAGCAGCACACACTTTGATGATAAAACAGCACCCCTGAAACTCAGACTTGTGGTTTTGTAGCGTCATTTGAAGCTGACTAGTGTCCTTAGGATTAATGGATTTATAACTTTGTGTGTGAGAGAGAGGGAGGAAGAGAAGGAGAGGCAGAAGGAGAGGGAAGGGGGACAGAGAAGAAACGGGTAGGTTGAGGAAGAGGGAGAAAGAAAGGAAGAGGTAATAGGAGAGGGAAGGAGGAGGGAGAAGGAAAGGGAGAGGGAGAAGGAGAGGGAAAGGGGGAGAGGGAAGGGAGAGGGAAGGGGGAGAGAGAGAAGGTGAGGGAGAAGGAGGGGGAGGGGGAGAGGGAGAGAATAGCAAAGGAAATTTCCTGGTTTCTGGAATGGGTTGATGAAATGGCATATTTTCTGGTTTAGCCTGCTGAAGGATACACTCATGCAGAGAAGGAGTGCTTTCACAAATATGGGTGATGAGATCCCCAAAGTGAATATGCTTTTCAGTTGCTCCCCGTTGGCTGCATTCACATGATCTTAGCATGCATCCTAGTTTTCTCCACCCAATGGTGCCCTAAAGTAGAAGGTTTAAGCACAGGGGCTGAGTTCACAGGGTTGTCTAATCCCTGGTTCTGCCTGTTCTGCAGCCCTTCCCATTCAAAGGAAAACAGAGGGAGAGAGAGAATTTACCTGCTGAAAATAACAAAAAGGCTTCTGGCTTCACAAACTCTCCCTTTGCATTCAGGAAGTTGGAGGGGTTGAACTCGTGTGGGAACTTCCACTGAGATTCATCGTGATGAACAGAATGGAGGTTGGTGAAAATAGTTGTGCCCTGCAAATGTCAGTAAAACAAGATCGCAAACAAGAAAATGCTCAGTGATGGAAGGATCTGGAATCAATTTTCCTTAGCCCTTTTGAGATCTGGTTCAAAAATGAATTGATGGTAATGAAAAGACTCTTTCATGGAATCATAAGGCTTGAAGGGGAACCTCAAGGTGGTCTTCTAGTCCAACCCCTTCCCAAGACAGGAGTCCTTACAGCATCCCAGACAAATGGCTCTCCAACTTTTTCCAGCAATGGTGAGGCTAGCTTTCCCTCTGATTAACCATTCTCACTTTCCAGAAATTCCCCCTTATTTCCAGTCTGGAGCTCCCTTTAATGTCTTTTCACCCAGGTGCTTTGGAGAATAAACTGACCCCTTCTTTTTTCTGGCAGCCCTTTAAGTATTGGAAGACTGCTATGATGTCATGCCTCCCCTAATCCTTGTCCCCTCTTCTCTGTGACCGCCCTTCAAGGATTGGAAGACTATTATCAGCTCTCCCCTAATTCTTCCCTTCATTTTGCTAAATATGCACAGTTCCCTTAGTCTTCATTGCACAGTTTAGCCTCCAGACCCATGGCCCACCTGTGAAAGTTCCCAGTTTTACCTTGGGAATTTGATAGCCACCAAGCTGTGTGTTTTGGATGGGTGCGTGACCTACTCCAAGAGGACCAATAGTTGTACAGCGCTGGATTTCATGAATGACAGCATTTGTGTAGGGCAGTTTTTTCTGATCTTCATATTGCAGGTTTGAATTACTTCCCAGAATAGCATCTATTTCCTTCTGGCATTTCTCTGCAGTGCAAATAAATTACTTACTGAGGAAAGTAAGGAAGGAGACTTCAATACAATTATGCAGGAAGTGCTCCCTGAGAAGAAGGGCTGAAGCATTTTTAGGTCTAGAACAACAAGGCCACATTCAGAAGAGGCTCTGGAAGACAGCTCCCTAATTCACTGGATTATAAGAGGGTGGGGATATCCAGCCAAATGAGATGTGCAAGATCAATCAATCAATCAATCAATCAATCAATCACAATAGAGTTGGAAGAGACCTTGGAAGTCTTCTACTCTTCTGGTCAAAGCAAATTGGAGAGAGATAAGAGTCAAGGGAATTCAAAGTGGGCAGGACTTAGATCTCTTGTGTGCACGAAGGGACTCAAGACTGATGGTGCACTTGACTCCTCCTTCAGGGTCAGCCATGTCATCTCCTACATACATTTTTGAAAACTTCACACTGATTCCCCATGTTTTGTGTCCTTCTCAACTTGGTGCTCTCTTTGAGTTGTGGGAGAGCAATGCATCTCTATCTGGGAATTCTTCTAGGTGTTATAGACAGAAGGGATGAATCTGTCTAAATCCAAATGAAGCTTTTAGAAAGGTCTGGAATCACACCTTCAAGACCCATCCTGATTTTGCATGGTTAATAGAACATCTTAGTGATTTGCTTTTTCCGTACCTTGGACTTCTGGAAAGGCTACCAAATACAGCAATGCCCACCAAAGTGCTCCAGTCGTTGTCTCTGATCCAGCAGTTAAAAGGTCCGTCAGTAAAACTAGTAATTGTTCTTCTCCAAAACTTGAAGCTTTACTCTTTTATTAATTAAAACAAACAAAGAAAGAGAAAATAGTCCTCAACATATAGTCCTGAACCATTTGTACACTGATAGTTTGAGGTTATGACAGTGCTGAAATGAAGAAGGGAAGAGAAGAGAAGAGAAGAGAAGAGAAGAGAAGAGAAGAGAAGAGAAGAGAAGAGAAGAGAAGAGAAGAGAAGAGAAGAGAAGAGAAGAGAAGAGAAGAGAAAAGAAGAGAAGAGAAGAGACGAGACCTTGGACATCTTCAAGTCCAACCCTCTGCTTAGACAGGAAACCTATTCCATTTCAGACAAATGGCTGCCCAATCTCTTATGACTTAGGGACTCTTCTCATACTTATGACCATCACAGTATCCTGCATTCACAGGATCAAAATTCAGGCACTTGAAAACCAGCATGCATTCATGACAGTTGCAGCATCAACAGAACCATGTTGATCACCATTTACAAGGTTGTTTTTGACAAGCAAAGTCCATGGGAGAAGCTGCAAGTTGTTTAACTGACCAAGCAATGAATCACGTATGCTTGACCAAGCAATGAATCACCCACCAGAGACCTCTTTTTCATTGTCACACAACTGTAATGTGGTAGCCACAGATACAAGACCAGAGCAACTACATAAGAGTGTAAAATCGACTATTGTTCTTATTCCAGACAGTACCAATAACAATTGAAAAGACGTATTTCCAATATCTTAACAAGATAATATATTAAGTTTGGGAGGACTTGCATTTTTATGGTATGGTAGAAGTAAGATGCATATGTACTTTCATAGATATTATAAATGCATTATTATTAGTGTGGGAAAAGGTTAGGGATAAATACTATTTGAAAATACCAATTTGGTTATCAACAATGGAAGCAAAAATGGGATTCAGCCAGTTCATACCACTTTGGGAGAACCGGCTGTTAACTTTCTGAACAGTTTGATAAACTGGAAGAAATCATTAGGGCAGAGAACCAATTGTTAAATTACTTGAATCCCACCACTGAATGGAAACATTAATACACCCAAGTATTATTTATCTTAGAAATATTGTTAGATATCAAGATTTACTAACAGATAAGGGGGAATAGAAAGGGAAACGAGTACTGGAAGAACAGGGGATTGAGATGGATTGGTATATGTACATGAAAATGCAAACAAGATATGAAAAAGATGTAAACTATATGGTTTTTACTTAGAGATGACAGAGTTGGATAGGATACTCACAAATAATCAAAAAAATTATAATTTCTTACTTGGCATTAAATTAGAGGAAGAACAAGTAAAGGAAACAATGATAGCATGGGCAAAGAATTGATCTAGATAGATGGCAACAGTTATGGGAAAGGAACTATAAATTAACAATGTCCATTGCATATAAAGAAAATCAGTATAAAATGTTCTACAGATGGCATACAGATGGCCTCCTGAAAAAATGGCAAAAATGTTTAAAGACAAATCAGCTAAATGCTGGAAATGTCACCAGTTACCAGGATCTTATTATCATATGTGGTGGACATGCTCAGAAGCTAAAAATTATTGCAGTAAAATTAAGATATGGTTAGAACAAATGATACAACAACATATTGACTTAAAACCAGAGCTGTTCCTATTGGGTATCCTTCCAGAGAAAATTAGTAAAAATATACATAGAAGAGACGGGTAATTCCTACGGCAGAGGATCACTAGTATTGATAGTACAGATTGTATTTGAGGTAGTAGATGGTGTATTGTCGCATGATCTATTTACATTTGTAAAATCTACCCCCTCACCTTTTATGTGTATTTTAATTTGGTCTCCGACCGCAATAAAAGCTATCTATCATATATATTTGATTATTCATGTAATAACAGCAGCGAGGATTGTATTTGCACAAAATTGAAAAGCAGAGAAAATACCTCTGGAAGAGGAAGTAATTAAGAAAATGTTAGACTATGCAGAAAAGAATAGTTTAACTTTGATAATTAAAGAAAGAGAGGATTCAGAATATTTTAAGGTATGAGGTCAATTTTACCATTGGCTAGCAAAAGAGATATAGATAAATAAATTAATAGTTATGCAAGAAAATGGTATAATTAAAATATTGTATTTTTGAAGAGAGGTTGTAATAGATTAAGAGAAAATGAACAAACAACAAGAAGACGAAGCATTGAAGAAATACCGAGATGACACACGAAAGGATTGACTGATGTATTAAGTGTTTGTTTGTGTATAAAATAAAATAAAAAATGTGGGGGGGAGTGTAAAATCAAACAAAGGGGAGTGGATTTTTTACCTCCTTTATTTCTTCTAGGTATGCATCAATGAAATCTCGGCTTTCTCCAGGAATCAAGGTTGTCTTGTGTTCCTCCACTTCCTTTTCAACGAAAGCAAAGACTTTATCAGCATTTCTTGCCATTCTCTGATGGGGCAGGGGAAGGCTCCTCACTAAGGGCACAGCATTGTAAAGCTGCCAAGAAGGAGAAAATAAATAAAAATTAATTAAAATGATCATCGGTTAATATACGCTGTAGGGTGCGTTGGGAGAGAAAAAATGCCTTTGACTATCTATGTTCATGTATGTTATTTCATGTTCACCTTTTGATAGAGCACAAATATTATACTAAGTTAATATTTCAACAAAGAGGTGCCATGCCCTAATTTACTCTGGTTCTTACTGGCTCCACCAAGTCAGTCATAGAATTATGATGTTCCTTTAAAAATTAATAAAGTTAATTTATTATAATATTATTATTATATTATATATATAATATATATATTATATATGTATGTGTGTATATATATATACACACACACATACATACATATATATATATTATAATATATAATATTATTATAATAATAAAGTTATTAATAAAATAAAAATTAATAAAATCCAAGGAAAATTGGATAAAATTCCCACTAGCATTCTGGGAATCGTGACCATTTTCCTGCCCTCCTATCAAGGATACCATGGCCCAGGGTCCCATCATCATTTTGATATTTTGATGTGTCAAGTCCAATACAGTGTTGAAAGAGTTGTCGTTTTCAAAACGTTTCCCAAAAAGAATGGTAGACATAATTTTGGTGACTGCAGTTTTAAGTAATGGATGAGGATCAAAGGGTGAATCTGCAGAATAAAGCAAAAGAAAATAAGATTAGAGATAGTCCTGTGATGCATGAACAAACAGATTCATATGTGTATAATTCAAGATAGCTACTTTATTGTTCTCTGCCTGTAATACAGGAATCTCCCCAGACTGGTAGCTTTCTCCTGGGAAAGACCAGAGAAGACTCTAAATCACTCAAGGGGAGGTGAAATTGAATGCTCTTGGTGTTTATGTAGGGACACCAGGCTGCTTCCTCACTTAAGCCTTCCTCCCATCCAAAATGGTTACTCTCCATCAAGTCCTCAACTTGCAACCATTCAAACTTACAACAGACCACAAACAATGTAATTAGACTGGGATTAGAAATTCCAATGGCCATTTCCCCAGATAATTATGTGATCTCATCTTGGGTTTCATAGCCCACATTTACATCTGTCTGCAATTTAGGCATTTTGCCAGAATTCACTGAATGACCGTGGTGATTTGCTCAACCACCTCTACTAACCAACAAAAGTTCATTAAATCTGATCAGTCACATGGTGACCCACTTAATGAACAGCATGAATTATAACCATAATTCCCCTGCTCGGTTGTGATCATATGTTGAGGACTAACTATATGTACTTGTGAACAATCACCTTTCATTTTCCCATCAGTCATGTGTCTTCTAAAAAAATTAAAATGGGAAGGAGCTCCATGTTTGGGCACTTCTTTTCAAAGGCCGCAAAAAGGAAAAGAGTCAGCATGGTTGGGGAAGGCAGGCAGCATTAGAACTTTGAGCCTATTTCGGTAACCAATGGTAGCCTATTTCTGCTGACATTCCCTGGCCCTTCCCCTTCAGAGTCTCCATGTGTTTCCATGAGTTATCTCAGAATTCCCATTTGTGTTTACGACCCTTGTTCTTTAACTGTTCCTTTCGTCTGGCAACTCTGTGCATGCACACATGGGAACAGGCTCCATCTGTTCATCAGCCTCACTGATGTTTGACTCTGAAGGCAGATGAAAATTGGCATCCAGCCCTGGCTCTCTCTCTGCCTCCAATGCAGAGCCCTCATCAGAGCCTTTCCCAGACTCCAAGACTGACCCATGTTCCTCCCCAATCTCTTCACTGTCTGAATCTGCTGCCAGCTCTGCTGGCCGCTTGTGGGCCACAACTGACATTTCATTATCCACCTACATAACATCATCCTGTTACCTAGGAGGGGAATGAAATACCTGAAACCTACAAATATTCTCTTCCATTGGAATTTGCTTGAGGTTTTATGCAACCAGAATACTAAGCTCCTCCCACTCTGCATCAACACACACACACACAAACACTCACACACAAACACAAACATGGGTCTAACTGTGAGATCAATTGAATTCTGTCCTGTGGAAAAAAAGAAACAACATTGGTGTGATGATTTCCCAGCCATCCTGCCTTGTCCCAGGTGAGCTTACCTGAGTTTTCAGCAATTGCTTCAATCAAATATGATGCCTCCTGCAAGATCTTCTCTTCCATTGATTTTTTGCCCAGTCCGAAATTCCTGAGAAGCCTCAGTGAAAACCTTCGTTGCTCTTTCCACACTTGGCCATAGGGTGCTGTGACTATGCCTATAAAAATGAGAGATGGAAAATGAAGCAATGGAACTACAGTGATTTCCCTGTACAGGTAGACCTTACAACACATCGTTTAGTGACCCTTCGAAGTTACAACAGCACTGGAAAAAAGTGACTTATGACTGGCTTTCATACTTACAACTGTTGCAGCCTCCCCATGGTCACAGGATCAAAATTCAGATGCTTGGCACCTGACTCATATTTATGACAGTTGCAGTGTCCCAGGGTCTTGTGATTCCCTTTTGTGACCCCCTGGCAAGCAAAGTCAATAGAGAAGCCAGATTCACTTAACAACCATGTTTACTGGATTCGACTGGAAGTATCGCAGTAAGATAGTCGGGGATTAGTGGGCTCTGATGAGCCTTTGGAAATCCTCGACTGACGAACCATTGCAGAGGAGTCTTCGGACTGGATCTGTCCTGTAGGGACAAAGAAGAAGGAGAGGCACCTCGGAAAACCAAGAGGAATAGACAAATTCCTTGGAGGTCAGAGGAAACTCTCCCTGACTCTGCAGTGGGGGGCGGTGGCCATTGCGACTATCAGTAAGCTGGGGCAACCAGACCAAGCATTGTACAGGAGCGGAGAACTGAGCAGAACATTGATGCCGGGTGAGTGACAATGAACTCATAGGCAGAGAAAAGGCAGAAAAAAGATGATTTTCAAAAATAATTATAAATGTCCTAGCAGTACAACAGCAGCTAACACGTGTGGGGAAAGGACGGAAGAAGAAGATTAAAGCAGAAGTTATAAAATGACAAAACCTGATCAGATTTTTTTTAAAAAAAATTATTTGGAGAACTTTAAAATACTAGAAGAATTAAGAACCTGAAAATTTGGGAATTTTAAAGGAAGAAAGATTAAAGAAAGAAGAAAAACCCACAATAGAAAGGACCGGTTAAAGACTCTAAATTGAAATTGAATTGGAATGTAAAGTTGGAATTTGGACTTTGCAAATCTGGATTGAATTTTAAATTGTGATTTGGTACATATGAAGGTGAAACAGAAGAAGAGGAAAAATTAAACAAGTAAAGGCTGTTAAAGTGGATTACAAATAAAATTGATACTTTTTTAGGCTGCTGATTGCAATTGTGGATTGTAGAGAGGCATCTTCAGGAGAGAAAAAGGTTACTACAACATTAAATCTTTGTTTTGGAAAAAAACTTTGAAAGGAACAACAGCTGTGAGAATTTTTAAGGAGGCTTTGTTTGTCTATAAGTGCTTTGACTTTGATCATTAAATCTCACCAGGCTCAAGGTTGACTCAGCCTTCCATCCTTCCGAGGTAGATAAAATGAGGACCTGGATTGTGGGGGCAATAAACTGACTTTGTATAAAAAAGAACACCGTTTGGGGGGGCCCGAAAGCCCTACTAAGCAGGTATATACAAAAGTATGAAGGCTATTGCTTAATGCATTGTAAGCTGCACTAAGTCTCCAGAGAAGGGTGGCATATAAATCAAACCAATAATAAAATAAATAAATTAAAAAAGGAAGATTACAACGTAACTTCAAATTGGAATAATATCAATCTAGAAAGAACAAAATTGTGCAGGAATTTAAGGAAATGATGAAATGATGTACTTATCATTGAAAATGGAAATAAAGGAAATGTCTACAATGTTGCATGGAAAACTAAAATTTGATGAGCAAAATATTGATTTAGGATATATTCAAGCTGACAAGAAAACGACTAATGAGAAGCAAGGAGAGACTGACAATAAAGAAGAAGACAAAGACAAGGAGATTGATTATGGAAAATTAAATGATTATGTGGGTAGTAATAATAAAAAGGAGAACTTTAAAAGTTACATTGGGATTAACAATGGAAGAAATAGAAAAGAGAGAAGAAACAAAGAAGGAAAAGAGAGTGGAATAGAAAGAATATAAAAAACTTAAATGATTACACTGGGATTATCAGTGGGAAAATAAGAAAAAGGGAAAAGGGATGGAAAATAACGGGAAATGCACAGCAAAATAGAAGAGCCTATGATTTTAAAAAACAAAATGATTATACTGGGATTAACAGTGGAAAGATAAGAAAGGGGAAAAGAAGTTCAGAAGTTCAAAGCACAAAGGAAAAGAAGGGGAAAGAAAAAGAAAAAAAATAAAATAGAAAGGGAGAAAGAAATGGAAGAAATGGAAGAGGAATATATGGTAAATGAAATGAATATTAGAGAAAAGATGAAATTGTATTATTAACTAAATAATTTAAAAGCATATGGATGTATGATGAATGTAACAATTGGAATATTTTCAAATTAAGGAAATTGTAACAACTGGAATATTCTTAATTACATATCTGGAATTTAACTAAAAAAAGAAAGCTGAAATGATATTGGATGATGAGTTAACTAGATAACATATATACTTAATTGGTTTTTATAAATATGTTGAAATGTATTATTTGGAACAGTTGATTAAAAAATTATTTGATATTGGAATAAGAGAATGCAAGGAAATAATTGGGAATTATGTTATATGAATTTAAATTCAGGGGTATTGAATTAAGACTTATATTTAATTGATTTTTTAATTGAATATTCTTAATTAATTAGGGAAATTATGATAAATGGAATAATGAATTAATTAACTCAATATGAAGAAATGACAAAATGTATGGATGTTTAAGAATTGAAATAAGACTTAGAAATATGAATAAGTTTAATATATGAAATTTTAGTAGTTGGAACATTTGGCTTAAGATCTATACTTAATCGGTTTCTACAAATTGTGATTAGAATAAGAGAATTTAAAGAAATAATTGAGGATTGTACTATGTTGCGTGAATTGAAATATAGGGCTTCAGACTTTAGGGAGGGAAAAGAAAAATTGAATTATATCAAGATTAGAAATTAAGATGAAGGGTAATATTTTCCTTAATAATAGAGAAAATATTGAACATATAAAAATTGAACATATAAAATTGTGTTAAAGATGAACAAAAATTTGTACAAATTTAAGACCGGGCCAATATTCTCTTCAGAAAAGATGTGGTGCTTTGAGTTATTTGTACTAAAGATTTCTCTTCAAATCCACCTGGAAAATTTACAGGGTGGAGAAGACCAGCTGAAAGAGAGGAGTGAGAGTTTGGGTGGATCCACTCTCACATCCAGTATTTTAGCCGTGAGAAAAGTGAAACAGGAAGCTTGTTACTGTTTTGCTATCGGGGAGAAAAAAAGAAAATTTGGGGAATTTAAAAAAAAACTGATAATAAGAATTGGGACAATGAATTGAATTAAATTGAAGATGGAAATCCCATTTGAATGAACTATTACAGGATGGGGATGATTGTTGTAACTATCTTGAATCAACAAACCATAAAGAAGGGAAAGCCCTGTGTTAATGTTAAAAGTTGACTTGCAGTACCATCTAGTGGCGAAAGAAAAAAGAAAAAATACGCTGAAATTTTAACAAATAACTGACTGACATTTTGGCTGAAAAATAACTGAACTGCTGTGGAGGAGAGATAATTAGACTCTGAACTCCTTTTTGAACTTTTTTTTCTTTACTCTGGCTTTGATCTTATATACCGTATTTTCCGGTGTATAAGACGACCCTCCTCAGAGCCATTTAAGGCTCATCAGAGCCTTATGGGCTGGTCTGCCTGGTTACAGGAGAATGAGACCCGGCGTATAAGACGACCCCCGACTTTTGAGAAGATTTTTGTGTGTTAGAAAGTAGTCTTATACTCAGGAAAATACAGTAATTCTTCCTTTCTTCCATGAAGACCAGTTTGTAAAATTCTTTTTTTTCCTACAAATTCTTTGAATTACCTTGTTTTGAGACTTGGTGGTGGAAAGAGAAAAACTTTTGTTTTTGACTTTGTTTTTTCTATTTAGATGCTTTTTCATTGAACTCAATAGAATTGGATTTTTTTTTTAAAAAAAAAAAAAGAAATCTTGGATTATGACTTGAAGAGTCAGAAGAAAGAGTTTTTCTTTTGGCTACTTTTTATTGGATCTTTGTCTCTGTTTTCTCTCTTTTTTTTAATCTGTGCTGTCTGGACAAATGGATTAATTTTCTTTCTTTCTTTCTTTCTTTTTTTTTGGTCTCCTCACACACACACACACACCTTTTTTTTTCTTTTTATATTTCACTTTTAAATTTTTTTATGGGAGATTGGGAATTTTAAATTTTTGAAGGGAGGATTAGAGATATGGATTATAATTTAACCATAAATGAATTATAAAATGCTAAAATGAAGAAATTTACAGTACACTTGAATCTTGCATCAAGTCTGTCAGTGGCAGAAATGTAGAAAATGTCAGAGATGATGGAACTAAGAAATTTTATGCAATCACTTCATGGTGATATAAAACAAGAGTTAAAAGAGATGAAAGAGATGATGGGGAAAAATGAAGAGAGAATCCAAAAAGTAGAAGAAAAAGCAGATATTACAGAGAAGAAAGTTGAAGAATTAAAAGAGAAATTAGTGAGATAAGTTACAAGAAAAAAACAATTATCTCCCTCAAAATGGAACGCTCCGAATTTTACTTATGATTCCAAAATATAGAGGAAGAAAAAGGAGAAAACCTACCCGAGGTGATTGCAGAGTTCTTGGTACACGTTTTGGAACAACCCAAGGAAAAGATTTTAAATGAGATTGATGAATCATTCAGAGTATATACCAGATACGCAATGAGGAATAAATTGCCAAGGGAAGTACATGTAAGATTTAAAAAGAAGACGGTGAAAGGAGAAATTTTACAAGCAACAGGAATTACACCATTGAAATATATAGATATTTTAGATATAAAGATATTTTACAACAAATATCCAGAAGAGTTAGAGACCTGAGGAGGGAATATCAATTTTTAACAAAATTCTTAATATTTAAAGGAGTGAGTTTTAGATGGTTAATACCTGAAGGAATTATTGTGACATGGGAAGAACAAAAACATAGACTTGATTCTATTGAAAAAGCAAAGTTGTTTTATCAACAATTTTGTGGACCGTTAGAGGAAGATCAGGGTGTAGTAGGCGAGACAAAACAGAGAGATGAAGAGAAAGATAAAGAGGAAAAAACAAAAGAAGAATGAGCATTAAGAGAGGGGGCAAGAGCAAAAGACCCAATGGAACAAAGAGAGACAAGGGCAATGAAATCAAAAACTAGCAACAAGTAAACATGGAAGAAGAAATAAGAGCAATATCACTGAATGTAAATGGACTAAATGCGGCGATAAAAAGGAATAGAACTTTAAGTAAATTAGACATTTGAATTTTAAAATGGACATTATATGTCTACAAGAAGTACATATTAGAAGACAACATGTGAAATTGTTACAATATCCAAAGCTAGGAGTTTTATTTACATCACTGATACAACAGAGTAAAAGAGATGTGGTGCTGTATATCAAAGGAAAATTAGAACCAAAATGATGTTTTGAAGATAATGAAGGTATGATTTTGAGGTGGAAATAAAAATGGATTTAAAACAAATATTACTCATTGCAGTATATGTACCAAATGAAAAACAAGAAGAATTTTATTGAGGATTACACAAAAAAATAATAGAACACGATTATGAATATGTATGTATAATGGGTGATTTTAATACCATAGTAGAGGTGGATCTGGATTATAAAACAACAAAGGCTAATAAAAAGTCTAAAAGAATACTGTCGAGATCTTCTTTTACAATGATGGAAGAATTGAGTATTCAAGATGTATAGAGACAAAAGCATTTGAAAGAAAAGTAATATACTTTTTATTCAAATAAATACTTATCATTGTTGAAGTTAGATATGATATGGATGTCAACAGAATTTATGGATAATATTGAAGAAGCAAATGTTGACTCAAATATCTTGGCAGATAATAAGCCAATGATAATAACATGGAAAGGTCAAAAGAAAAGGACAAGATGGACTTTAAATGCAACAATATTAAATGAAAAAGACTTTCAATAGCTTATGGAAAATAATTAGAGTTTTTCTTTAAATAAAAAAGAGGATATATCACTTCAGATTGTAGGGGACACTATGAAATCTTATATTACAGGACTGGCAATAACTTACTTGGGCAAAAGAATAAAAAGAAAAGACAAAAACAGATAAGATTGGAAGAGGAATATAAGAAATTAGAAAAAGAATTACAGAAAGATACACAAAATAAAAAAATTAAGAAGTTGATGGAAGTGAAAAACATGAAATAAACTTAAATGAGCAGGAACAATTAGCAAATAAATTAAAAGCAACTAAAAATGCAAATGAACCAGGAAGGTGGTTAGCATATAAATTGAAAAAAGAGAAGGAGAAAAAGATGATAAAATATTTACAAGATGCAGAGGGAAAAACATGTTACAGAAACGAGGAAAAGAAAAAGATAATTCAAAAATATTATAAAAAACTCTATCCTAAAGAAAAAATCTCAGAGGAAGAGATATCAAAATATTTGGGAAAATCAGATCTACAGAAAATAATAGATCAATACAAGGGAATGTTAAAAGAAAGAATAACAATGATGGAATTAACAGAAGCAATAAAAAGACAAAAAAAAAAAATGGGAAAGCACCTGGACCGGATGGTCTACCAGTGGAATTATACAAAACATTACAAGAAGGGATGAGCAATGTAATGCTGGAATTATTTAATGAACTTTTAATGAAGGCTAAAATGCCAGATTCATGGAGGGAGACCTATGTGACAATTATTCCCAAAGAAGATACAGATTTACAACTAATAAAAAACTATAGACCAATTTCATTATTAAATGTGGATTATAAAATCTTTGCATCAATAATGGCAAATAGATTAAAAAGACCATTGAATGAATTTATTCATACAGTTCAAAATGGATTCTTACCTAAAAGGCAAATTAGAGACAATATGAGGGTAATTTTGGACACTTTGGAGTATTACGAAACACATTCAGAAAGACAAAAGGCGATGATGTTTTTAGATGCTCAAAAAGCTTTTGACAGTGTGAATTGGCAATTCATGACAGAACAATTGAAGAGAATGGACAGGACCAAAATTATTAGCTCAAATAGAGAACTATGGAAAAGAGTTTGGACTGAAAATAAATAAAGAAAAAACAAAAATTTTGGTTAAAATATTACAGAAAAATAAAAAAGATAGAAGAGACATTACACATACAAGTGGTGAAAAAAGTTAAATAACTAGGAATATATTTGACTTCAAGATGTGCAACGATTAAAGAACACAATTATTATAGATTAAAAGAACAGATTGAAAAAGACTTGGAGAAATGAAAGAGTCTTCATTTGTCACTCATGGGAAAGATACCAATCATAAAGATTACCAAGATTATTATTTCTATTTCAGACAATACCGATAAAAATTTAAAAGACTTATTTTCAATATCTTATCAAAATAAGATAATAAGGAAATTTAAATGGCAAGCTAAAAAAGCAAGAATAAGTTTAAAAATGCTTCAGGATACGAGATTATGAGTAGGATTTGGACTCCCGAATTGGGAATTGTATTACCAAGCAGCAGCATTGACATGGTTGAAAGAATGGATTGAACTAAGAAATACAAGACTTTTAACACTGGAAGGACATGATCTACAGTTGGGTTGGCATGCTTTTCTACGGTATGGTAGAAATAAGATAAACACGTACTTTAATAGACATTATATAAGAAATGCATTGTTATTGGTATGGGAAAAAGTTAGAGATAAATATGTGAAAATACCAATATGGTTATCAACAACGGAAGCCTTAATTCACCCAAATGTTTTTAATTTTGGAAATATTGTTAGATATAAAGATTTGTTAACAGATAAGGCGGAATTGAAAAGGAAACAAGAACTGGAAGAACATGGAATTGAAACGAACTGGTATATGTATGTGCAAATACAAGCTAGATATGAAAAAGATGATAAACTGCAGAGTTTTTACTTAGAGAAGACTGCGCTTGATAAGATACTCATGGGAACAGAGGATAAATTAATTTAAAAATGTTACAATTTTTTGCTAAATATAGAACTAGAGGAAGAACAAGTAAAAGAAACAATGATAGCCTGGGCAAAAAATTTTGGATATTCAATTGAATTGGACAAACGGCAACAACTATGGGAAAGAAATTATAAATTAACAATGTCGACTGCATATAAGGAGAAGCAATACAAAATGTTTTATAGATGTTATATGCCCCCTGAGAAACTGGCAAAAATGTTTAAAGATAAATCAGCTAAATGTTGGAAATGCCACCAGTTACCAGGTTCATATTACCACATGTGGTGGACATGTCCTGAACAAAAAGCTATTGGAATGTGGAAACACTCAGGAGCATAGAAGAGTCCAGAGGCAGATGCATGAAATAAATATCTTAAATGTATTTATTTCATATAATAAAGCATATAATAGAGATATAAATAAGTTTGAAAAGAGATTGAAGAAAAAAAATTTTTTTTGTTGTAATTAGAATATTATATTAATGGAAAACCTTTGTAATGGATTTGGTGAGACTGGAGACAGAAGAGACAGAGAAGAGAAGAAATTTTTGAGGATAACCGCGAAATGTCACATGGAAGAAATGAATGATATACTAAATGTTCGTCTTAAAAAATAAAAAAAACTTTATTAAAAAAAGAAAAGATGTATGATATGTTTGTTTAAAAAAAATAAAAAAAACTTTACAAAAAAACCCAACAACAACCATGTTTACTAAATTAACAACTGCAGTGATTCACTTAACAACTACGGCAAGAAAGGTGATAAAATGAGGCAAAACTCACTTAACAACTACCTTGCTTAGCAACAGAAATTTTGGGCTGTACATTAAGGACTACATGTATTTATCTTTTGTGTACCTAATGGTAAAACCTGATTAATCAATTAATCATTCCTTGGATTCATTAATCTCATAATTGCCAACATAACATAAAGATCCAACAAAGTGAACAACAAAAGTAGAGAGGAAAAACAGTGTTTGGAAATGATATATTGGTACCTTTTTTCTTCAGGATATCATCTACTATTGGATTATCTGGCCTTCCAGCAAATTCTATGCCTTTTGTCACCAGGACTTCTTTGACTGAAGAAAACCCATGAGTAAAGACCGCAAGCGTTCCTCCGATGTTGAGACTGAAGACGGGACCGTATTTTTGGGCTAACTGAAATGAAATCACCAGGATTAATCTAGAAGCATCAGGAGATCGGTTGGAAGCAATCACTTGCAAGGATGCAAAATGGAGGAGAGTTGTGATTACTTGAGCCTCCATCACATGTCATCTCCTTCAAAAGCCTTCAGCCTATCCTTTCCCCTCCTGTTCAGGCATAGATATAACTTCTTAGACATAGAAGAATAACCGGATCTCTTGAGTAGAATAATATCATTAAATGAAATGGCCTTTTTTGTATATTGTGACCCATCCAAAACTGGATTTTTTTCTGGTACATCTGCAGTTAGTGACCAATTAAAGTTACAGCAGCACTGAAAAAAGTGACTTATGACAATGTTTCACACAAAATTTGCAGCGTCCCCATGGTGATGTGATCACAATTTGGACTCTTGGCAACTGATTCCTATTTATGATGACTGCAGTGTCCCAGGGTTGTGTGATCATCTTTTGCCCCCTTCTGCGAAGCAAAGTCAATTCACTTAACCAGTGTCTCACTTAGCAAGTGTTGGTCTCAATTGTGGACATAAGTCAAGGAATTTATTCACTAAATTTGCACACACACACACACACACACACACACACACACACACAATATCTTCCACAAAGTGTTTATGTGCCTGCAGAAAGGAGAGAGTTAGGAGACGATGGGTGAACCAGGAGGGATTTTATCCAGAGGTTCCAGGGAGAGGGTTAATCCTCTTGAGTGGATTGATAGAAGGTCATAGAAGGATGGAGGTGGAGGAGAATCCTGGAAAGAGACACACCTATTCACTGCAGATGGACTTAAGGGCATCTTCTGAAGATGGGAACTTTCTGCTAACGTGAGAAAGTTCCAGCCAAGCATAATTCATACCCTTGTTTAACTCTAATGAAAGGGAAGGCTTTGAAGCATGCTACACACATAAGGGAGTTTAAGTAAAAATTCTGACTTTAGAAAAGAGTCTTACTTTACAGAGTAAGGGAGTTTAAAATAGTAATTGTTGCTTCATTTCATTGGTGTGCACTGCCCACCGACCCCTCCTTCATTCTTTCTTTCCTCTGAGTTCTTTTGGTGCGAAGACTTGGCTGTTCAAGCAAATAGGCTGACTCTGATTCTGGGTTTTATTAATTATTATTAATTAGTTATTTGGTTTAAAATGGGGTTTTATTGTACATGTTCCTTAACTTGTGTTCGCTGCCCTGAATCCTTCAGAAGAAGGGCGGCATATAAATAATAATAATAATAATAATAATAATAATAATAATAATAATAATTGGATGAATTAATCTGATTGACTTAATTAAAACCTTACTTTAAAGCATTTGCCAAATGAGTAATGCTTGAAAACAATAAATCAGTTTTGCTGTTTTGCTTTTTCTTTGATGCTTATTGGTGAAGATTATAAAAAAGAGGGATTGGAGGGGGGACAGAGATAAATGCCTTGGCTGAATGTTTTTTTTTTTTTAATGAGTCTTGCACATCTAAAAGCACAATTGGACTTTTCCTATGCAATGTTTTGGGGGAAAGGAAAAACATCATCAAAAGTTGTTGTTGATGGTTGTGTTGTTGTTGTCGTCTAATCATTTCCCAAGGATCTAAAGCCTTCTGAGAAGGAGGCTCAAAGCATCCCTACCCTATCAAATGTACAGATAAATGAAGCACTAGCAGGCACAGAGACTAGTTGGCCAACTTATATTTCTCAACCATATCTGCTGTTCTTCTTCAGTTGCTAAATATGTCCGACTCTTCACAACCCCATGGAGTACAGCATGCCAGTCTACCCCATGCCCCAGTGTCTCCCTGAGTTTGTCCAAATTCATGTTCATTGCCTCAATGACATTATCTAACCATCTCATCTTCTGCCATCCCCTTCTCCTTTCGTTTTCCATCTTTCCCGATATTAGGGTCTTCTCCAAGGAGTCCTCTCTTCTCATGTGATGGCCAAAGTGTTTGAGATTCAGCTTCAGGATCTGTCCTTCCAAAGGACAGTCAGGATTGATTTCCTTTAGGATCAACTGAATTGATCTCCCTGCAGACCAAGGGGCTCTCAAGATGGTCACCTTTTAATAAACCTGCTAACAAGGCTCTGTGAGAACCCAGCTTGTTTGATGCGGAGCAAGGCAATCCCCCTTTTCCAAGAGATCAGTGACTCTGGCCCAGTTTTTTCAATGTACTGATAAATGGGTCACCAGCAGACATGGAGACTAGTTGGCCAATTTATATTTCTCAATCATGTCCGCTGTTGCTGTTCAGTCATTAAGTATATCTTGCAATCCCATAGACTACAGCAGGCTAGCCCCCCACTTCCCCCGTCCTCCAGTTGTCTCCTGAAATTTTCCCAAATTCATGTTCATTGCATCGAGGAAACTATCTAACCATCTCATCCTCTTCTGTCCCCTTCTCCTTTCGCCTTTCATCTTTCATCAGGATTCTTTCCAAGGAGTCCTCTCTTCTCATGTGGTGGCCAAAGTGTTTGAGATTCACTTTGGATCCGTCTGGATCTGTCCTTCCAAAGAACAGTTGGGTTGATTTCCTTTAGTTTGACCTCCTTGCAGTCCAAAGGACTTTCTAAACTTACAAACCACCTTTTAATAAATCTGCTAACAAGGCTCTGTGAGAAGCTAGCTTGTTTAATCGTGAGCAGCTGCCCTGGGATAAAGCAGACCATGTGATCGCTTTCCAAAAGATTATTAGCTTTGACCCAATTTTGCTGACTTGCCGGAAACATGAAGGGAGAGCATAAGAAAAAAATTATTCCCTTTGCTAACTCTCACCTTTTGTCAAGAGTCCAAACAACTCTGTGTTGCAGTGACAGTGTCCCATAAATACCTCTTTAAAGCCTTCTTAAAGGACAGAAGTCCCTTTGTTCAGCTCTGTCAGAACTTTGAACAGCCACTGAATGAATGGTCATTAACTGAGAACTACTTTAATAGATTTGTTTATCTACCTATACTTGATTCTCCTATCCGTTTCATCTATTCTATTCTCTCACAGTATAAAACAAAATTGAAGGCAGGTGGAGGAGAGAGAAAAAAGAACGGGCTGATTTGGAGTTCTGCAAAACCGGAATCATAAACTATTCATTCATGCAGATAAACGACACCTTCCTTTAGACTTCTAGAACATCGAATTTCTCCAGCAGTTTTTGGAAGGTGAGTGTTTCATTCGGGAACTTGGAAGGAGAATCAAATTCATATTAAAGAGCTAATGAATTGTTCAGAAGAAGTTCCATGCAATTAGGAATGAGGATTCCTCTGTATCAAACGGCAGCCGTTTTCATATCTCCATAAGGGTCTAAATATTTTTCTCCAAATCCTGGATGAAACAAAAATTGTGTCTCATGTAGATAAGTTAAGAGAAACACACAAACTCTTTCAGTTCTTTTTGCAGGAGCAAAAATGTTGGCAGATTTACTCTCTGAATTTTAACGTGAGAATGGATAAAAAGCCTTACCTGATCCAGCTCCTTCAGAGGGAACCTTGTAGTGAGATAAAGCAGATTCCCAATCAGGGGCAGCCTCCATGGTCCAGGGGGGGTACCTTTGGGACGTTGGCTCTTCCAGAACCAGAGGAAGAGGAGGGAAAGAATGACCAGCCAGCTCAAAATAGCCATGTTCAAAGCAGAGAAGTCTGCCTCTCACTCTGTTTTTCTGCTGCCGTGCCTGACAATTTATTTCGTTTCTCTCTACCAATGTCAGTGGCAAATCAGCCAAAGATTAAATCTTTAAAGTCAAGATGAGGGTACACGGTGTTCAGAAGCCAGATTTCATAAGCTGCATTTTGGCAAGCAGAAAATTAACATTAGGAACCTTGGAGTAGGGTGGAGCATGTGAAAATACAGCATTGCTTGTCTAAAATGTCGGGAAACATTTCATCCATGAATCTGGAGAAGATGGTCCTGCAATTAGCCAACGAAAGGCAACATTATTGAAAGAAAAACAATGAAAAAAAATCCTGGGTGTGTCCCCAGTGGGGCCACAAAAATATGGCTATGCTCCTTTTTCCAACCCTCCCCCCTCCCAAATCCACATGACATGGAGAACGTGGATACACAAAGTTTGTAAGCCAATTTTGCAAGCTTTTCTCTTGGTGTACATTATACTCATGGGAGGTTTGATAGAAAGGCTCAACAAAGTCAGAGTTTTTGATCTCTAGCTGTGACTTTCAATCTGGTTTGGAGGAGGGTGTTTCACGCCCAGAGACCAAAAGTGGTATTCAGCAGGTTCTAACCAGTTCTGGAGAACCGGTAGCGGAAATTTTGAGAAGTTCAGAGAACTGGTAAATACCACCTCTGACTGGCCCCGCCCCCATCTATTCTCTGCCTCCCGAGTCCCAGCTGATTGGGAGGAAATGGGGATTTTGCAGTATCCTTCCTTTGGAGTGGTGATGGAATGGAGATTTTACAGTATCCTTCCCCTGCCACGCCCACCAAGCCACGCCCACAGAACCGGTAGTAAAAAAATTTGAATCCCACCACTGCCAAGAGCTCTGTGTTCTACAGCAGAATCAGCCCAGGAATAGAACAGTTGAAACCACCATGATTTGGCTGGGCTACACAAAAGTTACAGCTGTTTGGGATTCTTTTTCTCCCCCCCCCCCAATCTATTTATGCCCAAGGCACTGCAATAGATTTTATTCCCAATCCCCCAAGGAGTTTTCATCACGGTCCAATGAAACACCCAGTCCAGTTATGCCCAGCAACCACACAATATCAGCTTTTACACACGATAAAAATATATCATCTCCATATATTTGTTTATCCCAAGCTTTAAATCCGGAGTTATTATCTCTAGCGGTTTCATCCTTCCAAGCGGTCTAATATTCCGAATAAGAGAATAGCAGAGACAGAAGGGAGCTTGGGGAACTTCTAGTCCAACATCCTGTTCAAGCAGGAGACCCTGTTTACCATTGTAAACAAATGGCTGTCCAGTATCTTCTTAAAAGCCCCTGGTGTTGGAGCACCCACAACTTCTGAAGGCAAGCGGATCCATTGGTTGCTTTTTCTTACTGTCAGGAAATTTCTCCTTAGTTCCAGGTTGCTTTTCTCTTTGTTTAGTTTCCATCCATTGTTTCTTCTCTTGCCTTCTGGTGCTCTGGAAAATAGGTTGACTCTCTCTTCTTTGCGGCAACCCCGTAAATAATGGAACAATCCCCTGGTCCTTGTTTTCACCAGACTAGCCATTCCCAATTCCTGCAACTGTTCTTTGTATGTTTTAGCCTTCAGCCCCCCCAATCAACTTTGTTGCCCTTCTCTGCTACTCCAGTGTTACCAAAGACGACACCAGATTTAACCACATTTCAAATTTTTCCTACTAGTTTCTTGAGATTGAAAAGCAGAATTCTCTAGTTATTCTATCATGATTGAGTTGTTGTCCTTGCACTGTCATATTCTGCCTTTCATTTTTATTTCTTGTTATGTATGTTATACAGGTAGTCCCAGTGGTGAGTTGCCCCACGTTTGGACCGGTTTGCAAGAACTGATAGTAAAACTGGCGGGAGGCCCCACCCACTGCCCCGGATGTCATCATCGGCAATGTGCGCATGCGCAGAAGAAAGGCGTGTGCACGATCCCATTGCAAACCAATAGTTAAGGCAAGTATGACCCACCCCTGGGTAGTCCTCAATGTATGACCAAAACTGAGTCCAAAATGCATGTTGCTAAGTGAGAAATTTGTTAAGTGAGTTTTGCCCCATTTTATGACTTTTCCTACCACATTTGTTAAGTGAATCGCTGCAGTGGTTAGGTTTTAGGTTTAGGTTTTATTAGATTTATATACCGCTCTTCTCCCGAAGGACTCAGGGCGGTGTACAGCCATGATAAAAACAGTGAACCATACAACATTAAAACCCATTTAAAACTGAATTAAACAGATTTGGCTATCTTCATTAAAACCCATAATTTAAAATACCCCATCCCAATTTTTTTTATTCAGCCAGGCCAGCCTGCTAAAATAACAGGGTCTTAAGGGCCCGGCGAAATGTACAGAGGTCGGGAATCATTCATATCCCAGGGCATAGTTCATTCCAGAGGGCGACTGCCCCCACAGAGCAGGCTCTCCCCCTGGGGGTCGCTAGCCTACTTTGTTTGGCTGACAGCACCATGAGGAGCCCCTCTCTGTGGGAGCATATTGATCAGTGGGAGGCTATTGGTGGCAGAAGGCAGTTCTGTAGATATCTGGGCCCTAAGCCATGGAGTGCTTTAAAGGTGGTAACCAACACCTTGAACCGCACCCGGAAGACCACTGGGAGCCAATGCAGCTCTCACAACAGAGATGTCACATGGGTGTGCCAAGTCGTACCCATAATCACCTGTGCGGCCACATTCTGGACCAGTTGGAGCCTCCGGATGCTCTTCAAGGGGATCCCCATGTAGAGAGTGTTACAGTAGTCCAGATGGACATGACGAGGGCACGAGTGACCATGCACAGGGTGTCCCAGTCCAGAAAGGGATGCAACTGGTGTATCAGGTGAACCTGATAAAAAGCCCCCCTGGCCGTAGCTGTCATATGTTTTTCTAAGGACAGCCATGCATCCAGGAGGACACCCAGATTGCAAGCCCTCTCCGAGGGGGCCAATGTTTCATCCCCAATAGCCAGTGATGGAACAAGCTGGCTATACCGGGATGCTGGGAGCCATAGCCACTCAGTTTTGGAGGGGTTGAGTCTGAGCCTGTTTCTCCCCATCCAGATCCGCATGACCTCCAGACAATGGGACATCACGTCAAGGGCAACATTGGGGTGGTCTGGGGTGGAGATGTACAGCTGAGTATCATCAGCATATAGATGACACTCCACCCCAAAACCATGGATGATCTCTCCCAGCGGCTTCACATAAATGTTGAGCAACAGGGGCGAGAGAACTGACCCTTGTGGTACCCCATAGATAAGGTGCCTTGAGGTCGATCTCTGTTCCCCTGCCAACACAGACTGCATCTGTCCAGAGAGGAAGGAAGAGAACCACTGCAATATGGTGCCCCCCACTCCTAACCCCTCCATGATACCATGGTGAATGGACCAATAGGACTAGGACAGAGGAGCTGAAAGGTCCAATAGGACTAGGACAGAGGAGCAACCCCTGTCCCGAGCCCTCCAGAGATCATCAACCAATGCAACCAATGCCATTTCCATGCTGTATCCTGGCCTGAAGCCCGACTGGAACGGATCCAGATAGACTGCTTCATCCAGGTACCGGGGAAGCTGCTGTGCCATCACATTCTCAACAACCTTCACTACAAAGCGAACGTTGGAGACTGGATGATAGTTCACTAATATAGCTGGGTCCAGAGAGGACTTCTTGAGGAGGGGCCTCACCACCACCTCTTTCAGGGCAGAGGGGAGGACACCCTCTCTCAAAGAAGTGTTTATAATCTTCTGGAGCCAGCCTCGTGTAACCTCCTGGGAGGCCAGCACCAACCAAGAGGGACACGGGTCCAATAAACATGTGGCAGAGCTCAACCTACCCAGAATCCTGCCCATGTCCTCGGGAGCCAGAGAGTCAAACTCCTCCCAGAGGGTTAAATCAGTAACACGGTTACTGAACAAATCTGGTTTCCTCGTTAATTTGGCTTGTCAGAAGGTTGCAAAATGTGTTCACATGACCCTAGGACACTGCAACCGTCATAAATAGGGATCAGTTCAGGGGTGAAATGCTCCCGGTTCAGACCGGATTGCCCGATCCAGTAGTGATGGTGGCGAGTGGTTTGATGAACCGGTAGCAAAAATCCCTGCGCCCCCACCATGCCGCATGATCATCAGAGGCTTTTTTTTTACTTTTAAAAGCATTTTAAAAGTCACTTTTTTCAGCCTCGTTGTAACTTTGAACCATCAATAAATGAACTGTTGTAAGTCGAGGACTACCTGTAAATGTACATACTTGTGAATTATTGCATGTCTGTGAGGCTGTTTGAGTACATGTCCTGACAGACACATAAAACTGCTTTTTAAGTTGTATTATCTTTCTTGGCCTTATAGCTGCAGTACATTTTTTAAAAAAATTGAATTAAAAGTAGTGTTGTGTCCTCCATCAGCCTTGCATTCATGCCAAAGCAAGAAAGTCAAAAATAATTCCTTTCAATAAGAGCGCATAGAAATAGTCAGAGAAGGAGAACCACCCAACTGTATTTTAGCAAGATGCAAATTCTTTTGATCTAGGATTCCTCTCCCGATGACTTTTTTATTATTTATTTATTTATTTATTTATTTATTTATTTATTTATTTATTTATTTATTTATTTATTTATTTATTTATTTATTTATTTATTTATTTATTTATTTATATTTTATTTGGCTTATATGCCGCCCTATCTCCAACGGACTCAGGGCAGCTCACAATAATAAAATTCACAAAGCCATAGTACAAAGTTAAAATCTGATTAGACCAACTAAAATGTAAAAATCTATAAAGCCCCATCAGTCCAGGTTGGAGAACTTAAATAACCAAGTTTTTAGTTCGCGGCGGAAGGTGTGAAGGTCAGGCACCAACCGGAGCTCCAAGGGGAGTCGATTCCAGAGGGTGGGCGCACCCACAGAGAAGGCTCTACCCCTGGGGGCAACCAGTCGACACTGTCTAGCTGATGGCACCCTGAGCAGCCTCTCTATGGGCGCAAACTGGGCGATGGTATATCGTGGCTGGCTGCAGGTGATCCGCCAAATATCCTGGGCCTAAGCCATGTAGGGCCTTATAGGTCATCACCAGCACCTTGAATCTCATCTGGAGATTTTTAAAATGCACAATTCCCTCAGGTTCTGCTTCCTTGATAATGGAGACTGTTTGGAGACTGCTTCCTTGATAATGGACACAAGTCTTTGTGTTCAGACTTTACATCTTTAGAGGTACAAAAACTCAGGAACAAAGATAGAAGTCATGTCTTCCTGAAAATCTAAGATCAACAGAAAAACCGTGCGTAAATCCAACTGTTAGGGGTGTGGACATCCTGCATCAGGAAAATGGGTTCTGTACAAGAAGATCTATTTATTTATTTATTTATTTGTTCAACTTGTATGCCGCTTTTCTTCGAAGACTCAAGGCGGCTTACAATGCATTTAAAAACCATATATAAAAACATTAAAAATTAAAACATTGAAAACAATTAAAACCCATTTACACCATTCATGGCCAGATCTTGCCAGATTGCAACAGCGAGATCAACGGCCCCGTGCCTGCTGGAAAAGCCAGTTCTTCACTGCTTTTTGGAAGGCCAATAGGGTGGGGATGGTCCGGATCTCAAGAGGTAACTTTTCGTTATTTTTTTTTAATTATAATAATTATAATTATTTATATTTTTTTTATTTTTTATTATTTATATATATATATTTATAATTATATGATTATATAATTTATATAATTATAATTAATTATAATAATTCCGTTGGGCAACAGACCAAAATGGCAGCTCTGCAGTGAACCCTGAGCTTAGGGAGGCGATGTTTGGCATTTTCAGGGGTGTCGGGGGTCAGTTAACCATCTTTTGACCCCCGTCCCAGCGAGCCGAGGTGTTGCCAGCTCAATAGAGCCATGGATGGAGCCTGAGGAACAACTGATTGTCGGGAAGAAAGTTAGAGAACAGTATGGAGAACGCCACAATTGAGGCCCAACTGTCAGGGCCTAGATGGCTGCCAGGGCAACAATGGTGCTGGCAGGAGTGCTGAGACAGCTGGAGGGCGGTGGCATTACCTGGAGGCCTGGCTGTGAAGACGCCCCGTTTTTGATGGAGAAAAGGGCAGCATTACAAATGTTAGGATCCCTCAATCTTGAGGGATCTGGACACTCCCCCTTTTTTTCTGAAACATGGGAGGGGGCTTAACAACTTAATGGGCTGAATGGCCTGAAGATCAAGGTCATGGAGAAGGGACTGAGGATTGTTAGCTGGGTGATGACAGTTGGTTTCCCCCCCCTGACTGTTCCTCCCCCCCTTATTAGACTTAGGCCTAATATGACCACTCAGCATAAATTTACAGCTATTGATTGATCTGCAGCCTTATTTGACCATTATTTGACCATCTTGTCCTCCCTGGATTACCCGGATTATTCAATCATTTATTCCATCCTATGACTACACCTTGTTTTTTTTTCTGAACTAAGCCTCAGCTATTGCTGGTGTCAGGATGGGAGGAGACACAGACACCGAAAGTCTTGAACTATCGTGGGACGAACCATCTTCTTGTTTGATGTTATGACTCTGGTTTGGTCACCGTGAGAGGGCGGCCTTTGAGACTTTTTCCCACCATTGAATAGACTTATTATAATCACAAGACTTCCCATTGTTGTGAGAGGGCGATGATGTTCTGATGTTTTTAGCATATTGTCTTCTCTTTAACATCTTTTCCTCCCTTATTTAATCTACCTGTTTTTAACCATCTCTAACACCCTTTAGAAGAAAATGATCCTTCATCACTCTCAGCTCGTTGCTATTCTTCAATGTATTCAACTGCGGAGCTCCTTGCACTGCGAGACTCCCCCCTCTCGCAGGTTTGGCCCTCTCAACTATCGAGGGCTGCCCTTAATGATGGGTTTTGGAACCCTGAGAGGTGGTATGCTAAAAAACGGAAGCTATGGGGTTTTTTAAATAAATTTTTAGATCCAATTTTAAGGGGATCTGGGAGGAGGGTGGTTTTTAATAACAAAAATGAGACTGGGGGGTCTCTTAAGGTTCAGCAGGCATGCCATGCTGACAGTCCCGATGGGTTGGGGGGGTTGGGAGTCGTGGGGGATGCTCAGAGGAGGGTGGGACATTCTATACCTGTGATGGTGGGAAGGGGCAGAAGAAATCAAAGTAGGAGGGGGGAGCATCACACCAGAAGCATTCGGATGGTGGCTTGCTCCCATACCTCCTCCTCACCCTGCTTTCCTGGGGATATGAGAGCGAGGGAACCTGGACTCCGTCTGGTGTATTTGAATGCCAGGTCCGTGATGAATAAGGCCCTCCTCATACGAGACCTTATTGATGAGGAGGGTGCGGACCTGGCCTGTATCATGGAGACCTGGTTGGGGCAAGAGGGGGGAATCCCTCTCTCTGACTTATGCCCCCCAGGCTTTTGTGTTCTGCACCAGCCGCGATGCCAGGGAAGGGGCGGGGGGGTGGCAGTGGTTGTCAGGGAGGGTCTGAGTCATAAGGAGGTCACTGTCCCTCAGATAGGCGGGTGTGAGTCTCTTCTATTAAAGTGGGACCCTGGAGTTCAGTCGGGCTTGTTGGTCACATACCTATCTCCCAGCTATGTTGCCACAGCCCTGCCTGCACTGCTCGATGTCTTGACTGAAGTAGCACTTGAACTCCCCAGCCTTGTGGTTGTGGGAGATTTTAATCTGCCTTTGATCGGTGAGTCATCTGAGACAGTCCGGGAGTTCATGGCCTCCATGACAGCCATGGACCTGACTCAGGTTATTCAGGGCCCAACTCATAGGGGAGGACACACACTCGACCTGGTTTTTCTCTCTGGGCAGTGGATAAATGGTCATGGTAGGGGGGAACTTTCCATCACTCCCCTGTCATGGACTGACCATTCCCTCCTTAGACTGGACTTTCAATCTGTCAGCCCTTGCCGCATGGAGATGGAACCCATAAAATGGTTCCGCCCCAGGCGCCTGATGGACCCAGAAAGGTTCTTAAAGGAGCTTGGGACATTCCCCACCTCTCAATCCTGCAATTCAGCTGAGGCTCTAGTGGCATCCTGGGAACGGTCGGCTACTGACGCCTTAGACAGAATTGCACCTTTGCGGCCTCTAACCCGCCACAGATCCCGGGTCTCTCCTTGGTTTTCCATGGAGTTCCGGGAAATGAAACGTCGGAAAAGACGTCTAGAGGAATGTTGGAGGTCCTCCCGATCTGAATCTGACCGAACACAGTTAAGAACCCATATTAGGTCTTATCTAGTGGCAATGGAAGCGACGAAATGAGATTACTTCGCCGCCCTCATTGCATCTGCAGAAAACTGCCCAGCGGCCCTGTTTCGTGTGACCCGCTCCCTCCTCAATCAGGGAATGAGGGAAGACCCTTTACAGGGCAGAGCTGAGGATTTTGTACAGTTTCTGCATGATAAAATCGCTCAGATCCGGATCGGATTGGACTCTGACTGGACAGAATCCAATCGGGAGACTAGGGTGGGTCTTGAGAACAATATCTGGATTGAGTTTGACCCTGTTTCTGTCAAGGAAGTGGACAGGATTATGGGCAAATTTAGTTCCTCTACTTGCTTATTGGACCCTTGTCCCTCCTGGTTGGTTTCGGCTGCCAGGGAGGTGACTAGAGATTGGATCCAGGCAATTGTCAATGCTTCGTTGAGAGAGGGGAACTTCCCCGCCTCTCTTAAGGAGGCGGTGGTTCGACCTCTTCTCAAGAAGCCTTCCCTGGATCCAGATTCACTTAATAACTATCATCCCGTCTCCAACCTTTGCTTCATCGCAAAGATTGTTGAGACTGTAGTGGCGCAACAGCTCCCACAGTTCCTGGAGGAAACGGAATACCTTGACCCGTACCAATCGGGCTTCCGACGCAGACACAGCACGGAAACAGCATTGGTCGCTCTGGTGATTGATCTCTGGCGGGCTCGGGATGGTGGTTGTTCCTCCATCCTGGTCCTACTTGACCTCTCAGCGGCTTTTGATACCATCGACCATGGTATCCTACTGCAGCGACTTGAGGGGTTGGGAGTGGGAGGCACTGTCTTACAGTGGTTCTCCTCCTACCTCTCGGGTCACTTACAGTTTGTATGGGCAGGAGGGCAGAGATCCACCCCGAGGCCCCTAAATTGTGGGGTGCCTCAGGGGTCGGTTCTCTCCCCCCTGCTCTTTAACATCTATATGAAGCCACTGGGTGAGATCATTCGTGGCTTTGGGGTGAGATATCATCAATATGCTGATGATACCCAATTATATATCTCCACCCCAGACCACCCCAGAGATGCCCTTTCCGTGATGTCCTGTTGCCTGGAGGCGGTACGAGCCTGGATGGGTAGAAACAGACTCAAACTCAATCCCTCCAAGACTGAGTGGCTGTAGATGCCGGCATCTCGGATTTCAGAAACCCCATCACTTTTGATGGATGGAGAAGAACTTGCCCCCGTTGATAGGGCTCGCAACTTGGGTGTCCTCCTGGATGCTTGGTTGTCCCTAGAAGACCATCTAATGGCTGTGACCAGGGGGGCCTTCTCACAGCTTTGCCTGGTGCGCCAGTTGCGCCCTTTCCTGGACCGAGATGACCTTCACACAGTCACTCATGCCCTGGTTACTTCCCGCTTGGATTACTGCAATTCCCTCTACATGGGCCTGCCCCTGAGATGCACCCAGAGACTCCAGCTGATCAAGAATGCAGCCGCACGGGTTGTTACAGGAGCCCCTCGTTACTCCCATATAACACCCCTCCTGCGTCAGCTGCACTGGTTACCAGTGGTTCTCCGGGTCCGCTTCAAGGTACTAGTTCTCACCTATAAGGCCCTACATGATTTAGGTCCAGGATATTTACAGGACCTTCTCCTGCCTGCTTCCTACCGTCCTGTTCGCTCACATAGAGCTGCTCTCCTCAGGGTCCCGACGGCAAGCCAATGTCATCTAGCAGTGCCCAGGGGTAGGGCATTCTCTGTGGGTGCTCCCACCCTCTGGAATGAATTACCTACCGAGCTCCGGACAGCTCTTGATCTCCGCTCCTTTCGTCGGGAGCTGAAGACTTGGCTGTTCAAGCAAATAGGCTGACTCTGATTCTGGGTTTATTATTTATCATTAATTAGCTATTTGATTTAAAATACGATTTTATTGTACATGTTTCTTAACTTGTGTTAGCCACCCTGAGTCCTTCGGGAGAAGGGCAGCATATAAATACATGTAATAAATAAATAATAAATAAATAAATAACTGGTTCCAGAGAGCTGGGGCAACCACAGAGAAGGCCCTCCCCAGCAGGCCCACCAGCCGGCACTGTTTAGCTGATGGGACCCGGAGGAGACCAACTCTGTGGGATCTTACCAGTTGCTGGGAGCTATGCGGTAGAAGGCGGTCTCAAAGATAACCTGGCACTGATCTTATCCAAGAATCTGGAAATTCTTGGATAAGATCAGTTCTTCTCTGGTGTAAGGTAGAAGAATCTGGCTCTGGCCTTGAGAAGGGGATAAAAGACGTGAACACTTGTGTAAATCTGAGAAAGTAGAAAGTGTGGGAACAACATTTTGTTGCCAATCTAAAGAGACCATGAAGGAGGATGAATAGACTTTCAATATATCCTCCAAATAAAATAGCATTTTTGAAATCCCAGTGGCGTCTGATCTGACCTTGCTTGACTGGCTGCCTGGCAAAGATCAAGGCAAGTTAGTCCCCAGAAGAGAAGAGTGCCTTTGATACCTCCCCCGCATATCTCCCCCACCCTGTACAGGAACCAGATTCTCTTGACAGGAAGAGCTATTTGATAAGGAAGCTATGGACTCTGCTCTTCTCCATTCTTCCTTCCAGTAACCTTAAAGAAAGAGAAAAGAGATAAAGAAAATGAATTTCATCTCCATGATAAACAAGACTGATCATCCACTGAAAAATGTGGCATAAGATAACCTTTTATTTATATTTTTTTAAAAATGATCTTGAGGTGAATTTAAAGTAGAGAAGACCTCCGGCTGTTGGAGAGAATGGGATGATCTTGAATCAGTTGCCTTGCAGATCCTCACTTCGATCTACCCACTTGGCTGGCGACATTTCAGCAACACCTTAAAGCGAGATGGGGATTGTGTAACCCCAAAATGTGGTGTGAAATCTGGAGCTTGGGATTTGTCTGGCCACAATAGCTGGAAGTTTCTGAGAATGCTGGTGAAGATAAGAAAGAGCTCCATCCGAGCCAAGTTTTCCCCTAAGCAGACTCTCGGTCCTGAAAAGGCAAAGTGAAGAACAAAGAGAGAAGTCAATCAGATTGCTGAAGGCTGGCAATCAATTGAAACTGTTGAACCTGTTTCTTTCTCGAAACTATGTCTCATGAGATTTCCAAAGTTGATAACAGTTCTTTTGCATTCTTTTCTTCTCTAAAAGATTTATCTTCTAGGCCTCTATGAAGCACACCTCATATGATTTAGACTTTAAAAAGAAGCTGAGACTCTGGAAAGAGTGCAGAAAAGAGCAACAAAGATGATTAAGGACCTGGAAGTTAAAATCTATGAAGAAGAGTTGCAGGTATTGGGCATGTCTATTCCAATGAAAAGAAGGAGTAGGGTGGACATGATAGCAGTGCTCTAAAATTTGAAGGGCTATCACAAAAAAGAGGGGGTCAAACTATTCTCCAAAGCACTAAAAGGTAAGACAAGAAACAATGGATAGAAACTAATCAAGGAGAAAAGCAACCTAGAACTAAGGAGAAATTTCATAACAGTGAGGACAATTAACAACCAGTGGAATGGCTTGCCTTGAGAAGTTGTGGATGCTTCATCACTGGAGGTTTTTAAGAAGAGACTGGACAATGACTTGTCTTTGGTATAGGGTATAGGGTCTCCTGCTTGAGTACACCTTTTATGGTCCAGGACCAGGTGTTCTGGAATGACCATATTCAACATGATTACCTGTGTTTCTTTTAAACCCCATTTTCCTATAGGATGCTGAATTATAAGCTGCGCCCAAGAGCTGACTTTCACAACTCTCTAAAGAAAGGTTTCCACTAAAAGTATGTGTGTATGTGAGAGAGAGAGAGAGAGAGGGAGGGAGGGAGAGAGAGAGAGAGAGAAATACAGAGAGAATAATTCACCTGCTGAAAATGCCAAAAAGGCTTCCGGTTTCACAAACTCTCCCTCTTCATTCAGGAAGTTAGAGGGGTTGAACTCATGTGGGAACTTCCACTGGGATTCATCAAGATGGGCAGACTGGATATTGACAAAAACCATGGTGTCCTCCAAAAGACAAGCACAGAACAAAGGCATTGGACTACAAGTTTATGGCGCTTCCATAAAATGAGATTCAAAAGGAAGACTCCCACTGATCTCAACCTCTTGCTTTTTCTTGCTCTTAGATACAAACACAGCCGCCTCAGGTGAGGAAGGCCCAGGTAGACATATGCCAATTCACCCACCCTTCACTTCATGTAAAGCAATTCAAGGTTTCTGCTTTCACCTTGGGAATTTTATATCCAAAAAGCTGTGCATCTTTAATGGGTGCATGAGGTAGTCCAAATGGAGCAACATTTGAAACGCGTTGGATTTCATGAATGACAGCGTTTGTATAGGGCAATTTTTCTCTGTCTTCATATTTCAGGATTGCCTTGTTTCCTAGAACTGTGTCTATTTCCTTCCAGCATTTTTCTGAGGAACAAATAGCTTGGTTACCTTCTGGGAAATATTTCATTGACTTTAAGTAGACAATCAATGGTTTGTTTTCCAAGCAGGTACCCACCAAAAGTGAGGAGAATGAAGCTGATTGAGTTTCCAGCCATGATAATTCAGGAACCTTCCTCATTTTGCATAATAAGTGAAGTTGTTATTTTTGTAGGTGAAGAACCTTACTTCACAATTCTTTACCTTGGATCTCTGGAAAGGCCATCGAATAGAGCAACATCCACTGCAGCGTTGACGCCATTGTCTCTGTTCCAGCCACATAGAGGTTAGACAGTAAGATTAGTAGTTGGTCTTCCTCAAAACTTGACCCTTTCCTCTCTGGCTTTTGTGAGTTAAAACAAAGAATGTTATTACAATCAAATGGAAAAAGGACCTTCTCCCACTCTTTAATTCAGCTGATAACTCCAATTTAAAAGCAGGAATTCATTCTGAAAAATAGGACTCAAAATGGAAAGGAAGTAGGGAGATGGGAAACAAGCACGTTCTGGGGAGAACACACCATAATAGAGTTTGGGGAGAGGATGCGGGTTCCCTAGAGCAGGGACCCCCAATCTTTTGGGCACCAGGGATTGGTTCTGTAGAGAGAGGTTTTTCTGTGGAATAGAGGAGGTGAGGTTTCATGTGCTGCCTGCATCCCACAGATGGGGCTTTGCTTGTTTGCATGGCACTAGAGCAAGGGTCCCCAACCTTTTGGACCTCAGGGACCACTAAATTCATAATTTTAAATCCCACAGACCACTAATATGATCTGCCTAATGACCGACTGGGTGGGTGTGGCTAGGTGGCCATGTGACTGGGTGGGTGTGGTCAACTCGGGGTCAGTCATGTTGAGGGGCACCTTGCAGGCCTTTACTCGCCCCTCTCCTCCCGCTCCCAGCCCCTCCTCGCCTGCCTGCCCAGGCTCCTTAGGGCCCCAACAGGAAGCAGTTGTTGGAGCTAAGCAGCCACCATGAGAAAGAGTTGGCAAAAGAGATCATTTCAAATTGGATCTGACTGAGAAGGAGGCTCAGCAGAAGCACCTCACTGAGGACTAGGAGCATAGGCTTTCCAAGCAGAGGCAAGATCTGTGGGAATGCAAGGCCAGGTACCAGTGCCTGGAGGCTCAGAGGGCTAAGATGGTCAGCCAGTTCCAGACCATGATTCAGTCCCACTGGAACAAGGCCCTCTGGCTCTTCGCCACCAGCAGTACTTCCCTCCAGCCTTTGCCCAAAGCCCCACACCAGGAGGCTGAAGCAGACCCCAAGTCGGAATTTCTTCCCCCCTCCGACCTGCTCAAAAAGACCCCAAAGGGGGAGACTCTCTGCAGCAAAAACAAATGTTCATTGCACGTATTGCACCAGCCATAGTTTGAAGACCCCTGATTGAGTGCAATATAATATGCACTAAATATGATCCATGGACCACCAGTTGGTGACCACAGTCACCCTGAGCTGGCAAAAGGTCCTTTCCTCCCAGTCCTGATGGAAAGATCTACCCTAAGGTGGTTGAGTCTCCACAACTTGCAAAGCAAAAGGACATCACTTCATTTACACAATGCGTCACCCAGGCAGAAAGTAGACTTGACACAACATCTAGAAAAATTACTATCAAGGTCTTCGTGATATTTTCAGGATGTGTAAGGTCAGAAAAATAGCTCCAAGGAGAGGAAAAGAAATCATTGTAAATTCAAGCAGAAGAGACTGAGGAATCTACCTTCTGCGTTTCTTCTAAATATGCATCAATGAAATCTCGAGGTTCTCCTGGAATCAAGGTCGCCTTGTGCTCCTCTATCTCTTCTTGATGGAAAGCTTGTATTTTCTTTGTAAGTGTGAATAATTCCTGATGGGGCAGTGGGAGGCTTCGCACTAAGGGCATCTCATTGTAAAGCTACCAGCAAAGAGAAGAAAAACTAACACTGATTAACTTGATCTAGATCAATAAAGCCTCCTTTGTAGGCTAAAAGAAGCAGGAAAAGAAACCCCTTATAACATCTTTTATTTACAATTTGATAGGGACTCAAATGCCCCAATCAGATAAAATTCCAAAAAATGTCACAGTGAGGTAAAATTTGCCCTGATTAAATTTGGATAGCTGCTGTTTTTGACAATTAACTCACACAGAAGCTTCCCCACACTTCCCATAATTCTGATGAGAAATTATTCTAATTATAAGGAAAATTGGCTGTTCTAGTTGCTAAGAAAACCAGGCAGTTTCCAAAATAGATGAGACATGAAAACTCAAATTCCCACTATCTAATTGCACATTTATTTTGACTATTCTATTGGATTCTTGTTAAGGATACCAAGGCCCAGGGTCCTGCTATTATTCGGGAATTTTGATGTATCATATCCAGCAGAGTTTTGAGGAAGCTGTTATCATATTCAAAATGTTTTCCAAATAATATGGTAGACATTATGTTGGCAACTGCAGCATCCAGAAACCCAAAAGGATCAAAAGGCACATCTGTCAAAGAAAAGAAATTAGTCCTAACAGTAAAGAATGCAATGATGAAGCATTTGAAGCAAACCTCTTTAACACATTCTTCGGCTCAGTCTTTGTTAAGACTATGCCCAGCATTCCCTAGTCGTACTACTAATGACTACAACAATCTAACACAAATAGATTTCACAGAAAATAATGTTGAAAAGGCACTACATAGACTGAAACCATCTCTATCTATTGGACCTGATGGAGTATGTGCATACTTCCTAAAAAAGCTTTCCACTGCAATAGCAGAACCCCTAAGCATAATCTTTGAAAAATATTTCAGGACCAGCTCCCTACCCAACCAATGGTTACTAGCCATGGTCATCCCTATCTTCAAAAGGGAGACCCCAGCCTAGTCGAAATTTACAGACCAATCTCTTTATGCTGCATCACCTGCAAAGTCATAGAAGCAATCATCAACCAATCCATTACCCTCCACCTAGAAAAAACAACTTACTCTTTAACAAACAATTTGGATTCAGAAAACAATTATCCTATAATCTACAACTTCTACACTGCAAAAACATATGGGCTACAAATCTTGATCAGGGCAAAGCAATAGATGCAATTTGCATAGACTTCTGGAAAGCCTTTGATTCAGTGGTACATGACAAATTACTTCTAAAACTAAAATCCGATGGCATCTCCGAACCCCTCCATAATTGGATAACTGCATTTCCATCAAACAGACAACAAGTGGTCCAATAGGAAGTGCCTATCAAATCCTGCACCTGTTAATAGTGGGGTCCCACAAGGCAGGTTCTAGGACCAACACTCTTCATACTATACATAAATGACCTTTGTGATCATATTATAAGTAACTGTATTCTCTTCATCGATGATGTTTTTTTTTTAAAAAAAAATTGATTTATATGCCGCCCTTCTCCGGAGACTCAGGGCGGCTTACAATGCATTAAGCAATAGCCTTCATACTTTTGTATATTTATACAAAGTCAGCTTATTGCCCCCACAAACTGGGTCCTCAATTTACCCACCTTAGAAAGGATGGAAGCAGTCGACCTTGAATCTGGGGAATTTCAAACTGGTGTAATTGCAGGCAGCTGGATGTTAAATGCTGCCTTTAGTAGGAGGCATTAGCCTCCTATGCCACTCAGGCTCTATTTAACATACCAACAATTCTGCTACCCTTCAAAAAGACCTTGACTTTGTGTTGGAATGGTCAACACATTGGCCACATTGGCCACTGAGTGGATATGACCTTGTAGATGACCCTCACTCTGTCAAGGACCTTGGAATACTCACATCAAACGATCTAAGTGCCAAAGCCCACAGTAACAACATTGCCAAAAAGGCATTTAGGGAATGCCAATGTTGGTGTTCTTCTGATTTTGCCCCCTAAGAACCTTTACTGTTTGCAGAGGCATAATCAGAAAAACACGAAGTCAGAGATTTTGGTTCTCTGATCAGCTCACCATGAACTTGGGCAAAAGAACCACAAAGGTCAAATGGCCTCTGCTATTTTCAATCTTTTTCTAACAAACAAAAAACTTGCTAAAAGCTAAAACTATCTACAACTAAACGTTTTAGCCCCACCAGGTAGCGTAGATCATTAGGAGAAACAGGTATATGAGCTCTGTCTAAGGTACAACTGAAAAGACTCCTTGAGGATTGTCAATGCAGAGATTATGTCTATGATATTATTATTACCATATTTTTCGGAGTATAAGGTGGACTTCCCCCTCCCCGAAAGAGGGCGGAAATGTTGGTGCATCTTATACTCCGAATACAGGCAGTGTTGGCCTACCGTAGCCCCGCCCTGCTCATCCCATTTTTGGAATGACAATCCCCCAACCATCTCATCATGTCCCAGGAGAGCTTACTCATGTTTTCAGTGAATGCTTGAATCAAACAAGTGGCCTCCTCCAGGATCTTTTCTTCCATTGATTTTCTGCCCACTCCAAAATTTCTGAGAAGCATCCCTGAAAACCTTCTTTGCTCCTTCCATACTTCTCCATATGTTAACGTCAGTAAACCTTAAAAAAAAAGGAAAATCATCCTGGACTGAATAGCCCTTATTTTGCTTATCAGTAAAAATTTGGGTGTTTTTTTTAAAAAAATAATGGTGTATTTTCAAAAACAGCAGTACATGTAAATGAACAGAGAATTATGAAATGATATAATTCAGGGGTGAAATATAAAATTTTTCTCTACCGGTTCTGTGGGCTTGGTGGGGGGAGGTGTCCTGTGACTGAGTGGGCATGGCCAACTCGATGTCACTCACAGCCACGCCCACTCAGTCACAAGAGCCCCTCCCACCAAGCCACGCCCACAGAACCCAGTAGGAAAACTTTTTAAATTTCTATTCTGCCACCCACTCACCACCGGCTCTCTCTTTGCTTTGGGTTGGGGGCCAGGGCCCAGGGATGCGCCACACCCTGGGGCCCTGGAACCACCGCCTGCTCACTGCCTGCCTCAACCAGGTTGCGGAATGCACCATTCCCCAATACCAGCCTTGCCCCAGAGCCGCTGCCTGCTCTCTCATCACCAAGCAGCATGTCCTTACCTTTCTCCCGTGGCTCTGCCCACCCACCCACCCACCCCATTCCCCGGAGTTGTGGAATGGACCATTCCCCAATTCCAGCCTTGCCGTGGAACCGCTGCCTACTCGCCCTTCACCACGTGGTATATCCTACTGCTCACCTTTCTCCCGCGACTGGCTGTCAGGGAAGGCAAGCGCCCGAAAGTTACTGGAGTCACTCTCCTTCTTGAATGAGCCGCTCTTTTCCATGCGCTGGCTGAGCAAGCGCACACCCAATCTGCTGCTGATGAGAGAATTAAATAAACAGTGTGCGCTTGCGCAGCTGGCTCATGGAACAGAGTGGCAATGGTGGCGGCTCATTCAAGAAGGAGAGTGAGTTTCTAGAAATATATTAATATTTATAGGTTTACTGTTTTACTTTTTGGTTTAGTTATTGGGTTTCTATTGTTTGTTTGTTTTTTTTACTTTTTTTTCCTTTCTCTTCCTTTCCTTCTTTCTCTTCTTTTTTCGAAATTTTTTCAATTTAGAATTTGAATACTTAATAACTTTTTTCTATTTCTCTTGTTTTAAATTTTGTCCTTTAAAATTTGTAGCGGAAGTCAGGGGGGATGGGGAGGGAAGGGGTTGGGGTTGAGGGAGGTAATGGGAGGGGTTGGGAAGGGGGGATTGGGGAGGGGAGGCGAAAATGAAAAATTTTTGTATTGTAAAACTTTTTCAATAAAAAAAAAAAAAGAAGAAGAAGAAGGAGAGTGAGCGACTCCGGTAACTTTCAGGTGCTTGCCTTCCCTGACAACCAGCCGCGGGAGAAAGGTGAGCAGTAGGATACACCACGTGGCGAAGGGCGAGTAGGCAGTGACTCCGTGGCAAGGCCAGAGTTGGGGAATGATGTATTCCCCAACTCCGGGGAATGGGGTGGGTGGGCGGAGCCTCCAGCTGCCATTGCTACCGGTTCTCCAAACTACCGGCCATCATCGCTACCAGATCGGTTGATCCGGTCCGATCCGGTAGCATTTCACCCCTGATATAATTCATATTCAGCTAATAAAATGGAACTATGCCAAGGAAAATACATTGAGTAGGTTTTATTACAGTATAAGGGGAAAAAAGGTGTTTTTTTTTCAGCTGAATACCAAAGTTTCTACTATATTGTTATTGATAAATGTTGCAAAGAAAAAAGAAGAAGAAGGGAGCGAATTCTAACATTTAAAGAAACTATTCCTTCTCTTAGTAAAAACCTTGGGTCAGAAATCCAGAATGTAGAGGAAAAAAGATTATTGGCAGCTGAGTCACAGAACTGGTAACTTGAAGCCCTAGCAAGAACAAACAGGCATTTGAAAAAGACAAAAGTAAATTATATACAATTACCTTTCTTCCTAGTGAGGAAATCCATTATAGGAAATGATGGTCTCCCAGCAAATTCTGTGCCCTTTATCGTGAGAACCTCCTTTGCTGAAGGAAACCCATGAGTCAAGACTACAGGTGTTCTTCCAAGATAAAGACTGAAGACAGGACCATATTTTTTGGTCAGCTGAAATGAAGAAGCAATAGCACTTAGACTGATATACTGCTTCACAGTCCTTTACAGCCCTCTCTAAGCGGTTTACAGAGTCAGCCTATTGCCCCCAATAATCTGGGTCCTCATTTTACCGATCTCTGAAGAATGGAAAGCTGAGTCAACCTTCAGCAGGTCAGGACTGAACTGCTGGCAGTTGGAAGAATTAGCCTGCAATACTGCATTCTAACCACTATGCCACTGTGGCTCAATTGTCAGGATTGTCATCAAGGAGGCATCAGAAAATCAGTTGGGACCAAACACTGCAATGTTGCAATATAATGTGTCATCAAGGATGACCCTGAGGAATCTACCTGAGTTCCATCCAGCTCCATTCCTCAAAGGTTTATTTCTCCTTCTGAATTCATACATAGGTCTACAGGTAAACATGTTTATATGTTCAGTTTTAATGGAAGAACTGAACAAGAGAGGGATTTTGATCCCGTTTGGCAGAAGTGCAGAAGGTTTCATTTTGGCCAAGCATTTTTCTTCGAAGAAGGTTGGAAACAAACACTGCAGTGACACAATATCGAGGATGGCATCAGAGAGGATCTATAGCTCCTCCTCTAGGTCTAGAACTGGAGGGATTACAGATAGTTCTTGACTTACAATAGTTCAGTTAGTGACCACTCAAAGTTACAGCAGCACTGAAAAAAGTGACTTATGACCATGTTTCACAAAATTTGCAGCGTCCCCATGGTGATGTGATCGTAATTTGGACTCTTGGCAACTGATTCCTACTTATGATGGCTGCAGTGTCCCGGAGTTGTGTGATCATCTTTTGCCCCCTTCTGCAAAGCAAAGTCAATTCATTTAACCAGTGTCTCACTTAGCAATAGAACTGCTGGTCTCAATTGTGGACATAAGTCGAGGAATTTATTCTCCAAATTTGCGCACACACACACACACACACACACACACAATATCTTCCACAAAGTGGTTTATGTGCCTGCAGAAAGGGGAGAGTTAGGAGACGATGGGTGAACCAGGAGGGATTTTATCCAGAGGTTCCAGGGAGAGGGTTACTGAAATACTCTTGAGTGGATTGATAGACTGTCATAGAAGGATTGTGGTGGAGGAGAATCCTGGAAAGAGACACACCTATTCACTGCAGATGGACCTAAGGGCAACTTTTGAAGATGGGAACTTCATCTTGGAACTGAAGAACTGGTTTAGTTCTGCAGACTAAGCACTGTAATTAACATCCAGCTGTCTGCAATTACACCAGTTCAAATCTCCCCAGGCTCAAAGTTGACTCAGCCTTCCATCCTTTCCAAAGTACGTAAATTGAGGACCCAGTTTCTGGGGGCAATAAGCTGACTTTGTATAAATATACAAAAGTATGAAGGCTGTTGCTTAACGCATTGTAAGCCACCCTGAGTCTTAAGAGAAGGGCGGCATATAAATCAAATTTAAAAAAAAAAAAACCTTTCTGCTAACGTGAGAAAGTTCCAGTCAAGCATAATTCATACCCTTGTTTAACTCTAATGAAAGGGAAGGCTTTGAATCATGCTACATACCTAAGGGACATTAAGTAAAAATTCTGACTTTAGAAAAGAGTCTTACTTTACAGAATGAGAGGGTTTAAAATAGTAATTGTTGCTTTATTTCACTGGTGTCCCCTGCCCACCAACCCTTCCTTCGTTCTTTCTTTCCTCTGAGTTCTTTTGGTGAGAAGACCTGGCTGTTCAAGCAAATAGGCTGACTCTGATTCTGGGTTTTATTATTTATTATTAATTAGTTATTTGGTTTAAAATGGGATTTTATTGTACATGTTTCTTAACTTGTGTTCGGTGCCCTGAGTCCTTTGAGAGAAGGGCAGCATATAAATACATGTAATAATAATGATAATGATAATGAGAAGAAAAGAAGAAGAAGAAGAAGAAGAAGAAGAAGAAGAAGAAGAAGAAGAAGAAGAAGAAGAAGAAGAAGAAGAATTAATCTGATTAACTTAATTAAAACCTTACTTTAAAGCGTTTGCCAAATGAGTAATGCTTGAAAGCAATAAATCAGTTTTGCTATTTCACTTTTTCTTTGATGCTTGTTGGTGAAGGTTATAAAAAAGAGGGATGTGGGGGGGGGGACAGAGATAAATGCCTTTGCTGACTGTTTTTTTTTTAAATGAGCCTTGCTCAGAGACTATGGCCAACTTATATTTTTCAACCATGTCTGCTGTTCTTCTTCAGTTGCTAAATATGCCCGACTCTTCACAACCCCATGGAGTACAGCATGCCAGTCTACCCCATGCCCCAGTGTCTCCCTGAGTTGTCCAAATTCATGTTCATTGCCTCAATGACATTATCTAACCATCTTATCTTCTGCCATCCCCTTCTCCTTTCGTTTTCCATCTTTCCCGATATTAGGGTCTTCTCCAAGGAGTCCTCTCTTCTCATGTGATGGCCAAAGTGTTTGAGATCCAGCTTCAGGATCTGTCCTTCCAAAGGACAGTCAGGGTTGATTTCCTTTAGGATCAACTGAATTGATCTCCCTGCAGACCTAGGGGCTCTCAAGACGGTCACCTTTTAATAAACCTGCTAACAAGGCTCTATGAGAACCCACCTTGTTTGATGCAGAGCAAGGCAATCCCCCTTTTCCAAGAGATCAGTGACTCTGGCCCAGTTTTTTCAATGTACTGATAAATGGGTCACCAGCAGACATGGAGACTAGTTGGCCAATTTATATTTCTCAATCATGTCCGCTGTTGCTGTTCAGTCATTAAGTATATCTTGCAATCCCATAGACTACAGCAGGGTAGCCCCCACTCCCCCATCCTCCAGTTATCTCCTGAAATTTTCCCAAATTCATATTCATTGCATCGAGGAAACTATCTAACCATCTCATCCTCTTCTGTCCCCTTCTCCTTTCACCTTTCATCAAGGTCTTTTTCAAGGAGTCCTCTCTTCTCATGTGGTGGCCAAAATGTCTGAGCTTCAGCTTCTGGATCTCTCCTTCCAAAGAACATTTAGGTTGATTTCCTTTAGGATTGGCTGGTTTGACCTCCTTGCAGTCCAAGGGACTTTCTACACTTACAAATCACCTTTTAATATATCTGCTAACAAGGCTCTGTGAGAAGCTAGCTTGTTTAATCGCGAGCAGCTGCCCCGGGATAAGGCAGACCATGTGATTGCTTTCCAAAAGATCATTAGCTTTGACCCAATTTTGCTGACAGGGCAGAAACATGAAGAGAGAGCATAAGAAAAAAATTATTCCCTTTGCTAACTCTCACCTTTTGTCAAGAGTCCAAACAACTCTGTGTTGCAATGACAGTGTCCCACTAATACCTCTTTAAAGCCTTTTTAAAGGACAGAAGTCCCTTTGTTCAGCTCTGTCAGAACTTTGAACAGCCACGGAATGAATGGTCATTAACTGAGAACTACTTTAATAGATTTGTTTATCTACCTGTACTTGATTCTCCTATCCGTTTCATCTATTCTATTCTCTCACAGTATAAAACAAAATTGAAGGCAGGTGGAGGAGAGAGAAAAAAGAATAGGCCCATTTGGAGTTCTGCAAAACCGGAATCATAAACTATTCATTCATGCAGATAAACGACACCTTCCTTTAGACTTCTAGAACATCGAATTTCTCCAGCAGTTTTTGGAAAGTGAGTGTTTCATTCGGGAATTTGGAAGGAGAATCAAATTCGTATTAAAGAGCTAATGAATTGTTCAAAAGAAGTTCCATGCAATTAGGAATGAGGATTCCTCTGTATCAAACGGCAGCCGTTTTCATATCTCCATAAGGGTCTAAATATTTTTCTCCAAATCCTGGATGAAACAAAAATTGTGTCTCATGTAGATAAGTTAAGAGAAACACACAAACTCTTTCAGTTCTTTTTGCAGGAGCAAAAATGTCCGCAGATTCACTCTCTGAATTTTAACATGAGAATGGATAAAAAGCCTTACCTGATCCAGCTCCTTCAGAGGGAACCTCGTACTGAAATAAAGCAGATTCCCAATCAGGGGCAGCCTCCATGGTCCAGGGGGGATGTTGGCTCTTCCAGAACCAGAGGAAGAGGAGGGAAAGAACAATCAGCCAGCCGAAAACAGCCATGTTGATAAGAAGGAACACCTCGTTCTGCGTTGCTCTCCTGAGCCAAAGATTAAATCTCTAAAGTTAAGATAAGGGCACATGGTGTTCTGAAGCCAGATTTCGTAGCTTGGCAAGCAGAACATCCAGAGACAGAGGAATAGGAGGGAAAGAATGATCTGCCAGCTGAAAACAGCCATGTTAATAGCAGGAATATCTCATTCTGTCTTTCTCTCTAGCTATTGTACTTGGCAAACCTTTAAAGATAGGATAATGGGCACACGGTGTTCAGAAACCAGATTTCATAACTGGATTTGGCAAGCAGAAAATTAACATGAGGCACTTCAGGGGAAAATATTTTTTGCCCAATTAACAATGGCAGCAACATATAAGAAAAATTTGTATAAAATGTTTTACAGATGGCATTTGCCACTGGCGAGATTAGCAGAGAGTTTCAAAAACATGTCCACTAAATGTTGGAAATGTGGTGGACATGATCGTCAGAGGCTTTTTTTCCTTTTAAAAACATTTTTTCTACAACCTCTTCAGCTGAAGAGGTTGTAAAAAAATGCTTTTAAATGCCTCTGACGATCCCAGCTGAGCTGCACGATCATCGGAGGCTTTTTTTTAACTTTTAAAAGCATTTTTTCGGCTGGAGAGGTTGTAAAAAAAATGCTTTTAAAAGCCTCTGCTGATCAGGCAACTCAGCTGGGATCGTCAGAGTCATTTAAAAGCATTTTTTCTACAACCTCTTCAGCCAAAGTGGTTGTAGAAAAAATGTTTTTAAATGACTCTGACGATCCCAGTTGAGCTGCATGATCATCAGAGGCTTTTTTTTAACTTTTAAAAGCATTTTTTTGGCTGAAGAGGTTGTAGAAAAAATGTTTTTAAAAATAAAATAAAAAAGCCTCTGATGATTGTGCAGCTCAACTGGGCATGGGGGGGGGGGGCAAGGATTTTTGCTTCCGATTCACCGAACTACCTGCAACCATCGCTACCGGATCGGGCGATCCGGTCCGAACAGGGAGCATTTCACCCCTGCATCTGACAAGCCAAGTGTATGGGGAAGCCAGAATCACTCAACAACCAGATTACTAACTAAACATCTGCACTGATTCGCTTAACAACTATGACAAGAAAGGTCATAAAATGGGGCAAAACTCACTTAGCCAATGTCTCATTTAACAATGGAAATTTGGGGATCCATTGTGGTTGTACGTTGAGCACTGCCTGTAGTCAGAGAAGGCAAACCACCTAATCCTACTTTGGGTGAGATGGAAATTCCTGGTTCTTTTGACTTCGAGTTCCTCTTCTTAAAAGACTAAAAGAAAAAAAGCAGAGTTCTCTCAGGTTCTGATACCACAAGAATGGAGACCTTTTGGTTCCAAATAGTACAAGAAAGTTCATGCTCAGACTTATACCTTTAGTGGCACAAAAACACAGAAACAATTGGAACATAAACAGCTAAAATCACATCTGCCTGAACTTCTATGTGCCAGGCCTGGAAGCCATCTTTTGCATTGGGCCTTCAGACCTGCCATGTTTACTACTCTGGGAAAATGGGAGGGGGGATTGTATGGAGCCAGGGTGATATCTAGTCAAAATAACATTCCTTTCTCAGAGAGTCAAGGACATCTTGCCCTGCACCTGGAGGCCTGGAACTGGGAGGCATCTCCAGTCGGGACAGTGCATTGATTGGACCATGTGATGGACATGTGGGTGTTGAACTTTTCTTTGGGTGGGGAAAACCTGGAAACTTTCAGATTCAGGTTTTCCCAGATTTTTCCAATATGACATCTCTAATAAAATGTAACTTTGAAGAAACTCAAGCCTCGGAGGTTTATTTCATTGGGGGTGTTACTTGGAACCCTGACATTAACCTGAATCTCTTTTAAACAATTCACCAGCTCCCTGTCCGGGGTGCTGAGCCCTGAACACCGACCCGAAATCGAACAAGGTGAAGACTTAGAGAAGATTGTGCGGGGGAGGGGGGGAGATACTATGATCCACTGAAAGACACTGTGTAAATCCAAATTTTAGGATACTTAACATACAGGATAAGGAGTCAGTTTATCTAGCAATTCTGTAGAAGAAGATCTGGAGATTGTTGGACAACTTTAGTTCTCCTCTGGTACAAGGTAGAAGAATTTGGCTCTGGCCTTGAGAAGAAGATAAAAGATGTCAACGGTTATTGTAAATCTGAGAAAAGAGAAAGTGTGTGGGAATGATTCTTTGTTGTGCCTCAGAAGAGAAAATGAAAGGTTCCGAGAAACTTCCAATAATCCCACTGCTGCCTGCTTCTTATCCTGGCCTTGCTTGTCTGGTTGACTGGCAAAGACCAAGGCAGGTGAACTCCCAGAAGTCAAGAGTCCCTTTGACAATCTCCCCTGCACAGCTCACCCACTTCATGTGGGCCTTGGATTCTCATACCAGGAAGGAATTTGATAAACAAGCGATGCACTCTTCTCTTCTCCATTCTTCCTTCCAGTAATCTTAATGCTCAGGAAGGTAAGTCTATCTCAGCATCTACTTCTCTCTTATTATCACAGCACCATTGAGAGTGTCCTGACATACGGCATTCTTGCATGGTATGAAAGCAACTCTGTAGCGGACAAAAAAGGTCTACAGAGAATCATTAAAACTGCCCAGAATATTATCGGACTCCAGCTACCAGCCCTGGATGACATCTTCTAATCTTGCTGTTTGAGAAGGTTGCATAACATTCTCAGAGACTCTTCCCATCCTGCTTATCATCTTTTTGGACTGTTGCCTTCTGGCAGAAGATACAGAACAATTAAAACTCGGACCGCACGTCTTCTGAATAGTTTTTATCCCAGAGCAACAATTGCACTCAACAATGAACTAAAGGGCCACCATCAGTCAGCTGTTGGAAAAGCATTACTTGGTCTGCTGTGTGAATGTTTGGGTGGTTTAGGGGTGAGGAATTTGTAGTGGGAGGGGGAGTGTTTTGGGTATTGTTATGTATGTTGGACCTGGTCTTTGGATGTTAAGTGAATTTCGTTGTATGGGTATACTGGGTATACATGTACAATGACAATAGATTTATTATTGTTGTTGTTGTTGTTGTTGTTGTTATTGTTATTATTATAAATGCCTACGGAGATCTTCAGTCATCCAGGTCATGGTTGTCCCAAGGCTGCTTTTTCAAGAAGCAACTGGACTTTCTCGTTTTTTCTTTTTTCTTTTGTAAAAAATTTTTTTTCCCAAACACACAAATACATCTTTTTGGAACAGAGCTTTGATTCGGTCATCAATTTGTTCAATTTTTTGTCATCTTTAACAAAATTTTATACATTCTATTTTGCCATAATACTTATTTCTTAATCTTAAATCACATATCTCAGCTAATACCATGTTTTAAAAAGTTTACTCATATTTACCCAATCAAAACAATTACCCTTCTATTAACCCACCTTAAATCTTAATTCAATTAATACCTCATAATACATTTCACAATTCTTACCCTAAGTCCTCATTATTAACAATACAGTTCAAACATGTTTATATTTCAAAATTATTTCCATTTCTAAAAACTTCTTTACATTTATTTATTACTTCATATAATGCTCATTGAATCTTTATTCCATTATTACTTTATCAAATTTAAATCTTATCTCTAATCTTAAAAATACAGCAATTTATCATTTGAACATAGTTCTTAATTCAAATAATGCTACATAATACATTCCCAATTATTTTATCTAATAATTCCCCAGCTGTCTTGCTGCAACTCCAAACTAGAAGTCCAAATATCCCAGAGCTATAATTGCACTCAACAATGAACTAAAGGACCGCCATCGGTCAGCTGTTGGACAGCATTACTTGGTCTGTTGTGTGGATATTTGGGTGGTTTAGGGGTGGGGAATTTGTGATGGGAGGGGGTGTGTTAGGGGATTGTTATGTGTGTTGGACCTGGCCTTTGGGTGTTAAGTAAATTTTGTTGTATGGGTATACTGTGTATACATGTACAATGATGATAACTTTTTATTATTATTAGTTAATCTGTAGTGAGATTCATAGTCCTAGAGGCTGGTTAATAGCTCAGCAGCTCGAGTCCTAACCAAGGACCTAGGAACTGTTAAGGTATCGTCAGAGGATGTAAGCTGTTCCGAGTAAGGTGGTTTTTTGTAGAGTCAAAATGTTCAAGTCTGGTAAAGTTAGAATTTCTAAATAACGGGGTAGCCCTTTGGGTATTGCTCCAAGGGCTCCAATTACAATCGGGACAACACACGATTTCTTTTTCATCATCATCATCATTATCATTATTATTGGTTAATCTGTAGTGAGATTCATAGCCTTTGAGGCTGGTTAATAGCTCAGCAGCTCGAGTCCTAACCAAGGACCTAGGAACTGTTAAGGTATCATCGGAGGATGTAAGCTGTTCCGAGTAAGATGGTTTTTTGTAGAGTCAAAATGTTCAAGTCCGGTAAATTAGAATTTCTATATAGTGGGGTAGCCCTTTGGGTATTGCTCCAAGGGCTCCAATTACAATCGGGACAACACAATTTCTTTTTCCACAGTTGCTCAACTTCAATTTGCAGGTCCTGGTACTTTGTGATTTTTTCTTGCTGCTTATCTTCAATCTATGCATATTATTATTATTATTATTATTATTATTATTATTATTATTATTATTATTATTATTATTATTATTTGCCTACAGAGATCTTCAGTCATCCAGGTCATGGTTTTCCCAAGGTTGCTTTTTCAAGAAGCAACTGGATTTTCTTCTTTTTCTTTGAATACGTTTTGCTTCTCATCCAACAGAAGAAGAAGCTGAAGAAGCTTCTTGGATAAGAAGTGAAACATCTTCAAAGAAAAACTAGACCAGTCCAGCTGCCTCTTGAAAAAGCACCTTTGAGACAGTAATCTTAAAGAAATTGAGAAGAGACTTGGAAAATGAAATTCATCATCAGAAAAAAAAAAAAAGATCGGTCATCCACTGGATAGTTTTGTATAGGATAGCATTTTATTTATGTTTTAAAAAAAACAGATTTTGTGATGAATTTGAAGTAGAGGTGGCCACTGGCTGTTGTAGAGAATGGGATTGTCTTGAATCAATTGTTTTGCAGAGCCTCACTTACACCTTTTCACAGGGCTGGCGACATTTCAGCAACACCTTGAAGCGAGACGGGAACTGTGTTATCCCCAAGTGTGGTGTAAAATCTGGAGTTTGGGTTTCATCTGGCCATGATAATTGGAAATTTCTGAGAATGCTGGTGAAGAAGAGGAAGAGCTCCATCCGGGCCAGGTTTTCCCCTAAGCAGACTCTCGGTCCTGAAAAGGCAAAGTGAAAGAGAAGCCATTCAGACAGCTGAAGACTGATAAATCATTTCAACCACTGGACCCATCTTGGCCCTTCACAAAATGATCCTAAATTTCACTAAATTGCCAAAATTGGTAAGGGTTGGGGTTTTTTGTTTTTTGTTTTGGCCATGCTTTATTCTTTAAAAGACTCACCTTCTCAAATCAATCTTTACTTCTTTCCTCTCTCACTTCAGTTCCTCTTTTCGTCTCTGATTCTGACCTTAGAGATCAGGTACTTACCTATCTCACTCTTTCTCCATCACAGAAAGAGAAAGAGAGAGACTGAGAGTCAGAGAGACTGAGACTGAGACTGAGACTGAGACTGAGAAATTCACCTGCTGAAAATGCCAAAAAGGCTTCCGGCTTCACAAACTCTCCCTCTTCATTCAGGAAATTGGAGGGGTTGAACTCATTGGGAAACTTCCACTGGGATTCATCATGATGGGCAGACTGGATGTTGATGAAAACCATGGTGTCCTGCAGAAGCCAAGAGAGGTATGTCACATTGAGGAAAGCCCTTGTGGTCAGACATGGCTCTGAATGAGCTTCCAGATAGACCCCATTGAGTTGTGGTTGGAGAATGGCAGATGCAGTGAAAAAGTACAAGGAGGACCGACGGATCAAGCAGAGTGGAACTCAGAAGTAGGAAAACATATTTCTATTCCCAAGTATACCATTCCTAAATGAGAAGGCCTGAGATTTAAGAAACATCTTTGCTACAAGGACTTTAGAAAACCTTGAAGTTGTGTCAACTTGCAAAGCACCCCACAGAAAAAAGGGTCAATAGTCTATACTTTAATAAAGGGGAGTTCAAAAGTGTCAAAGTATATTCATCAACTGGAATAGGACATGGTAACAAGGTCAGCCAATGTATAGGCATAGCAATTAAGTCAGTTAATGAGGGCTGTTTGGGAGCTGAGACAGACTGGAGCCAGGTCATATCTTAGTCTGCAGCTTCTGAGTCTGTGCAGAGAAACTGAAACTAGTCTGCTCTGCTGAAATGACACTAACTGTTCTCCCCTGTCTTGTGTTATAACTGCTATATTGGAAGAATCCTCTATATTGATATTGTACATTTTATCTTCATGTATTATTATGTATATAAAGAAGTTAATGAATCCTGCTGTATCAGTCTGCCTGTGTGTGCTTTCTGGATTTAATTTCTGCAAGAAACTCTGATAAAAAGAAAGAGAGAACAGAATTTATCTCAATTCTTGCTTTCTCTTGCTCTTACACAGACACAGGTCAGGAAGACACAGATGGACACCTGCAGATTCACCCACACTTCACTTTATGGGAAACAATTACAGGTTTCTGGGAGGATTTTCTTTTTTTACCTTGGGAATTTTATATCCAAAAAACTTCACATCTTTAATGGGTGCATGAGGTAGTCCAAGAGGAGTAACATTTGAAATGCGCTGGATTTCATGAATGACGGCGTTTGTGTAGGGCAATTTTTTTCTGTCTTCGTATTTCAATATTGCCTTGTTCTCCAGAACTGTGTCTATTTCCTTCCAGCATTTCTCTGAGGAACAAATAGGTTGGTTACACTCTGAAGAACATTTACTGGCTCTGTGTAAACATATCTGATATACTTCCCAACCAGGTGCCCACCAGATGTGAGCAGAGTGCAGCTGACTGAATTCTCAGCTTGAAAATGACCCCCAATTCAGGATCCTTTTTTTTACTTTCTACAATAAGAGCAGATATTACTATTACAAGAAGACTGTTTCATAATTTTGTACCTTGAATCTCTGGAAAGGCCATCAAATAGAGCAATGTCCACTGAAGTGTTGCGGCCGTTGTCTCTCTTCCAGCCAGAAATAGATCAGACAATAGGACTCGTAATTGCTCTTCTTCAAAGCCTGAAGCTTTCTTCTCTGGCTTTTTGTCATTTAAAACAAGAAATGTGAATATCAAATGGAAAAAGGGATTTTCTCCCAGTTGCATATCCTTTTTAATAGAGTTGATAACATCCATTTAAAGACTGGAATTCATTCTGAGAATGAAGACCAATAACTTCTTCCAGTAACAACCCATTATAATTGTCCCAAAGGTGCTTTTTCAGGAAGTAACTACACTTTCTGGTTTTTTCTTTTGAAGACATTTCCCTTCTCATCCAAGAAGCTTCTTCCGCTCTGACAGGATAGTGGGAAATGGAAGTATTTATACAGTATTTCCTGCAGACGGCTGGTCATTTGCATCCTTTTATTTTATTTTATTTTTTTGTAAAGTTTTTTTTTATTTTTTAAACGTACAGACAAACATACAATGCATCTTTTCTGAATAAAACATTGACCTGGTCATAAATTTACTCGAATTTTTCAGATAACATTTATTCTCTCTAATTTTAAGAAACCAATATTATCTTTCATCTTAACTTCTAATCCTGATATAATTCAATTTTTCTTTTTCCTCCCTAAAATTTGAACCCCTAGATTTGAATTCACACAACATACAATTATATCACATTTCTGCACCATTCAACATATTAATAAAAGCCAATTAAGTATAAATCTTAACTCAAATGCCCCAACTATTACAATCTTATATGTTAAACATTAATATTTCTAAGTCTTATTTCAATTCTTAAACTTCCATACATTTTACCATTACTTCATATTAACTTAATTAATTCATTATTACCTTTCTATTACTTCATCAAATTTATGTTCTTATCTCTTATCTTAAAGATATTCCAATTATTATAATTTCCCTGATTAAGAGTATTCAATAAAAAATCAATTAAGTATAAATCTTAATTCAAATGACACAACATAATACAATTGTTTCCCTGAATTCTCTCTGTTCCAAATAATACAATTCAACATGTTTATAAACACCAATTAAGTATAAATCTTGTCCAAATAATTCCAAATATATAGTTCAAAGTATTCCAATTGTTACCATTTCCCTAATTAATTAAAAATATCAATTGTTACATTCATCATATATCCATATAGTTTTTAATTACTTAATTACTTAATTAATATCACAATTTCATCTTTTCTCTAATATACCACATATTCCTCTTCCATTTCTTTCTCCCTTTCTATTTTTGATTTTTTTCTTTTTCTTTCCCCTTCTTTTCTTTTGTGCTTTAAAGTCCTGAACTCTCTTTTCCCTTTTTCTTATCTTTCCACTATTAATCCCAGTGTAATCATTTTGTATTTTAAAATAATAAACTCTTCTGTTCTGCCCTGCATTTCTCATTATTTTCCATCGCTTTTCCCTTTTCCTTATTTTCCCACTGATAATCCCAGTGCAATCATTTAAGTTTTTTATATTCTTTCTATTCCACCCTCTTTTTCTTTGCTTCTTTCTCCCTCTTCTATTTCTTCCATTGTTAATCCCAATGTAATCTTTAAAATTCTCTTTTTTATTACTACCCATGTAATCATTTAATTTTCCATAATCAATCTCTTTGTCTTTATCTTCTTCTTTATTGACAGTCTCTCTTTCTTGCTTCTCATTGTTTGTTTCCTTGTCAGCTTAAATGTATTCTAAGTTAATTTTTTGATCAAGTTTCGGTTTGCCATGCAACATTGTGGTCATTTCCCTTATTTCCATTTTCAATGATCAATATATCGTTTTCATCATTTCCTTAAGTTCCTGCACCATTTTGTTCTTTCTAGGTTGATATTATTCCAATTTCAAATTGCGTTGCAGTCCTCCTTTTTTAATCATCAAAGTTAAAGCGGTTATAGACAAACAAAGCCTCCTTAAAAATTCACAGCTGTTATCCCTTTCAAAGTTCAAGGTTTGTTCCCCCCCCCAACAAAAACAAGGATTCAATGTTGTAGTGATCTTTTTCTCTCCTGAAGATGGCTCTCTACAATCCACAATTGTAATCAGCAGTCTAGGAAAGTATCCATTTTGTTTGCAATCCACTTTAACAGTCTTATTTATTTTTTCCTCTTCTTCTTTTTCACTTTTATATGCACCAAATCAATTTAAAGTTTAGTCCAAATTTAAAAAGTCCAAATTCCAACTTTACATTCCAATTCAATTTCAATTTAAAATCTTTAACCGGTCCTTTCTATTGCAGGCTTTTCTTCATTCTTTAATCTTCCTTTAAAATTCACTAATTAGAGATAGATCTTTTCAGGTTCTTAATTCTTCTAATTTTTTAAAGTTCTCCAAATATTTAAATCCAACAATCAATTTTCTAATTGGGTTTTATCACTTTATAGCTTCCGCTTTAATCTTCTTCTTCTGTCCTTTCACCACGCCTATTAGCCGCTGTTTTACCACTAGGATATTTATAGTTATTATGAAAGTACTCCTCTTTTTTTTCTCTTCTGCCTATGAGTTGTTTGTCACTCACCCAGCATCGATGTTCCGCTCAATTCTCCACTCCTGCATAGTGCTTGGTCCAGTTGCCCCAGCTTACTGGTGGTCACAATGGCCGTCGCCCCTCCGCTACAGAGTCAGGGAGAGTTTCCTCTGACCTCCAAGGAACTTGCCTGTTCCTCTTGGTCTTCTGAGATGCCTCTCCTTCTTCCCTGTCCCTACAGGACAGATCCGGTTTGAAGACCCCTCTGCAGCGGTTCGTCAGCCCAAGATTTTGCAAGGCTCATTAGAGCCCACTTGTTGCATCCTTTTAGAGGGTTGTTGAATCACTAGGAGGTTTATCTGTGTCCTCAGGATCACCTGAGTAGTGCTAATGGTTCCTGTAGTCTGCAAATTATTTTCTCTGGAAATCCATTCCTACTCCCACGCTGTTCAAAGGGGGTTCATCCCAAATTGTTTAGCTCTTCAGCTCTTCAGCTCAGAATTGAAGAAATCTCTTGGATGAGAAGTGAAATGTCTTCAGAGACAAACAAGAAAGTCCAGTTGCCTCCTGAAAAAGCACCTTTGGAATAACCATGACCTGGATGACTGAGGATTTCTACAGACATTTAACCCATTATGATAGAAAGAGTTCAGGAAGAGAATAAAGATCCCGCAGAGCTGGCAAAGGGGACTTTCTCTCCTGTCCTGGTCTAAAGATCTACTCTAGTTTAGGAGTCTCCAACCCCTGGTTCATGGACTAGCACGGGGCCTCAGCATGCCAGAAACTGGGCTCTGCAAATGTGAGATACAGGCAGCATGCAAAACCACACCCACTCCTGTCCATGGAAAAACCTTTCTCCACAGAACCAGTTACTGGTGCCCAGAAGAAGGGGGGGCTTCCATAATTAGTTGGGGCTGTAAAACATGCAAAGCACCAGGCAGAAAGTAGATCTCTAGAAATGTCACCTGTATCAATGTTTCTGTTGCACTTTGCTAAGGGACAATGTCAAAACCACAGGAAAAAGAAAGACCTGCCAGTTGAACCATCTACCTTCTGCATTTCTTCTAAGTAGGCATCAGTGAAATCACGAGGTTCTCCAGGAGTCAAGGTCACCTTGTGTTCTTCCACCTCTTTTTGAATAAAGACCTCTATTTTCTTTGCAGTTGTTAATATTGTCTGGTGGGGCAGGGGAAGATTTCTTACCAAGGGCACCTCATTGTAAAGCTGCCAAATAGAAGAAAAACCAACTTGGTTGAATTGGATCATGGTAAAGGCTTCTTTATAGAGATACAGTGGCTCAGTGGCTAAGATGCTGAGCTTGTTGATCAAAAGGTCAGCAGTTCAGCGGTTCGAATCCCTAGCGCTGTGTATCAGGGTGAGCTCCCGTCACCTGTCCCAGCTTCTGCCAACCTAGCAGTTTTAAAGCAAGTAAAAAATGCAAGTAGAAAAATAGGGACCACCTTTGGTGGGAAGGTAGAAGTGTTCCATGCACCTTTGGCATTTAGTCATGCTGGCTACATGACGACAGAGATGTCTTCTGACAGTGCTGGCTCTTCGGCTTTGAAACAGAGATGAGCATCGTCCCCTAGAGTCAGGAACGACTAGCACATCTGTGTGAGAGGAACCTTTACCTTTACCTTAAAAGCTTCTTTGCAGGCTGTACTGAGCAGGAGCAATAATCCCTGCTGTTATCTCTCATTCCCAAACTGATTGGGAATCAAATGTCCCAATAAAGTTAAAATTCAGTATAGAAACTGCCCTCATTAAATTGGTTTAATTGCAGGTTTCGACCAAATCACTCACACAGTAGTTTGTCATCCACTTTGTCTTTGCTCTCTGGTGAAGAGGTTTCACTTCTCTAACAGATTAACAGAGTTAGTAGGGACCTTGTAGGTCATGTAATCCAACCCCTTCCTGCCCAAACAGAAGACCCTACATCATTTCTGACCGATGGTGAGTTGCTATTCTAAATTCAGGAAACTCAGAGTTTCCAAAATGTGTGAACTATGGGAGTTTTAAATGGCCACTTGTGCAAGAATTTGAATCAGGATAGCTTGTAATATCTCTTATTCTCAATTTGATCGGGAGTCAAATGGCCCAATAAGGATACATCTCAGTACCAAAACTAGCTTTAATTAAATTGTGATAACTGTAATTTTGGGGGGGGGGGTTAACAAAAAAACAATTCCCAATTAAATTTGCTGCTTAATCTCCAATTCTCTTATCACTTCTCATCAGGGCGTTCTCTAGATTGATTTAAATTAAAGCTCTCTCACCACATCAGCTCACTGTCCTTCTTTCTCTTCCGAAGCTGTCCCAACTTCAGCAGCCACAATGGCTGCCACCCCGCTGGGAGAAAAAGGGCTTCTCCTGGATCGATCAGGGACTTTGCGGTGTCCCTGGGATCATCAGGATGTGCCCTCCACTACCACAGTCAAAACAAGACTGTGGGGTCCAAAAGGGACCATCCACCAGGGGGCTTTCGGCAGCGATCCTGGAGCCCCAGAATCTTCCGACCATTTTGTCGCGACACCAAGCTCCTCCCCCTAATTTTTGTTAAGCATACCAAGGCCCAGGGTCCCGCTGTCATTTTGGAACTTTGATGTATCTCATCCAGGAGAGTCCTGAAGAAGCGGTTGTCATATTCCAAACGTTTCCCAAATATGATGGCGTAAATAACATTGGCAGCTGCAGTGTCCAGAAACTCATAAGGATCAAAAGGAACGCCTGTGAAATAAAATGAAAGGAAATAAATCTCTGTAGAGATTTTTTCTTCCTGCATGTTTATTTAGGAGAGTCATAAGACACAAACCTCTAAGCAGTTTTACTGGTTGCAAAGGTATCAGCAGAAGAATACAAAATGCAGGTAGTCCTCAATGTATGACGACAACTGAGCCCAAAATTTATGTTGCTAAGTGAGACATTCGGGTCTTTCTTTCTAAATCCTTCCCCATTTTACAACTTTTCTTACCACGTTTGTTAAGTGAATCACTGCTATTGTTAAATTAGTAACACGCTTGTTACATGAATCTGGCTTCTTCAGTGACTTTGCTTGTCATAGATTGCAAAACTCAATTACATTGTCAGAGCGGCAATCAGTCCCGTTCCCATCCTGGGGTAATTGCCCTCAATTAGAGTTGGATCGTGGCATCTTCCTTGTGTATACTTTGCAAGAAAATAAACCGAAATGAATTTTCTAATTAAACTCATATTTATTTGTTATAAAGAAAATAAAACACCTTACGAATCTAAATTAGTTACATCTTGGCAAAGTGCCCCGGCTACCTCTTGGCAGCCGAACAAAGAAAAGATTTCAGAGAAGAAGAAAGGAATGTAGACATGCAGTAGATTAGAGATAAGAGTTTTGGCAAGCTACGGTAAGTCTGAGAGTCCAAAAATAAGAGCTCCGTTGGTAAATACAAAAACGCAGTGACATACATGACCCTGGGAAGCTCCATCCGTCATAAATATGAGTCAGTTGTCATGCATTCTAATGTAAATCATGTGACCATTGGGATGCTGGAGTGGTTGTAAGTGAGAAAAATGGTCATAAGTCACTTTTTCTCATAAGCCCACTATAGATTCCAGCTCTTAGATCAGCTCACAATGAACTTTCATGAAAAGGAGTCGTGCAGGTCAAATAATATCTGTTATTTTCAATCTTTTTCTAACAAATAAATCTTGTTAAAATCTAAACGTCCATCAAAAATGGATTTATGAACTATGGTGGAGCAGTGGTTAGAGTGCAGTACTGCAGGCTACTTCTGCTGACTGCCGGCTGCCTGCAATTTGGCAGTTCGAATCTCACCAGGCTCAAAGTGGACTCAGCTTTCCATCCATTCTATTGCCCATCCCTCCCTGATGCACAGTGGTTAGAAGGCAGTATTGCAGGCTGACTGCCCACTGCCAAGAGTTCAATCCTGACAGGTTCAAGGTTGACTCAGCCTTCCATCCTTCCATCCTTTCGAGGTCAGTAAAACGAGGACACAGATTGTTGGGGACAATAGGCTGACTCTGTAAACTGCTTAGAGAGGGGCTGTAAAGCACTGTGAAGTGGTATATATATATATCTCCAAGTGCTATTGCTATTGCTAAACTTTACCATGCCAAGTAGTGCAGAGAAGTAGCAGAACCTGGAGTATGACAATTCCTTGGCAACTATCAATATAGTAAATATGTCTACAAAATTGTCAAAAATCCATGTTTTGGGCCAGGCACAAAAACTAGGAGACAGGCTTCATACACTGAAGTGGTGAATGAACAGTTAACAAAATAAACTTCCTCTAAGGAAAAGGTTGCTGGTCTTTAAAGATGTTGTGGTCTGCCAGCAGCCTGCGGAGCTGGCAGCAGAGTTGGACAGCGATGAGGCTGAGGAAGAACAGGGGCCAGTCCTGGAGGCTGGGGAAGGCCCGGATGAGGGCTCTGCGTCAGAGGCAGAGATGGGGCCAGGGCTACTGGGGAGTGAGATGCGGACTCCGGAGCCTCCAGAGACTGATAGCAGAGAGGCAGAGGAACAGAAGGAGCCTGTTCCTAATGTATGTATGAGAAGAGCTGCCAGATGGCAAGAGCAGCTCAAGCAAAGAGGACAACTCAGGAGTAGGGCCAAGAAATGATTGGCCCCTCACATAAGGCTTAAAACAGACCAGCAATGCCGTTTGGGCTTTGCTGGAAAACAACGTTGGTAGCTTCGTCTTCTTCTTCATCTACGTCTTGTATTTATTTTTGTATCTGGGACTTCTGAACGTTTGCCAGGAAAGGCCTTTGACAGTTTGCCTAATTGGACCAAGGTTTGCGATAGGACTGAGGAATTTGTGTTGGGAGGAATTTGCTTTAATTTAGTTGAATGACACTGGGAATGAAGTCACTCTCAGCTGTTCGAATAAAGTTTGTTTGTTTTTTCATGGAGTGATTTTCCTACTTCTTACTTGGGCCTGGGTCACAACAAAAGATTCAGAATCTGAGTAAACCCTGAGAATCTTGCTTTGCATTACAAACTGACTAGGTGGCTCAGTGACTAAGACACTGAGCTTGTCAATCAGAAAGGTCGGCAGTTCGGCAGTTCGAATCCCTAGTACAGGTCTCCTGCATGAGCAGGAGATTGGACTAGATGACCTCCAAGGTCCCTTCCAACTCTATTACTGTTATTCTTAATCCAACTTTAACTTGTTGCTTTGTTGGACTTCACTTCATTCCAAATATATCCTGGTAAGCATTGCCATTAAGGATGATTGCTTTTTAGTGCAATATTTTTGGAGATCCCTTTATTTGGGGATATCTCGGGGGCTCTATGAAGCATGCTGGGAGGTAGACCAAGAGTAGTAATAGCAATAGCACTTAGACTTATATACCACTACATGGTGCTTTACAGCCCTCTCTATGTGGTTTACAGAGTCAGCATATAATAGGAGTCTTCTCCTTGTCCTTGTCCTTGTCCTTGTCCTTGTCCTTCTCCTTCTCCTTCTCCTTCTCCCTCTCCCTCTCCTTCTCCTTCTCCTTCCTCCCCTTCCCCCCCTCTTCCTCCTCCTCCTCCTTTCTAGCATATTCCCGCATATGCAGGGTCCGTGTTTCAGATCATTGAGCGCCACTTTGGTAGACCAAGAGTATTTCATGAAAATAAAGGATGGCAACTAGTTATGTGTCCTGACCTAGGTTTCCTGAGAAAGCATAAATCACAATCTTAGCCCCAGAAAACCTCTTTTATTGAGACGGCTGTGAATTATAGTCATTCACAGCCCGTAATGATTCACTGTGAAGATTCCGACAAATGTCTGCTCAAGTGGACACAGTCTTTCAGGGTAATGTTGATAAGCACCCACCTTTATCTCCCTTAAAATGCTGTCAGAGACCTAATTGTCCATTAGTTTTGCAAGGCAAACAGAGCACAGAGTCAAACAGATCTCTCACAGCTTGACTATTGACTATATGAACTAATTGCTTCCTGCAAAGGCTCACGTCCGTTTGCTCCTCTTTTATGTCTTATGGGAGGGGCTAATCATCTCCAAGCCTTACTCCCGACTCGCCCTTTTTTCATAATTGTTCTTGTCTTCTGGCAGCCCTGCACATGCACACACTGGAAACAGGCTCACACTGTTTCTTCTGCCCTGCTGATGTCAGATTACCAAGGCTCCAGAGGCAGCACATAACTACCAGATGTCCCTGGCCCTCTCTCTGCCTCTGATGCAGAGCCCTCATCCGAGCCATACCCAGACTCCAGGACTGGACCACATTCCTCCCCAACCTCCTCACTGTCCGAATCTGTTGCCAGCTCTGCTCCGCCGCTGATGGGCCACAACATTATGCTTCCTAGGCTAGTCATTTTATATAGATTAATCTTCTCCCCAAATTCCTATCAACAATTAAAGCATTCTCAGAATTTTCAGGTTGCCACCAAGAATGATGTAACGCTCCTGCTCTACAAACATTACAAACACAGAGGTAAAATGAATGATGTGTCTTATTTTGGTCAATGGGACATGGAATTTTATCCAACCACTCCTAAGATCCTCCTACTCTGCTGTAATACACACACTTAATGGTCATCCTTGAGGTCAACTCAGTTGGGTTCAATGGGAAACAACAACCAGGCTGGAATGACAACTTCCCAACCATCCCATCTTGTCCCAGGAGAGCTTACTCATGTTATCAGTGAATGCTTGAATCAAATAAGCTATTTCCTCCAGGTTCTTTTCTTCCACTGATTTTTTGCTCAATCTAAAGTTTCTGAAAAGCATCCGTGAAAACTTCCTTTGCTCCTTCCATACTTCACCATATCTTAATGTCAGGATACCTGAAAAAAAATCAACAGTCATTCATGTGATTTATTTATTTATTCATTTATTTTTAAAGCAAAAGTATATTTTCAAATATGACAAACATCAGTAAATGAACAAAGTATTACTAAAATTATACTACCAATACTAAACTAATGAACAGTTATCATGGCAAGAAAAATACAACGAGTTGTTTTTCTGGTCCATGAGTAAATTACAATTTTTCGTGTAACAATTAGGAAGATTATTCTAACGCTTCAAGAGATTCTTCTTTCTTTCATGAGAAGATCACAAGAAGTGTTAGTAACAATTTATAATGCCTTGGTAAGATCACACTCGGAATAATGCATCTAGTTTAGGTCACCACAATATAAAATAGATGTGGAGACTTTAGAAAGAGTGCAGAGATGATCAACAGAGATGATTAGAGGGCTGGAGGCTAAAACATGTAACTACATATAGTTAACTACCTGCTACCATTGGTAGTTGGCGATAGGATAACTTGGTTTCTTATTGAGAGCAAACAGGCATTTCGAAATAAAATAAAATAGGTGGGGGGGGAAAAAGAATTAGAAATTATACTCAGTTACCTTTTTTGTTAGCGATGGCATCCGTTATAGGAAATGCTGTCCTTCCAGCAAATTCTGTGCCTTGTATCACGAGAGCTGCCTTTGCTGCAGAAAATCCATGAATGAAGACTGCAGGTGTCCTTCCAAAGTAGAAACTGAAGACAGGACCATATTTTTTTGCTAGCTGAAACAAAGTAACTAGGAATATTTGCATAGAGGCATCAGGAAATTATTTGGGATTAAACACAATGGAGTCCAAAATTTATGTTGCTAAGCAAGACACTTGTTAAGGGGGTCTCCAACTGACTTTGCTTTTCATATGACCACAGGACACTGGCTGTCATAATTATGTGGCATTTGTTGAATGTCCAACTGCGAGTATGTGACCGCAGGGAAACTGTGGTACTCCAACCTCAAGGAATGTCATTTATTTTATTTATTTATTTATTTTGTCAAGTACGTATTAGATAATACATGTAAGTATAACTAAAGCATGAATTGAATACATGAAATGAATACAATTAAAGGGAACATTAGGACAGGGATGGTAGGCACGCTGGTGCGCTTATGCACACCCCTTACAGACCTCTTAGGAAAGAGGTGAGGTCAACAGTAGCCAGTCTAAGGTTAAAATTTGGGGGGGGGGGGGTTGGGATGAAACCACAGGGTCAGGTAGTGCATTCCAGGCATTGACCACTCTGTTGCTAAAGTCATATTTTCTGCAATTGAGTTTGGAGTGGTTCACTTTTAAGTTTGTATCTATTATGTGCTCATGTATTGTTGTGGTTGAAGCTGAAGGAGTCATTGACAGGTAGGACATTGTAGCAGATGATTTTATGTAATAGGTCCCTTCATTTAGAATTGACATAACTTTGAATGGTCACTGAACAAAATTCTCAATTCTTTATTGGCTAAGTGTGATTGGACGCACAAGGAATTTGTCTCTGGTGCATAAGCTCTCAGTGTACTTACAAACAACAAAGTGATAGGTCATATATCATAGATCATGGTCACATTAATTGTAAGATACAGCAAGTGATAATCATAGATAGCAATAGGAGAAGGTAGTAGGAAAGATGAGAAGATGAGAAAAAGAATAGCAATTCAGTCTAGTACATGAGTAAATATCCTAAGACATAAGACAGTACTGGGAGAATTAAGCATTCAAAAGAGTGAAGACATGGGAGGGGAACTGTCCCCGTGTCCAGATGTTTTGGCATGCAATGCCCTATAGCGCTATCCTGAAGGGAGAAGTTGAAACAGTTTATGTCCAGGATGTGAGGCAGGGGTGAAATCCAGCAAGTTCTGTCAGGTTCTGGAGAATCTTTAGCGGAAATATTGACTAGTTCAGAGAACCGGCAAATACCACCTCTGGCTTGCCCCAGAGTAGGGTGGGAATGGAGATTTTGCAAAATCCTTCCCCCAGGAGTGGGGTAGGAATGGGGATTTTTTTTAAAATTTGATTTATATGCCGCCCTTCTCTGAAGACTCAGGGCGGCTTACAATGCATTAAGCAATAGCCTTCATACTTTTGTATATTTTGCAGCATCCTTCCCCTGGAGTGGGGAAGGAATGGAGATTTTGCAGTATCCTTCCCCTGCCATGCCCACCAAGCCACACCCACAGAACCAGTAGTAAAAAGATTTGGATTTCACCACTGATGTGAGGGATCTGTAGATATTTCCTAAGCCCTATTTCTAGTTCATGCAGGGAAGGCAGGCTGGTTACAATCAGTTCTGACTATCTGTTGAAGTCTGTACCTGTCCTGTGAACCAAAGGTTGTTAACCAAGGACTACCTGAAATAGATAGTCCTTGTTATTGATCTACCTATGTTTTATCTCACTGTTTCATTTCTTTACATTCTTTCAACATGAAAAACAGTATTTGGGGAGGGGGGAAGGGGAGGAACAAATAGAGTCGATCGACATGGTGGGTAATCACCTAAATCATACATGATTGATTGATGCAGACAAACAAAAGCCTTCTTTAATCTTCTAGAGCGCCAAATTTCTCCAGCAGGTTTTGGAAAGCCAGTGTTGAACTTGACAACTTCAAAGGCAAACTTAATTCCCAGCTGATGAATCTTTCAGAAGTTTGATTCAATTAGGAATTAGGAATCCTCTACCCTCAAATGACAGGGATTGTTCACATGTCCCAAAGATTCTCAATGTTTTTCTCTAAATCCTGAGCCAAGTAGAAATCGGATCTCACGTAGCAAAATTACATGACTGCACCTGTCCCTTTTCAGCTGTTCCCTCAGCAGCAAAAAAAATGTTGACGGATTCACCTTCTTCAGTTTAACATGAGAGAAGGTCAAGAGCTTTACCTGATCCAGCTCCTTCAGAGGGAACCTTGTACTGAGATAAAGAAGATTCCCAATCAGGGGCAGCCTCCATGGTCCAGGCGGGAAACCTTTGGGACGTTGGCCCTTCCAGAGATAGAGGAATAGGAGGGAGAGAATGATCAGCCAGCCGGAAACAGCCATGTTGATAAGAAGGAACTCCTCGTTCTGCGTTGCTTTCCTGAGCCAAAGATTAAATCTCTCAAATTAAAATGAAGGTACATGGTGTTCTGAAGCCAGATTTTGTAATTTGGCAAGCAGAACATTAGCATTAAGAACCTCGGGAAAAATACAGCATTAGGCATTTGTCTAAAACCACAGAAAACATTTCATCTGTAAATCTGGAGAAGATGGCCCCACAATTAAATAAATTAAAAGCATCTTTTTCATTGGGCCTTCAGGGTTACCACATTTATTCCTGTGGGAAACTGGGAGGGGGGAATTGTGTGGAGCCAGGATGATATATAGCCATAATAACATTCCTTTCTCAGAGAGTCAAGGACATCTTGCCCTGCACCTGGATGGCTGGAACTGGGAGGCATCTCCAGTTGAGATGGTGGTTTGATTGGACCTTGTGATGGACATGTGGGTGTTGGGCTTTTTTTTGAACTTTTCTTTGGGTGGGGAAAACCTGGAGACATGTAGATTCGGGTTTTCCCAGATGTGCCAATTTGACATCCCTAATAAAATGGAACTTTGAGGAACTTCAAGCCTCGGAGTTTTCTTTCGTTGGAGGTGTTATTTGGAATCCTGACAATACTACTGAAAGGGGAGGGGGACCCAAAGAAAGGACTCTCTAGCCCTGACCATGTCTCCCATCAGATAGGGTCCTTCCCCTACTTCACAGAAGGTGCAGAACCTGGTCCCACAAATAGGTTTTCCTCACCTCATTTGTAAGCAAAATCTGTAAGCTGTTCCTTGCTGCATATTTGTACCTGAGCCATGGAGGCGCAGTGGTTAGAATGCCGTATTGCAGACTAATTCTGCCCATTGTCAGCACTTCGATCCTGAGTGGCTCACAGTGGACTCAGCCTTCTATCCTTCTGAAGTTGGTAAAAAGGGGCTCCAGATTGTTGGGGGCAAGATGCTAACTGTCTAAATCATTTAGAGAAGGCTGTCAAGCACTGTGAAGCGGTGTCTAAGTGCCATTGCTATTGAGTGTAGCTCCACCAACGCCTAACCCATGCCAAAAGCTCAGTGTTCAGAATCAGCCCAAGAATACAGCAGTTGAAACCACCCCAAATGTCATCCACTCTTGGATGATTTCCTTAGGATATCTTGTGAGGTCAGTGAAACCAGCTGATACCTTTAAGTGGCGCAAATGGATCTAAGGATTGCTTCTCCTGGGTGTGCTCTTTTTGGAGAGCTTAAATGACCTCTCTGCTAAAGGGTTTCACTTTATGAGCAAGAGTTGGCCGCTGATAGTTCTCATTGCATTTTAACTATTTTAATTCCTCAAGGTGCTCTGGCATCCTGCCTGATTTGTAACTCCAGCTTGCAGGCATTTCTAATCTAGGTCAGCTAAAGAGTATTTAGGTCAGCTAAAGAGTCACAAGAGGCCAGGTGAAGTGAAGCGCCCCTTGACGTGAGTGATGTTGAGTTGGCTACGCCCACCCAGTCATTTGATCACCCAGCCACACCTACCCAGTTGGTCATTAGGACAGAGAACCGGTTGTTAAATTATTTGAATCCCACCACTGTTTACAGCCCTCTCTAAGCCATTTACAGAGTTAGCCTATTGCCTCCACCAGTCTGGGTCCTCATTTTACTGACCTCAGAAGGCTGGAAGGCTGAGCCAACCTTGAGCCAGTGAGACTCAAACTGCCAAAGTGTTGGCAGCAGGTGATCAGCAGAAGTAGCCTGAAGGACTGCATTCTAATCACTGCGCCACCGCTGCTCTGTTACCTTGAGGTAAGATGGGTGGTCTATATATTTTATAAATAAATAAATGTTACAATCACATGGAATCCTTTCCCTGGACCGCTTAAATGCTGGACTTTCTCAATTTAATGCAGTTCTTTACAGCCTGCTCCTAAACTACCTGTCAGCGTTCTTGAGAAACCCCAACTCCAAGTAAAAACTCTGACGTAAGCATTTTTCAAAGTTCTATTTACTAGAATAGGTAAACTGGCATATCTGGGAAAACCTGAATCTGAGAGGTGCGGGTTTTCTCTCAGTAAATCAAACACCCCCAAACCATCCCCTGATTCCTCAAACTTCAATTTAAAAGACTTATTTTCAATATCTTATCAAAATAAGATTATAAGGAAATTTATATGGGAACGTAAAAAAGCAAGAAAATGCTTCAGGACACGAGATTATGAGTAGGATTTGGACTCCCAAATTGGGAATTGTATTACCAAGCAGCAGCATTGACATGGTTGAAAGAATGGATTGAACTAAGAAATACAAGACTATTAACACTGGAAGGACATGATCTACAATTGGGTTGGCATGCTTTTCTACGGTATGGTAGAAATAAGATAAACACGTACTTTCATAGACATTATATAAGAAATGCATTGTTATTGGTATGGGAAAAAGTTAGAGATAAATATTATGTGAAAATACCAATATGGTTATCAACAACGGAAGCCTCAATTCCCCCAAATGCTTTTAATTTTGGAAATATTGTTAGATATAAAGATTTGTTAACAGATAAGGCAGAAATGAAAGGGAAACAAGAACTGAAAGAACATGGAACTGAATATGCAAATACAAACTAGATATGAAAAAGATGTTAAACTACAGAGTTTTTACTTAGAGAAGACTGTGCTTGATAAGATACTCATGGGAACAGAGGATAAATTAATTAAAAAATGTTACAATTTTTTACTAACTATAGAACTAGAGGAAGAACAAGGAAAAGAAACAATGATAGCCTGGGCAAAAAATTTTGGATATTCAATTGAATTGGACAAATGGCAACAACTATGGGAAAGAAATTATAAATTAACAATGTCCACTGCATATAAGGAGAATCAATACAAATGTTTTATAGATGGCATATGCCCCCTATATGAGAAACTGGCAAAAATCTTTAAAGATAAATCAACTAAATATTGGAAATGCCACCAGTTACCAGGTTCATATTACCACATGTGGTGGACATGTCCTGAACAAAAAGCTATTGGAATAATAGAGATATAAGTAAGTTTTAAAAGAGATTGAAGAACTTTTTTTTTGTAACTAGAATATTATATTAATGGAAAACCTTTGTAATGGATTTGGTGAGATGGAAGACAGAAGAGACAGAGAAGAGAAGAAATTTTTGAGGATAACAGCGAAATGTCACATGGAAGAAATGAATGATGTACTAAATGTTTGTTTGTCTTAAAAAATAAAAAAACTTTATTAAAAAAAGAAAAGATGTATGATATGTTTATTTAAAAAGAATTAAAAAAAACTTTACAACAAAACCCAACAACAACTGAGTTTACTATGTTAACAACTGCAGTGATTCACTTAACAACTACGGCAAGAAAGGTGATAAAATGGGGCAAAACTCACTTAAGAACTGTCTTGCTTAGCAACAGAAATTTTGGGCTGAACTGTGGTTGTACATTAAGGACTACATGTATTTATCTTTTGCGTACCTAATGGTAAAACCTGATTAATTAATTAATCATTCCTTGGATTCATCCATCTCATAATTGCCAACATAACATAAAGATCCAACAAAGCGAACAACAAAAGTAGAGAGGACAAACAGTGTTTGGAAATGATATATTGGTACCTTTTTTCTTCAGGATATCATCTACTATTGGATTATCTGGCCTTCCAGCAAATTCTATGCCTTTTGTCACCAGGACCTCTTTGGCTGAAGAAAACCCATGAGTGAAGACTGCAAGCGTTCCTCCGATGTTGAGACTGAAGACGGGACCGTATTTTTGGGCTAGCTGAAATGAAATCATCAGGATTAATCTAGAAGCATCAGGAGATCAGTTGGAAGCAATCACTTGCAAAGATGCAACACGGAGGAGAGGTGAGATTACTTGAACCTCCATCACATGCTATCTCCTTTGAAAGCCTTCAGCCTATCCTTTCCTCTCCTGTTCAGGCATAGATATAACTTCTTAGACGTAGAAGAATAACCGGATCTCTTGAGTAGAACTATACCATTAAATGAAATGGACTTTTTTGTACATTGTGACCCATACCAAACTGGATTTTCTTCTGGCACATCTGCAGACAGGCCAAATTATCTTCAACGCGATGTTTAAAAATATAGCATGGTCATTCAAAGGCGCTTTTTCTAGAGGCAATTGGACTTTCTTGGAGGGGGGTTGCCTTTGAAAATTTCTCACTTCTATTCATAACTGAAGAAGCTTCTTGGGTGAAAAACTAAACAAAATCAAGAAAGTCCATTTACCTTTTGGAAAAAGCACCTTTGGGAAAACTGTGACCTGTATGCTTGAGAATCTCCATAGACACAGGATGATCACAGTTATCAAGTACCCTCACTTCCCTCCTTTCCCACAACCCAATTTATTCCATTAATTTAGCCTAGTTTATGAATCAGATCAAATTATTCCTTCATAAGCGCTAGAAAAATATTGCAACCTTACCAATTGCCTAGTTTAAAAGCGAAAGAAGCACAGCCAAAAATAGAACATGAAGTTATGAAATTGGCATTCAACTAAGCTCAGTAAGCAGGCATTTTAATTAAGAATAAGTTAATGAGTGGAAATGTAATGTAAAACATTGCAATACAGATGTAGATTGAAGAAAGGCCATTGAAAGAAGGGACAAGAATAGCAAGAAGACTCAACAGCAAAAACAACAAAGCTCCACCAAAAGCTTCACTTTAAATAATCAAGAGTGGCAGGTATATAACCACCGCCTTTTGATTACTGAAAGAACATCTGTTTTCTTCTTAAATGATCTGTATCATTTAAGTTCTCCAAAGTTCTCCAAAGTACCAAATTTCTTTCAAAGCCCATGAAAGTCAAACATAGTTCTAGGATTGATTTCATCTCAAAAAGATAATGGTTCTCTTGAGAACAGCCCAATTCCATTAACTATTAGGATTCCTTTGAATCAAACATACATCTCTACAGAGCAGAATCCTTTAATATCTAGGCAACATTCTGAAAGTTTCTTTCCCTAAATCTTACTTTGTTCTCCTGTTTTGCAGCAAGACACTTAAATAATTGCAAGGAAATGTCCTTCATTTTTGGCCGATTCACGCGGTAGATTTAATGTGGGATCAGATAAGGAGCCATACCTGATCGAGGTCCTTGAGAGGGTCCTTCTTACTGAACTGAAGCAGGTTTCCAATAGGGGGAGGCTCCATGGTCCAGGGTGGAAACCTTTGGGATGTTGCTTCTTCCATAAAAAGAGGAATAGGAGGGAAAGAATGATCAGCCAGCTGAGAATAGACATGATTTTTTTTAAAATTAGATTTATATGCCGCCCTTCTCCGGAGACTCAGAGCGGCTTACAATGCGTTAAGCAATAGTCTTGATACTTTTGTATATTTTATACAAAGTCAGTTTATTGCCCCCAGAAACTGGGTCCTCAATTTACCTGCCTTAGAAAGGATGGAAGGCTGAGTCAACCTTGGTCTGGTGAGATTCGAACTTGCAATAATTGCAGACAGCTGAATGTTAACAACAGGCTTTTAGTCTATTGAGCTATCCAGGCTTTCTTTGGTAGAAAAGACGCCTCTTTCTGTGTCTCTTTGCTGCTGTGATTTTAGTAAAGATTAAATCTTTAAGGTCATCATGAAAGATAAAATTTGGACAGAAGCCAGATTTTATAAGCTGCAACTTAACAAGCTAGAAAGTTTGAGTTACATGAGATTAAAATAATACTCTTTCTCTTCATCAACAGCAGTGCCATTCAGGTGGCCTTTTGTTAAGGTAAGGATGATTGAATAGCCGAACAACTGCTGTAAGGCAGGAAACTGAGATGATGCAATGAGAATGAGTCAGCAGGGTTACTGCCCACTTTAAGAAGCTGTCATCTTAAAGAAGCTGTAGGGTTAGGAAAACTTGGTTGTTGGACTGTGGGGCAAGTCAGCATATTGCGAATAATCTACAAACATTTTCTGGTTTGAGACTAGCTATGCAAACATATGTGAGTCTGGCTAATGGTCAAGGAGCTGCTGTAAAAGGGAAAGGTAATGTTTGTGTACCTGAGATAGGAGAAACATTGTACAATGTCCTATATGTACCTGCATTAGATCATCATCTGTTGAGTGTGTCCAGGTTAGATTGGTAAGATTATGAAATACTATTTGCAGGAGGAGAGTACTTCACCAGGAAAGGTGGAAGGATACATGAATGAGGGGTTAAGAAGGATGGCCTGTACATTCTAGGAAGGCATGAGAATAGTTGTGCACAAACTCGTATGGGCGCTCCCACACATGACAATTGTGTACATTTGTTGCATAGGGGAGTGGAGCATGCGAGTTTCAGAGGGCTGCAGAAATTGCCAGACCTAATTAGGTGCAGGGGTGAAATCCAGCCGGTTCTGACAGGTTTTGGAGAACCAGCAGTGGAAATTTTGAGTAGTTCGGAGAACCGGTAGCAGAAATTTCGAGTAGTTAGGAGAACCGGCAAATACCAGCCCTGGCTGGTCCCAGAGTGGGATGGGAATGGAGATGTTGCAGTATCCTTCCCCTGGAGTGGGGTGGGAATGGAGGTTCCCCTGCCACAGCCACCGAGCCATGCCCACAGAACCGATACTAAACAAATTTGAATTTCACCACTGGTTAGGTAACATAAGCCCCAGCAAACACCAAAGCAGTGCAAGATATACTTAGGGTGCACTGTTTGTAAGGAGGCAAAATACAGAGTCACAGAATTAAGATCCAGGCGCCTGGCAACAGAGTGTCCTCAATTTATGACCATTTGTCATTCTCTAGTTTGTTTCATGCCCTGAGTTAGAAAGAATACAAGCCAAAGTGAGACATAAAGGGAACTGAAGCAGGTTCCCAACCTAATGTTTAGACCACACTCCGACCCATCATGAAGTGATTCGATAACAACTAGAGCAAGTAAAAAAAAAATCCCAAAAATACCAAACCCTAGCCATAATAGCAATAGCACTTAGACTTATATGTTGCTTCACAGTGCTTTACAGCTTCTCTAAGTGGTTTACAGAGTCAGCATTTTATTTATTTATTTATTTATTTATTTATTTATTTATTTATTTATTTATTTATTTATTTATTATTTTAACTTATATACCACCCTTCTCCCCAGGGAGACTCAGGGTGGTGAAAAGCCAAACTTAAAACACATATAGTACAAAAGTTAAGAAAAACTAAAATAAATTAAATCATCGGCATTACCAATTTAAAATCCCAGATCTACAAAATCAAAAAATTCCCAATTTAAAACCCAAAATCAGTAAAATCAAAAATTTGAAATCCCAATTAAAACCATTCAGGCTAGGCCGGCTTGTTGAAATAAGTGAGTCTTCAGGGCCTTTCGGAAAGCGCGGAGGTCCGGGTTCAGTCGTATTCCAGGAGGTAGCTCATTCCACAGGTCGGGTGCCCCCACAGAGAAGGCTCTTCCCCTGGGGGCCGCCAGCTGACATTGCTTGGCCGACGGCACCCTGAGGAGGCCCTCTCTGTGTGAGCGTATTGGCTGGTGGGAGGTTATCGGTAGCAGCAGGCGGTCTCGCAAGAAACTTGGCCCTATGCCATGGAGCGCTTTAAAGGTGAGAACCAACATCTTGAAGCGCACCCGGAAGACCACTGGGAGCCAGTGCAGCTCACGCAGGAGAGGTGTTATGTGTTATGTGGGAGTCCTGATCCAGAAAGGGGCGAAACTGGTGTATCAGGCAGACCTGATAGAAGGCCCCCCTGGCCGCGGCCGTCATATGCCCTTCCAAGGACAGCCATGAATCCAGGAGGACATCCAAGTTGCGAGACCCCTCTGGGGGGTCAGTAACTCTCCCCCAATAGCCAGCAATGGCATCAGCTGGCTATACCGGGACACCGGCATCCACTGCCACTCGGTCTTGGAAGGGTTGAATCAAAGCCTGTTCCTCCCCATCCAGACCCACACGGCTTCAAGGCACTGGAACATCACTTCAAGGACATCATTGGGGTGCTCATATTAGCCCCCGTTGCATTCTTTTATTATTTCATAGAAACGCTTGGCATCTAGCAGCCTCGGAGTTCAAAGTTTCACATTACTAGTTTTTCACTGGATGTTCCTTAAATTTGAAGAATTAGTATTTTACATTCAGAAAAACTCTGTTCTCTACAGCAGAATCTCTCCAAGGAATAAACATTGTAGGAAGGAAGACATCTTAGTCTCTGGCAGGGGTGTCAAACTCCAGGCTTGCGGGCCAGATTCAGCCTGCAGGGTGCTTAAATATGGCCCATGGGCTGGCCTGGAAATAGGAAAGGACCAGCCCGTTGGTCCTCTGTCGGCCAAAACAGGTTGTGGGGCTGCACAGAGCCCCCTCGCACTTCATTTTCTCTGGCAAAGTGCTACGGGAGCCATCAGCCCCATCTCCTCACCCCAGCCATCCCATGGAGGAGAACTACAATGCTGATCCAGCCCTCAAAGAAATCCAGTTTCACACCCATGGTCTATGGTATAGACAAAAACGTCAGGCGTATTTTGATTGTTTCTTTAATTTTTAATTTTATTAAAAGTTATAAGCTTTTAAATTACAGCAATAACTGCAGAAGACTTACTGTGGGGTTAGACCAATACAAGATTTAAATTTGGATGAGGTGGAGGGATGTGAAAGGCAGACTGGTTGGGCAGATGCAAGTTATACATAAAACAGATTATGAATATCAATGAATGAAAACCCAGACTATTCAGAAAGTATTCAGACTCTCTTCACTTTTGTCAATGTTGTGATGTGGCAGCCTGATGCCACAGTTGTTGAAATTCATTCTTTTCTCACTAATCTACAATCAGTACCGCAAAATGACAAAGTGAAAACAGAATTTTAAAATTCTGTAAATTTATTAAAAAGAAAACACTGAAATGCATGAGGTACTGAGTGGAGATTAAGGAGGGGGGAAAACCATTATCAACTACTATAAAATGAGGACAAAATATTGACAAATGTGAAGGGGTCTGAATACTTTCTGAATACACTGTATGTTAAAAAGACATTGTGCTTTTGAGTTCTTTGAAATCATTTCCCTGTGAGCACATTAATCTCTTGCTCAATGACCAAGAAGGTCTACTCGATAATGATCCTGAGAATAGTTCTTGCAGATACAGAGAAATAGAGTATAGTAGAATAAATTAGAATTCTCTTATTGGCCAAGTCTGACTGGACACACACGGAATTTGTCTCTGGTGCAGAAGCTCTGCATATATATACAACAACAACGTGATACGTCATAAGATCATAAATCATAGTTTCAATCATTAATCATAAGGTGATAACTTCCCCATTTAGCAACAGACATTTTGAGCTCAGTTGTGGTTGTAAGTCAAGGACTACCTATACAGCTAGGAGTCCTTGGTGTGCTACTTGTCTGGAGTACCTCAGAAGGCTGGCAGTAATCTTGTTAAATCTGAAAGTACTTCCGCTCCCCCCCCCCCAATGTTTACAATCTAAAAAACTAGGGAGGGTCCCTTTTAAGATCTTTACTTTGTCTCCGTTCTTTCTGCAGGCTCAGCTGCCTCTTAACTCACTATTGCCTAGTCTGCAGCTCTTCCTCCTGTCTCCCAAGGTCAGGTCCACATATCATTACACCCCAAAACAGCATTATCTTTCTAAATCAAGTTTATAATATTGAACATAATTTCAATTAGCCTGTGAATTTCATCTGGATCTTTCAAGTGTCTTTGGAGAGGATGACTTTGCCTGGAGTGTTGGAAAATCTTCCCACCATCTAGTCACTCTCCTGGCGGCCTTTCATGGATATTTTAAAGCTTGACGGGTATTGTGTGAGACCAAAGTTAGGTGTGAGATCTGGTGCCTGGGATTTATCTGGCCAAGATATCCGGAAGTTTCTCAGGATGGTGGTGAGGAAGAGGAAGAGCTCCATCCGAGCCAAATTTTCTCCTAAGCAAACCCTTGGTCCTGAAAAGTCAAAGATAAGATGAACAATCAGAGGTATTCATCTACAGCAGCAAACACTTTGATAATAAAACAGCACCCCTGAAACTCAGACTTGTGGTTTGTAATGTCATGTGAAACTGACTAGTGTCTTTAGGATTAATGGATTTATATCTTTGTGTGTGTGAGAGAGGGAGAGGCAGAAGGAGAGGGAAGGGAAGAGGGACAGGGACAGGGAGAGGCAGAAGGAGAGGGAAGGGAAGAGGGACAGGGACAGGGAGAAGGAAAGGGAGAGGGATGGGGGAGGGAGAGGAATAGGGAAAAGGAAAGGGAGAGGGAGAGAATAGCAAAGGAAAAGATGTATTTTCTGGTTTCTGGAATGGGTTGATGGAATGGCATATTTTCTGGTTTAGTCTGCTGAAGGATACACTCATGCAGAGAAGGAGTGCTTTCACAAATATGGGTGATGAGATCCCCAAAGTGAATACGCTTTTCAGTTGCTCCCCGTTGGCCGCATTCACATGATCTTAGCATGCATCCTAGTTTTCTCCACCCAATGGTGCCCTAAAGTAGAAGGTTTAAGCACAGGGGCTGAGTTCACAGGGTTGTCTAATCCCTGGTTCTGCCTGTTGTGCAGCCCTTCCCATTCAAAGGAAAACAGAGGGAGAGAGAGAATTTACCTGCTGAAAATGGCAAAAAGGCTTCTGGCTTCACAAACTCTCCCTTCGCATTCAGGAAGTTGGAGGGGTTGAACTCGTGTGGGAACTTCCACTGAGATTCATCACGATGAACAGAATGGAGGTTGGTGAAAATGGTTGTGCCCTGCAAATGTCAGTAAAACTAGATCATACAGAAGAAAATGCTCAGTGATGGAAGGGATCTGGAATCAATTTGGCCTGGCTCTTTTGAGATCTGGTTCAAAAATGAACTGATGATAGTGAAAAGAATCATTCATGGAATTATAAGGCTTGAAGGGGAACTTCTAGGTGGTCTTTTAGTCCAGCCCCCTTCCAAAGGATATCCCAGACAAATGGCTCTCCAACCACAACAACAACCACAAATAACCACCAAGTAGTAACTAACAACACTAGACTCAACAACTGCCTCGACCTCATCTTCTGCAACAGCTTAAACTATGCAGTCTAAAACCATTTCTGTCTATTGGACCTAATGGACTATGTGCCTCCTTCTTAAAAAAGCTTTCCACTGCAATAGTAGAACCCCTAAGCATAATCTTTGAAAAATCTTTCAGGACCAGCTCCCTACCCAACCAATGGTCACTAGCCACAGTCATCCCTATCTTCAAAAAGGGGGACCCCAACCTAGTTGAAAATTACAGACCAATCTCTTTATGCTGCATCCCCTGTAAAGCAGGAGTGAAATGCTTCCAGTTTGGACCGGATCACCCAATCTGGTAGCTTTTTAAAAAAAAATTAAAAGTATTTTTTCTACAACCTCTTTGGCAGAAAAAATGCTTTTAAAAGTAAAAAAAAAAGCCTCTGATGATCACGCAGCTCAGCTGGGATCATCAGAGGCTTTTAAAAGCATTTTTTCTACAACCTCTTCAGACCTCGCCCCATTACTAAGAGATCTGTAAAAGGCACGCATAAGTGCCTACCGTCCCGGTCTTACTGTTCCCATTTATTTGTATTCTTATCCTGTATTCATAATCATATTTATACATATATCTGTTATCTTATATATGATTGACGAATGAATAAATAAAATAAATAAACTCACTTTCAGGAAATTCCCCCTTATTTCCAGTTTGGCACTTCCTGTGATGAGTTTTCACCCAGGTGCTTTGGAGAATAAATTGACCCCTTCTTTTCTCTGACAGCCCTTTAATCATTGGAAGATTGATATGATGTCATGTCTCCTCTAATCCTTCTCTTTGTCCAGCTAAATATGTCTAGTTCCCTTAGCCTTCATTGTACAGTTTAGCCTCCAGACCCATGGCCCTCCTGTGAAAATTCCCGGGTTTACCTTGGGAATTTGATAGCCCCAAAGCCATACATTTTGGATGGGTGCATGAGCTACTCCGAGAGGAACAATACTTGTATAGCACTGGATTTCATGAATGACAGCATTTGTGTACGGCAGTTTTTTCTGATCTTCATATTGCAGGTTTGAATTACTTCCCAGAATAGCATCTATTTCCTTTTGGCATTTCTCTGCAGTGCAAATAAATTAGTTACTAAATTACTAGTTACTAAAGAGGGTAAGCAAGGAGACTTCAACACAATTATACAGCCAATGTTCCCTGGTAAGAAGTACTGAAGTATTTTTAAGGGGAAAACAATTAGATAACATTCAGAAGAGTATCTGGAAGACAGCTCCCTAATTCACTGGATTATAAGAAGGGGAGGATATCCAGCCAAATGAGATGTGCAAGATCAATCAATCAGTCAATCACAATAGAGTTGGAAGAGACCTTGGAAGTCTTCTACTCTTCTGGTCAAAGCAAATTGGAGAGAGATAAGAGTCAAGGGAATTCAAAGTGGGCAGGACTTAGATCTGTTGTGGGCACGAAGGGACTTGAGACTGATGATGCTCTTCTCCTCCTCCTTCAGGCTCAGCCATGTCATCTCCTACATACATTTTTGAAAACTTCACACTGATTCCCCATGTTTTGTGTCCTTCTCAACTTGGTGCTCTCCTTGAGTTGTGGGAGAGCAATGCCTCTCTATCTGGGATTTCTTCTAGGTGTTATACAGTGGTATAACCCACAGTGGTGGGTTTCAAAATTTTTCACTACTGGTTCTGTGGGCATGGCTTGCTGGGCGTGGCATGGCTTGGTGGGCATGGCAGGGAAAGGATACTGTAAAATCTCCATTCCCTCCCCACTCCAGGGGAAGGTTACTACAAAATCCCCATTTCCTCCTGATCAGCTGGGACTCGGGAGGCAGAGAATAGATGGGGGTGGGGTCAGTCAGAATTTTTACTACTGGTTCTCCGAACTACTCAAAATTTCTGCTACCAGTTCTCCAGATCTGGTCAGAACCTGCTGAAACCCACCTCTGGTATTATAGTTCTAAACATACCAGAAGGGATGAATCTGTCTAAATCCAAATGAAGCTTTTAGAAAGGTCTGGAATCACACCTTCAGGACGCATCCTGATTTTGCATGGTTAATAGAAGATCTTAGCCATTTGCTATTTCCATACCTTGGATCTCTGGAAAGGCTACCAAATACAGCAATGCCCACCACAGTGTTCCAACCATTGTCTCTGATCCAGCAACTAAAAAGTCCGTCAGTAAAACTAGTAATTGTTCTTCTTCAAAACTTGAAGTTTTTCTCTCTGTCTTTTATTAATTAAAAGAAAGAAAGAAAGAGAAAATAGTCCACATATAGTTCTGAACCATTTGTTCACTGATGGTTTGAGGTTATGACAGTGCTGAAATGAAGGATAAGATAGGATAGGATAGGATAGGATAGGATAGGATAGGATAGGATAGGATAGGATAGGATAGGATAGGGAAGGGAAGGGAAGGGAAGGGAAGGGAAGAGAAGAGAAGAGAAGAGAAGAGAAGAGAAGAGAAGAGAAGAGAAGAGAAGAGAAGAGAAGAGAAGAGAAGAGAAGGAGGGTAGGGTAGGGTAGGGTAGGGTAGGGTAGAGTAGAGTAGAATAGACTAGAATAGACTAGAATAGAATAGAATAGAATAGAATAGAATAGAATAGAATAGAATAGAATAGAATAGAATAGAATAGAATAGAATAGAATAGAATAGAATAGAATAGAATAGAATAGGGGAAGGGAGGGGAGGGGAGGGGAGGGGACAGGAGAGGAGAGGAGAGGAGAGGAGAGGAGAGGAGAGGAGAGGAGAGGAGAGGAGGAGAGGAGAGGAGAGGAGAGGAGAGGAGAGGAGAGGAGAAGAGAAGAGAAGAGAAGAGAAGAGAAGAGAAGAGAAGAGAAGAGAAGAGAAGAGAAGAGAAGAGAAGAGAAGAGAAGAGAAGAGAAGAGAAGGATGTGACCTCGGAGGTTTTCAAGTCTAACCCCCTGCTTAGGCAGGAAACCCTATACCATTTCAGACAAATGGCTGTCCAATCTCTTATGACTTAGGGATTCTTCTCATACTTATGACCACCACAGTATCCTGCATTCACAGGATCAAAATTTGGGCACTTGGAAACCAGCATGCATTTTTGACAGTTGCAGCATCCCAGGGCCATGTTGATCACCCTTTACAAGATCCCCACTCTCTTCTGACAAGCACAGCCCATGGGAGAAGCTGGATTTGCTTAAGAACCATGCGATTCAGTTAACAACCCCAGTGATTCATTTAACATTACAGAAAACAAGGTTGTAAAATCGAGTGTGAATCGCTTCACAAGTGCCTTGTTTCATGATGGAAGGTCGTTTGTTCCTTTCTTTAGGACAAAACTCTAATTCACACAAATTACAAAAGACTTTGTGTGGAAGTTGTTTAACTGGCCAAGCAACGAATTATGTACGCTTTTAGATTATTAAATGAGGTTAGGGCCAGAGACCTCTTTTTCATAGTCACACAACTGTAGTGTGGTAGCCACAGATAGAAGACGAGAACAGCTACTGCATATAAGAATGCAAAATCAAACAAAGGGGGGTGGATTTTTTACCTCCTTTATTTCTTCTAGGTATGCATCAATGAAATCTCGGCTTTCTCCAGGAATCAAGGTTCTCTTGTGTTCCTCCACTTCCTTTTCAAGGAAAGCAAAGATTTTATGGGCATTTCTTACTATTCTCTGTTGGGGCAGGGGAAGCCTCCTCACTAAGGGCACAGCATTGTAAAGCTGCCAAGAAGGAGAAAATAAATCAACATTGATTAAAATGATCATCAGGTAATATATGCTGTAGGGTGTGTTGGGAGAGAAAAAATACCTTCAACTATCTTATTTCATGTTTACCTTTTGATAGAGCCCAAATACTAAACTAAGTTAATATTTCAATAAAGAGGTGTCATGCCCTAATTTACTCCTACTGGCTCTGCCAAGTCAGTCATAAAATTATGATGTTTCTTCAAAAATAAATAAAATTATGCAAGGAAAATTGGATAAAATTCCAAAATAGAGACGGCATTTCATCCATAATATCCTGCATAATCGTGTTGCTCAACCTCAACAACTTTAAGAGAGGTGGACATTTAATTTCAATGAACTAAAATTCCCACTACCATTCTGGGAATCGTGACAATTTTCCTGCCCTCCTATCAAGGATACCATGGCCCAGGGTCCCATGATCATTTTCATATTTCGATGTATCAAGTCCAGTACAGTGTTGAAAGAGCTGTCGTTTTCAAAACGTTTCCCAAACAGAATCAAAGACAAAATGTTGGTGACTGCAGTTTCAAGGAATGGATGAGGATCAAAAGGTGAATCTGCAGAATAATGCAAAAGAAAATAAGATTAGAGATAGTCCTGTGATGCATGAACAGATTCATATGTATCATTCAAGCTAGCTACCTTATTGTTCTCTGCCTGTAATACAGGAATCTTCCTAGACTGGGAGCTTTCTCCTGGGAAAGACCAGAGAAGACTCTAAATCACGTAAGGGGAGGTGAGATTGAATGCTCTTGGTGTTTATGTAGGGACACCACTTCCTCACTTAGGTCTTCCTCCCATCCAAAATGGTTACTCTCCAAGAAGTCCTCGACTTGCAACCATTCAAAGTTACAACAGACCACAAACAACGTAATTAGACTGGGATTAGAAGTTCCAATGGCCATTTCCCCCAAATACTTATGTGATCTCATCTTGGGTTTCATAGCCTGCATTTACAACTGTCTGCAGCATACCAAGATCACACAACCACGATTTACGTATTTTGCCAGAAGCTAAAGATGCACTGAACGACCGTCGTGATTTGCTTAACTACCTCTAATAACCAACAAGAGGTCATAAAATCAGATCGGTCACGTGGTGACCCACTTAACAAACAGCATGACTTACAACCATAATTACCCTGCAAAGTTGGGATCATATGTTGAGGGCTAACTATACTTGTGAATTATTCCTTTTCATTTTCCCATCAGTCAAGTGTCTTGTAAAGAAATATAAATGGGAAGGAGCTCCAGATTCAGGCACTTCTTTTGAAAGGCAGCCCCAGGTCCAGAAAAAGGAAAAGAGTCAGCATGGTCAGAAAGGCAGGCAGCATTAGAACTTGGAGCCTATTTAGGTAACCAATGATAGTGTTGCGGCCCACCGGCAGCCAGCGGAGCTGGCAGCAGAGTCAGACAGTGAGGAGGTTGGGCCGTGGTGAGATTCAGCCGGTTCGCACCACTTCAGGAGAACCAGTTGTTAACTTTCTGAGTAGTTTGGCAAACTGGTTGTTGGAAGAAATCATTAGGGCATAGAACTAGTTGTTAAATTACTTAAATCCCACCACTGAGGTTGGGGAGGAATCTCTGCCAGTCCTGGGGATTGGGTAAGCTCGGACGAGGGCTCTGCATTGGAGGCAGAAACGGAGGTAGGCAGCAGCGAGGCAGAGGAACAGCTGGAGCCCGTTCCCAGCATGCACATGCGCAGAACTGCCAGAAGACAAGAGCAATTAAGAAAGCAGGGTCGACCCAGGAGTAAGTCCACACCTTGGAGATCATTGGCCCCTCCAATAGAACATAGAAGAGGAGCGAACGGGATGTGGGCTTTTGCAGGAAGCAATTAGATCATTTGGTCGATTCAAGATTGGAAAGTTCTGTTCCTGACTCTAACAGAATCTGTGCCAAATTTAGCCTAGCCCTGCATTTGGAAATTGGTTCTCTGGCAGCGTTCCAAAGGAGATACGGTGGGTGTTGATAAACATTCCTCTGAAAGACTGTTTGCCAAAGCTTTGTTGACTGTGAATGACAGTAATTCACAGTCGTTTAAATAAAAGAGGTTTGGCCAGAATTAAGGCTTAGCTTCATGCTTTCTAAGGAAGCCTAGGTCAGAACAGATAGCCTATTTCTGCAGACATTCCCTGGCCCTTCCCCTTCAGAGTCTCCCTGTGGTTCCGTGAGTTATCTCAGAATTCCCATTTGTGTTTTCCAACCAAGAAACAAAGAGGCCTCCTGCTTTATTACCGCCACAATGAAAACATAAGCATGAACAATGTTATGCTGAGACTTTGCAAAGAAAAGTGCAAAGAAGAGCAACTAAGATGATTAAAGGACTGTAGAAAACATGTGAAACATATAAAACATGTGAAGAACGGTTGCAGGATTCGGGTTTGGCTAGTTTAGAGAAAAGAAGGACCAGAGGGGACATGATAGCTGGATTCTAGTATTTTGTCAGGCTGCCACAAAGAGGAGGGGGTCGATTTATTTTCCAAAGCACCAGAAGGAGGACAAGAAACAACGGATGGAAACTATTCAAGGAGAGAAGCAACCTGGAATTAAGGAGGAACTTCCTAACAGGGAGGACAATTAACCAGTGGAACAGTTTGCCTTCAGAAGTTGTGGGTGTTTCGTCACCTCTAATAACCAATCATTCACTGGACAGTCACTTGACTGAAATGGTATAGGATCTCCAGCTCTGTTCTGATTGATTGAAATGCAATCTTATTTTAATGTGCTTTAACTGTGGAGTCCTTGATGATCTCTGAGCTTAATCGTTTGCTATAGGTATTGTTCTGACCTAGGCATTCCCAAACCACGAAGCAGACTCTTATCCCGACAAAAATCCCTTTTTATTAAGTTATTGGGAATTTCTCTCATTCACACTCAAAGGAAAGTCTTTCAAAGGAGAATTTACAGTCACAGACTTTATCTGACTTGGAGAGCTGCCAGGCCGATATCTTCAAAACTTGGCAAGGAGTCTCGGAGAGTCACAAACCAATTAGGTGAACTAATTGTCTCCTGCAAACTCCACTTCCCTTTCATTCCTCTTTTATTTCTTCTGAGAGGGGCCATTCATCGTACATCTATGGCCTTATTCCCAAGTCAACCCTTGTTCTTAGCTGTTCCTTTCGTCTGGCAACTCTGCGCATGCACACCACGGGAACACACACCATCTGTTCATCAGCCTCACTGATGTCTGACTCTGAAGGCAGCTGAAAACTGACATCCAGCCCTGGCCCTCTCTCTGCCTCCAATGCAGAGCCCTCATCAGAGCCTTCCTCAGACTCCAGAACTGGCCCATGTTCCTCCCCAACCTCTTCACTGTCCGAATCTGTTGCCAGCTCTGTTGGCTGCTCCTGGGCCACAACTGACATTTCATTACCCAACTACATAACATCATCCTGTTACCTAGGAGGGGAATGAAATACCTGAAACCTACAAATATTCTCTTCCATTGGAATTTGCTTTTATACAACCGGAATACTAAGCTCCTCCCACTCTGCATCAACACACACACACACAAACACTCACACACAAACACAAACGAACATGGGTCTAACTGTGAGATCAATTGAATTCTGTCCTGTGGAAAAAAAGAAGCAACATTGGTGTGATGATTTCCCAGCCATCCCGTCTTGTCCCAGGTGACCTTACCTGAGTTTTTAGCAATTGCTTCAATCAAATATGATGCCTCCTGCAAGATCTTCTCTTCCATTGATTTTTTGCCTAGTCCAAAGTTCCTGAAAAGCCTCAGTGAAAACCTTCGTTGTTCTTTCCACACTTGGCCGTAGGATGTTGTGATGATGCCTGTAAAAATGAGAGATGAAAAATGAAGCAATGGAACTACAGTGATTTCCCTGTACAAGTAGACCTTACAACACGTCGTTTAGTGACCCTTCGAAGTTACAACGGCACTGGGAAAAAAGTGACTTATGACTGGCTTTCATACTTACGACTGTTGCAGCCTCCCCATTGTCACAGGATCAAAATTCAGATGCTTGGCACCTGACTCATATTTATGACGGTTGCAGTGTCCCAGGGTCATGTGATTCCCTTTTGTGACCCTCTGATAAGCATAGTCAATGGGGAAGCCAGATTCAATTAACAACCATGTTTACTAAGTTAACAACTGCAGTGATTCACTTAACAACTATGGCAAGAAAGGTGATAAAATGGAGCAAAACTCACTTAAGAACTGTCTTGCTTAGCAACAGAAATTTTGGGCTGAACTATGGTTGTACATTAAGGACTACCTGTATTTATCTTTTGCATACCTAATGGTAAAATCTGATTAATTAATTAATTATTCCTTGGATTCATCCATCTCATAATTGCCTACGTAACATAAAAATCCAACAAAGCGAACAACAAAAGTAGAGAGGAAAAACAGTGTTTGGAAATGATATATTGGTACCTTTTTTCTTCATGATACTATCTACTAGTGGAATATCTGGCCTTCCAGCAAATTCTATGCCTTTTGTCACCAGGACCTCTTTGGCTGAAGAAAACCCATGAGTTAAGACCATAAGCATTCCTCCGATGTTGAGACTGAAGACGGGACCGTATTTTTGGGCTAACTGAAATGAAATCATCAGGATTAATCTAGAAGAATCAGATCGGTTGGAAGCAATCACTTGCAAGGATGCAACACGGAAGAGAGTTGAGATTACTTGAACCTCCATCACATGTCATCTCCTTCAAAAACCTTCAGCCTATCCTTTCCCCTCCTGTTCAGGCATAGATATAACTTCTTAGACATAGAAGAATAACCGGATCTCTTGAGTAGAATAATATCATTAAATGAAATGGCTTTTTTTGTATATTGTGACCCATCCAAAACTGGATTTTCTTCTGGTACATCTGCAGTTAGTGACCACTCAAAATTACAGCAGCACTGAAAAAAGTGACTTATGACCATGTTTCACACAAAATTTGCAGTGTCCCCATGGTGATGTGATCCCAATTTGGACTCTTGACAACTGATTTCTATTTATGATGGGTGCAGTGTCCCGGGGTCACTCCCCCTTCTGAGAGGCAAAGTCAATTCACTTAACCCGTGTCTCACTTAGCAATAGAACTGTTGGTCTCAATTGTGGACATAAGTCGAGGAATTTATTCACTAAATTTGCACACACACACACACACAATATCTTCCACAAAGTGTTTATGTGCCTACAGAAAGGGGAGAGTTAGGAGACGATGGGTGAACCAGGAGGGATTTTATCCAGAGGTTCCAGGGAGAGGGTTATTGAAATACTCTTGAGTGGATTGACAGAAGGTCATAGAAGGATGGAGGTGGAGGAGAATCCTGGAAAGAGACACACCTATTCACTGCAGATGGACCTAAGGGCATCTTCTGAAGATGGGAACTTTCTGCTAACGTGAGAAAGTTCCAGCCAAGCATAATTCATACCCTTGTTTAACTCTAATGAAAGGGAAGGCTTTGAACCATGCTACACACCTAAGGGAGTTTAAGTAAAAATTCTGACTTTAGAAAAGAGTCTTACTTTACAGAATAAGGAGTTTAAAACAGTAATTGTTGCTTCATTTCATTGGTGTGCACTGCCCATCAACCCTTCCTTCATTCTTTCTTTCCTCTGAGTTCTTTTGGTGAGAAGACTTGGCTGTTCAAGCAAATAGGCTGACTCTGATTCTGGGTTTTATTAATTATTATTAATTAGTTATTTGGTTTAAAATGGGATTTTATTGTACATGTTCCTTAACTTATGTTCGCTGCCCTGAGTCCTTCAGAAGAAGGGCGGCATATTAATAATAATAATAATAATAATAATAATAATAATAATAATAATAATAATAATAATGACGACGATGATGATAATAATAATAATTGGATGAATTAATCTGATTGACTTAATTAAAACCTTACTTTAAAGCATTTGCCAAATGAGTAATGCTTGAAAACAATAAATCAGTTTTGCTGTTTTGCTTTTTCTTTGATGCTTATTGGTGAAGATTATAAAAAAGAGGATTGGAGGGGGGACAGAGATAAATGCCTTGGCTGAATGTTTTTTTTTTTAATGAGCCTTGCACATCTAAAAGCACAATTGGACTTTTCCTATGCAATGTCTTGGGGGAAAGGAAAAACATCATCAGAAGTTGTTGTTGATGGTTGTGTTGTTGTTGTCGTCTAATAATTTCCCAAGGATCTAAAGCCTTCTGAGAAGGAGGCTCAAAGCATCCCTACCCTATCAAATGTACAGATAAATGAAGCACTAGCAGGCACAGAGACTAGTTGGCCAACTTATATTTCTCAACCATGTCTGCTAAATTCTTCTTCAGTTGCCCGACTCTTCACAACCCCATGAAGTACAGCATGCCACTCTACCCCATGCCCCAGTGTCTCCCTGAGTTTGTCCAAATTCATGTTCATTGCCTCAATGACATTATCTAACCATCTCATCTTCTGCCATCCCCTTCTCCTTTTGTTTTCCATCTTTCCCGATATTAGGGTCTTCTCCAAGGAGTCCTCTCTTCTCATGTGATGGCCAAAGTGTTTGAGATCCAGCTTCAGGATCTGTCCTTCCAAAGGACAGTCAGGCTTGATTTCCTTTAGGATCAACTGAATTGATCTCCCTGCAGACCAAGGGGCTCTCAAGATGGTCACCTTTTAATAAATCTGCTTACAAGGCTGTGAGAACCCAGCTTGTTTGATGCGGAGCAAGGCAATCCCCCTTTTCCAAGAGATCAGTGACTTTGGCCCAGTTTTTTCAATGTACTGATAAATGGGTCACCAGCAGACATGGAGACTAGTTGGCCAATTTATATTTCTCAATCATGTCCACTGTTGCTGTTCAGTCATTAAGTATATCTTGCAATCCCATAGACTACAGCAGGCTAGCCCCCCACTTCCCCCATCCTCCAGTTGTCTCCTGAAATTTTCCCAAATTCATGTTCATTGCATCGAGGAAACTATCTAACCATCTCATCCTCTTCTGTCCCCTTCTCCTTTCACTTTTCAACAAGGTCTTTTTCAGGGAGTCCTCTCTTCTCATGTGGTGGCCAAAGTGTTTGAGATTCACTTTGGATCCGTCTGGATTTGTCCTTCCAAAGAACAGTTGGGTTGATTTCCTTTAGTTTGACCTCCTTGCAGTCCAAGGGACTTTCTAGACTTACAAACCACCTTTTAATAAATCTGCTAACAAGGCTCTGTGAGAAGCTAGCTTGTTTAATCGTGAGCAGCTGCCCTGGGATAAGGCAGACCATGTGATCGCTTTCCAAAGATGCAATTTTGCTGACAGGCCAGAAACATGAAGGGAGAGCATAAGAAAAAAATTATTCCCTTTGCTAACTCTCACCTTTTGTCAAGAGTCCAAACAACTCCGTGTTGCAATGACAGTGTCCCATAAATACCTCTTTAAAGCCTTCTTAAAGGACAGAAGTCCCTTTGTTCAGCTCTGTCAGAACTTTGAACAGCCACGGAATGAATGGTCATTAACTGAGAACTACTTTAATAGATTTGTTTATCTACCTGTACTTGATTCTCCTATCCGTTTCATCTATTCTATTCTCTCACAGTATAAAACAAAATTGAAGGCAGGTGGAGGAGAGAGAAAAAAGAACGGGCCGATTTGGAGTTCTGCAAAACCAGAATCATAAACTATTCATTCATGCAGATAAACGACACCTTCCTTTAGACTTCTAGAACATCGAATTTCTCCAGCTGTTTTTGGAAGGTGAGTGTTTCATTCAGGAATTTGGAAGGAGAATCAAATTCATATTAAAGAGCTAATGAATTGTTCAGAAGAAGTTCCATGCAATTAGGAATGAGGATTCCTCTGTATCAAAAGGCAGCCGTTTTCATATCTCCATAAGGTTCTAAATATTTTTCTCCAAATCCTGGATGAAACAAAAATTGTGTCTCATATAGATAAGTTAAGAGAAACACACAAACTCTTTCAGTTCTTTTTGCAGGAGCAAAAATGTCCGCAGATTCACTCTCTGAAGTTTAACGTGAGAATGGATAAAAAGCCTTACCTGATCCAGCTCCTTCAGAGGGAACCTCGTACTGAAATAAAGCAGATTCCCAATCAGGGGCAGCCTCCATGGTCCAGGGGGGGAACCTTTGGGACGTTGGCTCTTCCAGAACCAGAGGAAGAGGAGGGAAAGAATGACCAGCCAGCTCAAAATAGCCATGTTCAAAGCAGAGAAATCTGCCTCCCGCTCTGTTTCTCTGCTGCCGTGTCTGACAATTTCTTTCGTTTCTCTCTACCAATGTCAGTGGCAAATCAGCCAAAGATTAAATCTTTAAAGTCAAGATGAGGGTACACGGTGTTCAGAAGCCAGATTTCATAAGCTGCATTTTGGCAAGCAGAAAATTAACATTAGGAATCTTGGAGTAGGGTGGGGCTTTGGAATGGGGTGGGGCTTTGGGTGGAGTGGGGTGAAAATACAGCATTACTTGTCTAAAATGTCGGGAAACATTTCATCCATGAATCTGGAGATGGTCCTGCAATTAGCCAACAAAAGGCAACATTATTGAAAGAAAAAAAATGAAAAACCAATGTCCTGATCGTGTCCCCAGTGGGGCCACAAAAATATGGCTATGCTCCTTTTCCCAACCCTCCCCCCTCCCAAATCCACATGACAGGGAGAATGTGGATACACAAAGTTTGAAAGCCAATTCTGCAAGCTTTTCTCTTGGTGTACCTTATACTCATGGGAGGTTTGATAGAAAGGCTCAACAAAGTCAGAGTTTTTGATCTCTAGCTGTGACTTTCAATCTGGTTTGGAGGAGGGTGTTTCCCGCCCAGAGACCAAAAGTGGTATTCAGCAGGTTCTGACCAGTTCTGGAGAACCGGTAGTGGAAATTTTGAGAAGTTCAGAGAACTGGTAAATACCACCTCTGACTGGCCCTGCCCCCATCTATTCTCTGCCTCCCGAGTCCCAGCTCGGGAGGAAATGGGGATTTTGCAGTATCCTTCCTTTGGAGTGGTGATGGAATGGAGATTTTACAGTATCCTTCCCCTGCCACGCCCACCAAGCCACGCCCACAGAACCGATAGTAAAAAAATTTGAATCCCACCACTGCCAGAGAGCTCTGTGTTCTACAGCAGAATCAGCCCAGGATTGTTGAAACCACCATGATTTGGCTGGGCTACACAAAAGTTACAGCTGTTTGGGATTCTTTTTCTCCCTCCCCCCCTCAGTCTATTTATGCCCAAGGCACTGCAATAGATTTTATTCCCAATCCCCCAAGGAGTTTTCATCACGGTCCAGTTATGCCCAGCAACCACACAATATCAGCTTTTACACATGATAAAAATAGAATATCTCCATATATTTGTTTATCCCAAGCTTTAAATCCGGAGTTATTATCTCTAGCGGTTTCATCCTTCCAAGCGGTCTAATATTCCGAATAAGAGAATAGCCCAGATAGAAGGGAGCTTGGGGAACTTCTAGTCCAACATCCTGGTCAAGCAGGAGACCCTGTTTACCATTGTAAACAAATGGCTGTCCAGTATCTTCTTAAAAGCCCTGGTGTTGGAGCACCCACAACTTCTGAAGGCAACCTGTTGCATTGGTTGGTTTTTCTTATTGTCAGGAAATTTCTCCTTAGTTCCAGGTTGCTTCTCTCTTTGTTTAGTTTCCATCCATTGCTTCTTCTCTTGCCTTCTGGTGCTCTGGAGAATAGGTTGACTCTCTCTTCTTTGCGGCAACCCCGTAAATAATGGAACGATGCTAGCACATCACCCCTGGTCCTTCTTTTCACCAGAATAGCCATTCCCAATTCCTGCAACTGTTCTTCGTATGTTTTAGCCTTCAGCCCCCCAATCAACTTTGTTGCCCTTCTCTGCTACTCTGTAGATATTTTCACAGCCTTCTTTTTGATTCGTGCAGTATACAGGTCCTCAATGGAAGACAGGTTGGTAGCCATTGTTTTTTCTGCAGTTCTAATTATCTGTTGAAATCTGTGTCTGTCTTGTTGGGTGTTCTTGCCCCAGCTCCAGATTCCCAAGGATTGTGACAAACACCAATGGTCCTTATCAAAGTTATAACGTACCAAGAATAAACAAAGTCCGGCAAAGGTTGGCAACCAGCCCTGAAAACAAGATACGATAAGACACTCACTCAAATAAGAACATAAATTACTGTTGTTTATTTGACAATATATATTTGACAAAATGTATATTTGAAATCTTTGTTTACAGGTTTTGTTCTGTATGTTTTGTTGTCACTAGTTCTGTTTTGTATGTACTTTTAAACAAATAAAAATTTATTTAATTAAAAAAAATTTAAATTAAAAAAAAACATTGGCCACTCCAAATCTCAACCAACAAATGCTCTGTCTCACACATTGGCAAAAAGACTCAGAACACTAAATACAAGCTGAGTGGATATGACCTTGTAGATGACCCTCACTCTGTCAAGGACCTTGGAATATTCATATCAAATGATCTAAATGCCAAAGCCCACAGTAATAACATTGCCAAAAAGGCATTTAGGAAATGCCAATGTTGCTGTTCTGCTGATTTTGCCCCCTAAGAACCTTTACTGTTTGCAGAGGCAGAAAAACACAAAGTCAAAGATTTCGGTTCTCTGATCAGCTCACCATGAACTTGGGCAAAAGAACCACAAAGGTCAAATGGCCTCTGCTATTTTCAATCTTTTTCTAACAAACAAAAATCTTGCTGAAAGCTAAAACAATGTACAACTAAACATTTTAGCCCCACCAGGTAGTATAGATCATTAGGAGAAACAGGTATATGAGCTCTATCTAAAAGTTGCCTGATCGTCAGAGGCTTTTTTTCCTTTTAAAAACATTTTTTCTACAAGCTCTTCAGCTGAAGAGGTTGTAAAAAAATGCTTTTAAAAGCCTCTGTTGATCAGGCAACTCAGCTGGGATCGTCAGAGGCTTTTAAAAGCATTTTTTCTACAACCTCTTCGGCCAAAGTGGTTGTAGAAAAAATGCTTTTAAATGCCTCTGACAATCCCAGTTGAGCCGCACTATCATCAGAGGCTTTTTTTTAACTTTTAAAAGCTTTTTTTCGGCTGAAGAAGTTGTAGAAAAAATGTTTTTAAAAATAAAATTAAAAAAACCTCTGATGATTGTGCAGCTCAACTGGGCATGGGGGTGGGGCAGGGATTTTTGTTACCGATTCACCGAACCATCCGCTGCCATCTCTACTGGATCGGGTGATCCGGTCCGAACCGGGAGCATTTCACCCCTGCATCTGACAAGCCAAGTGTATGGAGAAGCCAGAGTCACTCAACAACCAGGTTACTAACTTAATGTCTGCACTGATTCGCTTAACAACTATGACAAGAAAGGTCATAAAATGGGGCAAAACTCACTTAGCCAATGTCTCATTTAACAATGGAAATTTGGGGATCCATTGTGGTTGTACGTTGAGCACTGCCTGTAGTCAGAGAAGGCAAACCACCTAATCCTACTTTGGGTGAGATGGAAATTCCTGGTCCTTTTGACTTCGAGGTCCTCTTCCTAAAAGACTAAAAAGAAAAAAAGCAGAATTCTCTCAGGTTCTGATGCCACAAGAATGGAGTCCTTTTGGTTCCAAATAATACAAGAAAGTTCATGCTTAGACTTATACCTTTAGTGGCACAAAAATGCAGAAACAATTGGAACATAAACAGCTAAAATCACATCTGCCTGAACTTCTATGTGCCAGGCCTGGAAGCCATCTTTTGCATTGGGCCTTCAGACCTGCCACGTTTACTACTCTGTGAAAATGGGAGTGGGGATTGTATGGAGCCAGGGTGATATCTAGTCAAAATAACATTCCTTTCTCAGAGAGTCAAGGACATCTTGCCCTGCACCTGGAGGCCTGGAACTGGGAGGCATCTCCAGTCGGGACAGTGCATTGATTGGACCATGTGATGGACATGTGGGTGTTGAACTTTTCTTTGGGTGGGGAAAACCTGGAAACTTTCAGATTCAGGTTTTCCCAGATTTTTCCAATATGACATCTCTAATAAAATGTAACTTTGAAGAAACTCAAGCCTCGGAGGTTTATTTCATTGGGGGTGTTACTTGGAACCCTGACATTAACCTGAATCTCTTTTAAACAATTCACCAGCTCCCTGTCCGGGGTGCTGAGCCCTGAACACTAACCTGAAATCGGGCAGGGTGAAGACTTAGGGAAGATTGTGTGTGGGGGGGGGGGGTTGTAGATCCTCACTTACACCTTTTCACAGGGCTGGCGACATTTCAGCAACACCTTGAAGTGAGACGGGAACTGTGTAATCCCCAAGTGTGGTGTAAAATCTGGAGTTTGGGATTTATCTGGCCATGATAATTGGAAATTTCTGAGAATGCTGATGAAGAAGAGGAAGAGCTCCATCCGGGCCAGGTTTTCCCCTAAGCAGATTCTCGGTCCTGAAAAGGCAAAGTGAAAGAGAAGCCATTCAGACAGCTGAAGGCTGATAAATTATTCCAACCATTGGACCCATCTTGGCCCTTCACAAAATGATCCTAAATTTCACTAAATTGCCAAAGTTGGTGAGGGTTGGGGGTTTTTTTTGTTTTTGTTTTTTGTTTTTGGCCATGCTTTATTCTTTAAAAGACTCACCTTTCAAATCAATCTTTACTTCTTTCCTCTCTCGCTTCAGTTCCTCTTTTCATCTCTGATTCTGACCTTAGAGATCAGGTACTGATCTCTAGAGAATCATATTTCTTTTTTTTTCTTTTTTTTGGAAAATTTCATTTATTAAAAAAAATACAAACAGAACAAAACAAGTAATGACAAAACATACAGAACATGTAAACAAAAAGTCAAATATACATTTGTCAAAGTTGTCACAACTGAAACCTTTCTACTAGGCATAATAAATGGACAATATGAAAAGGAAATAAAATACTTAATAATACTTAATATTTCATATAACAACAGCAGCACGAATAATTTTTGCACAAAATTGGAAGAGTAACGACATACCAACAGAAGATAGAGTAATTAGTAAAATCATGGAATATGCAGAAATGGACAGACTCACAAAGGAATTACAAGATAAAGAGGAACATGACTACTATCTAATATGGGAAAAGTGGTACACTTGGTTGGAAGATAGAAAAGGGGGAAAAAAGACTAGGAAGCAACTACTCTGTAACCTAATATAGACACAGGAACATAAACTATTCATGCAGGTTAACAGTGACTCACAAAGTTAGACATAAGAGAAAGACCAAAACAAGGAGGAGTCAAAAATACAAATAAGAATATACAGTAGATTACAGTTGCGACAACTTTGACAAGATGTATATTTGACTTTTTGTTTACATGTTCTATATGTTTTGTCGTTACTTGTTTTGTTCTGTTTGTATTTTTTAAATAAATAAAATTTTCAAAAAAAAAAAAAGAACCTGTAGTAAAACCGGCGGGAGGGTCCGCCCACCGACCATGACATCACCAAAATGCTTCTGTGCATGCGCAGAAGAGTGCACACATGGCCCCGTTATGAACTGGTAGTAAAGGCAAGTAGAACCCACCCCTGATCTAGTCTACCCATGCAGGAGACCTACACCATTTCTGACAGATCTAACCATTGTTTTTCCCATCACTTTGAAGTGCTTCAAATTTCTAAGTCTGACTAACACAATACAGGAACCTTTAGAATGCAGTCCTGCAGGCTACTTCTGCTGACTGCTGGCTGCCTGCAATTTGGCAGTTCGAATCTCACCAGGCTCAAGATTGACTCAGCCTTCCATCTTTCCGAGGTCGGTAAAATGAGGACCCAGATGGTTGGGGGCAAGAGGCTGACTATCTCTGCTTAGAGAGCGCTGTGAAGTGGTATATAAGTGCTATATTGGCCCTGTGAGGTAGAGCAGACAAGAAGTATGCCTAGGAGGGCCATCACCATCTTCAGAATCTTGCAAGTCTCACAGTATTTCTCCCCTCTCTTCCTTTTACTCACCAGAAGACTAGGGTTTTTTTTTAAAACTCTTCCCATGCCCTTCCTTATTCTGTGTGCTGAGATAACTTTTATCTGCCAGTTGTTTAGTCCATAAATATATGGATAAGATAGATTCTTATATACCCTACTCAAGCTGAACCTCTTGGTCACTGATCATATCTGTACCGTGGGCATTTATATCTTGAAGGACCTCTCGTGGGCTATGAATGCTAACATGCTTGTGAAAAAGGCACAGAAGAGGCTGTATTTCCTGAGAATGCTCAGGAAGATAAATCTATCTCAGCATCTACTTCTGTCCTACTATTGCAGCACCATTAAGAGTGTCCCAACATACGGCATTCTTGCATGGCATGGGAGCAGCACTGCAGTGGACAAAAAAGCTTTACAGAGAATCATTAAAACTGCCCCAAATATCACTGGGCTCCAGCTACCAGCCCTGGATGACATCTTCGAATCTCGCTGTTTGAGAAAGTTGCATAACATTCTCAGAGACTCTTCCCATCCTGCTTACCATTTTTTGGACTGTTGCCTTCTGGCAGAAGATACATAACAATTAAAACTCAGATCACATGTCTTTTGCATAGTTTTTATCCCAGAGCTATAATTGCACTCAACAATGAACTAAAGGGTCACCATCAGTGAGCTGTTGAACATTACTTGGTCTGTTGTGTGGATGTTTGGGTGGTTTAGGACAGGGGTGAAATGTAAAATTTGTTATTACCAGTTCTGTGGGTGTGGCTTGGTGGGGGGTAATGTGACTGGGTGGGTGTGGCCAACTTTTATTATTTTTTAAAACTTTTCAAAGCATTTTTTCTAATGTTTTGAAAAGCCTCTGCTGATCAGGCAACTCAGCTAGGATCGTCAGAGACTTTCAAAGCATTTTTTTTACCAACTCTTTGGCCAAGAGGTTGCAGAAAAAAATACTTTGAAAAGCCTCTGACGATCCCAGCTGAGCCGCGCGATCATCAAAGGCTTTTTTTTTTTACTTTTAAAAGCATTTTTTCATTGGAAGAGGTTGTAGAAAAAATGCTTTAAAAGTAAAAAAAAAACCCTCTGATGATCATGTGGCTCAGCTGGGCATGGGGGGGTGGGGGGGCGCAGGGATTTTTGCTACCGGTTCGCCATCATTACTGGACCAGGTGATTCGGTCCGAACTGGGAGCATTTCACCCCTGGTTTAGGGGTGGGGAATTGTGGGGGGTGGGTGGGGGTGTCTGGGGATTGTCATGTGTGTTGGGCTTGGTCTTTGGGTGTTAAGTGAATTTTGTTGTATGGGTATACTGTGTATACATGTACAATAACAATAAAATCATCATCATCATCATCATTAGGCTCAGAGTTTTCTCTTTAAGTAAACTTTATGTGAGTTTGGAATTAGACCTCTTGCGGTGCTTTGGATAAGCTTGACCTCAATCCAGGACATGTTTAGACAGGTAGTTTAAGAGCAACCTCTTAAAGAAATGCATTAAATTAAAGATTCCCAGCATTTAAGTACCCTGAAGAAATGATTCCATGTAATATTTGTATAGCTCAGTCAAAGGTGGAAGAAATTCATCATTACTTCAACTACTCTATTCTTGGGCTGTTTCTACTGCAGGACATGGAGCTTTCAGAACATAAAACACCCTACTCCAAGGCAGCTTGAAAGTCACAGCCAGAAATCAAAACCAACAATGTGAAACTTTGAACTCTGACTTAGCAGATATAAAATCTTCTTATGAAACCTCCCATGAGATCAATCTAATCCTTATGATGGTCATAAATCAATGTAAGCATTGTTCGGGATACAAACAATATTTTTTTTTCAAAGCTAAAAAATATTAAAAATATACAAAATCTTTCTGACACCGGTGGCCACATTGGCTTTAGCTTTGCTCTAGTTTGACTATGGCATCCACTTTTCACAGGGTTGACCATGTATAATTCCTGGAAGTATATCTCCCAGATCCCTGGGGGATGTGACAATCCACCATGGTTGAACCATGGCTTTGGGATCTTGATGTGATTTGCCAGAATAAAGTTGAGTCTTTGGATTGGATTGGATTGGATTTGAATGCCTTTGGATTTGATTGAACGAAGGAGAAAATTCCTAACGGTGAGAGCAATCAGCCAATGGAAGAATGGCTTGCCTCCAGAAATTGTGGGTATTCTATCATTGGAGGCTTTCAAAAAGAGACTGGACAACCATTTGTCTGATATAGGCTATAGGGCCAAGATGGCAAACCTATGGCATGAATGCCACAGGTGACACGGGGAGCCATGTCACTTGGCATGCCAGCTCAGCCTCTCTAGGAGTCTCTGGAGGCTGGGAACAACAAAAAAAGTCACTTCCTGTCCAACCGGAAGTTGGGAAACGGGCCATTTTGGGCCTCTGGAGGGCCTGGGAAGGCTGTTTTTGCCCTCCCCAGATTCATAGAGAGGATCTGGAGCCAGGTGAGAAAGAAAAATGGGCCTACCGGGCCATTGTGCACCAGGAGCGGGGTGGATGGGAGGGAGGGCCGCATGTGCATGCATGGGGTGGGGCACACACACACACGAACATCCCCCTTCTTGGCACATGATGGCAAAAAGGTTAGCCATCACTGCTACAGGGTCTCCTGCCTTCAAGTTCCCTTCCAAGTCTGTTATTCTGTATTCAGTGGAAAGGCTTACCTCTAGAAGTTGTGAATGCTCCAACACTGGAGGTTTTCAAGCAGAGATTGGACAACCATTTTTCTGAAATGATAGAAGGTCTCCTGCCTTCTGAGCGGAGAGTTGGACTAGAAGACCTCCAAGGTCCCTTCCGTTATTCTGTATTCAGTGGAATGGCTTGCCTACAGAAGGTGTGGGTGCTCCATCATTGGAGGCTTTCAAAAAAAAAAAAAAAAAGGCTGTATGATCATTTGTCTGAAATTGGATAGGGCAAGGCTGTCAAACTCCTGGCCCATGGACTGGATGCGTCACGCGCTGGCCACGCCCACACTCAGTTTAGTGAAGGGGAGAAAAGTCCCTATACATCACGTGATGCTGCTGTGACGATGTGAGTATGACACCCCAGGTATAGGGTCTCTGCTTGAGCAGGGGATTGGATTAGAAGACCTTCAAGGTCCCTTCCAGTTCTTTTTTTTAAAAAAAAAACAAACTTTATTAAGCTATCAAATGATTACAAAAACAATTAAAATCATAATAAAATATTCATATACATAAATCATATCTTATGTCGGAATTTGTTTCTATTCTTTCACATATCTATATATAGTCTCTCTCTCTCTCTCTCTCTCTCTCTCTCTCTCTCTGTATATGTATATGTATATGTATATGTATATGTATATGTATATGTATATGTATATGTATATGTATATGTATATGTATATGTATATGTATATGTATATGTATATGTATATGTATACACACATTATGTATTTCATAACCTAGTCTCACATTCATTCTCATGACGGTGAAGTCATTGTTGGTATTTATATGAAATAAGCATGGTCCCTTCCAATTCTATTATCCTAGGTTTTACGCCTGAGGGAGAGAAAGGCAGTTGTTCTTCATGGCTTCCCTTTTCTTGCCTGCCAACAATTGTTCGTAGCGTGTCTTCTGCTTAAAGCTGTCAGTGTTGTGTTGCAATTATAAGCCTGGTAAATAGTAAAAGGTAAAGGATCTCCTTGTCCACTTGCGTTTGATTTCAGGGGCCGAGGCTAATCTCCGTTTCCTAGCCGAGAGAGCCAGAGTTGTCTAAAGATGCCACCATGATCATATGGTCTGCAAGACTATATGCTGAGGCACACAGAACACTTTAAATAGTAGAGAGAGCTCATTTTGAGGTCCATACCGGCCTTGTCAAATCATAACTAGAGGTCTTGTTGCCATGGTGGCGCAGTGCAGTAGTGGGTTTGCTACTGGTTCACCCCGGTTCGGACAAACCGGTAGCACTAGCAGCAGGAGGCTTCGTCCACACACCCGGATGTCATGAAATATGCTCTGTGCATGCACAGAAGTGATGCGCGCATGAGAGAGAGAACCAGTAGCAAAGGTAAGTGAAACCCACCCCTGGCCCAGTGGTTAGAGTGCAGTACTGCAGGCTACTTCTGCTGATCACTGGCTGCCGGCAGTTTGGCAGATTGAATCTCACCAGGCTCCAGGTTGACTCAGCCTTTCATCTTTCCGAGGTGGGTAAAATGAGGACCCAGATTGTTGGGGGCCATATGCTAACTCTGTAAACCGCTTAGAGAGGGCTCTAAATCACGTAAAGCGGTATATAAGTCTAAGTACTATTGCTATGTAAGAGCCATGGTGGCGCAGTGGTTAGAATGCAGTAGCATATAATTGTGCTACTGGCATCAATCTGATGCCAGTAGCACAATTATAATTTGATTTAATTGCGGCTTCCACTTGGCCCTGCAGTAGATTCTTCCTGTTGGCATGAGTAGAAGTTGGTAACAATCCACAGTCTGTTTTCTTGAATTAAGACTTTTCACCGGAGCAGGATTGCTACTTGTCAAATTTAGGCGTGACTGCAAGCACTTTGGCATAAGTGAGAGGTTCCCTAGGGATAATCACAATAATTTAAGATTAAATTTTAAGATTAAGATTTAGAGGAGTATTATCTCCTCTAGTTAAATATTGATTAATATATTGCTACAACATTAATTCCTAAACCTTGTGAAACAAGCCCTCCCAAAAATTAGGTAAAGGTAAAGGTTGCCCTTGCACATGTGTGCTACTCGTTCCTGACTCTAGGGGGTGGTGCTCATCTCTGTTTCAAACCCGAAGAGCCAGCGCTGTCTGAAGACGTCTCCGTGGTCATGTGGCCGGCATGACTCAATGCCAAAGGCGCACGGATTGCTGTTACCTTCCCACCAAAGGTGGTCCCTATTTTTTCTACTTGCATTTTTTACGTGCTTTCGAACTGCACCTCGTGGTGTTTGGTTTTCTGGGGGTGGTGTTGGTAGCGGAAGGACCATTGTAGTCACATCAAACAGCCTCATTGGAGGTGTGATCAGGGCCAGGGAATCCTTCGTTTGTTTGGTTGGGTTTTTTTTTTCTTTTGTTTGGTTAATTCTGGTGCATTCTTCTCCAGATTCATAAATGAAATGTTTTCTGACATTTTAGAAAAAAGACAGTAGTGGCCAAAATTGTGGAAACCTTTTGGAAAAAGTGTATTTTCTAAAACTAGTTAATAACACCACTTTTTGGGGGGGGGGGTGTAGTACCATAAAATTATATATCAATAGAAAGATAATTTAATCAAGAATGTAGTGCAATAGCTTTGATGAAGGATTTGCTATTAGAATAGCAGTTACAGTATAAAGAAGAAAAGTGAAACACGTAGAAAAAACGAGATATACACAAATGATCACCATGTCAGTTAATCCTTAGTTGGGTAATCTTTAGCAGGAATTACTGCCTTACAATGTCTTCCCATGGACTGAACCAAGTCTTTGAGTTGTGCATCTGTTCTAATGTGAAACTAAGATTGAAGGATGGCTTATATTAACTGGGTTTTATTGCTGGGTTGCTTCTGACTAACAAGTTTCTTTAGTCCCCTCCATACATTTTCTTTTTTTTATATAATAATCTTTATTAAACAGTTTTTAAAAACAAACCCCCCCCCCCCAAACATACAAAAACAGATATTTACATCTTCTTTTCAACATCTTCGCATCAGTAATCCATATTTATACATTTTCTCTTTCTTGATGTTTTTTTTTGGAAAAAGTTTTTTTTTATTTTTTCCAACACACAAATTACATCATCAATTTGTGCAGGTTTTTATTCCATCTTTAATACAATTTTGTATATTCTATTTTGCCATAACACTTATTTTTTAATCTTAACTCACAAATCTCAACTAATACCATCTTTAAAAAATTAAGTCAAATTTACTTAATCAAAACAATTACCCTTCTATTAACCCCCCTTAAATCTTAATTCAGTTAATACTTCATAGTACATTTCACAATTCTTGCCCTAAATCCTCACTATTAAAAATACTTAATCTTAAATCACCTATCTCCCCTATTACCATCTTGTAAAAAGTTTACTCTTATTTATTTAATCAAAGCAATTACCCTTCTATTAATCCATTTTAATACTTCATAATACATTTCACAATTCTTAGCCTAAATCCTCACTACTAAGAATACAGGTCAAACATATTTATGTTTCAAAATCTTATTTCCCTTTCTCAAACTTTCCCACATTTTTTACTTTGTATAATGCTCAATAAATCTTTATTTCCTTATTACTTCACCAAATTTAGATCCTATCTCTAATCCCACAAATACAGCAATTTAACACTGAAACATAGTTCTTAATTCAAATAAGACTACAATACAATTTTCCAATTATTTCCCACAATTCTAACTCTTTAACCATACAATTTGTATAAAAACCAGTTTGAGTAATTCTTATTTGTAATTCATATTATTTCAATCTTCTTTTCTTTTTTGCTTAGATAGACATATTATCAAAAAATATCGAAAATATTAAAATATTAAAGTTATTGAAAATATTCAAATTATTGCAATTGTTGTAGGTATTTAAACAATATCCCAGTTTTTATAGTCATCAATTATTCTCAAGTAATACCATGTAACATCTTAATAAAAATTGATTCATTATGTCCATTAATATATTTTCTTTTAACATAGTCTATTTCTCATATATTATAGCTTCCATCCATATTTCAATTTTAAGTATCTGTAACATATTCTACTCCTATTGCTATTAACCATTATTAATCTCAATATAGTTATTTTATAAATCAAAGTCCTGGACTTTTCTATTTTACCCAATATTCCCCAATTCTTTCATTGTTAATCTCAGTGTAATCATCTTTATAACTATTGTTTTTCACAATATAGTTTCTAAAAACCTCCTCATACCTGTCAGGTATGTTTCCTTCAGTATCCAGGAAAGGAAGACCCAGACTTAATCATAGGTTAAAGACTGGTACTTTTACTAGATATGAAATGAACGCAACCATGGAAAGCAGGATTCTGAGGCAAAACGTGTGAAAGTTACAATTAGAAAGCATCCCCTCCCCTGTCCACCATAAATCATCCAATCCATAGGTCTCCCAGAGGTCAGGTGGGAGCAGACGTCTGGTCGTGTCAGCATCCAGGAATGCAGTGTCCATTGGTCTGATAACAGCTTAGGAATTGGTTTCGTTTCTCAGATTTTACAAAGCCCCCGTAAGCCGAAACCCCCCTCCCTCCGTTTCTATGACAGCGGAAGCAAGGCAAAGCTAGCGAGGTTGACATTCGGCCCCCCTTCAGAAAAGATGGCTTCTAGTCCTGAAACAGAGAAAAGAAGAGGTAATATCACAACAATCAATAACTATCATTTCTCAAGGTTTATCGGGTATTTGGTTTTAAACAACTGCATTTTTCTAGGTGCCCGAACATCACGTTTATTCACCCATTCAGCTTGTGATAACGGGAAGTGCTTCCATCCTATGAGATACTGCACTTTTCCATGATGTTTTCTAGAGTCCAAAATCTCTTTTACTTCAAAATGTTGTTCCCTTCAATAAGGATGGGAACAGGAGGAGGTTCTTTGGACGGACGTAGAGGAGACGATTGTTCCAGTTTTTAAAATTTTTAAATTTTTTTTTAAAATTTTTAAATTCCAGTTTTAAAATCTGACAGAAGCCAGATTTTATAAGCTGCAAATTAACAAGCTAGAAAGTTTGAGTTACATGAGATTAAAATAATACTCTTTCTCTTCATCAACAGTAGTGCCATACAGGTGGCCTTTTGTTAAGGTAAGGATGATTAAATAGCCGAACAACTGCTGTAAGGCAGTAAACCGAGATGACGCAATGAGAATGAGTCAGCAGGGTTACTGCCCACTTTAGGAAGCTGTCATCTTAAAGAAGCTGTAGGGTTAGGAAAACTTGGTTGTTGGACAGTGGGGAGAGTCAGCGTGTTACGAATAATCTACAAACATTTTCTGGTTTGAGACTAGCTATACAAACATATGTGAGTCTGGCTAATGGTCAAGGAGCTGCTGTAAAAGGGAAAGGTAATGTTTGTATACCTGAGATAGGAGAAACATTGTACAATGTCCTATATGTACCTGCATTAGATCATCATCTGTTGAGTGTGTCCAGGTTAGATTGGCAAGATTATGAAATACTATTTGCAGGAGGAAAGTACTCCACCAGGAAAGGTGGAAGGATACATGCATGAAGGGTTAAGAAGGATGGTCTGTATATTCTAGGAAGGCATGAGAATAGTTGTGTACAAACTTGTACGGGCGCTCCCACACATGACAATTGTGTACATTTGTTGCATAGGGGAGTGGAGCATGCGAGTTTCAGAGGGCTGCAGAAGTTGCCAGACCTAATTAGGTGCAGGGGTGAAATCCAGCTGGTTCTGACAGGTTTTGGAGAACCAGCAGTGGAAATTTTGAGTAGTTCAGAGAACCGGTAGCAGAAATTTCGAGTAGTTAGGAGAACCGGCAAATACCAGCTCTGGCTGGTCCCAGAGTGGGGTGGGAATGGAGATGTTGCAGTACCCTTCCCCTGGAGTGGGGTGGGAATGGAGGTTCCCCTGCCACAGCCACCGAGCCATGTCCACAGAACCGATACTAAACAAATTTGAATTTCACCACTGGTTAGGTAACATAAGCCCCAACAAACACCAAAGCAGTGCAAGATATACTTAGGGTGCACTGTTTGTAAGGAGGCAAAATACAGAGTCACAGAATTAAGATCCAGGCGCCTGGCAACAGATTGTCCTCAATTTATGACCATTTGTAATTCTCTATTTTGTTTCACACCCTGAGTTAGAAAGAATACAAGCCAAAGTGAGACATAAAGGGAAAACAGGTATCTAATGTTTAGACCACATTCCGACCCATCATGAAGTGATTCGATAACAACTAGAGCAAGTAAAAAATATCCCCAAAATACCTAATCCTAGCCATGATAGCAATAGCACTTAGACTTGTATGTCGCTTCACAGTGCTTTACAGCCTTCTCTAAGCAGTTTACAGAGTCAGCATATTAGCCTCCGTTGCATTCTTTTATTGTTTCATAGAAACGCTTGGCATCTAGCAGCCTCAGAGTTCAAAGTTTCACATTGCTAGTTTTTGACTGGATGTTCCTTAAATTTGAAGAATTAGTATTTTACATTCAGAAAAACTCTGTTCCCCAAAGCAGAATCTCTCCAAGGAATAAACATTGTAGGAAGGAAGACATCTTAGTCTCTGGCAGAGGTGTCAAACTCCAGGCTTGCGGGCCAGATTCAGCCTGCAGGATGCTTAAAACTGGCCCATGGGCTGGCCTGGAAATAGGAAAGGACCAGCCCGTTGGTCCTCTGTCGGCCAAAACAGGTTGTGGGGCTGCACAGAGCCCCCTCGCACTTCGTTTTGGCTGGCAAAGTGCTACGGGAGCCATCAGCCCCATCTCCTCACCCCAGCCATCCCATGGAGGAGAACTACAATGCTGATCCAGCCCTCGAAGAAATCCAGTTTTACACCCATGGTCTATGGTATAGACAAAAACATCAGGCGTATTTTGATTTGTTTCTTTAATTTTTAATTTTATTAAAAGGTATAAGCTTTTAAACTACAGCAATTAGTGCAGAAGACTTATTGTGTGGTTAGACCGATACAGGATTTAAATCTGGATGAGGTGGAGGGAAGGAAGGAGTGTGAAAGGCAGACTGTTGGGCAGATGCAAGTTATACATAAAACAGATTACTAATATCAATGAATGAAAACGCAGACCACTCAGAAAATATTCAGACTCTCTTCACTTTTGTCACATTTGTGATGCGGCAACCTGATGCCACAGTTGTTGAAATTCATTCTTTTCTCACTAATCTACAATTAGTACTGCAAAATGACAAAGTGAAAACAGAATTTTAAGAATGTCTGCAAATTTATTAAAAAGAAAACACTGAAATGCATGAGGTACTGAGTGGAGATTAAGGAGGGGGGAAAACCATTATCAACTACTATAAAATGAGGACAAAATATTGACAAAAGTGAAGGGGTCTGAATAATTTCTGCATGCAGTGTATGTTAAAAAGACATTGTGCTTTTGAGTTCTTTGAAATCATTTCCCTGTGAGCACATTAATCTCTTGCTCAATGACCGAGAAGGTCTACTCGATAATGATCCTGAGAATAGTTCTTCCAGATACAGAGAAATAGAGTATAGTAGAATAAAATAGAATTCTCTTATTGGCCAAGTCTGACTGGACACACAAGGAATTTGTCTCTGGTGCAGAAGCTCTCCATATATATACAACAAAAACGTGATAGGTCATAAGATCATAAATCATAGTTTCAATCATAAGGTGATAACTTCCCCATTTAGCAACAGACATTTTGAGCTCAATTGTGGTTGTAAGTCAAGGACTACCTATACAGCTAGGAGTCCTTGGTGTGCTACTTGTCTGGAGTACCTTAGAAGGCTGGCAGTAATCTTGTACATCTGAAAGTACTTCCCCTCCCCCCCCCCCCATGTTTACAATCTAAAAAACTAGGGAGGGTCCCTTTTAAAATCTTTACTTTGTCTCTGTTCTTTCTGCAGGCTCAGCTGCCTCTTAACTCACTATTGCCTAGTCTGCAGCTCTTCCTCCTGTCTCCCAAGGTCAGGTCCACATACCATTACACCCCAAAACAGCATTATCTTTCTAAATCAAGTTTATAATATTGAACATAATTTCAATTAGCCTATGAATTTCATCTGGATCTTTCAAGTGTCTTTGGAGAGGATAACTTTGCCTGGAGTGTTGGAAAATCTTCCCACCATCTAGTCACTCTCCTGGCGGCCTTTCATGGATATTTTAAAGCTTGACGGGTATTGTATGAAACCAAAATTAGATGTGAGATCTGGTCCCTGGGATTTATCTGGCCAAGATAGTTGGAAGTTTCTCAGGATGGTGGTGAGGAAGAGGAAGAGCTCCATCCGAGCCAGATTTTCTCCTAAGCAAACCCTTGGTCCTGAAAAGTCAAAGACAAGATGAATAATCAGAAGTATTCATCTACAGGAGCACACACTTTGATGATAAAACAGCACCCATGAAACTCAGACTTGTGGTTTTGTAGCGTAATTTGAAATTTATTTATTTATTTATTTATTTATTTATTTATTTATTTATTTATTTATTTATTTAGCGTATGGCTGGTCACACACAGTATTAAAACACTTCATTTTTACAGGCTAAAACAATTAAAACAATAAAAAAAGTAGTAAGAAAACCTAAAAGAAAAACAGAAATAACCTTTCAGAGTTTAATATCGAGTTTGGAGATCCAGTCAGTAGCTGCCGATGTTATGCAGAGGAAGTCCCTAGAATCTCCTGGATACCTTCTGTTAGAGCATTCCTTCACTATATGTTGGATATTCTGTTGAGGGGCCCCACAGTCACATTTTGCTGAAGGTGTCTTTCCCCATTTATACAAAGAGTCAGCACACACCCCTTGAGTTGTTCTAATTCTATTATATGTCACCCATATGTGTTGGGGTAGGCTAAATCCTGGAGGTATACTACTAGGACTGATATGCTCAGGGACATATTGGGGGGAACAGCTACTCCACGCCTCCATCCACTTTTGTGTGTGTTCTGATGATCGGCCATCAACTTAAGCGCTGTCAAGAGTGGTGGATTTCTTGACTTTAATCGGCATTTTAAGAGATCAGGAATGTATCCATGTATGGGTAGAGAGGAATTAACAGGATCTTGCTATACTCCCGAATGAGAGCTTCTTGTCATCGTAAGTGCGGGGGAAGTATGTGACTAAGAACTGAGAGAGGGAGGAAGAGAAGGAGAGGCAGAAGGAGAGGGAAGAAGGAGGGAGAAGGAAAGGGAGAGGGAGGAGGAGAGGGAATCGGGAGGGAGAGGGAGAGGGAGGGGGAGAGGGAGAGAATAGCAAAGGAAATTTCCTGGTTTCTGGAATGGGTTGATGAAATGGCATATTTTCTGGTTTAGCCTGCTGAAGGATACACTCATGCAGAGAAGGAGTGCTTTCACAAATATGGGTGATGAGATCCCCAAAGTGAATACACTTTTCAGTTGCTCCCCATTGGCTGCATTCACATGATCTTAGCATGCATCCTCGTTTTCTCCACCCATTGGTGCCCTAAAGTAGGCTTAAGTACAGGAGCTGAGTTCAAAGGGCTGTCTAATCCCCGGTTCTGCCTGTTGTGCAGCCCTTCCCATTCAAAGGAAAACAGAGGGAGAGAGAGAATTTACCTGCTGAAAATGGCAAAAAGGCTTCCGGCTTCACAAACTCTCCCTTTGCATTCAGGAAGTTGGAGGGGTTGAACTTGTGTGGGAACTTCCATTGAGATTCATCACGATGAACAGAATGGAGGTTGGTGAAAATGGTTGTGCCCTGCAAATGTCAGTAAAACAAGATCATGCAGAAGAAAATGCTCAGTGATGGAAGGAATCTGGAATCAATTTGGCTTAGCTCTTTTGAGATCTGGTTCAAAAATGAACTGATGATAGTGAAATGACTCTTTCATGGAATCATAAGGCTTGAAGGGAACTTCTAGGTGGTCTTTTAGTCCAGCCCCCTTCCCAAGACAGGAGTCCTTACAGCATCCCAGACAAATGGCTCTCCAACCATAACTACAACCACAAATAACCACCAAGTAGTAACTAACAACACTAGACTCAACAATTGCCTCGTCCTCATCTTCTGCAACAGCTTAAACTATGCAATCTAAAACCATCTCCATCTACTGGATCTGATGGACTATATGCATATTTCTAAAAAAGCTTTCCACTGCAATAGCAGAACCCCTAAGCATAATCTTTGAAAAATCTTTCAGGACCAGCTCCCTACCCAACCAATGGTCACTAGCCACAGTTTATTTATTTATTTATTAGATTTCTATACCGCCCTTCTCCTGCCGGACTCAGGGCGGTGAACAGCCAATTAAAAACCAATACAAAAAAGTTAAAAATGTACTAAAACCAATATAAATTAGGCTGAGAGTATAAAACAGAATAAAACTCTAAAAAGTTTTAAAAAGTAGAAGGGATCAGGCAAGTCTGGCAAGTTGGAAGAGATAAGTCTTCAGAGCCCGACGAAAAGTCCGGAGGTCAGCAATTGTTCTCAGATCTGGAGGAAGATCGTTCCAGAGGTTGGGGGCTACCACAGAGAACGCTCTCCCCCTGGGGGTCACCAGCCGGCATTGTCTGGCTGATGGCACCCTGAGGAGGCCCTCTCTGTGGGAGCGAACCGGCCGGTGGGAGGCAGTTGGTGGCAGAAGGCGGTCCCGTAAGTACCCTGGTCCTAAGCCATGGAGCGCTTTAAAGGTGATTACCAACACCTTGAAACGCACCCGGAAGTCAACCGGCAACCAATGCAGCTCACGCAGGAGAGGTGTCACGTGGGAGCGCCCCGTCACTCCCATAATCCCCCGCGCGGCCGCATTCTGTACCAGCTGGAGCCTCCGGATGCATCCCAAGGGGAGCCCCATGTAGAGAGCATTACAGTAGTCCAAGCGAGACGTGACGAGCGCCTATCCCTATCTTCAAAAAGGGGGACCCCAACCTAGTTGAAAATTACAGACCAATCTCTCTATGCTGCATCCCCTGTAAAGCAGGAGTGAAATGCTTCCAGTTTGGACCGGATCACCCAATCTGGTAGCTTTTTTTCCTAATTTTTAAAACCATTTTTTCTACAACCTCTTCAGCAGAAAAAATGCTTTTAAAAGTAAAAAAAAGCCTCTGATGATCGCACAGCTCAGCTGGGATCATCAGAGGCTTGTAAAAAAATGCTTTTAAAAGCCTCTGACGATCCCAGCTGAGTTGCCTGATCGTCAGAGGCTTTTAAAAGGAAAAAAGCCTCCGCCAATCAGGCAACTCAGCTGGGATCATCAGAGGCTTTTAAAAGCATTTTTTTACAACCTCTTTGCTGAACCAGTCACATTATCCACCACCACCATCAAGCCACGCCCACAGACCGGTAGTAACAAATTTTAGATTTCACCACTGCTGCAAAGTCATGAAAGCAATCATTAACCAATCCCTTACCCTCCACCTAGAGACAAACACCCTACTCTCCAACAAACTATTTGGTTCCAGAAAAAAATTATCCTATAATCTGCAACTACTATACTGCAAAAACAGATGGACTACAAATCTCGATCCGGGGAAAGCAATAGACTCAATAGACTTCTGTAAAGCCATTGATTCAGTGCTACATGACAAACTACTTCTAAAACTAAAATCTTATGGCATTTCTGGATTCCTGCATAAATGGATAGCTGCCTTCCTGTCAAACAGGCAACAAGTGGTCAAAATAGGAAGCGCTCTATCAAATCTTGCACCTGTTAACAGTGGTGTTCCCCAAGGTAGCGCTCTTTACATAAATGATCTTTACGATCATATTAAAAGCAACTGTGTGTTCTTCACTGATGATGTAAAACTATTCAACACTCCCGACAATGCTACTACCCTTCAAAAAGACCTTGACTATGTGTCAGAATGGTCAAATAAGTGGCAACTTCAAATCTCACCAACAAATGCTCTGTCCTACACATTGGCAAAAAAAACCCCAGAACATAAAATACAAGCTGGATGGACACAACCTTCACTCTGTAAAGGTCCTTGGAGTACACACCTCTAATGATCTAAGTGCCAGAGCCCACTGTAACTACATTGCCAAGAAGACATTAAGGGTTGTTAATCTTGCATAGCTTCTTCTCTAGGAATATTATACTACTAACTAGAGCATACAAAACATTTGCTAGACCAGTTCTCAAATACAGCTCATCTGTCTGGAACCCACACTGAATATTGGACATTAATACAATTGAGAGAGTCCAGACATATTTCACGAGAAGAGTCCTCCATTCCTCTACCCGCAATAAAATACCTTATGCCATGAGACCTGAAATTTTGAGCTTAGACTACTTAGAACTACGCCGCCTTCAGTCTGACCTAAGCATGGTACATAAAATTATCTGCTACATTGTCCTACCTTCAGCTTCAACCACAACAATACACAAGCACAGAATAGATACAAACTTAAGGTAAACAGCTCCAAACTCGATTGCAGAAAATACAACTTCATCAACAGAGTGGTCAATGCCTGGAATGCACTACCTAACTCTGTGGCTTCTTCCCCAAATCCCCAAAACTTTAACCTTAGACTCTCTACAGTTGACCTCACCCCATTCCTAAGAGATCTGTAAGGGGCATGGATAAGTGCCTACTGTCTCCGTCCTACTGTCCCCATTTATTCGTGTTCTTATCCTGTATTCATAATCATATTTATACATATATCTGTTATCTTATATATGATTGACAAATGAATGAATAAAAAAAAAAAACTCACTTTCAGGAAATTCCCCCTTATTTCCAGTTTGGCGCTCCCTGTGATGAGTTTTCACCCAGGTGCTTTGGAGAATAAATTGACCTTTTCTCTGACAGCCCTTTAATCATTGGAAGATTGATATGATGTCATGTCTCCCCTAATCCTTCTCTTCGTCCGGCTAAATATGTCTAGTTCCTTTAGCCTTCATTGTACAGTTTAGCCTCCGGACCCATGGCCCTCCTGTGAAAGTTCCCAGGTTTACCTTGGGAATTTGATAGCCCCAAAGCCATGCATTTTGGATGGGTGTGTGAGCTACTCCGAGAGGAACAATAGTTGTGTAGCGCTGGATTTCATGAATGACGGCATTTGTGTAGGGCAGCTTTTTCTGATCTTCATATTGCAGGTTTGAATTACTTCCCAGAATAGCATCTATTTCCTTCTGGCATTTCTCTGCAGTGCAAATAAATTAGTTACTAAGTTACTAGTTACTAAGGAGGGTAAGCAAGGAGACTTCAACACAATTATACAGCCAATGTTCCCTGGTAAGAAGTACTGAAGTATTTTTAAGGGGAAAACAATTAGATAACATTCAGAAGAGTATCTGGAAGACAGCTCCCTAATTCACTGGATTATAAGAAGGGAAGGATATCCAGCCAAATGAGATGTGCAAGATCAATCAATCAATCAATCACAATAGAGTTGCAAGAGACCTTGGAGGTCCTTGACTCTTCTGGTCAAAGCAAATTGGAGAGAGATAAGAGTCAAGGGAATTCAAAGTGGGCAGGACTTAGATCTCTTGTGGGCACAAAGGGACTCGAGACTGATGGTGCACTTGACTCCTCCTTCAGGGTCAGCCATGTCATCTCCTACATACATTTTTGAAAACTTTACACTGATTCCCCATGTTTTGTGTCCTTTTCAAATTGGTGCTCCCCTTGAGTTGTGGAAGAGCAATGCATCTCTATCTGGGATTTCTTCTAGGTGTTATACAGTGGTGGGTTTCAAAATTTTTCACTACCAGTTCTGTGGGCATGGCTTGGTGGGTGTGGCATGGCTTGGTGGGCATGGCAGGGGAAGGATACTGTAAAATCTCCATTCCCATCCCACTCCAGGAGAAAGATACTGTAAAATCTCCATTCCCTCCCCACTCCAGGGGAAGGTTACTGCAAAATCCCCATTTCCTCCTGATCAGCTGGGACTTGGGAGGCAGAGAATAGATGGGAGTGGGGCCAGTCAGAATTTTTACTACTGGTACTCGGAACTACTCAAAATTTCCGCTACCAGTTCTCCAGAACTGGTCAGAACCTGTTGAAACCCACCTCTGGTGTTATAGTTCTAAATGTAACAGAAGGGATGAATCTGTCTAAATCCAAATGAAGTTTTAGGAAAGGTCTGGAATCACACCTTCAAGACGCATCCTGATTTTTCATGGTTAATAGATTTCAGTCATTTGCTATTTCCATACCTTGGACTTGGGACACCCCAAGTGTTCCAACCGTTGTCTCTGATCCAGCAACTAAAAGGTCCGTCAGTAAAACTAGTAATTGTTCTTCTTTAAAACTTGAAGTTTTCCTCTCTGTCTTTTATTAATTAAAAGAAAGAAAGAAAGAAAGAGAAAATAATCCACATATAGTTATGAACCATTTGTTCACTGATGATTTGAGGTTATGACAGTGCTGAAATGAAGGCTAGGCTAGGCTAGAGTAGGGAATAGGGAAGAGACGGGAAAGGAAGGGAAGGGAAGGGAAGGGAAGGGAAGGGAAGGGAAAAGAAGAGAAGAGAAGAGAAGAGAAGAGAAGAGAAGAGAAGAGAAGAGAAGAGAAGAGAAGAGAAGAGAAGAGAAGAGAAGAGAAGAGAAGAGAAGATCGAAAGGGAAGGGAAGGGAAGGGAAGGGAAGGGAAGGGAAGGGAAGGGAAGGGAAGAGAAGAGAAGAGAAGAGAAGAGAAGAGAAGAGAAGAGAAGAGAAGAGAAGAGAAGAGAAGAGAAGAGAAGAGAAGAGAAGAGAAGAGAAGAGAAGATTGAATGGGAAGGGAAGGGAAGGGAAGAGGAAGAGGAAGAGGAAGAGGAAGAGAAGAGAAGAGAAGAGAAGAGAAGAGAAGAGAAGAGAAGAGAAGAGAAGAGAAGAGAAGAGAAGAGAAGAGAAGAGAAGAGAAGAGAAGTGAAGAGAAGAGTTGGACATGACCTCGGAGGTTTTCAGGTCCAACCCCCTGCTTAGGCAGGAAACCCTATACCATTTCAGACAAATGGCTGTCCATTTCCCAATCTCTTGGGGATTCCAATCTCTTGGGGACTCTTCTCACATTTATGACCACCACAGTATTCTGCAGTCACATGATCAAAATTTGGGGACTTGGAAACCAGCACACATTTATGACAGTTGCAGCATCCCAGGGCCATGTTGATCACCATTTACAAGGTCCCCACTCTCTTTCTGACAAGCAAAGTCCATGGGAGAAGCTGGATTTGCTTAATAACCATGCAATTTAGTTAACAACCCCAGTGATTCATTTAACATTACAGAAAACAAGGTTGTAAAATGGGGTGTGAATCGCTTCACAAGTGCCTTGCTTCGTGATGGAAGGTCATTTGTTCCTTTCTTTAGGACAAAACTCTAATTCACACAAATTACAAAGACTTTGTGTGGAAGTTGTTTAACTGGCCAAGCAACGAATTATGTATGCTTTTAGATTATTAAATGAGGTTAGGGCCAGAGACCTCTTTTTCATAGTCACACAACTGTAGTGCGGTAGCCACAGATAGAAGACGAGAACAGCTACTGCATATAAGAGTGCAAAATCAAACAAAGGGGGGTGGATTTTTTACCTCCTTTATTTCTTCTAGGTATGCATCAATGAAATCTCGGCTTTCTCCAGGAATCAAGGTTCTCTTGTGTTCCTCCACTTCCTTTTCAAGGAAAGCAAAGATTTTATGGGCATTTCTTATTACTCTCTGATGGGGCAGGGGAAGCCTCCTCACTAAGGGCACATCATTGTAAAGCTGCCAAGAAGGAAAAAATAAATCAACATTAATTAAAATGATCATCGGGTAATATACTCTGTAGGGTGTGTTGGGAGAGGAAAAATGCCTTTGACTATCTATGTTCGTGTATGTTATTTCATGTTCACCTTTTGACAGAGCCCAAATATTAAACTAAGTTAATGTTTCAACAAAGGGGTGTCATGCCCTAATTTACTCCTACTGGCTTTGCCAAGTCAGTCATAAAATTATGATGTTTCTTCAAAAATAAATAAAATTATGCAAGGAAAATTGGATAAAATTCCAAAATAGATAAGGCATTTCATCCATAATATCCTGCATAATCGTGTTGCTCAACCTCAACAACTTTAAGAGAGGTGGACATTTAATTTCAATAAACTAAAATTCCCACTACCATTCTGGGAATCGTGACAATTTTCCTGCCCTCCTATCAAGGATACCATGGCCCAGGGTCCCATGATCATTTTCATATTTCGATGTATCAAGTCCAGTACAGTGTTGAAAGAGCTGTCGTTTTCAAAACGTTTCCCAAACAGAATCAAAGACAAAATGTTGGTGACTGCAGTTTCAAGGAATGGATGAGGATCAAAAGGTGAATCTGCAGAATAATGCAAAAGAAAATAAGATTAGAGATAGTCCTGTGATGCATGAACAGATTCATATGTATCATTCAAGCTAGCTACCTTATTGTTCTCTGCCTGTAATACAGGAATCTTCCTAGATTGGGAGCTTTCTCCTGGGAAAGACCAGAGAAGACTCTAAATCACGTAAGGGGAGGTGAGATTGAATGCTCTTGGTGTTTATGTAGGGACACCAGGCTGCTTCCTCACTTAGGTCTTCCTCCCATCAAAAATGGTTACTCTCCAAGAAGTCCTCGACTTGCAACCATTCAAAGTTACAACAGACCACAAACAATGTAATTAGACTGGGATTAGAAGTTCCAATGGCCATTTCTCCCAAATACTTATGTGATCTCATCTTGGGTTTCATAGCCCGCATTTACAACTGTCTGCAGCATACCAAGATCACACAACCACGATTTACGCATTTTGCCAGAAGCCAAAGATTCACTGAACGACCGTCTTGATTTGCTTAACCACCTCTAATAACCAACAAGAGGTCATAAAATCAGATTGGTCACGTGGTGACCCACTTAACAAACAGCATGACTTACAACCACAATTCCCCTGCTCGGTTGGGATCATATGTTGAGGACTAACTATACTTGTGAATTATTCCTTTTCATTGTCCTATCAGTCAAGTGTCTTGTAAAGAAATATAAATGGGAAGGAGCTCCAGGTTTGGGCACTTCTTTTGAAAGGCAGCCCCACGTCCAGAAAAAGGAAAAGAGTCAGCATCGTCAGAAAGGCAGGCAGCATTAGAACTTGGAGCCTATTTAGGTAACCAATGTTAGTTAGTTAGTTAGTTAGTTTATTAAATTTGTATACCGCCCTTCTCCTAGTGGACTCAGGGCGGTGCACAGCCAGGAATAAAAACCCTTCAATACAAAATTTAAAATCTGTAAAAGAATTAAACAGTTTTTGGCCCAGAAAATTTAAAAAACCCATTAGGCAATTTAAAATTTAAAACCCATAGACAATTTAAAAACTAAAAAGAGGGGGGGGTGTTACACCAGCCCAGCTTGACAAAATAAAAAAGTTTTAAGGGCATGGCGAAAAGCCCGGAGATCAGGTATCATACGGATCTCAGGGGGCAAATCGTTCCAGAGGGCTGGTGCTGCCACAGAGAATGCTCTCCCCCTGGCCATCACCAGCCGACATTGCCTGGCTGACGGCTGAGGAGTCCCTCTCTGTGGGAGCATACTGGCTGGTGGGAGGTTATCGGTGGCAGAAGGCGGACCCGCAAGTACCCAGGCCCTATGCCATGGAGCGCTTTAAAGGTGGTAACCAACACCTTGAAGCACACCCGGAAGACCACCGGAAGCCATTGCAGCTCACGCAGGAGAGGTGTCACGTGGGAGCGCCCCCTCGCTCCCATAATCCCCCTCGCGGCCGCATTCTGCACCAGTTGGAGCCTCCGGGTGCACCTCAAGGGGAGCCCCATGTAGAGAGCATTACAATAGTCCAGGCGGGAAATGACGAGTGCCTGAGTGACTGTGCGTACACTAACAATGATAGTGTTGCAGCCCGCCACTGGCCAGCAGAGCTGGCAGCAGAGTCAGACAGTGAGGAGGTTGGGCCGTGGTGAGATTCAGCTGGTTCACACACTTCAGGAGAACCAGTTGTTAATTTTCTGAGTAGTTTGGCAAACTGGCTGTTGGAAGAAATCATTAGGGCAGAGAACTGGTTGTTAAATTACTTAAATCCCACCACTGAGGTTGGGGAGGAATCTGTGCCAGTCCTGGAGGTTGGGTAAGCTCGGAGGAGGGCTCTGCATCGGAGGCAGAAATGGAGCTAGGCAGCAGCGAGGCAGAGGAACAGCTGGAGCCCGTTCCCAGTGTGCACGTGTGCAGAATTGCCAGAAGACAAGAGAAATTAAGAAAGCAGGGTCGACTCAGTAAAGGCACACCTTGGAGATAATTGGCCCCTCCAATAGGACATAAACAAGGAGCAAACGGGACGTGGGCTTTTGCAGGAAGCAATTAGATCATTTGGTCGATTCAAGATTGGAAAGTTCTGTTCCTGACTCTAACAGAATCTGTGCCAAATTTGGCCTTGCCCTGCATTTGGAAATTGGTTCTCTGGCAGCGTTCCAAGGGAGATACATTGGGTGTTGATAAACATTCCTCTGAAAGACTGTTTGCCAAAGCCTTGTTGACTGTGAATGGCAGTAATTCACAGTCGTTTAAATAAAAGAGGTTTGGCCGGACTTAAGACTTTGCTTCATGCTTTCTAAGGAAGCCTAGGTCAGAACAGATAGCCTATTTCTGCAGACATTCCCTGGCCCTTCCCCTTCAGAGTCTCCCTGTGTTTCCATGAGTTATCTCAGAATTCCCATTCTGTTTTCCAACCAAGAAACAAAGAGGCCTCCTTCTTTATTACCGCCACAATGAAAACATAAGCATGAACAATGTTAGGCTGAGACTTTGCAAAGAAAAGTGCAAAGAAGAGCAACTAAGATGATTAAAGGACTGTAGAAAACATGTGAAACATATAAAATGTGTGAAGAACAGTTGCAGGATTTGGGTTTGGCTAGTCTAGGGAAAAGAAGGACCAGGGAGGACATGATAGCAGGATTCTAATATTTTGACAGGCTGCCACAAAGAGGAGGGGGTCTATTTATTTTGCAAAGCACCAGAAGGCAGGACAAGAAACAACAGATGGAAACTATTCAAGGAGAGAAGCAACCTGGAATTAGGAGGAACTTCCTAACAGGGAGGACAATTAACCAGTGGAACAGTTTGCCTTCAGAAGTTGTGGGTGTTTCGTCACTTCTAATAACCAATCATTCACTGGAAAGTCTCTTGACTGAAATGGTATAGGATCTCCAGCTCTGTTCTGATTCATTGAAATGCAATCTTATTTTAATGTTATTTAACTGTGGAGTCCTTGATGATCTCTGAGCTTAATCATTTGCTTGTACATATTGTTCTGATCTAGGCATTCCCAAACCATGAAGCAGACTCCTTATCCCCCCCCAAAAATCCCTTGTTATTAAGTTATTGTGAATTTCTCTCATTCACACTCAGCAAAGTCTTTCAAGGGAGAATTTACAGTCACAGACCTTATCTGGCTTGGAGAGCTGCCAGGCCGATATCTTCAAAACTTGGCAAGGAGTCCTGGAGAATTCATCAATTAGGTAAACTAAATGTCTCCTGCAAACTCCACTTCCCTTTCGCTCCTCTTTTATTTCCTCTGAGAGGGGCCATTCATCGTCCATCTGTGGCCTTACTCCCAAGTCAGCCCTTGTTCTTAGCTGTTCCTTTCGTCTGGCAACTCTGCACATGCACACAACGGGAACGGGCTCCATCTGTTCATCTGCCTCACTGATGTCTGACTCTGAAGGCAGCTGAAAACTGACATCCAGCCCTGGCCCTCTCTCTGCCTCCAATGCAGAGCCCTCATCAGAGCCTTTCCCAGACTCCAGGACTGGCCCATGTTCCTCCCCAACCTCTTCACTGTCCGAATCTGCTGCCAGCTCTGTTGGCCGCTCATGGGCCACAACTGACATTTCATTACCCACCTACATAACATCATCCTGTTACCTAGGAGGGGAATGAAATACCTGAAACCTACAAATATTCTCTTCCATTGGAATTTGCTTGAGGTTTTATGCAACCAGAATACTAAGCTCCTCCCACTCTGCATCAATACACACACACACAAACACTCACACACAAACACAAACGAACATGGGTCTAACTGTGAGATCAATTGAATTCTGTCCTGTGGAAAAACATAAGCAACATTGGTGTGATGATTTCCCAGCCATCCCGTCCTGTCCCAGGTGATCTTACCTGAGTTTTCAGCAATTGCTTCAATCAAATATGATGCCTCCTGCAAGATATTCTCTTCCATTGATTTTTTGCCCAGTCCGAAGTTCCTGAAAAGCCTCAGTGAAAACCTTCGTTGCTCTTTCCACGCTTGGCCGTAGGGTGTTGTGATGATGCCTGTAAAAATGAGAGATGGAAAATGAAGCAATGGAACTACAGTGATTTCCCTGTACAGGAAGACCTTACAACACATCGTTTAGTGACCCTTCAAAGTTGCAACGGCACTGGAAAAAAGTGACTTATGACTGGCTTTCATACTTACAACCGTTGCAGCTTCCTCATGGACACATGATCAAAATTCAGATGCTTGGCACCTGACTCATATTTACGATGGTTGCAGTGTCCCAGGGTCTTGTGATTCCCTTTTGTGACCCCCTGACAAGCATAGTCATGTTTACTAAGTTAACAACTGCAGTGATTCACTTAACAACTACGGCAAGAAAGGTGATAAAATGGAGCAAAACTCACTTAAGAACTGTCTTGCTTAGCAACAGAAATTTTGGGCTGAACTATGGTTGTACATTAAGGACTACCTGTATTTATCTTTTGCATACCTAATGGTAAAACCTGATTAATTAATTAATCATTCCTTGGATTCATCCATCTCATAATTGCCTACGTAACATAAAAATCCAACAAAGCAAACAACAAAAGTAGAGAGGAAAAACAGTGTTTGGAAATGATATATTGGTACCTTTTTTCTTCAGGATACTATCTACTAGTGGATTATCTGGCCTTCCAGCAAATTCTATGCCTTTTGTCACCAGGACCTCTTTGGCTGAAGAAAACCCATGAATGAAGACCATAAACATTCCTCCGATGTTGAGACTGAAGACAGGACCGTATTTTTGGGCTAGCTGAAATGAAATCATCAGGATTAATCTAGAAGCATCAGGAGATCGGTTGGAAGCAATCACTTGCAAGGATGCAACACGGAGGAGAGGTGAGATTACTTGAGCCTCCATCACATGCCATCTCCTTCAAAAACCTTTAGCCTATCCTTTCCCCTCCTGTTCAGGCATAGATATAACTTCTTAGATGTAGAAGAATAACCGGATCTCTTGAGTAGAATTAAAGCATTAAATGAAATGGCCTTTTTTGTATATTGTGATCCATCCAAAACTGGATTTTTTTCTGGTACCTCTGCAGTTAGTGACCACTCAAAGTTACAGCAGCACTGAAAAAAGTGACTTATGACCATGTTTCACACAAAATTTGCAGCGTCCCCATGGTGATGTGATCACAATTTGGACTCTTTGCAACTGATTCCTATTTATGATGGCTGCAGTGTCCCAGGGTCGTGTGATCATCTTTTGCCCCCTTCTGAGAGGCAAAGTCAATTCACTTAACCTGTGTCTCAGCAATAGAACTGTTGGTCTCAATTGTGGACATAAGTCAAGGAATTTATCCACTAAATTTGCACACAGACACATAGAATATCTTCCACAAAGTGGTTTATGTGCCTGCAGAAAGGGGAGACTTAGGAGACGATGGGTGAACCAGGAGGGATTTTATCCAGAGGTTCCAGGGAGAGGGTTATTGAAATACTCTTGAGTGGATTGACAGAAGGTCATAGAAGGATGGAGGTGGAGGAGAATCCTGGAAAGAGACACACCTATTCACTGCAGATGGACCTAAGGGCATCTTCTGAAGATGGGAACTTTCTGCTAACGTGAGAAAGTTCCAGCCAAGCATAATTCATACCCTTGTTTAACTCTAATGAAAGGGAAGGCTTTGAAGCATGCTACACACCTAAGGGAGTTTAAGTAAAAATCTGACTTTAGAAAAGAGTCTTACTTTACAGAATAAGGGAGTTTAAAATAGTAATTGTTGCTTCATTTCATTGGTGTGCACTGCCCACCGACCCTTCCTTCATTCTTTCTTTCCTCTGAGTTCTTTTGGTGAGAAGACTTGGCTGTTCAAGCAAATAGGCTGACTCTGATTCTGGGTTTTATTAATTATTATTAATTAGTTATTTGGTTTAAAATGGGATTTTATTGTACATGTTCCTTAACTTGTGTTCGCTGCCCTGAGTCCTTCAGGAGAAGGGTGGCATATAAATAATAATAATAATAATAATAATAATAATAATAATAATAATAATAATCGGATGAATTAATCTGATTGACTTAATTAAAACCTTACTTTAAAGCATTTGCCAAATGAGTAATGCTTGAAAACAATAAATCAGTTTTGCTGTTTTGCTTTTTCTTTGATGCTTATTGGTGAAGATTATAAAAAAGAGGGATTGGAGGGGGGACAGAGATAAATGCCTTGGCTGAGTGTTTTTTTTTTCTTTTTTTAATGAGCCTTGCACATCTAAAAGCACAACTGGATTTTTCCTATGCAATGTTTTGGAGGAAAGGAAAAACATCATCAGAAGTTGTTGTTGTTGATGGTTGTGTGTTGTTGTCATCTAATCATTTCCCAAGGATCTAAAGCCTTCTGAGAAGGAGGCTCAAAGCATCCCTACCCTATCAAATGTACAGATAAATGAAGCACTAGCAGGCACAGAGATTAGTTGGCCAACTAATATTTCTCAACCATGTCTGCTGTTCTTCTTCAGTTGCTAAATATGTCCGACTCTTCACAACCCCATGGAGTACAGCATGCCAGTCTACCCCATGCCCCAGTGTCTCCCTGAGTTTATCCAAATTCATGTTCATTGCCTCAATGACATTATCTAACCACCTCATCTTCTGCGTCCCCTTCTCCTTTCGCCTTCCATCTTTCCCGACATTAGGGTCTTCTCCAAGGAGTCCTCTCTTCTCATGTGATGGCCAAAGTGTTTGAGATTCAGCTTCAGAATCTGTCCTTCCAAAGGACAGTCAGGGTTGATTTCCTTTAGGATCAACTGAATTGATCTCCCTGCAGACCAAGGGGCTCTCAAGACGGTCACCTTTTAATAAATCTGCTAACAAGGCTCTGTGAGAACCCAGCTTGTTTGATTCAGAGCAAGGCAATCCCCCTTTTCCAAGAGATCAGTGACTCTGGCCCAGTTTTTTCAATGTACTGATAAATGGGTCACCAGCAGACATGGAGACTAGTTGGCCAATTTATATTTGCCAATCATGTCCGCTGTTGCTGTTCAGTCACTAAGTATGTCTTGCAATCCCATAGACTACAGCAGGCTAGCCCCCACTCCCCCATCCTCCAGTTGTCTCCTGAAATTTTCCCAAATTCATGTTCATTGCATTGAGGAAACTATCTAACCATCTCATCCTCTTCTGTCCCCTTCTCCTTTCGCCTTTCATCTTTCATCAGGATTCTTTCCAAGGAATCCTCTCTTCTCATTTGGTGGCCAAAGTGTCTGAGCTTCAGCTTCTGGATCTCTCCTTCCAAAGAACATTTAGGTTGATTTCCTTTAGGATTGGCTGGTTTGACCTCCTTGCAGTCCAAGGGACTTTCTACACTTACAAACCACCTTTTAATAAATCTGCTAACAAGGCTCTGTGAGAAGCTAGCTTGTTTAATCGTGAGCAGCTGCCCCGGAATAAGGCAGACCATGTGATCACTTTCCAAAGATCATTAGCTTTGATGCAATTTTGCTGACAGGCCAGAAACATGAAGGGAGAGCATAAGAAAAAAATTATTCCCTTTGCTAACTCTCACCTTTTGTCAAGAGTCCAAACAACTCTGTGTTGCAATGACAGTGTCCCACAATTACCTCTTTAAAGCCTTCTTAAAGGACAGAAGTCCCTTTGTTCAGCTCTGTCAGAACTTTGAACAGCCACGGAATGAATAGTCATTAACTGAGAACTACTTTAATAGATTTGTTTATCTACCTGTACTTGATTTTTCTATCCGTTTCATCTATTCTATTCTCTCACAGTATAAAACAAAACTGAAGGCAGGTGGAGGAGAGAGAAAAAAGAATAGGCCCATTTGGAGTTCTGCAAAACCGGAATCATAAACTATTCATTCATGCAGATAAACGACACCTTCCTTTAGACTTCTAGAACATCGAATTTCTCCAGCAGTTTTTGGAAGGTGAGTGTTTCATTCGGGAATTTGGAAGGAGAATCAAATTCGTATTAAAGAGCTAATGAATTGTTCAGAAGAAGTTCCATGCAATTAGGAATGAGGATTCCTCTGTATCAAACGGCAGCCGTTTTCATATCTCCATAAGGGTCTAAATATTTTTCTCCAAATCCTGGATGAAACAAAAATTGTGTCTCATGTAGACATGTTAACAGACATACACAAACTCTTTCAGTTCTTTTTGCAGGAGCAAAAGTGTCGGCAGATTCACTCTCTGAAGTTTAACAGGAGAATGGATAAAAAGCCTTACCTGATCCAGCTCCTTCAGAGGGAACCTCGTACTGAGATGAAGCAGATTCCCAATCAGGGGCAGCCTCCATGGTCCAGGGGGGAAACCTTTGGGACGTTGGCTCTTCCAGAACCAGAGGAAGAGGAGGGAAAGAACAATCAGCCAGCTGAAAACAGCCATATTAATAGCAGGAACATCTCATTCTGTCTTTCTCTCTAGCTATTGTACTTGGCAAACCAGTCAAGATGAAATCTTTAAAATCAAGATGAGGGTACACGTGTTCAGAAGCCAGATTTCATAAGCTGCATTTTAGCAAGTAGAAAATCAACATTAGGAACTTTGGAGTGAGGTGAGACTTTGGAATGGGGTGGGGCTTTGGGTGGAGTGGGGTGAAAATACAGCATTACTTGTCTAAAATGTCGGGAAACATTTCATCCATGAATCTGGAGAAGATGGTCCTGCAATTAGCCAACGAAAGGCAATTATGGAAAGAAAAACAATGAAAAACCAATATCCTGATCGTGTCCCCAGTGGGGCCACAAAAATATGGCTATGCTCCTTTTCCCAACCCTCCCCCCTCCCAAATCCACATGACACGGAGAATGTGGAAACACAAAGTTTGTAAGCCAATTTTGCAAGCTTTTCTCTTGGTGTACCTTATACTCATGGGAGGTTTGATAGAAAGGCTCAGCAAAGGCAGAGTTTTTGATCTCTAGCTGTGACTTTCAATCTGGTTTGGAGGAGGGTGTTTCACGCCCAGAGACCAAAAGTGGTATTCAGCAGGTTCTAACCAGTTCTGGAGAACCGGTAGCGGAAATTTTGAGAAGTTCAGAGAACTGGTAAATACCACCCCTGACTGGCCCCACCCCCATCTATTCTCTGCCTTCCGAGTCCCAGCTGATCGGGAGGAAATGGGGATTTTGCAGTATCCTTCCCCTAGAGTGGGGTGGGAATTGATATTTTACAGTATCCTTCCCCTGTCACGCCCACCAAGCCACGCCCACAGAACCGGTAGTAAAAAAATTTGAATCCCACCACTGCCAGAGAGCTCTGTGTTCTACAGCAGAATCAGCCCAGGAATAGAACAGTTGAAACCACCATGATTTGGCTGGGCTACACAAAAGTTACAGCTGTTTGGGATTCTTTTTCTCCCCCCCCCCCCCCCAGTCTATTTATGCCCAAGGCACTGCAATAGATTTTATTCCAAATCCCCCAAGGAGTTTTCATCACAGTCCAGTTATGCCCAGCAACCACACAATATCAGCTTTTACACACGATAAAAATATATCATCTCCATATATTTGTTTGTCCCAAGCTTTAAATCCGGAGTTATTATCTCTAGCGGTTTCATCCTTCCAAGCGGTCTAATATTCCGAATAAGAGAATAGCAGAGATAGAAGGGAGCTTGGGGAACTTCTAGTCCAACATCCTGGTCAAGCAGGAGACCCTGTTTACCATTGTAAACAAATGGCTGTCCAGTATCTTCTTAAAAGCTCCTGGTGTTGGAGCACCCACAACTTCTGAAGGCAAGCGGATCCATTGGTTGGTTTTTCTTATTGTCAGGAAATTTCTCCTTAGTTCCAGGTTGCTTCTCTCTTTGGTTAGTTTCCATCCATTGCTTCTTCTCTTGCCTTCTGGTGCTCTGGAGAATAGGTTGACTCTCTCTTCTTTGCGGCAACCCCATAAATAATGGAACATTGCTAGTACGTCACCCCTGGTCCTTCTTTTCACCAGAATAGCCATTCCCAATTCCTGCAACTGTTCTTCATATGTTTTAGCCTTCAGCCCCCCCATCAACTTTGTTGCCCTTCTCTGCTACTCCAGTGTTACCAAAGATGACACCAGATTTAACCACATTTCAAATTTTTCCTACTCGTTTCTTGAGATTGAAAAGCAGAATTCTCTAGTTATTCTATCATGATTGAGTTGTTGTCCTTGCACTGTCATATTCTACCTTCCATTTTTATTTCTTGTTATGTATGTTATACAGGTAGTCCCAGTGGTGGGTTGCCCCACGTTTGGACCGGTTTGTAAGAACTGATAGTAAAACTGGCGGGAGGCCCCACCCACTGCCCCGGATGTCATCATCGGCAATGTGCGCATGCGCAGAAGAAAGGCGTGTGCGCGATCCCATTGCAAACCAATAGTTAAGGCAAGTAGAACCCACCCCTGGGTAGTCCTCAATGTACGACCAAAACTGAGTCCAAAATGCATGTGCTAAGTGAGAAATTTGTTAAGTGAGTTTTGCCCCATTTTATGACTTTTCCTACCACATTTGTTAAGTGAATCACTGCAGTGGTTAAATCAGTAACACGGTTATTAACCGAATCTGGTTTCCCCATTGACTTGGCTTGTCAGAAGGTTGCATAAGGTGTTCACATGAGCCCGGGACACTGCAACCGTCATACACGAGAATCAGTTGCTGCAACGGTCGTAAGTGTGAAAATGGTCAGAGGTCACTTTTTTCAGCCTCGTTGTAACTTTGAACCATCAATAAGTGAACTATTGTAAGTCGAGGACTACCTGTATATGTACATGTGAATTATTGCATGTCTGTGAGGCTGTTTGAGTACATGTGCTGACAGCCACATAAAAGTACTTTTTAAGTTGTATTATCTTTCTTGGCCTTATAGCTGCAGTATATGGGGAGGAACAGACTCAGGCTCAACCCATCCAAGACCGAGTGGCTGTGGTTTCCGACGTCCCGATATAGTCAGCTGGCGCCATCTCTGACTATTGGGGACGAGTCATTGGCCCCCGCGGATGGGGTTCGCAACTTGGGCGTCCTCCTGGATTCACGGCTGTATTTAGAAGGGCATATGATGGCCGTGGCCGGGAGGGCATTTTATCAGGTTCGCCTGATTCGCCAGTTGCGTCCCTTTCTGGATCGGGACTCGTTACGCACGGTCACTCATGCCCTTGTCACCTCACGCCTGGACTACTGTAATGCTCTCTACATGGGGCTCCCCTTGAGGAGCACCCAGAGGCTCCAACTGGTCCAGAATGCGGCCGCACGGGTGGTGATGGGAGCAACGTGGCGCTCCCATGTGACCCCCCCCTCCTGCGCGAGCTGCACTGGCTTCCGGTGGTCTTCTGGGTGCGCTTCAAGGTTTTGGTTACCACCTTTAGAGCGCTCCATGGCTTAGGACCAGGGTACTTACGAAACCGCCTTCTGCCACCGATAGCCTCTCACCGACCAGTCCGCTCCCATAGAGAGGGGCTCCTCAGGGTGTCGTCGGCCAAACAGTGTCGACTGGCAGCCCCCGGGGGAGAGCCTTCTCTGTGGGGGCACCTGCCATCTGGAATGAGCTCCCCCCGGAGATACAGAGAATTGAGGACTTACGCATTTTCTGCTGCGTCCTAAAAACGCTTCTATTCCAACAGGCGGGGCTGGCCTAACTCTCCCTTTTAAATTGGTTTTAAATTGGTTTTATGAGCTCCATCAAACTCCATTCCCCAGTGTTTGGCCAATGCTCCTTCCTGTATACTGCACAAGTCAAAAAGAGGGCTCAGAATATATCTACAGACCTTTCACAGCCTGGATATAAACTTCTACAATGCTATAGGGCACTGCACACCAGAACAACAAGACACAAGGACAGAGTGATGACAGATGTGATCACTCTGCTAAGCCACTAATTCACACAGCACTGGCAATAGCCTTCATACTTTTGTATATACCTGCTTAGTAGGGCTTTTGGCCTCCCCTAAGCAGTGTTCTTTTTTATATAAAGTCAGCTTATTGCCCCCACAATCCGGGTCCTCATTTTACCTACCTCAAAAGGATGGAAGGCTGAGTCAACCTTGAGCCTGGTGAGATTCGAACTTGCAGTAATTGCAGGCAACTGGTGTTACTTAATAGCACTTTAATCTGCTGCGCCACCAAAGCTCTTCCCCGACTTTCTAATTCCCCGACTGTCTCTCCGTGACGCCAAACTGGAAGTCTCTTTCGTATCTTAATATATCTTTTATACATACCTTTTCCTGAGGATTTGATTTCGATTTTCTGCTTACCAAAAGGGCAAAGTTGTGAAATCTGGCTTCTGATCAAAGTTTACTTTGAAAGATTTAATCTTTGGCTGATTTGCCTGGGAGGAACACGTGAGACTTCCCTGCTTTCAGCATGTCTGTTTTCAGCTGGCTGATCATTCTTTTCCTCTTAATCCTCTGTTTCTGGAAGAATGAAAGATTAAAAGGTTTTCCCCCTGGACCATGGAGGCTGCCCCTGCTTGGGAACCTGCTTTATTTCAGTAAGAGGGACCCTCTCAAGGAATTGGATCAGGTAAAGCTTTTTATCTGCTCTCATGTTAACATTTTTTTTGCAGTTGCAGAAAAAAAAAACTGAAAGGGAATGGATGTGTCTGTTAATTTTTCTATACGAGAGTCAATTTTTTCTGGCCACAAGATTTGGACTAAAACTTTTAGAGTGTTTTGTGAAAATCACTGCCATTTGAGCAGTAGTGCATTTCAATTTTGTTTGCTTCTGGTTTGCTCACATGCGCCAAGATGTCTGGGCAGGTGGGCGGAGTTTCCCACCACCACCACTACCAGTTTTCCACCACCGCCATTGCCTGATCTGGGGCGAACCGGTAGCAATTCACCACTGCATTTGAGGAAGAGGAATCCTAATTTCTAATGGAATCAAACTTCTGAAAGATTCATTAGCTCTTTAAGGGGAATTAGGTTCACCATCAATGTTTTCAAATGAAACACTCACTTTCCAAAACCTACTGGGGAAATTTGATAGTCTAGAACCGTGATGGCGAACCTATGGCATGGGTGCCACAGGTGGCACATGGAGCCATATCATTTGGCACATGAGCATTGCATAGCTCAGCTCCAGCTGATTTTTGGGCCTTTCGATCCTACCAGAAGTTGGGAAATGGACTGTTTCCGGCCTCCAGAGGGCCTCCAGGGGGATGGGGAAGGCTGTTTTCGCCCTCCCCAGGTTCCTAGAAAGCCTCTGGAGCCTGGGGAGGGTGAAAAATGGGCCTTCCGGGCCCACTATGCTATCATGTACGAAAAGGGGGGGACACATACACCAGGGTGGGGTGCATTGAATTATGGATATGGGCACACACATGGGCGACCTCGCCGCGCTCCCCCTGCTTTTGGCACGTGATGGCAAAAAGGCTAGCCATCACTGGTCTAGAACATGGGTCCCCAACCCCTGGTTCATGGACCAGCACCAGTCTGCAGCATACAGAAACTGGGCCATGCAAACAAGTGAAGCACCATCCGTGGGATACAGGCAGCAGCACACGAAACCACACCTCCTCCAGTCCACGGAAAAATCTCTTTTCACCAAACCGGTCCATGGTGCCCAAAAAATTGAGGGCTGCTGGTTTAGAAAATTCAAAAACCACCTGTTAGTTGGTTAGAATGCAGTGTTGCAGGCAAATTTTGTCCACAGCCTGGAGTTTAATCTTAGCTGGCTCAAGGTTGACTGAGCTTTCCTTCCAAGTTCAGTAAAACGAGACTCAGATTGTGGGGGGCAATAGGCTGACAGTGTAAACTGCCCAGAGGTGCTGTAAAGCATTATGAAGGGGGTATATAAGTCTAAGTGCTATTGCTGTTCAAGAAGGTTTTTGTTTTTCTGCATCTATCAGTAATTTATGATTCAGTTGAACACCAAGTAAAGCCATCCTATATTTCCCTCTCTCCCAATTTTATTCTTTATATTATGAAAGACTGTATCAAGAAGAATCAAGTATAGGCAGATAAATAATATTTCAGGTAGTCCTTGGTTGACGACCTTTCATTCACTGACCACCCAAAGTTATGTTAACCCTAAATGAAGGGACTTATGACCGTTTCTTGAGGTTGCGATTACCACAGTTTCCCTGCAGTCACGTAATTGCAACAATAATTATTCAGAATTATGAGAGTAACAGTGTCCTGTGGTCAGATGATCGTCATTTTGTACTTTCACTGCTGGCTTCCAACAAGCAAAGTCAATGGGGAAGACAACAGGAAGGCACAAATGGCCATCAGTTGGCATCACACTTAATAGTTCCATGATATCCTCTATATCCCATCTTTTGTGATTTGGGCAATCAACTCAAGAGTGTCTATGGAGATTCTCAGGCATTCAAGTCATGGTTGTCCCAAAGGTGCTTTTCAAAAGGCAGATGAACTTACTTTGCTTTTTCCTTGAAGACATTTCTTTTCTCATCCAAGAAACTTCTTCAATTCTGAAGAGGCAGTACTGAAGAAGCTTCTTCGATGAGAAGCAAAATGCCTTCAAGAAAAAAAACGAAGTGTTGTGCCGAATTTGAGGTGAGGCTTGGTAAAATAAAGAAAAAATACTAGGTATTTTGCCTACCCTGTTTCCCTGAAAATAAGCCTCCCCCCTGAAAATAAGCCCTCCCCGAAAATATTTAAATGCAGAGCTGGAAATTAGGTAAGATGGCAAGAGAAGCCCCGTCTTGTGCCACGTGCCCCAAAATAATATCTCCCCAAAAATAAGGCCAAGCGCTTATTATGGGGTTCAAAAATATAAGACAGGGTCTTATTTTTGGGGAAACACGGTACATCCTTCCAAGGTGGGTAAAATGAGGACCCAGATTGTTGGGGGCAAATAGGCTGAATTTGTAAACCACTTAGAGAGGGGCTGTAAAACACTATGAAGCGGTATATAAGTCTAAGTGCTATTGCTATTGTTAGTGCTATTGCCTTTAATCATGCATGCTTATTCAGCTGAACAAAAATGGGCCCCTTTAAGAGAGAGGAAGCCCAGAACACACAGAGATTCTTGTATCCTAACCACTGCCATGGTGGCACAGTGGTTGGAATGCAGTACTGCAGGCTACTTTTGCTGACTGCCGGCTGCCTGCAATTTGGCAGTTCAACTCTCAGCAAGCTCAAGGTTGACTCAGCCTTCCATCTTTCTGATGTGGGTAAAATGAGGACCCAGATTGTTGTGGGCAATATGCTGTAAACCACTTAGAGAGGGCTGTAAAGCACTGTAGAGCAATATATAAATCTAAGTGCTATTGCTATTTATAACTTTTTCATACACTCCACCTATCAAGGCTGGCACATAAGAGATACAGGAATCACCCAGATAAGTTATCAAGATGTCCTTAATACATAGGGAGGTTCTTTAGGAACACTGGGTAGTCTCTGGCATTTATTTATTTATTTATTATTAAAATTTATATGCCGCCCTTCTCCCATAGGACTCAGGACGGCTCACACAATAAAAACAAGAACAATGATGACAACAATGCAGTATTAAAATCTAATCCAAAAATTAAAATCCCCAATTAAAACCTATAATCGGTCAGAGAATTTGATGGAAAAGCCATGTCTTAAGGCCGGTGCAGAATGTGTGGAGATCGGGAGCCGTCCGGAGCTCGGTGGGTAACCCATTCCAGAGGGTCGGTGTGGCCACAGAGAATGCCTTCATCCTGGGGGCCGCCCGCCAACATTGTCTAGCCAACGGCACCCGGAGGAGGACAGTTCTATGAGAACACACAGGATGGTGGGAGGCCAGTAGGAGGTGGTCCTGCAAGTACCTCAGGCCCATGCCATGTAGGGCTTTATAGGTGAGTACCAGCACCTTGAAGCGGATCTGGAAGGCCACCGGCAGCCAGTGCAGCTCACGCAGGAGAGATGTTCCCCGGGAGTAACAGGAGGCTCCCATAACAACCAGTGCAGCTGCATTTTGCATCACATGGAGCCTCCGGGTGCACCCCAAGGGCAGCCCCAAGGTGCACCCCAAGGGCATCTCAGGACATGGGGTATTTCTCTGCAGACTTTCCACAGCCTTGCAGGTGTCTAGAGATAACAGTGCCCTCTGTACATACACACTTTCCAGGCTCTCCCCAGATTTTGGGTCAATAAATTGCTTAATGCATTGTAAGACGCCCTGAGTCTCCAGAGAAGGGTGGGATATAAATCAAATTTTTAAAAAAAGTCCAGCTGAAAAAAACACTTTTGGGACCACTCAAGACTGTTTCAATAATCCTGCCCCTGGCAGCTTTGGAAACATGAAGAGAAAGGAGAAATGCCAAAATTTGGGAATGGTGCTCAGTGGAGCTATAATCTCTCAGTCATTCCTTCCTTGCTGTGGCACCACTAGAGAGCACATTTTGAAGTCTTCTTCTAAGAAATATGTTTGCCCAAGAAAAACCTTCTGCATTCTGGCCAGATGGGATAAAAACCACTCTCTTCTTTATTGGTCCCATTAAACTTTTTCATGTGGAATGTTTACAGTTACACCTCTGCATGAATTAGAATAGAATAGAATAGAATAGAATAGAATAGAATAGAATAGAGTAGAGTAGAGTAGAGTAGAGTAGAGTAGAGTAGAGTAGAGTAGAGTAGAGTAGAGTAGAGTAGAGTAGAGTAGAACAGAACAGAACAGAACAGAACAGAACAGAATTCATTATTGGCCAAGTGTGATTGGACACACAAGGAATTTGTCTTGGTGCATACGCTCTCTGAGTACATAAAAGAAAAGATACATTCGTCAAGAATCATAAGGTACAGCACTTAATGATAGTCATAGGGAACAAATAAGCAATCAAATCATGCTAGGAAACAAACAGAACAATATAAATCATAAAAATACAAGCAATATGGTTATACTCATAAATGGGAGGAGATAAGTAATAGAAAGGATGAGAAGAATAATAGTAACACAGTCTTAGTAAATAATTAGACAGTGCTGTGTGAATTAGTGGCTTAGCAGAGTGATGACATGGGGAAAAAAACTGTCCTTGTGTCTTGTTATTCTGGTGTGCAGTGCCCTATAGCATCGTAGAAGTTGAAACAATTTATATCCAGGCTGTGAAGGGTCTGTAGATATATTCTGAGCCCTCTTTTTGACTTGTGCAGTATACAGGAAGGAGCATTGGCCAAACGCTTTGGGGAATGGAGTTTGATGGAGCTCAGATAGATTCCTCAGGTAGATCCTTGATGACATATTATGTTGCAACGTTGCAGTGATTGGATGCCTCTATGCCAACAATTCTGGCTACTTCGTTTCAGCTACCAAAAAAATACGGTCCTGTCTACAGTCTTTATTTTGGAAGAACCCCTGTGGTCTTCACTCATGGATTTCTTTCGGCAAAAGAGGTCCTTGTGACAAAAGGCACAGAATTTGCTGGGAGGGCAGAATTTCCTATAATGGATGCCATCACTAACAAAAAAGGTAATTGAATATAATTTCCAATCCTCCCCCTACCCCATTTTGTTTAATTCTTGGTATCCAAATTTTCAATTCTGTTATCCAGTTACAATTATCCTTTTTTAAAATTATTATTAGATTTATATGCCGCCCTTCTCCGGAGACTCAGGGCGGCTTACAAGGCATTAAGCAATAGCCTTCATACTTTTGTATATTTTTTATACAAAGTCAGCTTATTGCTCCCACAAACTGGGTCCTCAATTTACTTACCTTAGAAAGGATGGAAGGCTGAGTCAACCTTGAGCCTCGAACTGGTGTAATTGCAGACAGTTGGATGTTAATAACAGGCTATTCAGCCGATTGAGCTATTTTCCTCTGAGTGTTGATCAAAATTTCCAGCAAGAGAAGAATCTCTTGAAATGTTGGAACTAGCTCTCTTCTTCTTTCTTTTGTAACATTTATGAATAATAATATAGTGGTGAATAATAATTCAGCTGTGAAAAAAATGTTTACAGAGTAGAAACTATTGTAATTCTCTGTTCATTTACTAAATTTGTCATATTTGAAAATAAACTTTTACTTTCAATATAAATAAGAAGATAAATCACGTGAATGATTGTCGTCCCAAAGGTGCTTTTTCAAGAGGCAACTGGACTTTCTGGTTTTTCTCTGAAGACGTTTCACTTCTCAGTCATGAAGCTTCGTCAGCTCTGACTGGATGGTGGGGAATGGAAGGGTTTATACTCCTTGCAGACAGCTGGTCATTTTTGGGAATATAAATCCTTCCACTCTCTACCATCCAGTCAGAGCTAAAGAAGTTTCTTGGATAAGAAGTGAAACATCTTCAAAGAAAAAACAGAAAGTCCGGTTGCCTCTTGAAAAAGCACCTCTGGGACAATCATGACCTGGATGACTGAGAATCTCCATAGACATTTAAATGATTGTCCAATGTTTTTTTCAGGTATCCTGACATTAAGATATGGTGAAATATGGAAAGAACAAAGAAGGTTTTCATTGATGCTCCTCAGAAACTTTGGAATGGGCAAAAAAATCAATGGAAGAGAAGATCCTGGAGGAGGCATCGTATTTGACTCAAGTGTTTACAGAAAACATAAGTAAGTTCTCCTGGGACAAGCTGGGATTGTTGGAGAATTATCATTTCAATATTCTTGATAGATAATCATTTAAATATGAGTCAAAGTGTGTGGTAGCAGCCAAAAAATCCAATGCAATTCTAGGCTGCATTAACAGAAGGGTAGAATTATTTATTTATTTATTTATTTATTTATTTATTTATTTATTTATTTATTTATTCATTCATTCATTCATTCATTCATTCATTCATTCATTCATTCATTTATTCATTTATTTATTCATTTATTTATTTATTGGTTTGATTTATATGCCGCCGTTCTCCGGAGACTCAGAGTGGCTTACAATGTGTTAAGCAATAGCCTTCATACTTTTGTATATACCTGCTTAGTAGGGCTTTTGGCACCCCCCCCAAGTGGTGTTCTTTTTTATACAAAGCTTATTGCCCCCACAATCTGGGTCCTCATTTTACCTATCTCGGAAGGATGGAAGGCTGAGTCAACCTTGAGCCTGGTGAGATTTGAACTCGCAGTAATTGCAGGCAGCTGGTGTTACTTAACAATACTTTAGTCTGCTGCGCTACCAATGTTCTTATTAAGATCACATGAAGCTTTACTACCGCTTTATAAAACCTTAGCAAGACCACATCTGGAGTGCTGCATCTAGTTTTGGTCACCACATTATAAAAAAAGATGTTGACAGATTGGAAAATGGGTGGAGAAGAGCAACAAAGATAATTAGGGGCCTGGAGACTAATACATACGATGAACAGTTACAGGAATTGGGTATGGCTATCCTGTTTCCTCTAAAATAAGACATCCCCTGATAAGAAGCCCAATCGGGCTTTTGAGCGCATGCACTAAAATACCTCCCCCCTGAAAATAAGCCCTCCCTGAAAATATTTAAATGCATGCATAGCCAGTCTCTGCCATTTTTCTCTGGTTTCCTCCACACGCCCCAAAATAATAAGACCTCCCCAAAAATAAGGCAAAGTGTTTATTTCGGTGTTCAAAAAAATATAAGACAGCGTCTTATTTTCAGGGAAACACGGTAGTCTAGTGGAAAGAATGACCAGAGGTGATGTCATAGCAGTGTTCCAATATCTGAAGGGCTTTCACAGAGAAGAAGGGGTCAGCCTCTTTTCCAAAGCACCGGAAGGCAAAACAAGAAACGAAGGATGGAAGCTCATCAAAGAGAGATCCAACCTAGAACTAAAGAGTGACAGTGAAGAACAATCAACCAGGGGAACAGTTTGCCTTCAGTGGGTGCTTCATCACTGGAGGCTTTTAAGAAAGAGCCTGGACAGCCACTTCTCTGGAATGGTATAGGATCTCATGCTTGAGCAGAGGTTGGATTAGAAGACCTCCAAGGTCCTTTCCAACTCTGATATTCTATGTACTATTTTTCTCATGGGACATAACTGAATTAACCTCATAGTTGAGCAGTAAGTCTATTCCGAGCCCAATTGACAAAAACAAGACACCTCATTCAGTTTGTCTCTATGTGTCTAATATTTATAAACAAGGAGTCCTATAGCATTCTTGGTGGGAACCTGAACATTAGAATTCTGAAAATGCTTTTGAATGTTGAGAAGAATTTTGGGAGCAGGGCAGTGGTGGGTTCTACTTACCTTTACTATCGGTTCGCAATGGGGCCGGGCGCTTGATTTGCTCGTCTACATGTATACTCTTCTGCACATGCGCAGAAGCATTTTGATGACGTTGGGGTTGGTGGGTGGAGCCTGCCGCCGGTTTTACTACTGGTTCTGTAGAACCGGTGTGAACCGGGGGCAACCCACCACTGGAGCAGGGGACTGATTCATAAAATGTCTACCCTAGGAAATGTAACTAGTTGCCATTCTCTATTTTCTTGCAAGAACGTCATATTTACCAGGATAAGCTTGGGATGGAGTTTGGACTAACAAAGTAACAAATTGAGACTGGACTATGAATACATATTGAGCGGTTCATAATGCAAAGTAGGATTCTCCAGGATTACCCACATTCTATATCGCAACATTTTCTTCAAGAGAAATTTAATTCGTTGACTCTTCATTCACCGTGTCCTTCAATGTATAGAGCATTTTTTCCTCGGGTGCCAAAAGCATGTGTACGCACACGGTAGCGCACATGCGTGTGCTCACACCCATAATGCACTGCCCCCCATGCATGCCCCGCCCCCTGCGCATGCACACACAGCCCCCCTGCGCTGCCTCACCCCCCTGTGCCTGCATGCGCAACCCCCCATGGTCCCAACTTTCCTGCACATCCGTGTGCGAACCCCCTGTGCCCCATTTTGGGCTTAGCAGGTCTCCCTGAATCCTCCGGAGGCCTGAAATGGCCCATTTCCAGACTTCTGATAGGCCAGTTTTTCACCCCACCAAGCTTCTGGAAGCTTTCCTGGTGCCTCCAGGAGGGAGAAAATGGCCTCCCCCAGCCTTCCAGAGGCCCTCCAAAGGCCAGAAATGGCCCATTTTCAGACTTCTGGTAGGCCCAATTTTTGCCCTTCCAGAGCCTCCGTGTGAGCCCTGTACTTACCTGGCATCCAAAACGAGCCATGTGGAGACTCCTGGGAGGGGCAGGGTGGCATGGGCATGCACGCCCGTCTCCCGCATGCACTGCAGAACCCCCAAAATCAGCTGGCCGGTGGGAGGCCCGTGCAAATGCCCAATGGAGCTGATCTAGGGCAACTGCTTGCATGCCCACAGAAATGGCTCCACATGCCACCTGTGGCACACACGTGGCCATCACGGGTATAGAGCGTGTCTCCTAATTTTTTTTTAGCTGCCCCAAAACATGCATCTATGATCATTTCATTTTCTTCTCTTTCACAGATATGCCTTTTGATCCTCATGAGTTTGTGAACACTGCAGTCATCAATATAATTTCTACTCTACTCTTTGGGAAACGTTTTGAATATGACAACAGGTTCCTCAAGACTCTCCTGGATGAGATACATCGAGGTTCCAAAGTGACAGCAGGACCCTGGGGCTTGGTAGGCTTAACAAGAATCCTGAAGATCGTTTGAAATTAATCCACAACTCATTGCAATTTATATTTCCATACCTCACTCATTCTGGAATGCTTTGGTTTTCAATTGCAATTACAGCAGTGTCTCACCAGGGTGTAAGGACAAGTGGGCCAGAGGTGAGATTCTCTTACTGTACTGTTACTACCAGTTCACCCAGCAATGGAAATGCAAGTGTGTGCATGCACATGCTTTCTTTGCTCACATATGCACCATCCGTGCATGCATGTAGCATCATAAAACATGGCAATTTGCATGTTATGTCACACATGCATGTGACATAAAAAACACAGCAATATAGGATGGGATTGTCTCCAGGTGGGTGGGCCAGCCCACTCATACCTCACCACTACCGGTTCGCCTGAACTGGTCTGAACTGGCTGAATACCACCTCTGTAGTGGGTGAAGTAATTTGGTCCCAACTTGCAGTTATTCCAATTTAATAAGGGCTAGTTTCAGAACTGAAATTTAATCTTATTCAGCCATTTGATTGTCGATCAAATTGTGAATTGTGAATACCAATATTACAAGATATTTCTTTTCCTGTTCCATATGCTACAAGGAAGACTCCATCGTGATCAAACTAGTCAATCTTTCTGTACCGAAATCTAACCTGTTGGGATATTTTACATCCCATCAACTTGAGAATTCATTTATTTATTTTATTAAATTTATATACCGCCCTACTCCTGAAGGACTCAGGGCGGTGAACAGCCAAGATGAAATGCATCTAATACGAATGTGAAAAGACATTTAGAATACAATAAATATTTTGGCCCAATAACAAATTTAAAACACCCAATTTAGGACAGATTTAAAACAATTTAAAAAGGTAAAATTAGGCCAGGCCCGCCTGTTGGAATAAGAATGTTTTAAGGGCACGGCAGAAAGTGCGCAGATCCGGGATCCTCTGTATCTCTGGTGGGAGCTCGTTCCAGATGGTAGGTGCCCCCACAGAGAAGGCTCTCCCCCTGGGGACCACCAGTCGACACTGTTTGACCGACGGCACCCTGAGAATAGGAGATATTTACCGGAACCCTGTACAACAATATATATTTCCTGCTCAATATATACGCCATCAAAATAAAATTAGTCAACATTCACATTTTCTTCTTCTGTTTGCTGGCAGCTTTACAATGAAGTGCCCTTGGTGAGAAATCTCCCCCTGCCCCACCAGAAAGTACTAGCAACTGCAAAGAAAGTAGATGTTTTTATTAAAAAGGAGGTGGAAGAGCACAAGGCGACCATGATTCCAGGAGAACCTCGAGATTTTGCTGACGCATATTTAGAAGAAATGCAGAAGGTAGATTCCCTCAGACTCTTCTGCTTGAATTTGTGGTGATTTTCTTTGCCTGCCATCTTGGAACTGTTTTCCTGACATTATAGGTCCTGAGAAGAGACCAGAAACATCAATACAGGGACTTTTTTAGATGTTGAGGCATACCTGTGAAAGCCTGTAGAGATTCTCAGTCCTCTAGGCCATGATTGTCCTAAAGGTGCTTTTTTCAGGAGGCAAGTAGACTTTTTTGTTTTTTCTTTTGAAGATGTTTCACTTCTCATCCAAGAAGCTTCTTCAGCTCTGACTGGATGGTGGGGAATGGAAGGATTTATATTCCTTGCACACAGCTGGTCTTTTGCATCCTTTTAGAGGGGCATTGAAGTCCTTGGAGGTTTACCTGTGTCCTCAGGGTCAACTGAGTGATACTCCTGGTTCCTGTAGTCTGCAATTTTCCCTCTGGAAATCCATTCCAACTCCCACACCATTCGAAGAGTGTTCATCCCAAATTGTATAGCTGTTATAATTGTATAGAAAAAATTAATAAGGAAAATGTATATTTGATCATAGATGTAATAACAGCTGCAAGAATTGTATATGCTCAAAACTGGAAATCAGAGAAAATACCTTTGGAAGAAGAAGTAATAAATTTTTTTTTTAGATTGAGCAGAAATGAATAGATTAACTCTGGTGATTAAAGATAAGGAGGAATCAGAATATTTTAAAACATGGAATTATTTTTATAGTTGGTTGGAAAAGAGATGATACCATAATTATGTATAAATGGTGATTACAATATTGATTTAGCAATGAAATGTTAGAATGGTTTGGATGAAGGTGAAGATAGAAGATACTTATGGAAGATAGAGAAGAAGCTTAGAAGATAACTTCAAGATGTCACAGGGAAGAGAAGATTGATGTATTTAAATGTTTGTTTGTCTTAAAAAAATTACTAAAAGAAAAAAGAAAAAAAATGCAGACTACAGGAACCAGGAGCCCTACTCAGGTGACCCTGAGGATACAGATCAGTGGTGGGTTGCCCCCAATTCGCGCCAGTTCTATAGAACCGGTAGTAAAACTGGCGGGAGGCTCCACCCATTGACCCTGACATCATCAGAACACTTCTGCCCCATGTGCAGAAGAGTGTGTGCATGCGTGAGCAACGCAAGCACGCATGTGTGGGCCCATTGCAAACCGGTAGTAAAGGTAAGTAGAACCCACCCCTGACACAGATGAACCTCAACAACTCTCTGAAAGGATGCAAATGACCAGCTGTCTGCCAGGAATATACATCCTTCCATTCCCCACTATCCTATCAGAGCTGAAGAAGCTTCTTGGGTGGCAAGTGAAACGTCTTCAAAAGAAAAAACAAAAAAGTCCAGTTGCCTCCCGAAAAAGCACCTTTGGGACATACCTGTGGAAAAAAAATCAAAATGAAATTATTATAGGTGCATGTTTTGGGTCAGCTAAAAAAAATCAGGAGACAGGCCCCATACATTGAAGGACATGGCGAACAAACAATCAACAAACTAAATTTCTCTTAAAGAAAATTTTCTACCTGGGAGACCCAGTGTGTGAATGTAGCTGTGTCCCTATACTTTGCATGTTGTGTAGACACAACCAAATAGGATAGAAATTTCCATCAGCACTGAGAAGAAAAGCCCCTTTGCCAGATCTGGAGAGGACCTTCCAGGGCAGTGGTCTCCAACCTGTGGGCTGTGATGGGTTTGCAACTGGGTCGTCAAAACTTGCACGAGCAGCGGGTGAGCGCATGGGCACGCACTCCATTTGTGTGAGCAGCAGCCACACATGCAAATGGAGCTGTGCACATGTGTGTGCTAGCTGGCTGCTTGCACAAACCATCCCCTCCCCCCCTTCCCGACCAGTCCACAAAGCTGGAAACATTGGGGGACTCTGCTCTGTGAGGCCTTCCTTTCCTCCCTGAACTCTTTTTATCATGGTGGGTTGTCACTAGGAGAAATTGATTGTTCCTCCTGTCCCTGTTTCCTTTTCCTTTTTTTAGTCATGTTACTCGGAATGAATTCCTCTTTTTTAAAATTGATCATGTCAACTCTGTTCAAAAATACATGGGAGTTGGAGAAGAAGGACCTTTCTCGATTTTGTTTTAACAACGTTCTTTGCTTTAACTAACAAAAGCCAGAGAGGAATGGTTCAAGCTTTGAAGAAGGACAACTGGAAATCTTACTGTCTGACCAACTTGTGGCTGGAACAGAGACCACGTCAGCAACACTGCAGTGGGGATTTCTCTATTTGGTGGCCTTTCCAGAGATCCAAGGTAAAGAATTATGAAACGGGTGTCAGGATTCTGAAGGAATGCCCTAATTAAACCATGAGTCTCGAGCCAAGCTTCAAACGTCAGTTATTATTAGGAGCAACATGTCAGCAGGTACCCAAATGAAGCCAGCTCTGCCCTACATAATCTATGGCCCAATTATGACTTTGTTTTCCCCCTCCTCCTCCCAGGATGCATCATAAATCACATTCTCCAATGGAGCACTTTCACAGGCTGTAGAGATCACGCCCCTCTGGCTGTTGCCAGTAACCTGGGATACAGCCTTGAGAAAGGTATGCATGGAAAGTGCTTCTGGTTGTGGCTGCCGTGCTGCTCCGTCAGTTTTCCCTCTCCTGCCTATGGCACCTCAAGAGCGGGCCAGGGATGCTTTGCAAGTTGACAACGGAGTTCTTTGCCTGTAATAGTAACATTTCACTTATTATATAAAATGAAGAAGGGTCCTGAAAGGTCAGATTCAAGGCTGGAAATTTTGTAATGGCACTCTCATTTCATCTGATGGGCACCTGGTTGGGAAGTATATCAGATATGTCTACACAGAGCCAGTAAATGTTTTTCAGAGAGTAACCAACCTATTTGTTCCTCAGAGAAATGCTGGAAAGAAATAGACACAGTTCTGGGAAACAAAGCAAGTCTGAAGTACGAAGACAGAGAAAACTTGCCCTACACAAACGCCGTCATTCATGAAATCCAGCGCGTTTCAAATGTTGTTCCTCTTGGACTACCTCACGCACCCATTAAAGACATGCAGCTTTTTGGATATAAAATTCCTAAGGTAAGCAAACCTGAAATCTTTAATTGTTTCCCATGAAGTATTGGTGAATCTGAATGTGTCCATGACTTGAGATGTGTGTATCTGTGTAAGAGCAAGAGAAAGTATGTAGGACCTATTTTTTTGTTGTGTGCTTTGGCAAACTGACATTGTTTCTTGGGGTTCCCTAAACTGCTTTCAGCAAAGGGGCCAAATCTGAGCCATTCTTAGTAAGGAACAATGGGTGTTCCTTGGGATAGCTCTAACATGGTATAGCTCTATCATGATGCAGTATTTGATCACAACTCCTATTGGTATTTGGTCCATCACTCCTCTTTTTTGTAACACTGAGTTCAGCTCTGCTTAATCCATAGCTTCTCCCTGCTCCTTCTCACCTTCATCTGCTGTCCTTCAACCACATCTCAATGGGATCGTTCTGGAAGTTCATCCAGAGCCATGTCTGACAATGAGGGTTTTCTTCAAGGTGACCTTATTTGTTTTGACTTGTGCAGGACACCATGGTTTTTGTTAATATCCAGTCTGCTCACCATGATGAATCTCAGTGGAAGTTTCCCAGTGAGTTCAACCCCTCCAACTTCCTGAATGAAGAGGGAGAGTTTGTAAAGCCGGAAGCCTTTTTGGCATTTTCAGCAGGTGAATTATTCTCTCTCTCTCTCTCTCTCTCTCTCTCTCTCTCACACACACACACACACACACACACACACACACATTTATGACCTTCACAGGTCTGTAAAGAAAATAAAGGTGAAGGATGATCATAGACATAGTCATGGCTGGGACAGAACAGGTAGTGCATTCCAGGGGTTGACCACGCTGTTACTGAAGTCGTATTTTCTGCAGTCTAGTTTGGATCGGTTTACCATGAGTTTGCATCTATTGTGTGCTCTTGTATTGTTTTGATTGAAGCTGAAGTATTCATTGGCTGGTAGGACATTGTAGCAAATGATTTTATGTACTATGCTTAGTCAGACCGAAGACGGCAAAGTTCTAAATTGTCTAAGCCCAAAATTTCAAGTCTGGTGGCATAAGGTATTTTGTTGAGAGCAGAGTTACTAACTTAACTTGTTACTAACTTAACAACTGCAGTGATTCACTTAACAACAGTGGCAAGAAAGGTCGCAAAATGGGGCAAAGCTCACTTAGCAAATATATCACTCAACAACATACATTTTGGGCTCAATCGTAAGTTGAGGACTATGTGTACTATACTACCAGGAGAGGGATCAGATTGAAAAAAAAATAGCAACGGAGTATTTTCACTAATTTGAAATACGTCACACTGTCCAATTGTGACATTAGAAAGTTTGGTGGCACAGTGTTTGGAGCGCAATACTGCAGGCTACTTCTGCTGCCTGCTGCCTGCCTTCAATTTGGCAGTTCAAATCTCACCAGGCTCAAGGTTGACTCAGCCTTCCATCCTTCCGAGGTGGGTAAAATGAGGACCCAGATTGGGGGAAATATTCTGCTTAGAGAGTGCTGTAAAACACTGTGAAGCGGTATATAAGTCTTAAGTGTGATTGCTATTGCTATCACTGCAGCCCACCAAGAACAAATCTAAACTTTATTGTGGAAAACAGACCCTGACAAAAAGTGTTGTGCCATTTAAGTATTCTTACAACTAAGAGCCCTTATTGTGCCGTCTCTGTGATGGAGAAAGAATGAGACAGGAAAGTACCTGAATTTCAGGTCAGAATCAGAGATGCAGCTAAAGTGACAGAGGAAAGAAGTGAAGATTGATTTGAGAAGGTGAGTCTTTTCAAGAATAAAGCAAGGCAAAAAACAAACAAACATACACACACCCTCACCAACTTTGGCAATTTAGTGAAATTTAGGATAATTTTCAGGGACGTGGTGGTTCAGTGGCTAAGATGCTGAGCTTGTCAATCGAAAGGCCGGCAGTTCAGTGGTTCGAATCCCTAATGCTGCGTAATGGGGTGAGCTCCCATGACTTGTCCCAGCTTCTGCCAACCTAGCAGTTCGAAAGCACGTAAAAAATGCAAGTAGAAAAATAGGGACTACCTTTGGTGGGAAGGTAACAGCGTTCCATGCACCTTTGGCATTTAGTAGTGCCGGCCACATGACCACGGAGACATCTTTGGACAGCACTAGCTCTTTGGCTTTGAAACGGAGATGAGCACCGCCCCTTAGAGTCAGGAACAACTAGTACATATGTGCGAGGGGAACCTTTATCTTAGAACAGGGGTGAAATTCAAAAATTTTCCCTACCAGTTCTGGGGGCGTGGTTTTGTGAGTGTGGCAGGGGAAGGATACTGCAAAATCTCCATCCCACTCCTGGGGGAAGGATATTGCAAAATCTCCATTCCCTCCCCACTCCTGGGGGAAGGATATTGCAAAATCTCCATTCCCATTCCACTCTGGGGCCAGCCAGAGGTGACATTTGCTGGTTCTCCAAAGTACTCAAAATTTCCTCTACCAGTTCTCCAGAACCTGTTGGAACCTGCTGAATTTCACCCCTGCCTTAGAATCATTTTGTGAAGGGCCAAGATGGGTCCAGTGGTTGGAATAATTTATCAGCCTTCAGCTGTCTGAATGGCATCTCTTTCACTTTGCCTTTTCAGGACCGAGAGTCTGCTTAGGGGAAAACCTGGCGCGGATGGAGCTCTTCCTCTTTTTCACCAGCATTCTCAGAAATTTCCAGTTATCATGGCCAGATGAATCCCAAACTCCAGATTTTACACCACACTTGGGGATTACACAGTTCCCGTCTCGCTTCAAGGTGTTGCTGAAATGTCGCCAGCTCTATGAATAGAATTCTTTATTCTTCATTGCCCAAGTGTCATTGGACACACACAAGGAATTTGTCTCTCAGTGTACATAAAAGTTAAAAGTGATCAATCATGATCATAATCATCATAAAAATACATTCTTCATAGTCATGAGATACAACACTTAGTGATAGACATAGAGGACCTACAAAACAGCTGATTCAAGACGATCTCATTCTCTCCAACAGCTACTTCAAATTCACCACAAGATCATTTTTTGAAGCATAAATAAAGTGCTGTCTTATGAGAAAATCATCCAGTGGGGGAGGAACAATCTTACTTTGTATGATGAATTTTATTTTCCAAGTCCCTGTTCTCCTTCGAGGTTACTGAAAGGAATGTGCACAACTTGTCTGTCAAATGCTTCTTCTCACATGATTCGATTCAAACTACTCCCACATATGGGTTGCCTGTTTTGAGTCCTATACTGCCTCAGAAGAAAGATGGAAAACGCCCTCCACCAAGAATTTGTTGTTGTTAGTTGAGAAGCCATGTCCGACCCATCACGCCCCCATGGACAACGTTCCTCCAGGCAGTCCTGTCCTCTACCATCCTCTGGAGTCCATTTAAGCTCACGCCTACTGCTTCAGTGACTCCACCCAGCCACCTTATTCTCTGCCGTCCCCTTCTTCTTTTGCCCTCCATCATTCCCAGCATTAGGCTCTTCTCCAAGGAGTCCTTCCTTTTCATGAGGTGGCCAAAGCATTTAAGTTTCCTCTTCAGGATCTGACCTTCTAAAGAACAGTCAGGGTTGATCTCCTCTAGGACTGACCAGTTTGATCGCCTTGCAGTCCAAGGGACTCGCAGGATGCTTCTCCAGCACCAGAGTTGAAAGGCCTCAATTCTTTGGCGCTCAGCCTTTCTTATGGTCCAACTTTCACAGGCATACATTGCAACTGGGAAAACCATAGCCTTGACTATACGCACTTTTGTTGGCAGGGTGATGTCTCTGCTTTTTAGAATGCTGTCTAGATTTGCCATAACTTTCCTCCCCAGGAGCAAGCGTCTTTTAATTTCTTTGCAGTCCCCATCTGCAGTGATCTTGGAGCCCAGGAAAATAAAATTTGTCACTACCTCAATTTGTTCACATCTATTTGCCAGGAATTGAGAGAATACCTGAGAATACCACCAAGAATACCTGAGGATTATTGACAACTCTCAGCTACCAATATTGAGTGATGTCGCCTTCCTTGAGTGGAACAGGTTGAGATCTAGATATCCAGCTATTTCTACTGCTAAAGGACTTATAGAAGAAGATTTTAACATACACAATATATGGAAACGATATTGGATAGAAAATTGCTCCCCTCCCCCAAAATGTCAAAATTTGCCTTGCATTTTGGAAAAACTACTTGGATTTGACCAGCCCTGGGTGATATGTGTAACACTGAACCAAATTTGCAGTGACCGTGATAGATACTTCAGTGGCACAGTGGTTAGAGTGCAGTACTGCAAGCACTTCTGCTGGCTGCTGGCTGCCTGCAATTTGGCAGTTCAAATCTCACCAGGCTCAAGGTTGACTCAGCCTTCTATCCTTCTGAGGTGGGTAAAATGAGGACCCAGATTGTTGGGGGCAAGAGGCTGACTCTGTAAACCGCTTAGAGAAGACTAGAAAGCACTTTGAACTGGTATATAAGTCTAAGTGCTATTGCTATGCACAGATGCCCTCTATACATGGGGCAAAATACCATCACTGAATTGGGACCATGGGGTAGAAAAGCAAACTATCCAACATACAATGTGTCAGAGTGCCCAAATAGAGCCTGGGGTCTGATTTCCTAGCTTTGACAAATGAAGCGAAAAATAAATTATATCTGTAAGTAGCTGGATACCCGTGCTTCGCTACTTATGACCATTTTCACACAATCATCAACAAAAAAATATATCTGGAGAAATGAAGGCTGCTGCTGAGGTCCCACCATGGTACTCCCTATCCCAGGGATTTGCAACCTTAAGCACAGAAAGAGCCATTTGGACCTGTTTCCCACAGAAAAAGAAATACCGGGAGCCACAAAACCTGGGTGGGCATGGCCAACTCAATGTCACTAACTTCCACCAGTCACATGACCCACCCACCCCCCAGCCATGCTTACCAAGCTAGCCATTCGGGCAGAGAACCAGTTGTTAAAAAAACATCGGAGACCATAAAACCCTTTTGACATTTCTCTCTCTCCCCTCCCTCCCCCCTCTCTCCCTCTCTCTCTCTCTCTGTATCTCTTTATGTCTCACTCTCTCCCCCTCTCTCTCTGCCCTGGCCACTTCTCCATCCCCGGCCGTGGTCCTTACCCTCTCAGGCCAGGCAAGGAGTGACTGGGAGGGGAGGGCGAGGGGCGGGGCCAGCCAGTGGAGGGATCACTCGACAGGGAGCCACAGCAGAGGGGCCAAAGAGCCACATGTGGCTCTGGAGCCACAGGTTGCTGACCCCTGCCCTATCCTGTGGTAGACCAGCCCCTGCATTTTGAATGTTGGCATAAAATTTCCCTCCTTCACCTCTCTGGCTCCAAAAGACATCATTTTAAAACATCCATTGTACTTCCGAGCAGCAGAAAGACAGTCTTTTCCCTTTAAATTTAACAGATTTAATAGATTAACAGAGTTGGACGGGATTTTGTAGGTCATCTAGTCCAACCCCCTGCTCAAGCAGGAGACCCTACACCATTTCTAACAGATGGCAGTCCAGTCTCTTCTTGAAAGCCTCCATTGATGAAGCTCCCACAATTTCCAAAGGCAACTTCTGTTCCATCTGTGGATCACTCTCACTGTCAGAAAATTCCTCCTTATTTCCAGGTTGAATCTCTCCTTGTTCAGCTTCCATCCATTGCTTCTTTTCTGGCCTTCAGGTGCTTGGGAAAATAGCTCGATTCCATCCTCTCTGCGGCAGCCCCTCAAATATTGGAAGATGGCTATCATGTCTTCCCTGGTCCTAGGACTTAGTGCTGTATTTGACAGCACTTGTTTTTTCCCTGAGCATCCTGATGCTAATCTTCTACATGCCAAACTGAAGCTAATGAAATCTGGCTTCTGAACACCGGGTACTCTTCATCCTTTAAAGATTTAATCTTTGGCTGAATTGCCTAAATCACCGCAGCAGAGAAACACCGAGTGAGATTTTCCAGCTAAACAAAATGGCTGTTTTTGGCTGACTGATTATTCTTTCCCTCATATTTCTCTGTTTTCAAAACAGCCACCAACCCAAAGTTTTCTTTCCTGGATATGGAGGCTGCCTGTGCTTGGGGATCTATTAGAATTGCATGTTGGGAATCCTTTGAGTGACTTAGATCAAGTATAGTTTCTTCTCCCCTCTTGCATGAAACTCCAGAGGGTGAACCTGATAATCTTTTCGGTGCTGCAGGAAGAACTGAAATGTGATTGGTGTGTTTGTTAACTTTTCTACATAATGCATAATTTTTTGCTTGGTGCAAGATTGAGAGAAAAACATTTACAATCTTAAGAGAAGTCAGAATATTACTTAAACTTACCTGTGTGGGTAGCAAGGCTTAAAGCTCTCGTTATAATAAAACAAGGGTATTAATTATGCTCGGGTGGAGATCTCTCACCCTAGCAAAAAATTCAGCTGATGCCCTTAAGCACATCTCTAGTGAATAGGTGTGTCCCCTTCCATGATCTCCCCCATCTTCTTGTATGAGCTTCTCAATCCTTTCAAAGGTGTTTCAGTAATTCTGTCCCTGGCATGAAATGACATGTTTTCAACTCCTAAAATTCATCCTGATTTACCAATCATCTCATAACTCTCCCCTTTCTGCAAGAACATCATTGTAGTCGATCATAGTTGTTTACAGATTAACAGAGTTGGAAGGGACCTTGTAGGTCATCTAGTCCAACCCCTCCCTGCCCAAGCAGATCCTTCACCATTTTTGTCAATGGCAGTCCAGTCTCTTCATGAAAACATCCAGTGATGAAACTCCCACATCTTCCGGAGGCAGCTTCTGTTCCATTGGTTGATTGTTCTGTCAGAAAGTTCCTCCTCATTTCTAGGTTGAATCTTTCCTTGTTCAGTTTCCATCCATTATCCGTTGTCTGGCCTTCAGGTGCTTTGAAAAATAGGTTGACCCCCTCTCTCTGTGGCAGCCCCTCAAATATTGGAAGACTGCTATCATGTCTTCCCTGGTCCTTCTCTTCATTAGACTAGCCAGGTCCAGTTCTACCAGTAAAGGAGAATATTTGTAGCTCAGGGTTGAAATGAAGGGTCCTCTGAATGTTCTCTGAGTTTGGTTGTTTTCTTGCATGTTTCATTAGTCAATTAGGTAACATAATTAGTGCTAAGTGGTGCTAGGCTAGCACTGATGATGTTACTTGATGTTATGCCCACCCTCTGGAATCGAGTCTCCTTGGAGCTCCGGTTGGCTCCTGACCTTCGCACCTCCCGCCGCAAATTAAAAACTTGGTTATTCAAGTTCCCCGACCTGGACTGATGGGGTTTTAAGGGTTTTAAATTTTAGTGGGTCTCATTAGATTTTAACTTTGTACTATGGCTTTGTGAATTTTATTATTGTGAGCCGCCCTGAGTCCATTGAAGATAGGGCGGCATATAAGCCAAATAAAATAAAAGAGCCTGGATAGCTCAGCAGACTAATGCATAGTGATTAACACCAGCTGTCTGCAATTACTGTAAATTCAAATCTCCCCAGGCTCAAGGTTGACTCAGCCTTCCATCCTTTCTAAGGTAGGTCAATTGAAGACCCAGTTTGTGGGGGCTATAAGCTGACTTTGTATAAAATATACAAAAATATGAAGGCTATTGCTTAATGCATTGTAAGCCGCCCTGAGTCTCCGGAGAAGGGTGGCTTATAAATCGAATCAATCAATCAATCAATCTGGGCCTGGTGGCTCAGCAGACTAAAAAGCATTGTGATTAACTCCAGCTGTCTGCAATCACTGTAAGTTCGAATCTCCCCAGGCTCAAGGTTGACTCAGCCTTCCATCCTTTCTAAGGTAGGTAAAATGAGGACCCAGTTTGTGGGGGCAATAAGCTGACTTTGTATAAAATATACAAAAGTATGAAGGCTATTGCTTAATGCGCTATAAGCTGTCCTGAGTCTCTGGAGAAGGGCGGCATATAAATCAAATTAAAAAATAAATAAATAAATACTTGGGTAATTAAAAATCAGCAAGAAAACAACCAAGCTCAGAGAGCACCAAGGACCCCGCAGTCATCTTCCTCCTCCTCCTCCTCCTCCTCCTCCTCCTCCTCCTCCTCCTCCTCCTCCTCCTCCTCTTTAGCACTGATGATGTTAATTAGTTAGATAATGAAATGTTTGAAAGAAGGTAACCAAGGACCCCTCATTATAGTTCTACATATAGATTGCCTAGAATTGCCTTCTGCATGAAGAAAAGGGGGGCTATGGGTATAAGCTTGACTTCAATTGAGGACAGCTTCCGAATGGTAGTGTCAGTTTTGGAAGCCATATTAGACCGGAAGCTTCCATGCTGCCACCTTCTCCTGTGTAGGAAAGTAGGAAGGGGGATTTAGTAGACGGGTTGTCTGTAGACATAATAGCATCCTTTCTGTCCGTCAAGGTCAGGGTGATCCTGCACCTGGAGAAGGAGTGGTCAGAGTGCACGGATGGTGATTGAAGCATGTGATCGTTTGAGGAATGAGTGAGGGGATCGTTTTGAGGGTTTTGATTTACTGAGAGAAAACCCGCACCTCTCAGATTCAGGTTTTCCCAGATATGCCAGTTTACCTATTCTAGTAAATAGAACTTTGAAAAATGCTTACGTCAGAGTTTTTACTTGGAGTTGGGGTTTCTCAAGAACGCTGACAGGTAGTTTAGGAGCAGGCTGTAAAGAACTGCATTAAATTGAGAAAGTCCAGCATTTAAGCGGTCCAGGGAAAGGATTCCATGTGATTGTAACGTTTATTTATTTATAAAATATATAGACCACCCATCTTACCTCAAGGTAACAGAGCAGCGGTGGCGCAGTGGTTAAAATGCAGTCCTTCAGGCTACTTCTGCTGATCACCTGCTGCCAACACTTTGGCAGTTTGGGTCTCACTGGTTCAAGGTTGACTCAGCCTTCCAGCCTTCCGAGGTCAGTAAAATGAGGACCCAGATTATTGGGGGCAATAGGCTAACTCTGTAAATGGCTTAGAGAGGGCTGTAAACAGTGGTGGGATTCAAATAATTTAACAACCGGTTCTCTGTCCTAATGACCAACTGGGTAGGTGTAGCTGGGTGATCAAATGACTGGGTGGGTGTAGCCAACTCAACATCACTCACGTCAAGGGGCGCTTCACTTCACCTGGCTTCTTGGGACTATGAGGTTGCAACCATGGTCGTAAGCGTGAAAAACAGTCATGTCACTTTTTTCAGTGCCATTGTAACTATTGTAAATCAAGGATTACCTGTACAAAAATACAAAAAGCTTCTTTGCTTGCAAAAAGCTGCCCTAAATACCAATCATTAGATTAATAATGCCTGCAAGCTGGAGTTACAAATCAGGCAGGATGCCAGAGCACCTTGAGGAATTAAAATAGTTAAAATGCAATGAGAACTATCAGCAGCCAACTCTTGCTCATAAAGTGAAACCCTTTAGCAGAGAGGTCATTTAAGCTCTCCAAAAAGAGCACACCCAGGAGAAGCAATCCTTAGATTCAGTTCCAGCCATCTAGATGCAGGGCAAGATGATCTTGACTCTCTGAGAAAGGAATGTTATGATGACTATATATCATCCTGGCTCCATACAATCCCTCCTCCCAGTTTCCCACAGGAGTAAATGTGGCAGACCTGAAGGCCCAATGAAAAAGATGGCCTCCAAGCCTGACAAGTATTGCTTTTCATTTACTTAATCGTGGGGCCATCTTCTCCAGATTCACAGATGAAATGTTTTCTGTGGTTTTTGATAAATGCCTAATGCTCTATTTTTCCTGAGGTTCTTAATGCTAATGTTCTGCTTGCAAAACTATGAAATCTGGCTTCAGAACACCATGTACCCTCATCTTAACTTTAGAGATTTAATCTTTGACTCAGGAGAGCAACGCAGAAAGAGGTGTTCCTTCTTATCAACATGGCTGTTTTCGGCTGGCTGATTGTTCTTTCTCTCCTATTTCTCTGTTTCTGGAAGAGCCAACGCCCCACAGGTTTCCCGCCTGGATCATGGAGGCTGCCCCTGATTGGGAATCTGCTTTATTTCAGTACGAGGTTCCCTCTGAAGGAGCTGGATCAGGTAAAGCTCTTGACCTTCTCTCGTGTTAAACTGAAGAAGGTGAATCCGTCAACATTTTTTTGCTGCTGAGGAAACAACTGAACAGGGACAGGTGCGGTCATTTAACTTTGCTACATGAGATCCGATTTCTGCTTGGCTCAGGGTTTAGAGAAAAACATTGAGAATCTTTGGACATGTGAACAATCCCTGTCATTTGAAGGTAGAGGATTCCTAATTCCTAATTGAATCAAACTTCTGGAAGATTCATCAGCTGGGAATTAAGTTTGCCTTTGAAGTTGTCAAGTTAAACAGTGGCTTTCCAAAACCTGCTGGAGAAATTTGGCGCTCTAGAAGGTTAAAGAAGGCTTTTGTTTGTCTGCATCAATCAATCATGTATGATTTAGGTGATTACCCACCATGTCAATCAGCATCTGGTTCTGTGGAGAAAAGTTTTTCCATGGACAGGAGTGGGTGTGGTTTTGCATGCTGCCTGTCTCTCATGGATGGGGCTTCACTTATTTGCATAGCCCGGTTTCTGGCATGCCGAGGCCCTGTGCTAGTCCATGAACCAGGGGTTGGAGACTCCTAAACTAGAATAGATCTTTAGACCAGGACAGGAGAGAAAGTCCCCTTTGCCAGCTCTGCGGGATCTTTATCCTCTTCCTGAACTCTTTCTATCATAATGGGTTAAAAGTCTGTAGAGATCTTCAGTCATCCAGGTCATTGTTATGCCAAAGGTACTTTTTCAGGAGGCAACTGGACTTTCTTGTTTGTCTCTGAAGACATTTCACTTCTCATCCAAGAGGTTTCTTCAATTCTGAGCTGAAGAGCTGAAGAGCTAAACAATTTGGGATGAACCCCCTTTGAACGGTGTGGAATGGATTTCCAGAGAAAATAATTCTCTGGAATTATTTAATAATAAAAGGAATGGATTTCCGGAGAAAATAATTTGCAGACTACAGGAACCATTAGCACTACTCAGGTGACCCTGAGAACACAGGTAAACCTCCTAGTGCTTCAACAGCCCTCTAAAAGGATGCAAATGGGATTCAACCAGAAGTGTCATAACAAGACAGTTGGGGATTAGCAAGCTCTATTGAGCCTTGCAAAATCTCAAGCAGATGAACCGCTGCAGAGAGGTCTTCAAACCGGATCTGTCCTGTAGGGACAGGAAAGAAGGAGAGGCACCTCAGAAGATCAAGAGGAACATTCAAGTTCCTTGAAGGTCAGAGGAAACTCTCCCTGACTCTGCAGTGGGAGGCGGCGGCCATTGTTACCGCCAGTAAGCTGGGGCAACTGGACCAGGCACTGTGCAGGAGTGGAGAATTGAGCGGAACAAAGTTTTGGGCTTTGAAGAAGAGCAATTACGAGTCCTATTGTCTGATCTATTTCTGGCTGCAAGAGAGACAATGGCCACAACACTTCAGTGGATGTTGCTCTATTTGATGGCCTTTCCAGAGATTCAAGGTACAAAATTATGAAACAGTCTTCTTGTAATAGTAATATTACAAGTAATAATAGAGCCTGGATAACTCAGCAGACTAATGCATTGTGATTAACTCCAGCTGCCTGCAATTATGTAAATTCGAATCTCCCCAGGCTCAAGGCTGACTCAGTCTTCCATCCTTTCTAAGGTAGGTAAATTGAGGACCCAGTTTGTGGGGGAAATAAGCTGACTTTGTATAAACTATACAAAAGCATGAAGGTTATTGCTTAATGCAGTGTAAGCCGCCCTGAGTCTCTGAAGAAGGGTGGCATATAAATCAAATTTTTTTTTAAAAAAAAATCTGCTGTTATTGTGGAAAGTTAAAAAAAAAGCGATCCTGAATGGGGGATCATTTTCACAGCTGAGAATTCAGTCAGCTCCACTCTTCTCACATCTGGTGGGCACCTGGTTGGGAAGTATATCAGATATGTTTACACAGAGCCAGTAAATGTTCTTCAGAGCGTAACCGACCTATTTGTTCCTCAGAGAAATGTTGGAAGGAAATAGACACAGTTCTGGAGAATAAGGCAGTATTGAAATATGAAGACAGAAAAAAATTGCCTACACAAACACTGTCGTTCATAAAATCAACACGTTTTAAATGTTACTCCTCTTGCACTACCTCATGCACTCATTAAAGATGTGCAGCTTTTTGTATATAAAATTTCCAAGGTAAAAAAAAACAAACCCTCCCAGAAACCTGTAATTGTTTCCCATAAAGTGAAGTGTGGGTGAATCTGCAGGTGTCCATCTGTGTCTTCCTGACCTGTGTCTGTGTAAGAGCAAGAGAAAGCAAGAATTGAGATCAATCCTGTTCTCTCTTTCTTTTTATCAGAGTTTCTTGCAGAAATTAAATCCAGAAAGCACACACAGGCAGACTGATACAGCAGGATTCATTAACTTCTTTATATACATAATAATACATGAAGATAAAATGTACAATACCAATATAGAAGATTCTTCCAATGTAGCAGTTACAACACAAGACAGGGGAGAACAGTTAGTGTCATTTCAGCAGAGCAGACTAGTTTCAGTTTCTCTACACAAACTCAGAAGCTGCAGACTAAGTTATGGCTCCAGTCTGTCTCAGCTCCCAAACAGCCCTCATTAGCTGACTTAATTGCTATGCCTATACATTGGCTGACCTTGTTACCATGTCCTATTCTAGCTGATGAATATATTCTGACACTTTTGAACTCGCCTTTATTAAAGTAGTATAGACCTATTGACCCTTTTTTCTGTGGGGTGCTTTGCAAGTTGACACAACTTCAAGGTTTTCTAAAGTCCTTGTAGCAAAGATGTTTCTTAAATCTCAGGCCTTCTCATTTAGGAATGGTATACTTGGGAATAGAAATATGTTTTCTATAGAACCGGTGCAAACCGGGGGCAACCCAACACTGGACTAGATGACCTACAAGATCCCTTCCAATTCTATTAATCTGTTAATCTTTCAGTTTCTCTTAAAGAATTAAGTGGGCACTACAATTGCCCAGTGCGAGGCAAATTCATCTTTAAATTTACAGCTTTACAGGCCCAAATGCTTGGAAACAATGGGGGTGGGGGGAACTATTGTCACATCTGCCTGAACTAAGATCAACTGACAGAGTGTAAATCCAACTTTTAGGTTGTGTAGAGAGGCCGCATGCAGAAAAAAGATTCTACTTATCCAGCCATTCTGTATAAGAACATCTGGAGGTTCTTGGACAACAACGGACCTCCCCTGATGCAAGATAGAAGAATTTGACTCTGGCCTTGAGAAGGAAGTGTTGTTTCCACATTTTGTTGTCCCTCAAAAGAAGCCATGAAGAGTTCAGAGAGACTTTTAAGGGTCTGTAAATACATCCTCCAAATAAAGTTGTCCCTCTAAAAAGGCCACGAAGGAGGATGAAGAGACTTTCAAGAGAGGAAGAGACTTTCAATACATCCTCCAAAATAAAGCAGCATATTTATTTATTTTATTAATTCATTTGTCAAGCATGTATAAGATAACAGATATAAGTATAAACATGATTATGAATACATGAAATGGACATGAATAAATGCAGACATTAGGACAGGGACAGTAGGCACATAGGTGCGCTTATGCATGCCGAGTGGTGGGATTCAGCCAGTTCGCATCACTTCGGGAGAACCAGTTGTTAACTTTCTGAGCAGTTTGGCAAACTGGTTGTTGGAAGAAATAATTAGGGCAGAGAACCGGTTGTTAAATTACTTGAATCCCACCACTGAGCACGCCCCTTACAGACCTCTTAGGAATGGGGTGAGGTCAGGAGTGAAATGCTGTCAGCTCTATCTGGCTCGTGGGATCCAGTAGCGACTGCGGTGGGTAGTTCTGAGAACCAGTAGCGAGAGCTGTGGGAAGCTCTGCCCTTCCCCAAATCAGGATGTCATCATGTCCCTATTTGACCATCTGTGCTTGCACAGAAGGCTTTGCTCATGCGCAGATAACAGCACATGTGCAGATGATGGCACATGAACGAACGAAGCAAGTGCGTGCACACAGTGCGTGCAAGTCAGCAAACTGGTAGGAAAGGTAAGTACATTTCACCCCTGGGTGAGGTCAACAGTAGACAGTCTTAGGGTTAAAGTTTGGGGAGTTTGGGGATGAAACCACAGAGTCAGGTAGTGCATTCCAGGCATTGACCACTCTGTTGCTGAAGTCGTATTTTCTGCAATCGAGTTTGGAACGGTTTACCTTGAGCTTGTATGTATTGTGTACTCGTGTATTGTTATGGTTGAAGCTGAAGTAGTCATTGACAGGAAGGACATTGTGGCAGATAATTTTATGTACTACGCTTTGGTCAGACTGAAGGGGGCGTAGTTCTAAGTTGTCTAAGCCCAAAATTTCAAGCCTGGTGGCATAAGGTATTCTGTTCCGAGCACAGGAGTGGAGGACTCTTCTCAGGAAATACCTCTGGACTCGCTCAATTGTATTAATGTCCGATATACAGTGCAGGTTCCAGGCAGATGAGCTGTATTTGAGAATTGGTCTAGCAAATGTTTTGTATGCTCTACTTAGCCGTACAATATCACCAGGGAAGAAGCTACTCAAGATTAAGGTTAACAACTCTTAATGCCTTTTTGGCAATGTTGTTAGAGTGGGCTTAGGCACTTAGATCATTAGAGATGAGTACTCCAAGGTCCTTGACAGAGTGAGGGTCGTCTACTAAGTCGTATCCACCCAGCTTGTATTTTGTTCTGATTTTATTTTTTTTTTGCCAGTGTGTAAGACAGAGCATTTGTTGGTTGAGATTTGGAGTTGCCAATTGTTTGACTATTCTGACACATAGTCAAGGTCTTTTTGAAAGGCAGCAGCATCGTCGGTGGTGTTGAATAGTTTTACATCATCAACGAAGAGAATCTGAAATCCCAGTGGTGTCTTGTTTCTTGACTTGACCTTGCTTGTCTGGCTGCCTGGCAAAGATCAAGGCAAGAAGAGTTCCTTTGATATCTCCTCTGCATATCTCCCCCACCCTGTACAGGAACCAGATTCTCGTGACAGGAAGAGCCATTTGATAAAGAAGCTATGCACTCTGCTCTTCTCCATTTTTCCTTTCAGTAACCTTGAAGAAAGAGAAAAGAGACCTGGAGAATGAATTTCATCTCCAACATAAACAAGACTGAACATCCACTAGGAAATATGGCGTAAGATAATCCTTTATTTATGTTTTTTTTTTAAATGATCCTGTGATGAATTTGAAGTAGAGATGACCTTCGGCTGTTGGCGAGAATGGGATGGTTTTGAATCAGTTGCCTTGCAGATCCTCACTTTGATCTACGTACTTGGCTGGCGGCATTTCAGCAACACCTTGAAGCAGGATGGGGATTGTGTAATTGCAAAGTGCGGTGTGAAATCTGGAGCTTGGGATTTATCTGGCCACAATAGCTGGAAATTTCTGACAATGCTGGTGAAGAGCTCCATCCGTGCCAGGATTTCCCCTAAGCAGTTTCTCAGTCCTGAAAAGATAAGTCAAAAAGAGGGCTGTGAAAATATTTACAGGCCCCTTGCATCCTGAACATAAATTGTTTCAACTCCTACCCTCAAAAGACGCACTGCACACTAGAACAACTAGACACGAGGACAGTTTTTTTCTAATGCCATCAGTCAATTCCCTCAACACTGTCGAACTATTCACTAAGTCTGCATTACTATTACTATGAGTCTTCTCATTGTTCCTATCACCCATCTCCTCCCACTTATGACTGCATGACTGTAACTTTCTTGCTTGTATCCTTACGTTTGGTATAGATTGTTTCCTAGTATGATTTGATTGCTTATTTGTACCCTATGACTATCATTAAATGTTGTACCTTATGATTTTTGATGAATGTATTTTATTCTCCTTATGTACATTGAGAGCATATACACCAAAGACAAATTTCTTGTGTGTCCAATCACACCTGGCCAATAAAAAATTCAATTCAATAAAGAATTCTATTCTATTCTATTCTATTCTATTCTATTCTATTCTATTCTATTCTATTCTATTCTATTCTATTCTACCCTACCCTACCCTACCCTACCCTACCCTACTCTACTCTACTCTACTCTACTCTACTCTACTCATGGGATCATTGCATGGTGCAGGAATTGTCAGTAAAACTGTGCATGTCAGAGAGAGAGAGAGAGAGAGAACAAGAGTATGTGTGTGAAAGAGGGAGGGAGGGAGGGAGGGAGGGGGAATAAGACTTCACTTGCTGAAAATGGCAAGAAAGGTTCCGGCTTCATTCAGGAAGTTGGAGGGGTTGAAAGTTAAAAGTGTGCCTGTGTGTGTGAGAGAGGGGGGAGGGAGAGAGGGAGGGAGGGAGGGAGGGAGGAGAGAGAGGGAGAGAGAGAGAGAGAGAGAGAGAGAGAGAGAGAGAGAGAGAGAGAGAGAGAGAGAGAGATCTCACATCAGAAAGTGAGAGATGGAGAAATAGAGAGAGAATAATTCACCTGCTGAAAATGGCATGAAGGCTTCCGGCTTCACAAAGTCTCCCTCTTCATTCAGGAAGTTGGAAGGGTTGAACTCATTGGGGAACTTCCACTGAGATTCATCACGGTGGACAGACTGGATATTGACCAAAACCATGGTGTCCTACAGGAATCAAAACAAATAAGGTCCTCTTGAAGAAAACCCTCATTGTCAGACATGGCTCTGGATGAACTTCCAGAATGAGCCCATTGAGATGTGGTTGAAGAACAGCAGATGAAGGTGAGAAGGAGCAGGGAGAAGATCTGAACATTGTTGAACTCGGTATTAGTAAATGAGGAGTGAGAGAGCAAGGCAGGAGATGTTGTCACCATGAGCTACTCTCCACCAATCCTAAGAATGGCTCAGATGTCAGGAACTGGTCTTGTTGAAAAATCTTTATGGAAAGATACCCTCCCCATCCCTTCCTTGCATATTAGTAAGTGGTTTTTTTCCACATCAAATATCAGGATGTCCCTCAATTTCTTACTCTTGAGTGAGTGAGTGAGAGAGAAAGAGAGAGAGAGACAGACAGACAGACAGACAGACATAGAGATAAGCAATGTTATATTGGTGGGCGTGGCTTGGTGGAGCGGTCATGTGACTGGGTAGTTGTGGCCAATTTTTATTTTTTTTACTTTTTAAAGCAATTTTTACTACCTATTCGCCTGAATCTGTAATTTAAAAAATGCTTTAAAAAAGTAAAAAAAAAAAAAAAGGTTCTGACGATCATGCGGCACACCTTTTTTAAAAATTTTAACCCCAACCGGAGCGAACCGGTAGCATTTCACCCCTGCACCATTCCCACTCAAAGGTTTCTGCCTTTACCTTGGGAATTTTGTATCCATAAAGTTGCACATCATTAATGGTTTTACGAGCTAGTCCAAGAGGAACTATACTTGATATGCGTTGGATTTCATGAATGACGGCATTTGTGTAGGGCAACCTTATACGATCCTCACATTTCAGCCTTGCCTTGTTTCCCAGAACTGTGTCTATTTCCTTCCAGCATTTCTCTGAGGAACAAATATCTCAGTTACCTTCTGGAGAACATTTCATTGACTTTATTTATTTATTTATTTATTTATTTATTTATTATTATTTATTTATTTATTAAATTTATATATCGCCCTTCTCCTAGTGGACTCAGGGTGGTATACAGCCAAGAATAAAAAGCACTCCAATACAAAATTTAAAATATTAATAAAAGAATTAAATAATTTTGGCCCAATAAATTTAAAAAACCAATAGGCAATTAAAATTTAAAACCCATAAAATCTTTAAACTTAAAAAGAGGCGGGGGTTACGCCAGCCCAGCTTGACAAAATAAAAAAGTTTTTATGGCACGGCGAAAAGCCCGGAGATCAGGTATCGTACGGATCTCCGGGGGCAAATCGTTCCAGAGGGCTGCTGCTGCCACAGAGAAAGCTCTCCCCCTGGGTGTCGCCAGCCGACATTGTCTGGCTGATGGCACCCTGAGGAGTCCCTCTCTGTGGGAGCATACTGGCCAGTGGGAGGCTATCGGTGGCAGAAGGCGGTCCCGCAAGTACCCAGGTCCTAAGCCATGGAGCGCTTTAAAGGTGGTCACCAACACCTTGAAGTGCACCTGGAAGACCACCAGAAGTCAGTGCAGCTCACGCAGGAGAAGTGTCACATGGGAGCACCCCCTTGCTCCCATAATCCCCCACGCGGCCGCATTCTGCACCAGTTGGAGCCTCCGGGTGCACCTCAAGGGGAGCCCCATGTAGAGAGCATTGCAGTAGTCCAGGCGGGAAATGACGAGTGCCTGAGTGACTGTGTGTAAGGAGTCCCGATCTAGATAGGGACGCAACTGGCGTATCAGGCGAGCCTGATAAAAATCCCCCCTGGCCACAGCCGTCACATGCTCCTCTAAAGACAGCCCAAGTTGCGAGCCCTATCCGTGGGGGCCAATGACTCGCCCCCAATGGTCAGTGATGGAGTCAACTGGCCATATCGGGACGCCGGAAGCCACAGCCACTCGGTCTTGGAGGGGTTGAGTTGGAGCCTGTTCCCCCCATCCAGATCCGCACGGCCTCCAGGCACCGGGACATCACTTCCACGGCATGGTTGGGGTGGCCTGGGGTGGAGATGTACAGCTGAGTATCATCAGCGTACTGATGGAACTTCACCCCAAAGCCACGGATGATCTCGCCCAGCGGCTTCACATAGATGTTGAACAGAAGGGGTGAAAGGACCGACCCTTGCGGCACCCCGCAAGTGAGGCACCTCGGGGTCAACCTCTGCCCCCCTGCCAACACTGTCTGCGACCGGTCGGAGAGGTAGGAGGAGAACCACCACAAAACGGTGCCCCCCACTCCCAACCCCTCCAGCCGGCGCAGCATGATACCATGGTCGATGGTATCAAAAGCCGCTGAGAGATCTAACAGGACCAGGATAGAGGAGCAACCCCTATCCCGAGCCCTCCAGAGATCATCCATCAACGCGACCAATGCCGTTTCCGTGCTGTACCTGGGCCTGAAGCCGGACTGGAGCGGATCCAGATAGACAGCTTCATCCAGATACCCAGGAAGCTGACGCGCCACCACACTCTCAACAACCTTCGCCAAGAAGGGAAGGTTGGAGACTGGACGATAACTAGCCAAAACAGCTGGGTCCAGAGAAGGCTTCTTGAGGAGAGGCCTCACCACCGCCTCTTTCAAGGCAACTGGCAAGACACCCTCACTCAAAGAAGCGTTAAATGTCTTTATGTAGACATCGGTTTGCTTCCCAACCAAGTACTGTATACAGATAACTGAATTTCCTGCCATACTACTAACTCCCTTCTTTCCCATTTTATGTAATTGGTGAAGATATGACTAGTTCTACTAAAGAGCACCATTTCACAATTCTGTACCTTGGATCTCTGGAAAGGCTACCAAATAGAGGAAGACCCACTGCAGTGTTCCTGATGTTGTCTCTGTTCCAGCAAGGAGTAGGTCAAACAATAAGACTTTTAGTTGCTCTGCTTCAAAACTTGAACCTTTCCTCTCTGGCTTTTGATAGTTAAAACAAAGAATGGAAATTTTACCACCTATGTATTCATTGGAAGGGAAGGGAAGGGAAGGGAAGGGAAAGGGGAGGGGGAGGGGAGGGGGAGGGGGAGGGGAGAGGAGGGGGGAAGGAAGGGAAGGGGAGGAAGGGGAGGAAAGGGGAAGAGGAAGGAATGAGGAAGGGGAGGAAGGGGAGGGGAAGGGGAGGAAAGGAAAGGAAAGGAGAAGGAGAGGAAGGAGAAGGGGAAGGGGAGGAAGGGGAGGAAGGGGAAGGGGAAGGAAGGGGAAGGGGAAGGAAGGGGAGGGGAGGGGAAGGAGAAGGAGAAGGAGAAGAAGGGGAAGGAAAGGAAAGGAAAGGAAAGGAAAGGAAAGGAAAGGAAAGGAAAGGAAAGGAAAGGAAAGGAAAGGAAAGGAAAGGAAAGGAAAGGAAAGGAAAGGAAAGGAAAGGAAGCTTTGTCTTGATGACTTTATTCTGAAAAGTATTACTAAAAAGGAAAAGGAAGCAGGAGGAAGAGGAGAAGCAAGCAAGCAAGCAAGTAGAGAAGCAGCAAATCTCCAAATGCCCAAGTTTCTCCAACAATTCATCAGGGTGAAAACAGTTCAGGAATTTAATGATGAAAAGGAGGTGTTCCCACAGCTTCCTGGCTGGGGAGTCCTGGGAGTTGAAGTCCACTTGTCTCAAAGTTGCCAAGGTTAAGAAACTCTGCTCTATGAGGACTTGAGACAGATCTTCATTTAATTGATCTTTAAATTTTCAGGCAGGGAGTGGTGCCTGAACACTGAACACCTGAACACTGCTTATTGTTACTTATTTCAGACAAAAATCTTCTCCCAGGTTGTATACAGTAACTAAGTTTGGATATTTATTTCACTTTTTACAATATTTTCAGTTATATTCTACTAGTTCTTATTTATATGCAGAGCTTATTAAACTCAAGTTTTTCGGAGAGGTGAGGATTTATATGGATGGGTAGATGAGAGAGATGATTGATGAATGGATGGATGAATGGATGGATAATAGGTGGTTGATAGATGGCTGATAGATGAATATGGATATCCTGATAGATGATATGATATATAGACAAACAGTAGATAGATAGATGACAGATGATTGATAGATGATAGATGATAGATGATAGATGAGCCACAGAGAAGGCTCTCCCCCTGGGGGTCACCAGTCTACATTGTTTGGCTGACGGCACCCTGAGGAGGCCCTGTCTGTGTGAGCGTACCGGTTGGTGGGAGGCTGTCGGTGGCAGAATGCGGTCTTGTAGATAGCCAGGTCCTAAGCCATGGAGCGCTTTAAAGGTGGCGACCAACACCTTGAAGCGCACCCGGAAGACCACCGGGAGCTAGTGCAGCTCGCGCAAGAGAGATGTTACATGGGAGCGACAGGTCGCCCCCATTATTACTCGTGCGGCTGCATTCTGGGCCAGTTGGAGCCTCCGGGTGCTCCTCAAGGGAAGCCCCATGTAAAGAGCGTTGCAATAGTCCAGACAGGAAGTGACGAGGGCATGAGTGACTGTGCGTAAGGCGTTTATGGGATGCAGTGACATGGTGACTCAAGGGATGCGGTAGCTCAAGAGACATGGTGGCTCAGTGGCTAAGATGCTAAGCTTGTTGATCAGAAAGGTAGGCAGTTCAGCAGTTTGAATCCCTAGCACCACGTTACAGAGTGAGTTCCCATGACTTGTCCCAGCTTCTGCCAACCTAGCAGTTCGAAAGCACGTAAAAAATGCAAGTAGAAAAATAGGGACCACCTTTGGTGGGAAGGTCACAGCGTTCCATGCGCCTTTGGCGTTGAGTCATGCCGGCCATATGACCACGGAGACATCTTTGGACAGCGCTGGCTCTTCAGCTTTGAAAAGGAGATGAGCACCATCCCCTAGAGTCGGGAACGACTAGCACATATGTGCGAAGGGAACCTATACCTTTACCTTAAAGTTTATGTACCAGAAATAGATGCTGCATTGTACAACGTCTTATATGTACCTGCATTAGAGCATAATCTGTTGAGTATATCCATGTTAGACAGGCAGGGATATGAAATAATATTTGCAAGGGGACTGTATACCATTAAGAAAAATGGACAGATAAATGCACAAGGGGTTAAGAAGGATGGCCTGTACGTTCTTGGAAGGCAAGGAAATAAGTGTGCATGTGTACTTACGAATCAGTGGTGGGTTGCAAAAATTTTTACTATTGGTTCTGTGGGTGTGGCTTGGTGGGCATGGCAGGGGAAGGAATCTGTAAAATCCCCATTTCCTCCCAATCAGCTGGGACTCAGGAGGCAGAGAATAGATGGGGGAGGGGCCAGTCAGAGGTGGTATTTACCAGTTCTCCAAACTACTCAAAATTTCCGCTACCAGTTCTCCAGAACTGGTCAGAACCTGCTGAAACCCACTTCTGTTACAAATGCTCCCAAACATGACAATTGTATACATGTGTAACATAGGAGATTGGGGCATGCAAGTTTTAACGTATTGCCAGACCTAGCTGAGGGGATGAAGTTAAAGAAATGTAATGTATATTTGGATTGTACTGTTTGTAATTTATAGCTGTGTATTGTCTGGAATTCAGATTCAAAGAGTTTGATTTTAACAGAGAATGTTCACTTTGCTACATTTAGAGAAGAAGCTAAGTAAAGACCCATAGCAGCCCCAAATATTTTTCTCATATTTCCTTCTCCCTGGACAAAATGCATAAACTGCACAAATTCCAAGAGTCACACTGAAATTTTTTAAATCCCCCCCCAAAAATTGTGGTATTTTAAATACCAGGCTAAATTACATCCATAAGCCAAAGAACTGTTGTACTTGTACAACTTGTAATGTTAGAGAAAGAGAGATGGGATGAGGAAAAAAATATATACAAATCAAAAATGAGACTAAGAAATCTACCTTCTGAATTTCTTCTAAATATGCGTCAATGAAATCCCGGGGTTCTCCAGGCATCAATGTTGCCTTGTGTTCCTCCATTTCTTTTTCAAGCAAAGCAAACATTTGTTGGGCATTTGTTAGTATTTTCTGATGGGGCAGGGGAAGCCTTCTCACCAAAGGAATGGCATGGGAAAGCTGCCAACAAACAGAAGAAAAGCCAACATTGGTTAATTGGATCAAGACGCAGTCTTCTCTGCAGGACATATTGAAAAAGAAAAGAAAATCCCTAAAGGGTTTGTATAAATATCTCACACAATTTGAAAGGGAGTCCAATGTTTAGATAAACTGAATTTTAAGAATAGAACTATTATAGCCAATTCAGAGCCACTTTGAGTGAAGGAGTTGGCCTAAAGAACAAGAGATTGTGAAATCTAGTCCCATTTTGGGCATGAAAGTCAGCTGGGTGACTTTGAGCCAGTCAGTTTCTCACAACCCACATCAGGAACCAATGGATCAAGGTTCAGTTGATCTGAAAAAAGTGGATCCTGAACTTGTGGGGAAGACACTAGAAGAGGAAGAATTATACCCCATTAAATGTGGATAACTGCTGTTATTCAAGAGAGCCTTCACCCACTCTTCCTGGCACTCTGATGAGACAGTTCCATAAAACAAGAGGCTTCTAATTGCAAGGAAAATCAATTTCCCAAATGGGAAAGGTTTGGCAACGATAACATCAAGAACGCAGAATTACAAATTCCCACCAGTTGTGCTTTAATTTTAAAAGGTTTTCTGGATTCTAATTTAGGATACCAAGGCCCATGGTCCCCCTGGCAGTCGGGCATTTTGATGGATCAGGTCCAGCAGGCTTCTTAGGAAGTTGCTGTCATATTCCAAACGTTTCCCAAATAGTATGCTGGAAAGTATGTTGGCGACGGCACTGTTGATGAACTCATAAGGATCAAAAGGCAGCCCTGCAGAATGAAACAAAAGAGATCACTTTAGATCAGGGATAGGGGATTAATTTTTGCAAGAGGCCACATGAGGGCTGAACCAATAGGGCTGTGAAGGTGCGTAAACTTACACGTGGTGCTCCCATGTGACCCCCCCTCCTGCGTGAGCTGCAGTGGCTCCCAGTGGTCTTCCGGGTGCGCTTCAAGGTTTTGGTTACCACCTTTAGAGCGCTCCATGGCATCAGACCGGGGTATTTATGAGACCGCCTTCTGTCACCAATAACCTCTCACAGACCAGTATGCTCTCATAGAGAGGGGCTTCTCAGGGTGCCGTCGGCCAAACAGTGTCGCTGGCGGCCCCCAGGAGGAGAGCCTTCTCTGTGGGGGCACCCACCATCTGGAACAAGCTCCTCCTGGAGATACGGAGGATCCCGGATCTGCGCGCTTTTCGTGCTCTTAAAACGTTTTTGTTCCAGCAGGCTGGCCTGGCCTAATGTTCCCTTTTAAATTTTTAAATTTCAAATTGTTTTAATCTGTTTTATAAATTGGGTGTTTTTAAATTTGTTCTTAGGCCAAAATGTTTAATATTTTTAATGGGTTTTTTAATGTTTGTATTGTCTGTATTTTATCTTGGCTGTTCACCGCCCTGAGTCCTTCGGGAGTAGGGTGGTATATAAATTTGATTAAACTAAACTAAACTAAACACGCAAGCATATATTTAAACTAGGGGGGGAATAGCAGGCCAGAGGGGCTACCCAGATCTGCTGTAGATCCATTCTCCTGCATTTTCCCTTCAAATAGTTGCAATAAGCTATCCCTTAAGCCATTGTATGAGTTGCAGAGAGATCATCAGAAGAATACAAAGTAAATCCAATGTGGAGTCTAGTGCTCACAATGAATTTGCCATACCCGAGTCACCAGGATGAAAAAGTATCTGATATTTTCGACTTAGAAATATTACAATTAAATAAAACTAAAGGCAGGCCTTATTTTGACCAATTATAGCTAGGGCTTTGAATTTTATGCAATCATAATTCTACCTTTCTCCCATTCTGCATCAGTGCACCAATTCAATGGCCAACTCTGAGGTCAACTATGTCCTCTGGAAAAGGGAGCAGCTCCAAAGTGGCAATTCCCAACCATCCTATCCCCTCCCAGGAGAGCTTACTCATGTTCTCGGTAAAAGCCTGAATCAAATAAGATGCTTCCTCCACGATCCTTTCCTCCATCAGATTTTTTCCCACGCCAAAGTTTCTGAAAAGCATCAGCGAAAACCTCCTTTGCTCCTTCCACGCTTCACCATAAGACCGTGCGATTATGCCTGTCAAGTCAAAGATTCTTATAGTTAGTCCTCGACTTACAACCACAAATTGAGCCCAAAATTTCGGTCGCTAAGTGAGACGGTGGGTGAGTTTTGCTCCATTTTACAACCTTCCTTGCCACAGGATCACAGCAGGTGTAAATGAATCATGCAGTGGTCAAGCAAAAGCTTTCCCCGTTGTTTTTGCTTGTCAGAAGGTCGCAAAAGGTGATCACACAGCCCTAGGACACTGCAACTGTCATAAGTATGAGTCAGTTGCCAAGCATCCAAATGTTGATCATGTGACCATGGGGATGCAATGGTTGTAAGTGTGAAAAACCATTGTAAGTTACTTTTTCCAGTGCCATTAGTCACTAAATGAATGGTTGTAAATCAAGGACTACCTGTAATGAAAATTTCAACTGATCACTTATTTTCTTCTCTTACTTGAAAGTAAGCAATGTTAGAGAGAAGAAAGGGGAAAGGAAAGGAAGAAAGGGAGGGGAAATAAGAGTAGGAGAGAGGGTTCGAAAGAGAGGAAAAGTGGAGGAGTGCGGGAAAGGAAGGGGAAGAAGAGAAGGGGAATGAGAGGAGGGAAGATAAAAGTAGAAAAGGATAGAAGAAGAGAGGGGAGGGTAAGAAGAGAGAAGGAGAGGAATGGTTGTTGTGGAAGAAGGGAGATATGGAATGGTAGAAGAGCAACTCCGAATGTATTTTAAAGTTTTAGGATGAAGAATGAATCAATATGGAAACTAAAAGATAATAAGTGTGATAAGAATGGTTAAAGAGATTGTACATTTATATATGTTTTATGAGAAATAAAAATAAAAAACTTTTATAAAAAAAATAAAAAATAAAAAAAGACAAGTAAAATAAAAGAAAGTAAGCAACGTTAGCATTTCAGAGGAAAAAGGGGAAAGGACATTAGGTAACAAAACAAATTACTTGAAGAGGTATTAAAACAACTTGAAAATTATATTGTTACCTTTTTTCTTAGTGATAATATCCATAATGTAAAAGTCTGATTTCCCAGCAAATTCTGCGCCTTTTGTCACAAAGATCTCTTTTGCGGAAGGAAATCCGTGAATTAAAACTAAAAGTTTGCTTCCCAGATAAAGATAGAAGACAGAGCCATATATTTTTCCAAACTAAAACGAAACAATAGGATGAGCAAAGAGTTACCAGCAAATCACTGAGAATCAATCACTGCAATGATATGACGTAGCATCACCAAGGTCAGGGGTCTGCAACCTTAAACACTCAAAGAGCCACTTGGACCCGTTTCCCACAGAAAACAAAATACCGGGAGCCACAAAACCTGGGTGGGTGTGGCCAACTTGACATCACTCACCCTCACCCAGTCACATGATACCCCCCAGCCACACCTACCCAGGCTTTGTGGCTCCAGGTATTTTCTTTTAAACAGGTCTCTCTCTCTCCCCCTCCCTCATCTTTCTCTCTCTCCCTCTTTCTCATCTCTCTTTCTCCCTCTCTCTTTCTTTCTCCCTCCCTGTCTCTCTCATCTCTTTTGAACCCTCTCTCTCCCTCCCTCTCTCTCCCTCCTTCTCCCTTTCTCCTCTTTCTCCCTCTCTTTCTTTCTCCCTCTCTCTTATCTTTCTCCCTCTCTCTCTCATCTTCTCCCCTCTCTTTCTCCCTCCCTCTCTCTTTCTCTCTCTTTCTCACCTTTCTCCCTCTCTCTTTTTCTCAGCTTTCTCCCTCATCTCCCTCTCTCATCTTTCTCCCTCTCCCTCTCTTTCTCATCTCCCTCCCTCCCTCTCATCTTTTCTTTTTTCCCTCTCTCTTTCTCATCTCTCTTTCTCTCATCTCTCTTCCTCTCTCTTTCTACCTCCCTCTACCTCGTGTGTGTGTGTGTGTGTGTGTGTGTGTGTGTGTATGTGTGTACGCGTGTGTACACAGGTTCCCTCTTGAACCATTTCCAAAAACAGGCGAGGGTTGGGGTTTTATTTCTGATGTTGTTCTTTCTTTTTCTTTGGCTGCTTTTTACCATATGATTTAATTTTAAATCAAGAGTCATTTCAGATTCCCAGATAAATGAAGCTCTTTTGTCTCCCTGCTCTGGCTCCCTGTCAGCTGACTGCCCTCTCTGCCCCTCGCCCTTCCCTCCTCCTCACTCCTCGCCTGCCCTGAGAAGAGAAGGGTGGTGGAGGTGGATGAAGACTCACTCCATATTTCAGAGGGGAAGTGAAGCACCCCTCTACTTGCCTCTTTTTCCAGCCCTTGTTGGGAGATGTGCAACTTCTCCGCCCTGCTCCATGTCATAATGGGCTCCAGGAGGATGCTGTCTCCCCCATTGTGCAGTGCGCTAAGTTTAAATGCAAGAGCAGCAAGCAGCCATGGAGGCAACAAGAGGAATATGGGGAGACATGGGACTTTCTCCTCCCCAAGACACCGGCTGGGGCAGATCTCCCCATATTCCTCTCACCACCTCCATGGCTGCTTGCCATGAAACTGAATGGTTTATGATGACGTTTTTGATGTTAGGTGTCTGTTTTAGGTCTTGAGATATGGTAAAACCTAGAAATTTGAAGGTCTCTCCTGTTGATACTGTGTTTTCTAGTATGGTAAAAGGTGGTAGTATTGGAGGGTTTCTCCTAAGGTTTACCTCCATTTCTACAGTTGTGAGTGTGTTCAGTTCCAGATTGTTCTGGTCACACCACGAGGCTAGTTGTTCAACCTCCCATCTCTATTCGGATTCATCATTGTCTCAAATGAGACCGATCACTTTTGTATCGTCTGCAAACTTCAGTAGTTTAACAGAGGGATCATTTGAGTTGCAATCATAACATTCCCAACATTTCTCCTCAATCGGCTGCAGAGTGTATTGTCAATCCCACGCAGAAACATTTAACAGACACAGCACCACTCGGCCAGCCTCCTTTTTTTAAAAAAAAATCCAGCCAGGGGACGGAGCTGGCATCGCGATGGCATAACGGAAGATCTTAGGGCTCTAGGATCACCATCAATATCTTCACCACTGGATGGTCCTTTTTGGACCTCAAAGTCCCGTTGAGTCTGTGATAGTGGAGGGCACATCCTGTCGATCCCAGGGATACCGCAAAGTCCCTGGTTGATCCAGGAGAAGCCCTTTTTCTGGCAGTGGGGTGGCGGCCATTGTAGCTGCTGAAGTTGGGACAGCTCCAGAATGGAAGAAGATCAGAATGCAGTGTGTCGATTCAGTGAGAGACTTTTAATCACAATTTATATAATGAGAGCACCCTGAGATTAAAAGAAGTTCAAATGGAAGACAGAAGAAAATTAAGCGGCGGAATTAAACTGGAGTCTAAGCAGTTTTTTCTTTATTTTTAAATTTATTTGCATTTGTGGATGTTTGAAAGCTTTTTGCTTTTTAACCTGGACTGGAATGGTTTGAACTGTAGATTTCTGATTTGTTTATCGCACTTTTAAATTTTTAGTGCCTTTTTATTATAAATTTCTCTCTGATTTTAATTTTTTTATTTATTTTTTCTCTCCTTTTTTTTTTTTTTTTTGGCTATTTTCACTTTTTAGAGTCCATTGAATATAGCAGGGGAAAAGGAAGAGAGTATGTAACACTGCCATCTAGTAGATTGGATATCTTTTTTTTTATTGAAAATTTTATAAAAATACAAACATATAAACCCCCCCTCCCTCCTTCAACCCCCCCATCCCTCCCCCCCTTCAGCCCCCCTCCCCCCGACTTCCCAGAGTGAAATACAGGGTTTTTCTTCTTCGACAAAAAAGATAAACCAATCATTAACCTACCCAATTTCTAGTTTACAAACACCATCAAAATCTTAACTCCAATCTAATAAGAAAATTACAACTCTATAGTTCTTCTTCATTCATACGCAATTTGATGTCTTCTTATATGATATTTATTCCGAATATAGTCAATCCATTTCCTCTACTCCAAAATGAATTTTTCTTGCGTATGATCCTTCAAATATGCTGAGATTTTAGCCATCTCAGCTAAGTTCATTACTTTTACAATCCATTCTTCTACTGTGGGCAAAGAGTCTTTTTTCCAGTATTGTGCAACCAACAATCTGGCTGCTGTTATTAAATTTAAAATCAGCTTAGTCTCCAATAATGTACATTCATTTATAATACCCAATAAAAACAATTGCGGTGTAAATTCCAACCTTTTTTTCAAAATATTTTGCATTACCCACCAAATCTTTATCCAAAATGCTTTAACCTTCTTACAGGTCCACCAAATATGAAAATAAGTTGCATCTTCACAGTCACACCGCCAACATTTAGCCTGTACATTAGAATACATACATGACAACTTTTTTGGGTCTAAATGCCATCTATAAAACATCTTATAAAAGTTTTCTCTAAGATTTTGTGCTTGAGTAAATTTAACATTTCTGACCCAGATCTTTTCCCATGTCTCCATCATTATTGGTTCTTGAAAATTTCTAGCCCATTTAATCATACAGTCTTTAACCAACTCTGTTTCAGAATCTATCTCTAATAATACATTATATAATCTTTTAATATGCATAATACCCTGGTCCCTAATTTGCTTTACCAAATTTTCTTCATTTTCCATAAGACCTGTTTTTTGATCCTCCCTCCACCTTGCTTGAAGCTGACCATATTGAAACCAGGTATAAATTATCCCTTCCTTCTTCAAAACCTCTAACGGTTTAAGTTGTAGTTTGCCCCTTTCTCTAAATAAAAGTTCTTTATATGTAATCACCTCCATCTTTTGTTCTATACTTATATTTTCTATTGCATGTCTGGGATTTGCCCAAATAGGTATTTTATAATCCAATTTATATTGATATTTCTTCCAGACTCTCAACAAGGCATTTCTAAGCATATGACTTTTAAAAATTTTATCCACTTTCTTTTCATACAATAAATGAGCATGCCATCCATAAAGTAGGTCATGTCCTTCTAAATTCAAAATTCTGTCCTCTGTTAAATTAAACCAATCACTAATCTGAACTAATACCGAAGCCTCATAATATAATCTTAAATTTGGCATTTTTAAACCACCTCTCTCCCGAGCATCTTGTATAATTTTTAATTTAACTCTAGGTTTTTTACCTGACCATATAAAAGTATTGAGACCTTTTTGCCATTCCCTCAATTGTTCATCCTTCTTCAACACCGGTATCATTTGGAACAAAAATAAAAACTTAGGTAATACATTCATTTTAATTGTTGCTATTCTACCTAATAAAGATAATTGTAACTTTTTCCAATTCTCCATTTCTTTCTGCACCTTTCGCCATAAAACTTCATAATTGTTTTTAAATAACTTTGTATTTGATCCAGCAATAAACACACCCAAATATTTAACCTTTTTAACTATTTCAAATCCCGATATTTGTTGAAGCTCTTCTCTTTGATTAGAAGACATATTTTTGGTCACTATCTTAGTCTTATGTTGATTTATTTTAAATCCCGAGACTTTACCATATTGTTCTATCAATTCCAACATATATGAAACTGTATCTATAGGTTGCGTTAATGTAACAACTAAATCATCTGCAAAAGCCCTCAATCTATAGTCTTGCTGTCGAATCACTATTCCTTTTAGTTCTTTAGATTCACGTATCTTTTTCAACAAAATTTCCAAAGATAAAACAAACAATAAGGGAGATAATGGACAACCCTGCCGCGTTCCCTTTTCTATCTTAAAACTATCCATTAAACTTCCATTAATAATTATTTGTGCAGTTTGTTCCCTATATATTGTTTTAATTGAGCTCATAAATTGCTCCCCAAATTGCATTTTATCTATTATTTTGAATAAAAATTGCCAATTCAATCTGTCAAAAGCTTTCTCTGCATCCAAAAAGAAAAAAGCTGCAGGAATCTGATTATTTTTCTCCAAATATTCAACCAAATTTATTATTTGTCTCAAATTGTATTTCATATATCTCCCCTTTATAAACCCTGATTGATCATTGTGAATTATTTGTTGCATGATAGGCATTAATCTATTTGCCAGTACTTTGGTAAAAATCTTATAATCAGTATTTAAAAGTGAGATAGGTCTAAAATTTTCAAGTTTAACACAGTTTTGGTCCTCTTTAGGAATCAGTGATATAAAAGCTGTTTTCCATGAGGGTGGGGTTTCTCCCCCAGATTGAATTTTATTAAAAAGCATCCTAAGCGGTTCCACCATTTCCATCTGCAAGTTCTTATAATAAATAGCTGTCAACCCATCCGTTCCCAGTGTTTTACCTACTTTTAACTGTTTAATTGCTAAAATAATCTCTTCAGAGTTTATTGGTTGATTCAAACCTTCTCTTTGATCCAAAGTTAATTCCTGAATATCAACCTCTCTAAGATATCTATCTATATCTTTACCTTGTATCAAATCTCCTGCATATAGTTTTGTATAATATTCTAAAAAGGCTTTTTTAATCAAATTTTGTTGATAAACTTCTTTACCTTTATATTCCATTTTACCAATAATACGTGATCTTTGCTTTTTCCTTAACATATAAGCTAACCATCTGCCTGGTTTATTAGCATTGCAAAATGTATTATGTTTAGCATATTGTAAAGTAGTTGCAACTGGATCAGCCATTAGCATATTAAATTGCTGTCTTAATATACCTATTGCTTCTTTTACTTTTTTATCTTCTGGATTATCTATTAACAATTGTTCTTTCTTCTTTATTTCTTCCTCAATATCCTTCCGGTTGGCGCCGCGATCCTCGTTGACAACCTCTTTTTAGGTCGCCGGCTTTGAACTCCGTTAAACCGCCCCTGACAGCGAAAAACAGCTGTCTGGCGGTTTTGCAGACCCCTCTTTGGGAAAAGAAGAGGGGCAGAGAAGTTTCCGGCAGGTAGAGCCGCCAAAAAAGCCCCTGGGATCAAGTTCAGGGGCTTGAAAGGTGGGCTCCCCAGGGAAACGTCTCCGGATTCAAAGCGCTGCTGCATAAGCAGCATTAGATGGTCGTGACCAGCTCTGCAAGCAAATTGATAGTTTAAGTGATTTCTGCAGCAGACGGAGTGGAGCAGGAGAGCTTGCAACAAAGTTACAGAGCTTAACTCCTGTGTACCTCGGGTTGAACGAGCCTAATTGAAAGAGGAAGTATCCAACTAAGAGTATCTGGACTGTGCTGAGAAGAGAAAGTGAGTACTGAAAAGGACTTTTTTTTTCTACTTTTAAAGAGAAACTAAGCTGCCAGAAGAGAGTAACCTGGGAAAGACATTGAAAGCAGCAATTTAAAATAATTTGGACTGAATTTGGTGATATTTAAGGCTAAGTAATTGCAAAGTGGGGTGAAGAGGAAAAAAGTTTTTTTGAAACTAAAACGGCTTCTAAACAAACCAAGCCAGCATCAGCCAAAGCAGGAGGGGCTTCTCCTTCAGTCTCTACTGTGACACAAAAGACTCAACTTCCGGGGGAGGTGTCAAGTAAAGAGGACTTTATGAGTGAGCTTAAGGAGTTTATAACGCAAATTGCGATTGCCCAAACAGCTAAAATGGAAGAAAAAATAGAAGAGAGAATGGGGAAATTTGAGGAGGATTTAAAAGATGTAAAAGAAATCAGAAATGAAATTAAAAAGACTGTTGAAGAGAAACATGATGAAATAAGAGAAGATATTTTGCTGGCTGTTTCTGGTTTGTCTAAACTTCTTGTGCAGCTTGATGAAAGAGTGGAAGAAATCAGTGAGGTTACTCAAGACTTGGAGGGTAAAATGGGAGAATTCCAGACCAAATCGGAGAGGATGGAAGGTGATATTACCATGATGCAATACAGGTCAATGGAGTTCGCCCTGAGGCTGAGAGGATTGAAAGAGAATGGACAGGAGAACTTAAGAGAGAAATGTGCTGAAGTGATTGCCTCAGTGGTTGGAATGAAGAAGGATGAAATAATTGGTCACCTGGACAAAGTCTACAGAGTTAATTCATGGATGGCAAGAAATAGAAATTTGCCAAGAGATGTTCTGATTTATTTTACTGAGAGAAGAATTAGAAATGATGTATTGCAAGCTTCTTACAACAATAAAGTACAGGTGTTTGGACAGGAAATTAAGGTGCTGAAAGAGATTCCTCCTAAAATGCTCAGAGACAGAAAGAATTTTGGTTTTTTAGTGGATGAGTTAAGAAGACAACAAATAGTGTACAGATGGGATGTACTAGTAGGCATAATTGTGGATTATGTTGGAGAGAGGTACCAACTGAATACCGTTGAGAAAGCAAGAGAATTTTATCGTAGTGTACTGAAAGTGGAATACCCCCCTAAAGATAATAAAAAGCAGAAAAAGGAAAGCAACAGTCCTCAACATATGCTGAGGCAGTGGTCGGAGAATCTAAGAATCAAGATGACCAGAACCAATCGGACCCAGCATCACTCCCTTTTCCTTTAAGTCAACTGGAAGGATCACTGGAATTTGCAAAACTGGAGGAACCAAGAGCACAATGTGTGACAAGATCAACTACTAAACAACAACAACAACAACAACAACTGGATACAAAATCAGAAGCTGTGGGGGGGGGGCAAGACCGAAGATCAAGGTGAAAGAAGATCTTCAAAATATGCTCCATACGCTTCAGTCTCGCAAAGATGCCAGTTAAATTTTTGTCTTGGAATGCCAATGGTTTGAATTCACCACAAAAGAGAAAGAAAATATATCATTATTTGAAACAATTTAATAATGATATTGTATGCTTACAAGAGACACATATTAAATCAACAGATCAGAAATAATTAATTCCAAATTAGGGACTCACTTTGTGCATCATCTTTGGAAAAGAGAAATGGAATAGTGGTATATATAAAAAAGAACATAACAGCAAATTTGATAGAGGCAGATGATCAAGGAAGATATATAGCAATTGAAGTGAGGACTCAAAATGGAACAATGCTTTTGATTGGAATTTATGCACCGAACCAGCAACAAGAAAATTTTTATAAATTTTTACATACCAAAATATCGCAATGGGATTATAAATCAATTATTTTGATGGGTGATTGGAATGGAGTAATTGATATTTCTAAGGATAAGAAGACTATATCTAAAGTTGCTTCTCGTGCCAAATTACCCAAACCTTTTTTTGAAATTATGGATGATTTAGAATTAAGGGATGTTTGGAGAGAATGGAATCCAGATGAAAAAGATTTTACCTTTTTTTCTGATAGACATCAATCCTTTTCTAGGATAGATTTTATTTTGTTAACATCTGATTTCCTTTCTAGGGTGAAGAAAGTCAAGATATTTCCAAGGATTTTAGCTGATCATAGCCCAGTTTGGTTGGAATTAGAACAGGAGAGAAAAGAAAGGAGGTCTTGGAGATTAAATGAAAATTTATTTAGATATGAAGAAAATGTTAAAGAACTTAAAAAATATATGAAGGAGTTTTTTGTTAAGAATATGTATAAAGGTACTTCTATGAAAATGGTTTGGGATGCAAGTAAGGCTTATATGAGGGGAGTGTTGATATATATGAATAATAAATATAGACAAAAGCAGGCATAGATTGGATATCTTGTTTCCTTTTCTTTTTGGTTTAAGAAGTAACAATTGTGCTATATTGTGTTTCAACTCAAGGACTCTGAGTCCTTTCATAGATAAGATAGTTGGAAGAACATCAAAAGGACATTTAAACTATCTGCAGATTTGTTTATTCGTGTGTTCTTTGGGGAACTATCAGTGGCAGGAGCCTGAGATTGAATGAGAAGGAATTTCTAGTGACTTTGAAAGAATTGCAAATAATACTTGGAACCTATTTTTTTTAAAAAAAACCTTTGCATTTTACATAGAAGTGATCTTTATTTGGACATTTTTTCTATCTTTTATTTTTTTTCTTCCCAAGTAAGAAAGAGTAAGAAAGCTCTCTGTACCCTTCCCCTGTGTAAGTATTTTTAAATGGACTATGCATAATTTTCTTTTTACATAAATACATAGAGATGGTCAAGGTGGTTAATATTTTTCATTGAACTGAACTGGATTAAGGCATACAAGTGCCTGAATATTGATTTTCTGCTTTTTGTTGGCTTTTCCTTTTTCTTCTTGTTTGATTTTTTTTTTTTTTTTTGTATTTTACCAATTTTTGGAGTAATATTTGCCTTTGCCATAATTGGATTAAGGTATAGAAGAACCTGAAGAAATTATTATTTTTTCTTCTTTTTCTTTTCCTTTTTTCTTCCTCTTCCATCTGTTTAAAGCTTTCATGACCACTTCACAGAATGAGTAGAAAAGTAACAGCTGTTGGCTCTTCCACAACTACACCTTCTTCATCACCATCTGGAGGACAGCAATCCATACAGACGATGTTACAGCAGGACAAGGAGAGGGAAAAGGAGAAAGAAAAGGAGTCGACATTACAGGTGATTTTACAAGTAGTTCAGAAGATTGAACAAAGAACAGAGAAGACAGATGAGAAAGTGGAGAACATACAGCGAATGATGTTGAAATATGAAGATAGACTCCAAAAAATTGAGGAAAAGGAGGAGCAAAGAGAGAAAAAAATCAGAGATATTGACACTAGACTGGAAGAAGTTGAAGAGACAAGAGTGGATTAGTTGGATGGGAGATGGATAGGTCAGAATTTTATCTCAGATTTCAAAATATAGAAGAAGGGAGAGAACCCAGCAGAAATAATGATAGGAATATTAGCAGAAGCATTAGAAATCACTAAAGAAAAGATGATGGATAGCATAGACGAGATATTTCGAGCTTATACAAGATATTCAATGTGTAATAAACTACCACGAGAAGTTCACATAAGGTTTACCAAGAAATAGATCAAAACACAAATATTGCAGATGGCTAGAGAAAAAACACTGAAGTACAAGGAGAAAGAAATTGTGGTTCTAAAGGAAATACCGAGAAGAGTGATGGAGATGAGGAGAGAATATCAATTCCTGACTAAAATATTATTACAAAAAGGTGTGAATTATAGATGGCTGATTCCAGAAGGATTAGTGCTAACATGGCAACAGCAAAGATATAGAATAGATACAATGGATAAAGCTAAAGCATTTTATGCAGAATTTTTTGGAGAGAGAGAAATGGAATTTCTCTCTCTCCAAAATTTAAAAAGACAGAGCCACTAATAGAACTCCAAGAGGAGGATTTAGCAATGATTGAAAAAGCAGAAGGGGCAGTAGGGGGCGTTGTGGAATACAAAGAACAATGTGAACCGAGATCTACTAGGGCAATAAATCCTTCTTGTGAAATATAAACGTGGAAGAGGAAAAATTGATTTCAATAAATATAAATGGACTCAATTCAGCTATTAAAAGAAGAAAGGTATTTCACAAATTAGAGAAATGAAAGTTAGATAAGCTGCTTGCAAGAAGTACATATTAAAAAGCAACATGAACAGTTACTGGTGCAGCCAAAATTAGGGAAAATTTTTACAATGTAAGAAAAGGGAAGTTGTCTTATACATTAGAAATACAATTCCAGCGGAGCAAATATATGCAGATGAAGAGGGAAGAATTTTGATGGTTGAAATAATAGATAATAATATGAAAATACTTTTAATAGCAATATATGCTCCAAACAGCAATCAAGATGACTTCTACAGAAAGCTACATATGAAAATAATTGAATTGGACTATGATAATATCTGCATGATGGGAGATTTTAATGGTATAGTTGATGAGAAATTAGATTACAAAATGCATAAGGTAATAAAGCACAGTAGAAAGGCTCTTCCGAAATCCTTTTTTAAGATGACAGAGGAAATAAATCTAAAAGATGCATGGAGAGAAAGAAACACAAAAAATAGACAATATACTTTTTATTCTGACAGATGCTCATCTTGGTCTAGATTAGATATGATATGGACAACAGCAGAATTGACTTCGAATATAGAAGAAATTGAAATAGGAGCAAATATCTGGGCAGATCACAATCCAGTGACTGTTAAATGGAAAGGACAAAGGAGAAGATCTAGATGGACTTTAAATAATACAGCATTAAAAGAAAAGGAATTTGTGCAGAAAATGGAGAAAGAGCTGGCTTTCTTTTTTAAAGAGAATAGAAAAGAGGACACATCAATGCAAAATCTCTGGGATACAATGAAAGCTTATGCTAGAGGTCTGATAATGGATTATACAAGGAAGAGAAATATTAAGAAAAGACAAGCATATAAAACACTAGAAGATCATTATAAGAGATTTGAAAAGGAACTTCAGAAATCCCCACAAAAGAAGGATATCAAAGTAAAAATGGATACAATAAAACATAAAATGGGGTTAATGGAGAAAGAAGATTTAGCACAAAAAATTAGAAGTGCTAAACAGAATTATTTTGAAGATGCGACCAAACCAGGTAGATGGCTAGCATATAAATTGAAAAAAGAGAGAGAATCAAGAAAAATAACATAGCTAATGGATGACCAAGGACACAGTAGATTTGGGAATAAAGAGAAGAAAAAAAATTATACAAGATTACTATAGAGAACTGTATGAACAAGAAAATATAGAGGAGGAAAATGTTAAACGATATCTCCAAAAAGTGAATTTACCCCAGATTCCTAAAGACATTGAAGAGATGTTAGAATGAAATATAACTATGATTGAACTAACTGAAGCAATTAAAAAACAAAAGAATGGGAAGGCACCAGGCCTGGATGGATTGCCAGCAAAACATTATAAGATATTACAGGAATCTTTGAGTCTCCCATTGTTAGAAGTTATGAATGAAGTCAAGTTAAAGACAAAAATATCCAAGTCATAGTCTGAAGCATATATCACACTTGTTCCAAAGGAGGATACTGACCCACAGCAAATCAAAAACTACAGACTTATATCCCTGCTAAATTCAGACTATAAAATCTTTGCTTCAATATTGGCAGAAAGACTCAAAAGGTATTTAAACCACTTTATATATTCTGATCAAAATGGGTTTCTGCCAAAGAGACAGATTAGAGACAATATGAGAATAATTCTGGATACTTTGGAATATTATGAGGCCTATCCCGAAAAGCAAATGGCTTTGATATTTTTAGATGCACAAAAGCCTTTGATAATGTGAACTGGCGATTTATGTTGTTTCAAATGGAACAGATGGGCTTTGGCAGAAAATTTATTCAAGCAATAGAAGCCATATATCATAAACAACAGCAAAAGTAATGATAAATGGAGAATTGACAGATTCTATTGAGATAAAAAAGGTACCAGACAAGGTTGTCCATTGTCCCCTCTGTTGTTTGTATTAACATTAGAAGTGCTAAATAGAAATATCAGAGAAGAAAAAGATATAAAAGGAATGAAAATTCGAAAGGAAGAATATAAATTGCAAGCGTTTGCATATGACTTGGTTTTTATTCTTGAAGATCCACTAGCATCTATAACTACACTGATAGATAAAATAGGAGAATTTGGAAAAGTAGCAGGTTTGAAAATTAATAAAGACAAAACAAAGGTTTTGACAAAAAATATGTTAAAAAAAAGAAGAATTGGCAGAAATATTGAAGAACCAGATAACAAATAAGGTTAATTATTGGGGATATATTTGACAACAAGATGTAGCACACTTAAAGAGAATAACTATAATAAACTCAAACAACAGATTGGAACAGACTTGGCAAAATGGGAAAATTTACTACTATCACTGATAGGGAGGATATTAACTATTAAGATGAATATATTGCCTAGAATCTTATATTTGTTTCAGACAATTCCAATTAGATTGGGAAAAGATTATTTTGAAGAATTGAACAAAATAGTCTTAAAATATATTTGGCAGGGGAAAAAGGCGAGGATAAAATTAAAGTTGTTACAAGATGCTAGAATGAGAGGGGGTTTTGGTTTACCTAATTATAGTTATAGTTATAGTTTATTGTATTTATATACCACCCTTCTCCGAAGGACTCAGGGCAGTGAACAGCCAGCAAATAAAATACAAAAAATACAAAATTTAAAACAGTATTAAAATCCAATTAAATTAATTTGGCCCACAATTAAAACCCCTATATTAAAACCCATAATTTAACAATTTAAGTTAAAACAATTTAAAAGAGTAGGTCAGGTCAGCCCAGCTTGATGAAACAAAAACATCTTTAGGGCAGTTTGGAAAGCATGTAGATCCGGGATCCACCGTATCTCCGTATCTTCCAGAGGGTAGGTGCCCCCACAGAGAAGGCTCTCCCCCTGGGGGCCATCAGCCAGCATTGTTTGGCTGATGGCACCCTGAGGAGGCCCTCTCTCTGGGAGCGTACTGGTCGGTGGGAGGCTACTGGCGGCAGAAGGAGGTCTCGTAAATACCCAGACTGGAATTTTCAAATAGTGTTGTTTTATAATGTTGTTGTTTTTAAAAAAGTTCCCAATTATCAAGCTTTATTATCAAGCGACAAGTTTGATGTGGATTAAAGAATGGATAAGGTTAAGAAATACCAGATTATTGACTTTGGAAGGACATGACTTGTTATTGGGGTGGCATGCTTTTTTATGGTATAAGGGAACAAAAGCACAGGGGTATTTTAGAAGACATTTTATACGAGAGGCTTTGTTATTAAACTGGGAGAAGATTAAAAAACAACACTATTTGAAAATTCCAGTCTGGGTACCAACAAATGAAGCATTTTCACTTAACAACATTTAGAAGGGAACAAATTGTTAGATATAGTGAATTACTGGATGAAAAGGGTGAACTTAAATTGAAGCAAAAACTGGAAGAACAAGGTTTAAAGGTGGTTTTCTTATTTACAAATACGTTCTAGATGTGATGAAGATTGTAAGACAGAAGTTCTTTACAACACTTTGACTAATTTAGATAAAATCTTAATAGGTTCTGATGACTATGTAATTAAAAAAATGTATGGTTATTTATTAGAGGTAAAATTGGAAGAAGAACAAGTTAGAGAAACAATGATTCCAGGGGGGGGAATTTTGGTTATGGAATTGATTTAGAGAAGTGGCAAAAATTGTGGTTGCAAAATTATACAATGACAATGTCAACAGCATATAAGGAAAATTTGTATAAGATGTTTTACAGGTGGCATTTACCACCGATGAGAATAGCCAGAATGTTCAAAAATAAATCTGAAAAGTGTTGGAAATGTCATCAGATACTGGGCTCATGTTACCATATGTGGTGGACATGTGTAGAAGCTAAAAAATATTGGACTAAAATCCACACATGGTTGGAAAAAATGACAAAAAAACATATAGACTTTAAACCAGAGATTTTTTTATTAGGAATTGTGCCGGAAACATAAAACAGAGAATTGAGATATTTGATTGTGAATGTATTGACAGTGGCTAGAATTGTGCTTGCTAAAAACTGGAAAAATGAGAAAATACCAACGCAAGACGAAGATATTAAGAAAATCATGGAACGTGCTGAAATGAGTAAATTGACATTTGAAATTAGAGAACAAGAAGATAAACAATATTATAAGATATCGGATTTATTTTACCAATGGCTAGATAATAAAACATGGGAATGAAATATGAAATATAAAATGAATGTTATAATATAATATGTGAAAATAATTTCCTTTGGAATGACAACGCCATTGTTAAATAATTGACAAATGAGGATAAGGATATAAAGATGTATATCAGATTGAAAATATGAGAAATTAGTATTTTATTATTAATCAAATTTATTAATCAAATTTTTATTAATCAAATTATTATTAATCATAAATGTGATTAATAATAATAATAGTAAAATATGAATATGGGGAAGAAGCACAAGGGATTTGTTACCGATCGAAACACTGTTTGTAATTGTAATGGATGATGGATGTTTTATGTTTTGTTTGTTTAAAAAATAAAAAAAATTCAAAAAAAAATATCCAGCCAAACTTCTTTGTTTACTGCAAATTTGCTCCACGGGGTTTAATGTAAGAGCAATTAAGGAGCCTTACCTGATCTAAACGCTTCAGAGGGTCTTTCGTAACGAACTGAAGCAGGTTCCCAAGCAGAGGCAGCCTCCATGGCCCAGGGGGAAAACCTTTGGGACGCTTGTTTTTCCAAAGCCAGAAGAATAAGAGGGAAAGGAGGACGCTCAGCCAGCTGAAAACAGCCATATTCAAAGCAGAGAATATGCTCCCTTTCTCTGCTGCTGTATTCCTCTGCTAGCAAAAAGCCAAAGAGGAAGTATACTCCCTCAACACTGGGATCAGATTGGATCATTGCACATTCAAAGCTGCCCCTGGGATCGGGACTTTGTTGTTTTTCATGTTATAATCTGAAAGGACATATTGACACAAATCAATCTAACCTTTGTTCTTTGCTTCTGTTAAAAGAAGTTGATTGTACTATTTTGCTTTGGTTAGGAATCATTTGTTAGGGATTCATTGTGTAAAGGAATTGTATCCTTTTCTATCTGGTTTCTCACTTCTGTCATTTGCTTCAGAGCAAGGCATCGCTCTTCCCAAGGACAGCTTTGAATGTGCCATTATCTGGGAACATCCTGCTCCCAGGGACATCCTGCTCCATAGATAAGGGGAGCTGCCTAGGAGCATGAACACACAAGGACAAGGGATACTCTGTAACAGAGGTGAAATGCTACTGGTTCAGGCCGGTTAGCCTGAACCGGTAGGTAAAAAAAATGCTTTAAAAAGAAAAAAAAGAAGTCCTGACAATCGCACGTCGCACAGCTGATCTTTGGAACTTTTTTTTTAACTTTTAAAGCATTTTTTTACTACCGATTCTCACAAACTGGTAGTTAAAAATGCTTTAAAAAGTTAAAAAAAAAAATTTAAAAATTCCGAAGATCACCTGTGCAACAGGCGATCGTCACAACTTTTTTTTTTCATCTCCATCATAAACAAGACTGAACATCCACTGGAAAATATGGCGTAAGATAACCCTTTATTTATGTGTGTGGTTTTTTTTAAAAATGATCTTGTGGTGAATTTGAAGTAGAGAAGACCTCCGGCTGTTGGAGAGAATGGGACGGTCTTGAATCAGTTGCCCTGCAGATCCTCACTTCGATCTACGCACTTGGCTGGCGGCATTTCAGCAACACCTTGAAGCAGGATGGGGATTGTGTAACCGCAAAGTGCGGTGTGAAATCCGGAGTTTGGGATTTATCTGGCCACAATAGCTGGAAATTTCTGACAATGCTGGTGAAGAGGAGGAAGAGCTCCATCCTTGCTAGGATTTCCCCTAAGCACATTCTTGGCCCTGAAAAGATAAAGTGAAGAAGAAAGAGGGAAGCCAGACAGTTGAAAAGTGGCAACCTGTTACAATTCCTAGACTTATTTAGTTCTCTACAGTATGACCCCAAATCTCATGACAGTTCCAGAATTGAAATGCTCAATGATTACGAGCAAGTTTAATCTTTTTGGCTCCCTTTTGCTATGGGACATTGAAGTATAATCAAAGTCTCCATAAGTCTCTAAAGAAAGGTTGGGTTGTTTGGGATCATTGCATTGTGCAAGAATTGTCAATAAAACTGTGCATGTCAGAGAGAGAGAGAGAGAGAGAGAGAGAGAGAGAGAGAACAAGAGTATGTGTGTGAAAGAGGGAGGGAGGGAGGGAAGGGAAATAAGACTTCACCTGCTGAAAATGGCAAGAAAGGTTCCGGCTTCATTCAGGAAGTTGGAGGGGTTGAAAGTTAAAAGTGTGTCTGTGTGTGAGAGAGAGGGGGGAAGGAGAGAGGGAGGGAGGGAGGGAAAGAGAGAGAGAGAGAGAGAGAGAGAGAGAGAGAGAGAGAGAGGGAGAGAGATTTCACATCAGACAGTGAGAGATGGAGAAATAGAGAGAGAATAATTCACCTGCTGAAAATGGCATGAAGGCTTCCGGCTTCACAAAGTCTCCCTCTTCATTCAGGAAGTTGTAGGGGTTGAACTCATTGGGGAACTTCCACTGAGATTCATCATGATGGGCAGACTGGATATTAATAAAAACCATGGTGTCCTGCAGAAGCCAAAACAAATAAGGTCACCTTGAGGAAAGCCCTTGTTGGACATGGCTCTGGATGAACTTCCAGAACGATCCCATTGAGATGTGGTTGAAGGACAGCAGATCAAGGTGAGAAGGAGCAGGGAGAAGATCTGAACGTTGCTGAACTCGGTATTGGTAAATAAGGAGTGAGAGAGCAAGGCAGGAGATGTTGTCACCATGAGCTACTCCCCATCAATCCTAAGAATGGCTCAGATGTCAGGAACTGGTCTTGTTGAAAAATCTTTATGGAAAGACACCCTCCCCAGAAAGCGTCTTCTTTCTACATCAAATATCAGAATGTCTCAATTTCTTAATCTGAGAGGGGAGAGAGAGAGAGAGAGAGAGAGAGAGAGAGATAGACATAGAGATAGATAATGTTAGTCTAGAGATGATAAAGACAGATATGGATACCGTATTTAGATAGAGCTAGAGATGTTGTAGACAGATGATATAGAAATAAATACAGTATATAGAGATAAAATAGAGACATACAAACACACGCATATATAGAGAGAGAGACAGACAGACAGACAGACAGACAGAGAGAGATCTCTCACATCAGACAACTACAATTTTGCGTGGAGAATCACCAACACTACACCATTCCCACTCAAAGGTTTCTGCCTTTACCTTGGGAATTTTGTATCCAAAAAGTTGCGCATCAGTAATGGTTTTACGAGCTACTCCAAGAGGAACTATACTTGATATGCGTTGGATTTCATGAATGACGGCATTTGTGTAGGGCAACCTTATACGATCCTCACATTTCAGTCTTGCCTTGTTTCCCAGAACTGTGTCTATTTCCTTCCAGCATTTCTCTGAGGAACAAATATCTCAGTTACCTTCTGGAGAACATTTCATTGACTTTAAGTAGACATCGGTTTGCTTCCCAACCAAGTATTGTACACAGATTACTGAATTTCCTGCCATGATACTAACTCCCTTCTTTACCATTTTATGTAATTGGTGAAGATATGATTAGTTCTACTAAAGGGCACTGTTTCACAATTCTGTACCTTGGATCTCCGGAAAGGCAACCAAATAGAGGAAGGCCCACTGCAGTGTTCCTGATGTTGTCTCTGTTCCAGCAATGAGTAAGTCAAACAATAAAACTTGTAGTTGCTCTTCTTCAAAACTTGAACCTTTCCTCTCTGGCTTTTGATAGTTAAAACAAAGAATGGAAACAGGATTTTTACCACCTATGAATTCATTGGAAGGGGAGGGGAAGGGAGGGGAGGGAAGGGAAGGGAAAACAGAGGGAAAAGAAAAGAAGGAAAGGAAAGGAAAGGAAAGGAAAGGAAAGGAAAGGAAAGGAAAGGAAAGGAAAGGAAAGGAAAGGAAAGGAAAGGAAAGGAAAGGAAAGGAAAGGAAAGGAAGTTTTGTCCTGAAGACTTTATTCTGAAAAGTATTACTAAAAGGGAGAAGGAAGCAGCAGCAGCAACAGCAAGAGGAGGAGGAGGAGGAGGAGGTGGAGGAGAGGAGGAGGAGGAGGAGGAGAAGCAAGCAAAGAAGCAGCAAATCTTCAAATGCCCAAGTTTCTCTAACAATTCATCAGGGTGAAAACAGTTCAGGAATTTAATGATGAAAAGGAGGTGTTCCCACAGCTTCCTGGCTGGGGAGTCCTGGGAGTTGAAGTCCATTTGTCTCAAAGTTGCCAAGGTTAAGAAACTCTGCTTATGTGGACTCTAGACAGATCTTCATTTAATTGATCTTGAAGAAATTTCCAGGCAGGGAGTGGAATTTCTGCTTACTGTTATTTCTTTCAGACAAAAATCTCCTCCCAGATTATCCCATTTTGCGCTACCATCTATTACAGTACATCGCACCATTAACTAAGTTTGGATACTTATTTCACTTTTTACTGAATTTTCAGTTATATTCTACTAGTTCTTATTTATATGTAGAGCTTATTAAACTCATAGTTTTTCTGAGAGGGGGGGTTATATGGATGGGTAGGAGAGATGGGGGGAAAGAGAGAAAGAGAGAGAGAAAGAGAGAGATGATGGATGAATAGATGATAGGCGGTTGATAGATGGATGATAGATGGATACGGATGGATAGATGCTAGATGCTAGATAGATGCTAGATATATAGATAGACAGTTGATAGATGGATAATGCATGTATCAATCTTCAATTAGATATTTTTGTCGTATCTGGCTTTATGGCTGAAATAAATTGATTTGATTTCATTTTGGGATGACCAACACAAGAGCAATACTGCAAGATAGATAGAAAAGTCTTGAAAAATATTAGAGAGCAGGTTCACATATTGCAAAAGAGCCAATGTGGATTTCTGGCTTTGAGTTCCTTTCAGTGGGTTTATAGCTGTATATTTATAATATTTCTAGCATAGTATTTATAGGTGTGTATTGTCTGGAATTCAGATTCAAAGAGTTTGATTTTAACAGAGAATGTTCACTTTGCTACTTTTACAGAACAAGCTAAGCAAAGACCCATAGCAGGATCCAAATATTTTATATAGAATATATATATATATATATGTATGTATGTATGTATGTATGTATGTATGTATGTATTAGGTAGGTAGGTAGGTAGGTAGGTAGGTCGGTCGGTCGGTCGGTCTTTGGTTATTCAGGTCTTCTCCCGCGTAGAATTGGAAGTATCTTGGGGACGTTTCGACGAAGTCTCATTCGTCATCTTCAGGCTGGTGTTCTCGGCTTCATGCTTCCAGGAGCAAATACTTCCAATTCTACACAGGAGAAGACCTGAATAACCAAAGACCTACATACAAACACCCACGAAAACCTCAGAAACATATATATATATATGGGGTTGACCAGGTGCTTCAATAGAAAAACACTTAGAGGGAGAGGGAGAGGGAGAGGGAGAGGGAGAGGGAGAGGGAGAGGGAGAGGGAGAGGGAGAGGGAGAGGGAGAGGGAGAGGGAGAGGGAGATGGATGGTTAATAAGTGGTTGATAGATGGTTGATAGATGAATATGGATATCCTGATAGATGATAAATGATAGATATATAGACAGACAGTAGATAGATAGATGATAGATAGATAGATAGATAGATAGATAGATAGATAGATAGATAGATAGATAGATGATAGATAGATGATAGATCGATCGATCGATCGATCTTTGGTATTTTAAATTACATCCATATGCCATAGAATGGCAATTGTTGTTGTACAATTTGTAATGTTAGAGAAAGAGACGCGGGATGAGACAAAAATATATACAAATCAAAAACGAGACTAAGAAATCTACCTTCTGAATTTCTTCTAAATATGCGTCAATGAAATCCCGGGGTTCTCCAGGCATCAATGTTGCCTTGTGTTCCTCCATTTCTTTTTCAAGCAAAGCAAACATTTGTTGGGCATTTGTTAGTATTTTTTGATGGGGCAGGGGAAGCCTTCTCACCAAAGGCACAGCATTGAAAAGCTGCCAACAAACAGAAGAAAAGCCAACATTGATTAATTGGATCAAGACGGAGTCTTCTTTGCAGGATATAGTGAAAGAGAAAAGAAAATCCCTAAAGCTGGGGTGAAATGCTACTGGTGCACACCAGTTCGGGCAATCCAGTAGTGATAAAAGCTATCGGTTTGGGCAAACCAGTAGGGGGAAAAAGCTACCGGTTCATCCAAACTGATATTTCCAACGATCAGTTGTGCCACACAATTTATATTCACTAGAAAGCAGGAAATTGTATCTTCTATCAAATCTAAATTATGCGGCACAGTTGTTTCCCCCCCCCCACTGTTTTACTTACCTTGTTAAGCCTCCTTTTTCCACGTGAAGCACGTATTTGGCAGGCACTGTACATGCACACAGCATGTATTTGGGGCACACCATGCATGCATGTGCGCAGCCTGTGTCTGGTGCGCACCACGCATGCACAAGCAGCGAGCCAGTGGCAAACTGCGGAGTATTTCACCACTGCCCTAAAGGGTTCATAGAAAAATCTCCCACAATTTCCAATGGAGTCCAATGTTTAAATAAACTGAAGTTTAAATATAAAACTATTATACCCAATTCAGAGCCATGTTGGATAATGGTGAAGGAGTTGTTCTAAAAAAACAAGAGTTTGTGAATTCTAGTCCCAAGAACACAGAATTACGAATTCCCACCAGTTGTGCTTTAATTTTAAAAGGTTTAGGATACCAAGACCCAGGGTCCTGCTGGCAGTCTGATGTTTTGATGGATCAGGTCCAGTAGGCTTCTCAGGAAGTTGCTGTCATATTCAAAACGTTTCCCAAATAGTATGCTGGAAAGTATGTTGGCGACGGCACTGTCGATGAATTCATAAGGATCAAAAGGCAGCCCTGCAGAATGAAACGAAAGAGATCACTTTAGATCAGGGATAGGGGATTAATTTTTGCAAGAGGCCACATGGGAACTGGGGATGGTTGTGAAGGGCTGAACCAATAGGACTGTGAAGCAGTGGTACGTTCCAACCACTGCTGTATACTCACTACTTTACATTATAGCCAAGTGTAATTTCTTCAGTGTTGTCACATGAAAAGATATATTTAAATATTTACAAAATGTGAGTGGGTGTACTCACTTCTGTGATATACTCTGTGTGTGTGTGTGTGTGTGTGTGTGTGTGTGTGTGTGTGTGTTAATCTCCCACAATGACAATGCAGACGGTCGTCTTTGTAGTTTAATGCTTCTGGGGAATCATGATACCACTACCAAGACTACCAAGACATCACAAGGCCAATGTAAGGAACATAGAATGAAGGTGAATATACATGTCCCAGGATAATGTTGCAGGATCCAATCTGGGTCAGTCACCAGGACCAGGGGTTTTGTCTTCCAAGCTGTCAGACTCACACTGGAACACATCCTCAAGGAACCTCTCTCTCACCAGAATGTGTGAATGGGGAACACAGACCCAATAAATGGTGGCAAAGAATATTCCATGAAATTAGAAGTTGGTGACTCGTTATATTTTCTAGGATTTTATACAGGGTGAAACTTCCCACTTATCCCCAAATGTCTATGAACATTCAAGGCATTCTGCCAACCAAGAACTAAGGACTTAGAAACATTACAATGAAATAAAACTAAAGGCAGGTCTCATTTTGGCCAATTATAGCTAGGGCTTTGAATTTTATGCAATCGTAATTCTACTTTTCTCCCATTCTGCATCAGTGCACCAATTCAATGGCCAACTCTGAGGTCAACTATGTCCTCTGGAAATGGGAGTAGCTCCAAAGTGGCAATTCCCAACCATCCTATCCTCTCCCAGGAGAGCTTACTCATGTTCTCGGTAAAAGCCTGAATCAAATAAGATGCTTCCTCCACGATCCTTTCCTCCATCAGATTTTTTCCCACGCCAAAGTTTCTGAAAAGCATCAGCGAAAACCTCCTTTGCTCCTTCCACGCTTCACCATAAGACCGTGCGATTATGCCTGTCAAGTCAAAGATTTTTACAGTTAGTCCTTGACTTACAACCACAAATTGAGCCCAAAATTTCGGTCGCTAAGCGAGATGATGGGTAAGTGAGTTTTGCTCCATTTTACAACCTTCCTTGCCACAGGATCACAGCAAGTGTAAGTGTATTGTCAGAAGGTCGCAAAAGGTGATCACACAGCCCTAGGACACTGCAACTGTCATAAGTATGAGTCAGTTGCCAAGCATCCATATGTTGATCATGTGACCGTGGGGATGCAACAGTTGTAAGTGTGAAAAACCATCGTAAATTACTTTTTTCACTTCCGTTGATCACTAAATGAACAGTTGTAATTCAAGGACTACTTGTAATGAAAAATTAGCAAACAAACATTCATTTTGAAACTTCCTTCTGATTAACCGATTCTAAAATTTCAACTGATCATTTCTTCTCTTACTTGAAAGTAAGTAATGTGCCAGATCCATGTATCTGCCGTTCTTTGTGGAAGAAAGGCGGGGGGATTGGAGTTGTCATATTTAGTTCTTTTCCTATGTGTCCTAAGTATCCAATTTCTTGCCTGATCCTCTTTGTATAAACTTTACCCTGATTTATAGCCATTGCCTGGCGCCAGGAATGCCTGGAGAATTCTCACACCTTGGGAAATGAAAGGGGAGAGGGTGAATGAGTGGATTGTAAGATGTCCCTGAGAAGCTCTTTGTATCTGTTTCTCAGAAAGGTTGGTGCAGTTCGCATTTACACTGGCGGATTGGTTGGAATCAGTGGTGAGTTCCTCCCGGTTCAGCCCGATTTGGCCGAGCCAGCAGCAGTGACGATATGACATCACTGAACCGGTTCTGCCCCCCCACCCCTCCACCTCCTGCCCCCCTACATTATTCTTATCTTTTATTTGACCCCACCCCCAGTCTATTACTGCCTCCTGAGCCCCAGCTATCAACTAGAGGGAAAAAAAACTGTTTAAACTCTTGCCGTTGGGCTTCAAAGGGCCGCCCTACAGCTGATCAGTGGTAAAAGAAAACAAATGAGTAGACCAGTGCCTGCAAAAATAAATGGGTAGACCAGTGCCTGCAAAAATAAATAGGTAGACCAGTGCCTCCAAGAACAAAATGAGTAGACCAGTACAGCTCTACAAGCAGTTAAAAGCCTGGTAGACCAGTACCTCTGCTAAATCCTAAAGAATTGTCACATGATCATCAAGCCATGCCCACAAAATAAGCCACGCCCACAGAACCGGTAGTAAAAAAAATTAGAACCCACCCCTGGTCAGAATCCACATCGGAAGGTGGGGGAGGGGGTTCCTAATTTCCTTTATCCTGAACTGCATGCCCTGAGGGACCCCAGAGCCTGCTTTGCATTTTGACTTGCTTTCACCCCTTTCAATAAAAGGTTCCTTTTGAAGTACAAAGTTCTCAAGAGTTCATACTTTCCTGGAAAGGGTGGGGGTAAGTCATAAGTAAGTAATGCTAGCATTCAGAGAAAAAAGGAGAGAGGACATTAGGCAACAAAACAAATAGCTTGAAGGGGTATTAAAACGGCTTGAAAATTATATTGTTACCTTTTTTCTTAGTGATAATATCCATAATGTAAAAGTCTGATCTCCCAGCAAATTCTGTGCCCTTTGTCACGAAGACCTCTTTTGCGGAAGGAAATCCATGAGTTATAACTACAGGTTTGCTTCCCACATAAAGAGAGAAGACAGGGCCATATTTTTTTCCAAACTGAAACGAAACAATAGAATGAGCAAAGACTTACTAGGAAATCACTGAGAACCAATCGCTGCAATGATTCAACGTAGCATCACCAAGTTGAACCATGAACTGTAGCTCCACCGTGCTCCATTCTTCAAAGTGATCGGCTGTTACCCCCTCCCTACTCAACTTGTAAGCATGTTGTATGCAGAACGCTCACTGAACTACTTAGTAGGAATATTGTATACCATATTGTAGAGGGGAAAGGATTTATTTATAGATAATAATATAGCTCTTCTTCCTGCTTTTTGGAGTGGTACCTCTTAACGTAAACCCACTGAGACTTGGAATCACTTTATTGTCACTTTAAAAGTACACTAATTGGCATACATTAAAATTAAATTTCATTGCATACAACTCTCAAAGGGTCACTGCCTCCAATATACACTTCATAAACATGACAATAAATAGAATAGAATAGAATAATAGAATAGAATAGAGTAGAGTAGAGTAGAGTAGAGTAGAGTAGAGTAGAGTAGAGTAGAGTAGAGTAGAGTAGAGTAGAGTAGAGTAGAATAATAATAGAGTAGAATAATAAGAGTAGAGTAGAGTAGAGTAGAATAATAATAAAGAAGAATAGAATAGAATAGAATAGAATAGAATAGAATAGAATAGAATAGAATAGAATAGAATAGAATAGAATAGAATAGAATAGAATAGAATAGAACAGAACAGAACAGAACAGGAGTGGAGTGGAGTGGAGTGGAGTGGAGTGGAGTGGAGTGGAGTGGAGTGGAGTGGAGTAGAGTAGAGTAGAGCAGAGTAGAGCAGAGTAGAGCAGAGTAGAGCAGAGTAGAGCAGAGTAGAATAATAATAAAGAATAGAATGGAATGGAATGGAATGGAATGGAATAGAATGGAATGGAATGGAATGGAATGGAATGGAATAGAATAGAATAGAATAGAATAGAATAGAATAGAATAGAATAGAATAGAATAGAATAGAATAGAATAGAATAGAATAGAATAGAATTCTTTATTGGCCAAGTGTGACTGGACACATGTGTCTTCGTGTATAAGCTCTCATTGTACCTAAAAACTATAAGTGATAAATATGAACATTGTTTTCCAGCAACCTCATTCTAATACTTCGTTTACCACACGATTCCACTTCAGTGACTAAATAACCTTTTAACTTTTGCTATTGGGCAGTACTTTGTGCTAATCCTGGTGGAGCCTGGTGGAGCTGTGGACTAAAGCACTGTTAAATAGCATTTAGCTGCCAGCTGCCTGCAATTACTGCAAGTTCGAATCTCACCAGGTTCAAGGTTGACTCAGCCTTCCATCCTTCCGAGGTAGGTAAAATGAGGACCCGGATTCTGGGGGTAATAATCTGACTTTGTATAAAAAAAAACACCGCTTAGGAGGGGCCGAAAGCCCTACTAAACAGGTATATACAAAAGTATGAAGGCTATTGCTTAACACATTGTAAACTGCCTTGAGTCTCCGGAGAAATAAATAAATAAATAATCATTCAAATAGCAAGTAGAAACGTGTAGAGTTTAATTCAGCTCAAAGAACGATGCCTGGCAAATCATGTTTTCCAAGAGGGTGGTGCCCTTGGACTCATTCTTGCCCAAGAACAGGCCAGAAACACACAGAAATAACAATGTGTTCCCTTCTCTAACTTTCACCATTTGTGAGAATTCACACACCTCCTTGGGGCAAAGACAAAGTGCAAACTCGAGCAACAATTATTGGAAGCCTTTCATCAGAAGTCTCCTCGTTAAAATCTCAAATTAAGAACGGTAGGCTTTTTCTACAGGGAAATTGCTACACATTGGTGTTTGTTTAATAACAAGTTCCTGACAGTAGTGAAATCCAAATTTTTTTTTATTATCGGTTCTGTGGGCATGACTTGGTGGGTGTGGCAGGTGAAGGATACTGCAAAATCTCCATTTTCATCCCACTCTGGAGTCAGCCAGAGGTGACATTTGCCGGTTCTCTGAACTGCTCAAAATTTCTGCTACCGGTTCTCCAGAACAGGTCAGAACCTGCTCGATTTCACCCCTGAAATTCCCCTAATTCCCCGTTTGGACTGGTTCACAAGAACCAGTAGTAAAACTGGTGAGAAGCCCCTCCCACCGCCCCAGATATCATCATCGGTGATCTGTACATGCGCAGAGGCAAGATGCCTGCGCGAGCGAAGCACAAGCGTGCACACACATGATCCTGTTGCAAACCGATAGTAAAGTTAAGAAGAACCCACCCCTGGATAGAATGGAATTGCAATGTTTACAAGAAAGTAAAAGCTGAGCCTTTTCTCCCATCTCCAAAAAAATTGGGGGGTGTTTAAGGTGGTGTAGAAAGATTTCTGGTTGTGTCCTAGGCAATTCCAAGCATTGCTTTGGAAAAGGGGCAGAACCGACTCTTGGAATTCAGCTTAAACATTCATGAATCCTCCACGCAATGCAAATAAACCCTGACCAATCTTTTGGAAGCAGCTCAATGCCATTAGGGGTTAGGGAATTGCTCGGAATCAAAGGTAGCTGGGATTTCATCATCTGCATATAACATTCTCAACATTTCTCCTCAATCGGCTGCAGACTATATTTTCAATCCCACGCAGGAACTTTTAACAGACACAGAACCACTGAGCAGGGGTGGAATCTAAAATTTATTACTACCGGTTCTGTGGGTGTGGCTTAGGGGGGTAATGTAACTGGGTGGGCATGGCCAACTTTTTTTTTTTACTTTTAAAACCATTTTTTCTACAATCTCTTCGGCGAAGAGGTTGTAAATAAATGTTTTCAAAAGGCTCTGACGATCCCAGCTGAGTTGCCTGATCGGCAGAGACTTTTTTTTTCTTTTAAATGCCTCTGAGAATCAGGCAACTCAGCTTGGATCGTCAGAGGCATTTAAAAGAAAAAAAAGGAGTTTTTTTCTTTTAAAAGCCTTTGATGATCCCAGCTGAGCCGCACGATCATCAGAGACTTTTTTTTTATTTTTAAAAGCATTTTTTCAGCCGAAAAGGTTGTAGAAAAAATGCTTTTAAAAGTTAAAAAAAAAGCCTCTGATGATTGTGTGGCTCAGCTGGGCAATGTGGGGGGGGGGGGTGTTAAGGGTTTTTGCTACCAGTTCTCCAAACCACTTACCTTCATCGCTACCGGATCAGGCGATCCGGTCCGAACCGGGAGCATTTCACCCCTGCCACTGAGCCAGCCTCCTTTTAAAAACTCTTTCTTTTCTGCAAAGTGACTCCACAGAGTTTAATATAAGAGCAATTAAGAACAATTACCTGATCAAAACACTTCAGAGGGTTCGTCATATTGAACTGAAGTAGATTCCCAAGCAGAGGCAGCCTCCATGGCCCAGGGGGAAAGTCTTTGGGACGTTTGTTTTTCCAGAACCAGAAGAATAAGAGGGAAAGGAGAACGATCAGACAGCTGAAAACAGCCATATTCAAAACAGAGAAGTTTCTCTCCCTCCTTTCTCTGCTGATGTATTTCTCTGCTGGCAAAATGCCAAAGAGGAAGTGTACTCCCTCAACACTGGGATCAGATTGGATAATTGCACATTCAAAGCTGCTCCTGGGACTGGGACTTTGTTGTTTTTCATGTTTTAATCTGAAAGGACTTATTGACATAAATCAATCTAACCTTTGCTCTTTGCTTCCATTAAACAGGTTGCTTGTACTACCATATTTCCCCGAAAATAAGACCCAACTAGAAAATAAGTTCTAGCATGATTTTTCAGGATGCTCGTAATATAAGCTCTACCCCCAAAATAAGCCCCAGTTAAGATTGTCAGCCAGATGGATGCATTTAGTACCACATTTCCCCAAAAATAAGACCTAATCAGAAAATAAGGCCTAATGCATCTTTCGGAGCAAAAATTAATATAAGACCCAGTCTTATTTTGGGGGGGACACAGTATTTTGCTATGGTTAGGAAGCATTTGTTAGGGATTTATTCTGTAAGAGAATTGTATCCTTTTCTATCTGGTTTCTCGCTTCTGTCATTTCCTTCAGATCTAGGCATCATCCTTGGAGACAGTTCCCGGGAACATCCTGCTCCATAGATAAGGTGGGCCGCCTAGGAGCACAAACCTGCCAGGACAAGGAGTACTCTGTAAGAGAGCAAACCATGGACAGAGACAGGAGTCTGAAAAATCACATTGGTGACGAACCTTTGTCTTTGATTGGATAAACTTTGTTTCTGTTGGCATAAAATGTATATAACCCTCTGAGCCATTCTCACAGGGTGTGGCTCTTTCATCCCCCTGCTGTGGCTCCCTGTTGGCTGAACCCACCACTGGCTGGCCCCACCCCTCCCCCTCCCCTCCCAGTCACTCCTCACCTGGCCTGAGAAGGTAAGGGTGACAACAGGGGATGGAGACTCACTCCATATTTCAGAGAGGGAGTGAAGCTCCCCTGTACTTGCTGAGTATATATAGTCAGATGTCACTAACTTTTTTTTATGGTTTTCATATACATACATACATATATACATACATACATACATACTGTCACGGTCCATTATTATCTCCGAACAAATGAATTTCCAAATGCCCATTCCTTGTGGAAATATTTGTCTTTATTGGGCATAACAAACTAATCCATGACTCTGTGCAGTTAGCACTGAACTTTGGATCCCCAAGACCTCCCTTTCCGGCCCCCATTCTCTGCTCCCCATTGGCTGTCTTCCAAATCATTCTTCTCTTCTCTCCCACCTTAGCTCACAGGAATGTCACCCCTCCCATGTGTCTCCCTGGAAGCTAAATTCACCGAAAGGCTTTTCTAGGTGAAATGTCACACTCTTTCTCAAACTTCTATGTCAGCCCTGGAACACTGACATATACATACATACATACATACATACATACATACATACATACATACAGGGAGAGGGAGAGGGAGGGAGGGAGGGAGGGAGGGAGAGGGAGAGACAGGCAGAGATACCTCACAGAAAAGAAAGCACTGGGGAGCAACAAAACCTGGGTAGGCTTGGCTGGGTGTGTGTCATGTGACTGGGTGGGAGTGAGTGATGTTGAGTTGACCATGCCCACCCAGGTTTTTTGTCTCCCGGTGTTTTATTTTCTGTGGGAAACAGGTCCAAATGGCTCTTTGAGTATTTAAGATTGCAGACCCCTGGTTTAGCTCCTGCTGGAAGAAAGTAATTATTGTTCTTTGACCCCTTTTTCTTTTGCTCTTTGTTGTTTTTGCTCATTCTTTCTGCGTTCTGCCCATCAGACAGTCTTGTATTCTTGGGGATCCAATGAGATCTCCACACCAGCTGTCTTACCTTACCAAGAGAAAACACAGAACACAGTTGGAAGAAATAAGTAAAGAGGTCTATTTAAGCCCGCAAAACACAAAAGTTGGAGATGCTCTCACGTATCTTTGCAAATTAATATCTCCCCATATTTTTCCTTCCCCAGAACAAATGGGTTCCTTCTGTTGTGCCCCAACCCTGGTTTACTGCAAACCCTGGATTGGGAAGATTACAAGCCAAATTGAGACAGAATGGAACCGTTGCGAAGCAAGATAAAACAATCAGGTTCCTGATGCTTAGCCCCCTGTAAACTGATTCAACTGACACAATGACAACTCTGATCCTATAGCAAAATAAAAAGACCCCCCCAAAATAGGAAACCTTAGCCGTGATCATACCTCTACCATCCTCTGGAGTCCATTTAAACTCACGCCGACTGCTTCAGTGACTCCAGCCAGGCACCTCGTTCTCTGCTGTTTCCTTCTTCTTTTGCCCTCAATCTTTCCCAGCATTAGGCTCTTCTGCAGTGAATCCTTCCTTCTCGTTAGGTGGCCAAAGTATTTGAGTTCCATCTTCAGGATCTGGCCTTCTAAAGAGCAGTCATGGTTGATCTCCTCTAGGACTGACCGGTTTGATCGCCTTGCAGTCCAAGGGACTCACAAGTCTTCTCCAGCACCGTAGTTCAAAGGCCTCAATTCTTTGGGGCTCAGCCTTTCTTATGGTTCAGCTTTCACAGCCATTCATTGCAACTGGGAAAACCATTGCCTTGACTTTACGCATTGTCAGGTATGTTTTCTTCAAAGTCCAGGAAAGAATGACCCAGACTCCATTGAATATAGAGTTAGGTACTTTTACTAGAAATGAAGTGATCGTAACCAAGGAAAAGCAGAATCGGAGGCAAAAAGCATGAACGTTACAGATAGAAAGCATCCCCTCCCACTGCCCAATGTAAATCATCCAATCCAAAGGTCTCCCAGTGGTCAGGTGGAAGCACACGTCTGGCGGTGTCATCAATCAGGAATGCTGTGGCCGTTGACCCGATAACAGCTTCAAAGATGCAGCAATAAGTCTGAAGTATCACTTTCAATTCCTCCTCCAGTGCTCTTATAACCCAACCTAACTTCCCCCCTCCCCCCATTACTATGGCAGCCAAAGCAGGGAAAAGCAGAGGCTGACACGCACTTTTGTTGGCAGGCTGATGTCTCTGCTTTTTAGAACCTGGTTACACAGCACCAATTGTAAGCTAACTTTGCAAGTTATTCTCTGTTCCACATTTAGCCTGCGTTGCCTTCCTGCAATATTTCATAGAAATGCTTGGCATTTAAAAGTGTCAGAGTTCAAAGTTTCTGATTAGTATTTTTTTGACTGAATGTTGCTTAAATGCTAATTTGGAGAATGAGTGTTTTAGGTTTGGAAAAGCTCCATTCTCTAGAGCAGAATCTCTCCAAAGAACATCGTAGGAAGGGAGACCTACTAGTCTATAGGAGAAAACATCAGGCGTCCTGTGACACTGTTTCTTTCATTTTATTAAAAGGCGTAAGTTTTAATGAACTACACCAACAATTTACAGAAGATTTATTGTGTGGTTAGACTGATACAGGATTTAACTTTAGATGAGGTGATGGGAGAGGAAGAGAAGCAGTCTGCGCAGCTGCAAGCTATACATAAAAGAGATTATAAGTATCAGGGGATGAATGAAAGATTAACTTCAAATGCATTGTGCTTTTGAGATCTTTGAAGATTGGCTGAAATAATTTCTTTCTGAGTACAGTAATCTCTTGCTCAATGACACTGTTAAAGTCTTCTTTTTTCAAGAAGGTTGCTCTAAGGCAGGGGTCCCCAACCTTTTGGACCTCAGGGACCACTATATTCATAATTTTAGATCCTGCGGACCACTAATATGATCTGCCTAATGATCGGCTGGCTGCACATGGCAAGGTGGTCATGTGACTGGGTAGGCGTGGCCAACTCGATGTCACTCACATCAAGGGGCACCTTGCCAGCCTCTAGTCGCTACTCCTCATCTGCCTGCCCAGGCTCCTTAGGGCCCCAACAGGAAGCAGTTGTTGGAGCTAAGCAGCCACCATGAGAAAACAGCTGGCTCAGTCCAAATTGGATCTGACCAAGAAGGCAAAAGAGGTCATTTCAAATTGGATCTGACTGAGAAGGAGGCTCAGCAGAAGCACCTCACTGAGGACTACGAGCATAGGGTTTCCAAGCAGAGGGAAGACCAGCGGGAGTGTAAGGCCAGGTATCGGCGCCTGGAGGCTCAGCAGGCTAAGATGGTCAGTCAGTTCCAGTCCATGATGCAGTTTCACTGGAACGAGGCCCTCCAGTTCTTTGCCACCAGCGGTGCTTCAGCCTTCGCCCAAAGCCCTGCACCAGAAGGCTGAGGCCTTCAACCTGCACAAAAAGATCCCAAAGGGGGAGACTCTCTGCAACAACACAAATGTTCATTGCATATATCCGTCCATGAAGCAGTAGTTTGAGGACCCCTGATTCAGTGCAATGTAAAAAATGCACTGCGGACCACCAATATTTTCTTGCAGACCACCAGTGGTCTATGGACCACCAGTTGGTGACCACCATAATGGAGTCCACCATAATGATGCTGAAAATGGTTCTTCTAGATACAGAGAAATAGAGTATAATAAAGACAAACCAGCTGATAACAGTTACGTTGAAGGTCTGGGAAGGTCTGGGAAGAACCACTCCTATTTTCATTGGGAAACAGCTGAAGATAGAAGCCCTTTTGGTAGAACTTTGATCTTCACTGTTGATAAAAAGTAATGTTAGGGCAGAAGCTTGTTTTCACCACCAGCACCTCAGCAAACAGGCTAATTCACACAGGGCAGCTTGCAAGATTTTATTAAGGTTGTCGTACAATTAAGATACAGCCAGGATTCCTGATTGTGCTTCTTGTCTGGAGTACCACACAAAGCTGGCATTAATCCCACAAATCAGAAAGCACCTCTCTTCCCCCCCTCATGTTTACAATCCAAGGGTCTCTTTTGAGATGTTGTCCCCATTTTTTCTGGAAGTTCAGCTGCCTCTTAACTCACCGTTGCCTAGTCACCAGCCCATCCCCCATCCCAACCCACGTACCATTACACCCAAAGAACAGCATTATTTCTTCTAAATCAAGATGATACTATTGAACATAATTTTTTTAGATCATCCGGTATAACTCTTTTCTTCACATAATTTTTTGAAACCATGTAGCCTATGAATTTCCTCTGGATCTTTCAAGTGTCTTTGGAGAGGATGACTTTGCTTTGAGTGATGGAAAAAAACCTTTTCTCGATCTAGCCACTCTCCTGGCGGCCTTTCGCGGATATTTTAAAGCTTGACGGGAGTTGTGTGAAGCCAAAGTTAGGTGTGAGATCTGGTGCCTGGGATTTATCTGGCCAAGAGAGCTGGAAATTTCTTAGGATGGTAGTGAAGAAGAGGAAGAGCTCCATCCGAGCCAGATTTTCTCCTAAGCAAACCCTTGGTCCTGAAAAGTCAAAGACAAGATGAACAATCAGAGGTATTCATCTACAGCAGCAAACACTTTGATGATAAAACTGCACCCCTGAAACTCAGACTTATGGTTTTGTAATGTCATGTGAAACTGACTAGTGTCCTTAGGATTAATGTGTGTGTGTGTGTGTGTGTGTGTGTGTGTGTGTGTGTGTGTGTGTGTGTTGTGTGAGAGAGAGGGGGAGAATAGCAAAGCAAAACATGAGTTTCCTGGCTCATGAATTGGCATATTTTCTGGTTTATCTTGTGTTTTTTTAATTCAAGTTTTTTATTTTATAACATATTAAAATTCCATTTTCAATTAAACAGTGTATTGTCTGGGTGCAAATAGCTTTAGGAAATAACAATCAAAATATTTACAACAGTGTTCATTACATTAGTATTGGCAACAACAACAACAATAATAATAATAATAATAGAAGTCATGGGAGCACAAAGTGGAAAAAGTTATCGAAAATGAGACGGTGAAGATCCTGTGGGACTTTCAAATACAGACAGATCCTCACTTGGAACACAACACACCAGATATCACAGTTGTTGAGGGCCGAAGCGTACAGTTTATTGATATCGCTGTACCAGGAGACGCCAGAGTCGAAGAAAAAGAACTGGGAAAAAATCATGAATTATCATGACCAGACCATCAAAACTACACGGCTATGGATGAAACAAGTAACAGTGATACCCATTGTCATCGGGGGACTTGGTACCATGTCCAAGAATTTTACAAAACACATCAAGAAATTGAAGCTTCCTGCAATAACACCAGTGGAACTGCAAAAAACTTGGAACGTTGTATATTTTAAGAAGATACTTGATTGATACCTAGGATGCTGGCAGCAACCTGTATCAGCCATTCAATCGTATTTCTGACACATTTTTAAATGTTCAGTTGACTGAGTTTCATATTTAATGAATAAAAGAGATATAATGATGATGACGATGATGATGATGTTTACTTAACCACTTTAAAATACTTCCCTTATATCATTAATCCTTTCGTTATCTTTCCCTGTCTCTAACTCCTGTTTTTGTCAGCTTGCTAAAATGAGTCCCAGGTCAAAAAATATTCAGTTTCTTTCTTTTCCTTAATTGTGTTAGACCAACAATTTCTGCACATTCTAATATTTTTTAACCATATTTTCATCTGGTGGGATCTCTTCACTTTTCCATTGTTGTGCAAATACAATTTATCTTGTTGAAGGATACACTCATGCAGAGAACCTGCATCAGTGCTTTCATGAACATCAGTGAATGTATCCCAGAACTGAATACGCTTTTCTGAGACTCCACATTGACTGCACTCACAGTTTGCTCCATCCAATGGTGCCCTGAAGCAGCAGGTTTAAGCACAGGGGCTGAGGTCACAGGGCTGTCTAATTCCTGGTTCTGCCTGTTGTGCAGCTTTTGCCATTCAAAGTAAAACAGAGAGAGAGAGAGAAAATTTACCTGCTGAAAATACCAAAAAGGCTTCTGGCTTCACAAACTCTCCTTTTGCATTCAGGAAGTTGGAGGGGTTGAACTCATGTGGGAACTTCCACTGAGATTCATCGTGATGAACAGAATGGAGGTTGGTGAAAATGTTTGTGCCCTGCAAATGTCAGTAAAACAAGATCACACCGAAGAAAATGCTGAGTGATGGAAGGGATCTAGAATCAATTTGGTTTAGCCCTTTTGAGATCTGGTTCAAGAATGGACCACTGATGGTGAAAATAACTGTTTCTGGAATCATAGAATCAGGAGTCCTTATACATGGACAAAAGTGTTAAATGATGGAAGGGATCTTGAATCAATTTGGCTTAGCCAAACGGACCCTTTCTTTTTTTTCTAACAGCCCCTTAAGTATTGGAAGACTGCTATGATGTCATGTCTCCCCTAAACCTTGTCTTGGTTTGGCTAAATATGCATAGTTCCCTTAGCCTTCATTGCACAGTTTAGCCTCCAGACCCATGGCCCACCTGTGAAAATTCCCAGTTTTACCTTGGGAATTTGATAGCCACCAAGCTGTTCATTTTGCATGGCTCTGTGACCTATTCCGAGAGGACCAATAATTGTACAACGCTGGATTTCATGAATGACGGCATTTGTGTAGGGCAGTTTTTTCTGATCTTCATATTGCAGGTTTGAATTACTTCCCAGAATAGCGTCTATTTCCTTCTGGCATTTCTCTGCAGTGCAAATAAATTAGTTACTGAGGAGGGTAGGGAAGGAGACCTCAACACAATTATGCAGGGAGTGCTCCCTGCAAAAAAGGGCTGAAGCATTTTTATGTCTAGAACAATGAGGCAATATTCAGAAGAGTATCTGAAAGACAGCTCCCTAATTCAGTGGATTATAAAAGGGTGGGGATATCCAGCCAAATGAGATGTGCAAGATCAATCAATCAATCACAATAGAGTTGGAAGAGACCTTGGAGATCTTTGACTCTTCTGGCCAAAGCAAATTGGAGAGAGATCAAGGGAATTCAGAGTGGGCAGGACTTAGATCTCTTGTGGGCACGAAGGGACTCGAGACTAATGGTGCTCTTGACTCCTCCTTCAGGCTCAGCCATGTCATCTCCTACATACATTTTTGAAAACTTCACACTGATTCCCTATGTTTTGTGTCCTTCTCAACTTGGTGCTCTCCTTGAGTTGTGGGAGAGCAATGCCTCTCTATCTGGGAATTCTTCTAGGTGTTATAGTTCTAAACATACCAGAAGGGATGAATCTGTCAAATCCAAATGAAGCTTTTAGAAAGGTCTGGAATCACACCTTCAAGACCCATCCTGATTTTGCATGGTTAATAGAAGACCTTCATCATTTGCTATTTCCATACCTTGGACCTCTGGAAAGGCTACCAAATACAGCAATGCCCACCAAAGTGTTGCAGTCATCGTCTCTGATCCAGCAGTTAAAAGATCCATCAGCAAAGCTAGTAATTGTTCTTCTCCAAAACTTGAAGCTTTACTCTCTGTCTTTTATTAATTAAAACAAAGAAAGAAAGAGAAAATAGTCCTCAGCATATAGTCCTGAACCATTTGTACACTGATAGTTTGAGGTTATGACAGTGCTGAAATGAAGAAGAGAAGAGAGGAGAGGAGAGGAGAGGAGAGGAGAGGAGAGGAGAGGAGAGGAGAAGGGAAGGGAAGGGAAGGGAAGGGAAGGGAGGAGGGGAGGGGAGGGGAGGGGAGAGGAGAGGAGAGGAGAGGAGAGGAGAGGAGAGGAGAGGAGAGGAGAGGAGAGGAGAGGAGAGGAGAGGAGAGGAGAGGAGAGGAGAGACAAGACAAGACCTTGGACTTCTTCACATCCAACCCCCTGCTTAGGCAGGAAACCCTATACCATTTCATACAAATGGCTGTCCAATCTCTTATGACTTAGGGATTCTTCTCACACTTATGACCATCCTGCGTTCACAGGATCAAAATTCGGGCACTTGGAAACCAGCATGCGTTTATGACGGTTGCAGCATCCCAGGGCCATGTTGATCACCGTTTACAAGGTCCCCACTCTCTCTCTGACAAGCACAGCCCATGGGAGAAACTGGATTTGCTTAAGAACCATGTGATTCAGTTAACAACCCCAGTGATTCATTTAACACTACAGGAAACAAGGTTGTAAAATCAGGTGTGAATCGCTTCACAAGTGCCTTGTTTAGTGATGGAAGCTCCAGTCCCAACTGGGGTTATAAGTTGAGGGCCATTTGCATTATTCTAGGATATTTTCCAATCGCATCTGTTGCTACAAGAAAATGCTACAAGATGCAAGATTACATGGAGGATTTGGACTGCTGAATTGGGAATTTTATTACGAGGCAGCAGTATTGACTTCGATGAGGGAATGGATTGAATTAAGAAACACAAGATTGTTATCTTTGGGAGGACACTATTTACAATTGGGATGGCATGCATTTTTATGGAATGGTATAAGTAAGCTGCATGGGTACTTTCATAGATACTATATAAGAAATGCATTGTTATTAGTGTGGGAGAAGGTTAGAGATAAATACTATTTGAAAATACCAATTTGGTTATCAACAATGGAAACATTAATACATCCAAATATTATTAATTTTAGAAATATTGTTAGATATAAAGATTTACTAATAGTTAAGGAGGAATTGAAAGGGAAACGAGAATTGGAAGAACAGGGAATTGAGATGGATTGGTATATGTACATGAAAATGCAAACAAGATATGAAAAAGATGTAAACTATATGGTTTTTACTTAGAGATGACAGAGTTGGATAGGATACTCACAGGAACAGAGGATAAAATAATCAAAAAATTTTATAATTTCTTACTTGGAATTGGATTAGAGGAAGAACAAGTAAAGGAAACAATGGTAGCATGGGCAAAGAATTTTGGATATTCAATTTATCTAGATAGATGGCTACAGTTATGGGAAAGGAACTATAAATTAACAATGTCCACTGCATATAAAGAAAATCAATATAAAATGTTCTAAAGATGGCATATGCCTCCTGAAAAATTGGCAAAAATGTTTAAGGACAAATCAGCTAAATGTTGGAAATGTTACCAGTTACCAGGATCTTATTATCATATGTGGTGAACGTGCTCAGAAGCTAAAAATTATTGGAGTAAAATTAAGATACGGCTAGAAGAAATGATACAACAACATATTGACTTAAAACTGGAGCTGTTCCTATTGGGTATCCTTCCAGAGAAAATTAGTAAAGAAAATATATATTTGATTATTCATGTAATAACAGCAGCGAGGATTGTATTTGCACAAAATTGGAAAGCAGAGAAAATACCTCTGGAAGAGGAAGTAATTAAGAAAATGTTAGACTGTGCAGAAAAGAATAGATTAATTTTGATAATTAAAGAAAGAGAAGATTCAGAATATTTTAAGGTATGAGGTCAATTTTACCATTGGCTAGCAAAAGAGATATAGATAAATAAATTAATAGTTATGCAAGAAAATGGTATAATTAAAATATTGTATTTTTGAAGAGAGGTTGTAATAGATTAAGAGAAGAAAGAAGAAACAAGAAGACAAAGCCATTGAAGAAATACCGAGATGACACACGAAAGGATTGACTGATGTATTAAGTGTTTGTTTGTGTATAAAATAAAATAAAAAATGTGGGGGGGAGTGTAAAATCAAACAAAGGGGAGTGGATTTTTTACCTCCTTTATTTCTTCTAGGTATGCATCAATGAAATCTCGGCTTTCTCCAGGAATCAAGGTTGTCTTGTGTTCCTCCACTTCCTTTTCAACGAAAGCAAAGACTTTATCAGCATTTCTTGCCATTCTCTGATGGGGCAGGGGAAGGCTCCTCACTAAGGGCACAGCATTGTAAAGCTGCCAAGAAGGAGAAAATAAATCAAAATTAATTAAAATGATCATTGGGTAATATACGCTGTAGGGTGTGTTGGGAGAGAAAAAATACCTTCAACTATCTATGTTCATGTATGTTATTTCATGTTCACCTTTTGATAGAGCACAAATATTATACTAAGTTAATATTTCAACAAAAGGAGTGAACTTCCGGTTGACATCGCGGCAAGACAGTGGGGGAAATAGCGGGCTCTGATGAGTCCTGCGAAAACCCCAGCTGCCGAACCACCGCCGCTGGGTCTGTGGACTGAACCTGTCCTGTAGGGATGGGGGAAGAAGAGGGGCACCTCAGAAGACCGAGAGGAACATGCAAGTTCCTTGGAGGGAACCCTCTGTGAGTTGGCGGTGGGGGGGGCGACAGCCATAGCAGCTGTCTCGAAGCTGGGACAACTGGGCAAGAAAAGGGCTGGAGGAAAGTGAAGTAAAACAGAGTCTTTTGAAGCCAGGTGAGTGACAACAGCTCAGGCTTCCAACAACGTTTGGAACGAATTTATTTATTTATTTATTTATTTATTTATTTATTTATTTATTTATTTATTTAAATTTATATGCCACCTTCTCCCGTAGGGCTCGGGGTGGCTCACATGATAAAAAACAACAACAGTAAAATACTAAAATCCAATCCAATTTAAAATCCCCAAAGTTGAAAGCCCCATAATCGGTCAGGGAATTTGGTGAAAAAGCCATGTCTTCAGGCCCGTGCAGAAAGTGCAGAGATCGGAAGCCGTTTGGAGCTTGGTGGGTAACCCATTCCAGAGGGTCAGTGCAGCCACAGAGAACGCCCTCATCCTGGGGGTCGCCAGTCGACATTGTCTGGCCGACGGCACCTGGAGGAGGGCAGCTCTATGAGAACGCACAGGACAGTGGGAGGCCGGTAGGAGGCGGTCCTGCAAGTACCTTGGGCCCATGCCATGAAGGGCTTTATAGGTAAGAACCAGCACCTTGAAGCGGATCCAGAAGGCCACTGGCAGCCAATGCAGCTCGTGCAGGAGAGGTGTTGCACAGGAGTAATGGAAGGCTCCCATAACAACCCGCACAATTGCATTTTGGACCAGCCGGAGCCTCCAGGTGCACCCCAGGGGCAGCCCCATGTAGAGGCATTGCAGTAATCCAACCGAGAGACAATGAGAGCTTGAGTGACTGTGCAAAGGGCATCCCTATCTAGGAAAGGCCACAACTGGTGCACTAGGCAAACCTGTGCAAAAGCCCCCCTTGTCACGGCCATTAGATGATCCACCAAGGACAGCTGTGAATCAAGGAGGATGCCAAGATTGTGAGCCCTTTCAGCGGGAAACTCCCCTCCCATCTACCGGGGTTAGCTAGATCAGGAGATGCCGGAATCCACAGCCACTCAGTCTTGGAGGGGTTGAGTCGGAGCCTGTTTCTACCCAACCAGACCTGTACTGCCTCCAGGCACTTTGACATCATGAAAAGGCCATCCCTGGGTTGATCTGGGGTGGAGATATACAGCTGGGTATCATCAGCGTACTGATGATACCCCACCCTGAAACTATAAATGATCTCACCCAGCAGCTTCATGTAGATGTTAAAGAGCAGGGGGGAGAGAACCAACCCCTGTGGTACCCCACAGCTGAGGGGTCTCGGAGAGGATTGCTGACTCCCCGCCCAAACAAACTGCATACAGCCAGAGAGGTAGGAGGAGAACCACTGTAAAACAGTGCCCCCCACTCCCAACCTCCAGAGCCGTCGCAGTAGGATACCATGGTCGATGGTATGAAAAGCCGCTGAGAGGTCAAGTTACTACATTAGCAACTAGGAAAATTGAATAAAATTCCAAAATAGATAAGGCATTTCATCCATAATATCCTGCATAATCGTGTTGCTCAACCTCAACAACTTTAAGAGAGGTGGACATTTAATTTCAATAAACTAAAATTCCCACTAGCATTCTGGGAATCGTGACCATTTTCCTGCCCTCCTATCGAGGATACCATGGCCCAGGGTCCCATCATCATTTTGATACTTTGATGTGTCAAGTCCAGTACTGTGTTGAAAGAGTTGTCGTTTTCAAAACTTTTCCCAAAAAGAATGGAAGACATAATGTTGGCGACTGCAGTTTGAAGAAATGGATGAGGATCAAAAGGTGAATCTGCAGAATAAAGCAAAAGAAAACAAGATTAGAGATATTCTGGTGATGCATGAACAAACAGATTCATATGTGTAAAATTCAAGATAGCTACTTTATTGTTCTCTGCCTGTAATACAGGAATCTCCCTAGACTGGGAGCTTTCTCCTGGGAAAGACCAGAGAAGGCTCTAAATCACTCAAGGAGAGGTGAGATTGAATGCTCTTGGTGTTTATGTAGGGACATCAGGCTGCTTCCTCACTTAGGCCTACCTCCCATCCATAAGGGTTACTCTCCAACAGGTCCTCGATTTACAACTGTTCAAAGTTACAACAGACCACAAACAAGGTAATTAGACTGGGATTAGAAGTTTCAATGGCCATTTCCCCCAGATAATTATGTGATCTCATCATGGGTTTCATAGCCTGCATTTACAACTGTCTGCAGCATACCAAGATCACAAAAACACAATTTATACATTTTGCCAGAAGCCAAAGATTCACTGGATGACCATGATTATTTGCTTAACTACCTCTAATAACCAACAAAAATTCATAAAATCTGATCAGTCATGTGGTGACCCACTTAACCAAAAGCATGATTTACAATCGTAATTCCCCTGCTTGGTTGTGATCATATGTTCAGTATTAACTACCATATTTTTCAGAGTATAAGATGCACCAGCGTATAAGACCCACCTATCTTTTTGGGTTTTTTTTTTAAAGAAATATTTTTTAGACAAACACATATACAAACATACTATGTATTTTCTTTGAACAGAGTATTTGGCTGGTTCACAAATTTAAACAGTGTTTAGTCATTTCAATTAAATTTACAGTTTCTATATTTCCTTTTTGCCATATTTATTCCTCATCTATTTTTTTTAAAAAAACCAAAATTACCCTTCTTCCTCATCTCTAATCTTAATCAAGTTCAAATTTTCCCTTCTATTCTATATTATACCCCTTCCCATTGTCATCTATTTTTATATCCATCCTCACATTGGTTAATTATGTAATATTACAATTGTTTAATACAAATTCAACATTTTAATATAAATCATTTAGCTATATAACTACCTTTTTTTGTATATTAATCAATATGAACATGAATATTCCGGTTATGTCCATGCAATCCAATTTCTTACAAATCAATTAATTATATTTACCAATAATAATAAACTAAATAATTTTCCCCTCTTATGTGACTCATTTTCACATCTTAAACTCTCCCAATAACCCACATAGTTTTGCCCATATAATCCTCCAAATCACAACTTAATCATTTCTACTTTCATCATAATATATAATTAAAAATATTTTAATCATTACAATTTCCCTAATTAAATTTAAAAATGTTCTAGCTGTTCAGATTACATCTGGCAAGGGAAGAAAGCAAGAATTAAAATAAAACATCTACAAGGACAGAAGAGAAAGAGGAGGACTTGCACTACCGGACTGGGAAATGTTATAAAGCATCAATACTAATTTGGATCAAGGAATGGATGGAACTCAAAAATAAAAGATTACTGAATTTGGAAGGATTCAATCTACAGCAAGGATGTCATGCACTCCTATGGAAGGGTACGATAAATGACATGGATATTTCGAGAGGCATACTGTTAGACAAGCATTATACCAGACATAGCAGGGCATCAAAAAAGCACACTACAATAAAATTCCGGAATGGTTGTCGACCATGGAAGCTCAGATTTACCCAAATGCCATGGACATCACCAAAATGAAAACCTGTAAAAATTTACTAAACAACCAAGGGGAACTAAGAACAAGACAAGAATTGAAGGAGATGGGTACAGACATTGACTGGTGGCCATACCTACAAATAAAATCAAAATATCAGAAAGATTTGGCTCAATTTGGATTCCAAAAAGGCCAGTATGAATTAGATAAAATTTTACAAGGATCCCAGGACAAATTGATTAAAAAAAGTTTATAATTATTTATGAGGATATAAATTAGAGGAAGAGGTGGTCAAAGAAAACATGATAATCTGGGCAAAGAATTCTGGCTATAATATCGAATTAGACAAATGGGAAAAATTGTGGACAATAAATTATAAATTAACAATGTCTGTACCCTATAAGGAAAATCTGTACAAAATGTTTTATAGGTGACACCTTCCACACGCCAGATTGGCAAGAATGTTCCCCAATACTTCTCCAACATGCTGGAAATGTAAACTCCACAAAGGAACCTATTATCACACGTGGTGGACCTGCCCAAAAGCAAAACAACACTGGCAAATGATCAGATCACAAATAGAACAAATTACACAACAAAGAATAGAAATGAGTCCAGAAACCTTCCTACTAGGCATAATAAATGGACAATAAATGGACAGTCTGAGTGCAGCCACATGTTTATTGAACCCGTGTCCCTCCTGGTTGGTGCTGGCCTCCCGGGAGGTGGCACTAGGCTGGCTCCAGGGGATTATAAATGCTTCTTTGAGCGAGGGTGTCTTCCCTGCAGCTTTGAAGGAAGCAGTGGTGAGGCCCCTCCTCAAGAAGCCTTCCCTGGACCCGGCAATGTTGGTAAATTATCGTCCTGTCTCCAACCTTCGCTTCGTTGCGAAGGTTGTTGAGAGTGTGATTGTGCGACAGCTGCCTCAGTACCTGGATGAATCAACCTATCTAGATCCGTTCCAGTCGGGCTTCAGGTCCGGGTACAGCACGGAGATGGCATTGGTTGCGTTGGTTGATGATCTCTGGAGGGCTCGGGACAGAGGTTTTTCCTCTGTCCTGGTACTATTAGACCTCTCAGCGGCTTTTGATACCATCGACCATGGTATCATGCTGCACCGGTTGGAGGGGCTGGGAGTGGGGGGCACTGTATTACAGTGGTTCTCCTCCTTTCATTCTGACCGGTCGCAGTCTGTGTTGACAGGGGGGCGGAGGTCGACCCCGAGGCCCCTTGTATGTGGGGTGCCACAAGGGTCGGTCCTCTCGCCCCTCCTGTTCAACATTTATGTGAAGCCGCTGGGTGAGATCATCCGTGGTTTTGGGGTGAAGTATCATCAGTATGCTGATGATACTCAGCTGTACATCTCCACCCCAGACCACCCTAACGATGCCCTCGAAGTGATGTCCTGGTGCCTCGAGGCCGTATGGATCTGGATGGGAAGGAACAGACTCAGGCTCAACCCTTCCAAGACCGAGTGGCTGTGGTTTCCGACATCCCGATATAGTCAGTTAATGCCATCTCTGACTACTGGGGGCAAGTCACTGTCCCCCACAGATGGGGTTCGCAACTTGGGCATCCTCCTGGACTCGCAGCTGTCTTTAGAAGGGCATATGACAGCCGTGGCTGGGAGGAGTTTTTATCAGGTTTGCCTGATTCGCCAGTTGCATCCCTTTCTGGATCGGGATTCATTACGCACGGTCACTCACGCCCTCGTCACTTCACGTCTGGACTACTGCAATGCTCTCTACATGGGGCTCCCCTTCAGGAACACCCGAGGCTCCAACTGGTCCAGAATGCAGCCGCACGGGTGGTGATGGGAGCGATGTGGCGCTCCCATGTGATTCCACTCCTGCGCGAGCTGCATTGGCTCCCAGTGGTCTTCCGGGTGCGCTTCAAGGTTCTGGTTACTATCTTCAAAGTGCTCCATGGCTTAGGACCAGGGTATCTTCGGGACCGCCTTCTGCCACCAATAGCCTCTCACCAACTACTCCGTTCCCACAGAGAGGGGCTCCTCAGGGTGCCGTCAGCCAAACAGTGTCGACTGGTGGCCCCCAGGGGGAGAGCCTTCTCTGTGGGGGCACCGGACATCTGGAACGAGCTCCCTCCTGAGATAAGGAGGATACAGGACCTACATATCTTCCACCGCGCCCTAAAAAGTTCCTATTTCATCAGGCTGGTCTGGCTGAAACCTCCCCTTTATAATGGGTTTTATACTGGGTTTTTAAATGTCTTATATAATTAGATTTTAATTTGTTTCAGCCAAATTATTTAATTTATTTTAAAAAAATTTAACTTTTGTATGACATTGTATTTTAATCAGCTGTTCACCGCCCTGAGTCCCTTCGGGGAGTAGGGCGGTATACAAATTTGATAAATAAATAAATAAATAAATATGAAAAGGAAATAAAATATTTAATAATCCATATAACAACAGCAGCACGAATAATTTTTGCACAAAATTGGAAGAGTAACGACATACCAACAAAAGATAGAGTAATTAGTAAAATCATGGAATGTGCAGAAATGGACAGACTCACAAAGGAATTACAAGATAAAGAGGAACATGCCTATTATCTAGTATGGGAAAAGTGGTACACTTGGTTGGAAGATAGAAAAGGGGGGGGGGGGAGACTAGGAAGCAATTAGTGTGACCTAATATAGAAATAGGAACATAAACTATTAATGCAGGTTAACAGTGACCCACAAAGTTAGACATAAGAGGAAGATCAAAACAAGGAGGATTCAAAAACACAAATAAAAAATATACAGTAAATTACAGTTGCGATAACTTTGACAAGATGTATACTTGACTTTTTGTTTACATGTTCTGTATGTTTTGTTGTTACTTGTTTTGTTTTGTCTGTACTTTTAAATACATAAAATTTTTAAACAATAAAAATGAAAATGTTCTCGCTGTTATCCAACTTATACTTTAATCCTTTTCACCACCATATACCATTAAAGGTATTTCAATTGTTACAGTTTATACTTATTCATATTTCTAAAAAAATTAAAAAAGAAAAATTTATCATTGTCTAGATTTCAAAAATGCAAAGACAAATATTCCAATTATTCATTTCATTTTTACAATCATGATTTCCCATTTATTTCTTACTACTATTCATATTTTAATTCTAAATATGTATAACATTTTTCTCTTTCATTTCTTTTTTCTTTTTCTCTCTTCCCATTTTTATTTTTGCCTTTTTCTTTCTCCTTTTTTTCTTTTGTGTTTAAAATCTTGAACTCTCCTCTTTTGCCCGAAATTTCCCATTGTTTGAACCTATCTTTTTTGATGAGGAAAAAGAAGAAAAAGAAATCTCCCTCTACCTCTGCCTAATTTTGCCTCGTTGCAGCAAACAGCAAACAGCCTGCTTTACTTTGTTTCGTTTTCAGCATAGCTTGATTAGCACAAAGGGAAAAAAATCTGCTCCAGCAAATCTTTGCAGCAAGCAGCAGAGCCCTGAGCAAAACAGGTGAGAGCAAATCAGCTGAGTCGGGAGACCAATCTAATCAACTTGTGCTAATTAGTCTATGCTGAAGCTGAAAGGAGCTGTTTTTTTCTTGCTGTTTGCTTGCAAAGAGGTAACTGCTGCAAGGCACAAGCCAAAGGGTGGGGGCCAGTGGGTGGGCAGCGCTACATTCAGTGTTGTTCTGCCCCAGCTCCGGATTCCCAAGGATTATGACACACACCAATGGTCCTTATCAAAGTTATAATGTACCAAGAATAAACAAAGTCTGGCAAAGGTTGGCAACCAACCCAGAAAACAAGATACGATAAGACACTCACTCTTCAAAAATGCTCTGTAATAATTACACATTGTTTCCAGCAAGAAATTACTAACTGCGTGTGACTTAAATAGGCTAAGGTAGTGGCGAATTATCCTCAAGCCTTACTCTCGAGGAGACCTCCTCCTCCTAAGTAGCCACTCCTGCCTTTTGGCAGCCCTGCATGCTCGAGCATTGAGGAGAGGCTCCTTCACTTCGCTCTCTCCACTTGAAGGAGTCTCTGGAGGTTCTGAAGGCCCAGGCTGAGTCTCTGCTTCCACATCTTCTTCAGCCTCCTCGCTGTCCGATGCGAGCGCCAGCTACGCAGGCTGCTGGTGCAACCCCATACCAGCCTCCTCGTTGTCGGGATCAGCCACGATCCACGCAGGCCGCTGGCTTTATTAAGTTATTGTGAATTTCTCTCATTCACACTCAGCAAAGTCGTTCAAGGGAGATTTACAGTCACAGACCTTATCTGGCTTGGAGAGCTGCCAGGCCAATATCTTCAAAACTTGGCAAGGAGTCTTGGAGAATTCACCAATTAGGTGAACTAATTGTCTCCTGCAAACTCCACTTCCCTTTTGCTCCTCTTTTATTTCCTCTGAGAAGGGCCATTCATCGTCCATCTGTGGCCTTACTCTCAAGTCAACCCTTATTCTTAGCTGTTCCTTTCGTTTGGCAACTCTGCGCATGCACACAACGGGAACAGGCTCCATCTGTTCATCTGCCTCACTGATGTCTGACTCTGAAGGCAGCTGAAAACTGACATCCAGCCCTGGCCCTCTCTCTGCCTGCAATGCAGAGCCCTCATCAGAGCCTTTCCCAGACTCCAGGACTGGCCCATGTTCCTCCCCAACCTCTTCACTGTCCAAATCTGCTGCCAGCTCTGTTGGCCGCTCATGGGCCACAACTGACATTTCATTACCCACCTACATAACATCATCCCGTTACCTAGGAGGGGAATGAAATACCTGAAACCTACAAATATTCTCTTCCATTGGAATTTGCTTGAGGTTTTATGCAACCAGAATACTAAGCTCCTCCCACTCTGCATCAATACACACACACAAACACTCACACACAAACACAAACATTAGTCTAACTGTGAGATCAATTGAATTCTGACCTGTGGAAAAACATAAGCAACATTGGTGTGATGATTTCCCAGCCATCCCGTCCTGTCCCAGGTGAGTTTACCTGAGTTTTCAGCAATTGCTTCAATCAAATATGATGCCTCCTGCAAGATCTTCTCTTCCATTGATTTTTTGCCCAGTCCGAAGTTCCTGAGAAGCCTCAGTGAAAACTTTCGTTGCTCTTTCCACGCTTGGCTGTAGGGTGCTGTGATGATGCCTGTAAAAATGAGAGATGGAAAATGAAGCAATGGAACTACAGTGATTTCCCTGTACAAGTAGACCTTACAACACGTCGTTTAGGGACCCTTCGAAGTTACAATGGCACTGGGAAAAAAGTGACTTATGACTGGCTTTCATACTTATGACCGTTGCAGCCTCCCTATGGTCACATGATCAAAATTCAGATGCTTAGTACCTGACTCATATTTATGATGGTTGCAGTGATTCACTTAACAACTATGGCACGAAATGTTGTAAAATGGGGCAAAACTCACTTAACAACTGTTTTGCTTAGCAACAAAAATTTTGGGCTGAACTGTGGTCGTACATTAAGGACTACCTGTATTTATATTTTGTGTACCTAATGATAAAACCTGATTAATTAATTAATTATTCGATAGATTCACATCATGGGTGAAATGCTCCTGGTTTGGACCGGATCGCCCGATCCGGTAGCGATGGCGGCGGTTGGTTCGGAGAACCTGTAGCAAAAACCCCTGCCCGCCCCTGATGCCCATCAGAGCTGCACGATCATCAGAGGGTTCTTTTTTTACTTTTAATAGCATTTTTTCTAAAATCTCTTCAGCCGAAGAGTTGTAAAAATAATGCTTTTAAAAGTAAAAAAAAGTTGGCCACATCCACCCAGTCACATTACCTCCACTAAGCCATGCCCACAGAACCAGTAGTAACAAATTTTACATTTCACCACTGATTCATGTAGCCACTCATCTCATAATTGCCAACATAAAGATCCAACAAAGCGAACAACAAAAGTAGAGAGGAAAAACAGTGTTTGGAAATGATATATTGGTACCTTTTTTCTTCATGATATCATCTACTAGTGGATTATCTGGCCTTCCAGCAAATTCTATGCCTTTTGTCACCAGGACCTCTTTGGCTGAAGAAAACCCATGAGTGAAGACCGCAAGCGTTCCTCCGATGTTGAGACTGAAGACAGGACCATATTTTTGGGCTAGCTGAAATGAAATCACCGGGATTAACCCAGAAGCATTAGGACATTCAACTAGCTAAACAGCTTGAAATAGATTTATGTTAGTCTCCCTTTATTTCTTTGTCAGTAAAATATAAATTCTATGCAAAAAGAGTTTGTCACGAAAGCGACTGCCTACAAAGGCTCCCAGATTAGGGCTGAAAGGCAAAAGCAGAAGCAATATGCTCAGTTCCATAATTGGGTAGACCAGATTGCCCTGATAGAGCAGTCTCACCGGAAAAAACACTTACGACCTGGATGCTTGAGAATCTCCATAGACACAGAATGATCACATTTATCAAGTACCCTCACTCTGCTCCTTTCCCACAACCCAATTTACTTTCTTAATTTGGCCTAGTTTATGAATCAGATCAAATTATTCTTCCATAAATGCTAGAAATATATTCCAACCTTACCAATAGCCTATCTTAAAAGCGATAGAATCACAGCTAAAAAATAGAACACAAAGTTATGAAATTGGCATTCAACTGTAGGAAGTTAGCACCCACCCCTTTCCTAGAGGAATGAAATATTTTGGGAAATATTAAAAAGGAAGACTATTATGCTTCCCTGCATGAGAAATGGAGAAGCATGTTTTAAAGACAAAGCAGCTCCCACCTTCCTGCCTCCCCCCCACCTTTTGTCAACGGGCCAGAGGCAGAAACTCAATCTTTGTCAAAGGACCATCATCTGCAACACAATAGGACCCATCTAGGACAGAAACTCACCACATGGCACTTGGGAAGATTACATCAGCCAGCAAGGCTACCTAAGACCCCACATCCCCTGGGAGTCTGACAATCAATCAGGATACTCTTTCGGGGGCCCAGGAAGTTCAAAGCCAGAGAGAGCATAAAACCTGGGGACTCACTGTATCTCATACCTTTTTCTGTTCAGGAACTCAAGCCATGTGATCCTGTCCACCATTAAACCATCTTTCCAAGCAGTCTCCATGTTTCCAGTGTCTCTTTCCCCACTTGGAGCTGAACCCAGAAGGATATTTCTTCCAACAATTTGGCACCCCAGATGGGACTCCAAGCTAATCTAACCAATGGACCTAGCCCAGGTAAGCCTCCCTTGCTAGCAGCAGACCCATTGAGTCTGTGGGTAAGTTTTCCTGGACTTTGGCCATTTGGAACTAGGTTTTAAAGGGGTTTTGAGTGTTGAGCTCAAAGGCTGCTTGGAAAGAAGGTGAGTACCTCTAAATTTTAATTTTAAAGCATGGGAAAGCATGGGAAAAGTGTGTATGCCTGCATGTGTGTGAGCGGAAGCCCTTCTCCCAATCACAGCTTGATCTTGCTTCCTCTGTGCATTTCCTAACCATAGAAAGACTAACAGTCTGGAGAGCATGAGGGTTTTGCCAGAGCACAGGACCTTCTGTTAGGAAGGAGGAAGTGTGTGGGTGGGATTGCACCCAGAAAACAGTCTGATTCCACCTCTTTGAGCGACCTCTAGCCGCACCTCTGCCTATCGCTAGCTCCACCGAACCATCACCGGTAGGATAGAGAAAGCAAGGGGAGGGGTCGCCGAATATGGGACTTTGTGTTCAAAGGGAATGGAAGCCGAGCGGATATTGAGTGAAAGTGAAAGGTAATAAAAGGAAAAGAAAGTCTCTGGTGCCATTAAAGAGAGTAACTCTTGAGTATGTCTGTATAGACATGGGGAGGTGCTAGTACTCGCTGGAGGGGCAGCCAAGTCCTCCTGGATCTCTTTTTTTTTATCCGAAAACCTAGCAGAAGTCCCTAAAAGGAAAGTGGCCTATATTTCATGAGGGAATCGAAGTCCTTCCCAGATTTTTTTTTTCTGAAAATCAGATGAGATTAGATAGCCCAGCTAAGCCAAAGTGAGCCTTACATTTCAAGGATCATGGGAAGCTGTAGCTCGAGGGCAGAGGAAAATCCCCTGGAAGAGTTGATTGTGGCCTGGGATGCCAGGCAGATGCCAATGTTATCTGGCATGAGCAAAAGGAAAGCTCGGAAATTGTGCAGAAAATTGGCTATGCTAACACTGGGAGACAAATTTGGCTAAATAAAGGTACTTTAAAGAAAAGGGAAATGTATAAATAGGAATGTTGGGGTTTTGTTTGTTTGTCTCTCTGTCTTCTATGCAACCACATGGTATGTTTGTTAAGATTTGTGCTTCCCTAATTTAACTGAGATTTATGCCGGGAATGATCAGTGTGTGTGTAAATCTCAGAGTTCTGTTTTCTTCTCTTTGTCCTCCTTGTTTTTAAGTGTGTATGTCTAAATCTTTGTGTGCCATCGAGGTAATTGTAACTGTAAAATGTATCTGATCCCTAGAGACAAGAATTTGAAATTGTTAGAGGGAAAAAAAAGAAAAAAGTTTGAAGCAATGAAAAATAGGAGAGGGAGGGAGGGAGGGGGAGAGAGGGAGAGAGGGAGGGAGGGAGGGAGGGAGGGAGGGAGAGAGAGTGCCTTTGCCCTGTGTTTGTCTGGCCAACAAGAACAGAGTAAAAAGAACTTTTCATTTTATTTCTGTTTTTTTTCCTTCCCTCTCTGTATCTTAAAGTAACAAGTTTATGAGGAAACGTTTTAAGTTCATTTACAAGAAAAAAAATCAGTCTTGCACTCACTGTATGTGTTTAAATGGGTTTACCTGTTCATCTCTTTCCCAAAGTATGTGAATCCAGTTTTTTTCTTCCTCATCTGTTGTGTCTCTATTTTGTTGAAACTGCATTATCTATTTAGTAACTGCAATACTGTTGTGTTGTTTCTTTTCAAATTCTGCCTGCAAGCTATCTACCTCCCCCCCCAAAAAAAAATCTCTAATCCTGTTACAATGCCTTTCCTGGGAAGATTACCCATGAAAGTGGGGAGGGGACCCTGTTCTAATGACTTTCAGCCCTGCACAAAGGACTCTGCAAACTGTGGAAGCAGAGCACATGGATCCAGGTGCTGCCTCCAGAGGAGACCTTCCATCTGTTTGAGCCAGGAATTGGGTTTGAATCCAGCCTCCACTGAAAGTCATCACAGCAACCAGAGTGGAGCAGACCTTCCCAAGCCTGACTGACCAGCCTTACTGCCAAGCACGTCACCCAGCAGACATGAAAGAAAAGACCCTGAGATGTACATGTAAAGACCAAAAGACTCTTTTCAATCCCCAGAAGACAGTCTGGAGAGACTATGGGGGAGGGTAGAAATTCATTGTAAGGTTTTCTTTCTTGTCTCATTTATATTGTAAGCAGTTTATTGTAAGGATTGTATTTGAGAGTGGCTGTCACAGCAAGTTCTGAACACCTTAGATGTCTGTCTGGTGGGAGGGAAATTTGTCCAAAATGTTTGTATTGTCTGTATTATAAGAGTAGCTGCATACACATGCACACACAGAGAGACACACCATTCAGAATTAGACTGAAACTATTCCCTTTACTTACCTCCACACAAAGCTTCTCCTAGATTGATTTTTGTTCTGTGGCACTAAAAGCCCAAGTAGTTATATCTCCCTGCTATCCCCCTCAGGCAATTCCCTCACTTGAAGAGATAGCAGAAAAGTGATATCCAAAACCCAAGCTCTGACCGTGACTCACAAATGATGCTGCCCAGTTGCCCAGTAAAGAAAGGTATGTTGCACTGGTGGTTTCATGAGTAGAAAGCTCATTAAGCTCAATACCAAAAAAAAAAAAGCCTGGATTGTACACTGTCTAACCTCAATTTGGACTCACAAATCCTGGATGCACTAAAGTAAGAGCTAGGGCAAATTCAGTAACCAACCCTTGGAAATGGGCTGCCTGTAATTTAAAGGAAAACCATGGCTGTGAAAAATTTTGGGACATGTGCTTGCTTGAAACCTGACTGGAAGCTCACAGAAAGTGATATCTGACATCTGAAATTCATTGGTATAGAAATTGGATACTGTAAAATTCCTACCAGAATTTTTGCCCTGGCTGCTATGGTTGAAAGCTTTTGGAAGCCACAGAAGGAATCATTTTCTGTTGCCTCTATCAATGCCTTCCCCTTTGCAACAGAACAATTAAAAGCACCCACCAAGCCTCCCTGACCGGATCAATTTTAATCTTTTGCCAAGAACATGTTTCAAAATTCAAATTTTGAAAAAAAAAATAATAAAAATTAGGGATTGTAGGAAGTTAACAGCCACCCCTTTCCTAGAGGAATGAAATATTTTGGGAAATATTAAAAACATATTAAAAAGGCAGAATATTATGTTTCCCTCTATGAGAAATCTGTATTTAGAAAAACAGTTTCAACCCAGCAGGAGCTGAAACACCACCCCAAGGCCATCCAAACACTTTAGTGTGTTAGTAATTTTTAATGCAACTGTAGGAAGTTAACACCCACCCCTTTCCTAGAGGAATGAAATATTTTGGGAAATATTAAAAAGGAAGAATATTATGTTTCCCTGCATGAGAAATGGAGAAGCATGTTTTAAAGACAAAGCAGCTCCCACCTTCCTGCCTCCCCCGCACCTTTGACAACGGGCCAGAGGCAGAAACTCAATCTTTGTCAAAGGACCATCATCTGCAACACAATAGGACCCATCTAGGACAGAAACTCACCACATGGCACTTGGGAAGATTACATCAGCCAGCAAGGCTACCTAAGACCCCACATCCCCTGGGAGTCTGACAATCAATCAGGATACTCTTTCGGGGGCCCAGGAAGTTCAAAGCCAGAGAGAGCATAAAACCTGGGGACTCGCTGTATCTCGTCCCTTTTTCTGTTCAGGAACTCAAGCCATGTGATCCTGTCCACCATTAAACCATCTTTCCAAGCAATCTCCATGTTTCCAGTGTCTCTTTCCCCACTTGGAGCTGAACCCAGAAGGATATTTCTTCCAACACAACTAAGCTCAGTAACTTAGCATTTTTATTAAGAATAAGTTAACAAGTGGAAATGTAATGTAAAACACTGCAATAGAGATGTAGATTGAAGAAAGGCCATTGAAAGAAAGAACAAGAATAGCAAGAAGACTCAACAGCAAAAACAACAAAGCTCCACCAATAGCTTCACTTTAAATAATCAAGAGTGGCAGGTATATAACCACCGCCTTTTAATTACTGAAAAAACATCTGTTTTCTTCTTCAATGATCTGTATTTACATTCTCCAAAGTACCAATTTCTTTCAAAGCCCATGAAAGTCAAACATAGTTCTAGGATTGATTTTATCTCAAAAAGATAATGATTCTCTCAAGAGCAGCCCGATTCCATTAACTATTAGGATTCCTTTGAATCAAACATGCATCTCTAAGACCAGAATCCTTTAATATCTAGGTAACATTCTGAAAGTTTCTTTCCCTAAATCTTACTTTGTTTTCCTGTTTTGCAGCAAGAGGCTTAAATAATTGCAAGGAAATGTCCTTCATTTTTGGCTGATTCACACAGCGGGGATTAATGAGGGATCGGATAAGGAGCCGTACCTGATCCAGGTCCTTGAGAGGGTCCTTCTTACTGAACTGAAGCAGGTTCCCAATCAGGGGGAGGCTCCATGGTCCAGGGGGGAAATGTTTGGGACGTTGGTTCTTCCATAAATAGAGGAATAGGAGGGAAAGAACGATCAGCCAGCTGAGAATAGCCATGTTGGTAGAAAAGACGCCTCTCTCTTTGTCTCTTTGCTGCTATGATTTTAGTAAAGATTAAATCTTTAAAATCATGATGAAAGATAAATTTTGGACAGAAGTCAGATTTCACAAGTTGCAACTTATCAAACAGGAACATTTGGTTCCTCTTTGATAGGAACATGCGGTTAAAATGATACTCTTTCTCTTCATCAACAGGAGTACCATACAGGTGGCCTTTTGCTAAGGTAAGGATGATTTAATAGCTGACCAGCTGCTGTAAGGCTGTCAACTGAGATGACATAATGAGAATGAGTCAGCAGGGTTACTACCACTTTAAGAAGCAATCAATATAGGGGAGGCCATGTGAGGATGTCTCTCTTTCTCCTCATGTTCTGTCTCCATTGTAGTTCTCCATGTATTGATTGACTTGAACCTTGTTTCCTGGACATTTTGACTATTATTGTGGACCCCGAGCCATGTCTTGCCATTTTCTCTATTTCCATTCTAGTGTTTCGGATGTATTCTAGGTCTAAGCTTCTTGCCCTGCGAGATTCCCCCCTCTCGCAGGCCTGGCCCTCTATGTTATCGAGGGCCCACCTTAATGACAGGTTTTGGGACCCCGAGAGGTGGCATGTTGCAAAACGGGGATTGAGGGTTTTTTAAAGGTCTTTTTTAACTAGATTCTTAAGGGGCTCGGAGGTGGGGGAGGGTGTGGGTTTGGGGGAAAACCCACGGGGGATAGGGATGGGTCCGGCAGTTTATGGTGCCATGGGGGGTGTAGAATCTGGAAGTAAAAGGGCTCCTAGAGAGCCCTCTGTCGAGGGCTTTTCTATTAATACGCTGTGTGGGAGAGGCAGATATGGTGGGAGCAGGGGACCACATCATGTGGTGGGGGCACGCACTCTCTATCTTCGAGCAATTGTATGCCCCGGTCCCCTTAGCTCTTCCTGTTCCCCAGGTTGTTCAGAGTCTCAGGATCCGAAGCTCCGGCTGCTGTTGTGCAATGCTAGGTCCGTAGTAAATAAGGCCCCCCTTATCTGTGACCTTCTTCAGGAGGGGGGTGTGGACCTAGCTGGTATTACGGAGACCTGGCTGGGCCATGAAGGTGGGGTTCCCCTCATGGAGATGTGCCCACCATGTTTCCATGGTGGGCACATAGGGGAGTAGCGGTCATTATAAAGGAAGGTCTTGATCCAAGGGAGGCCACTGTACCTCAGATAGCCGGGTGTGAGTCCATTTTTCTGAAGTGGAGTTGTAGGGGGCAGATGGGTCTGTTGGTCGCGTACCTGGCTCCCTGCCATGTGGCAACGACCCTGCCCGAGCTCCTCAATGTCATAGCTGAGGTGGCGATTGATACCCCCAGGCTTTTGGTCATGGGGGATTTCAATCTGCCATCTATCGGTGAAACATCTGAGATAGCTCAGGAGTTCATGGCTTCCATGACGGCCATGGACCTGGCCCAAGTAACTCATATAGGTGGACACACCCTGGATCTAGTTTTTATCTCTGGTCAGTGGTTGAGTGGTCTCGATATAGGGGATATAGATATTGAACCCTTGTCATGGTCTGACCACTCGCTCCTTCGATTTGACTTTCTGACCACTGCACCCCATCGCAGGGAGGCAGAACGGACCAGGTGGTTCTGCCCCAGGCGCCTGATGGATCCTGATACGTTCCAGATGGAGCTTGGGCCATTTCCTGAGATACTGGCTCATGACTCGGTTGAGGACCTGGTGGCCGCCTGGGATAGGGCGGCCGTCAGGGCCTTGGACCACATCATGCCTTTGCGGCCTCTGACCTGGCACCAAACTCATTTAGCTCCTTGGTTCTCCGAGGAGCTGAGGGAGATGAAATGCCAGAAAAGATACCTAGAGAGTGGTTGGAGGGCCAGCCGATCCGAATCTGACTTGACACTAGTAAAGTCTCATATTAAGACCTATCTAGTGGTGATAAAAGCGGCGAAATCTAACTATTTTGCCGCTCTTATTGCGTCATCAGATAATCGCCCAGCCGCCCTGTTTAGAGTGACCCGCTCCCTCCTCCATCTGGGAACGCGGGATGACCCCTTACAGGTTCGAGCTGAGGATTTTGTTCAATATCTGGATGATAAAATAACTCAAATTCAGGAAGACCTGGCCGCTGACTGGGTTAGTTCAGACGAGATGACTGAGGCAGGTCCTGAGAATGTTATCTGGGAGGAGTTCGATCCTGTGGCTCCCGAGGACATGGACAGGATTCTGGGACGACTGAACACAATCACATGTTTATTGGACCCGTGTCCCTCCTGGTTGGTGCTGGCTTCCCGGGAGGTTACACGAGGCTGGCTCCAGGGGATTATTAAAGCTTCTTTGAGTGAGGGTGCCCTACCAGCCGCCTTGAAGAAGGCGGTGGTGTGACCCCTCCTCAAGAAGCTCCCCCAGTACCTGGATGAAGCTGTCTATTTAGACCCGCTCCAGTCCGGTTTCAGGTCTGGGTACAGCCCTGAAACGGCATTGGTCGCATTGGTGGATGATCTCTGGAGGGCTCAGGTTAGGGGTTATTCCTCTATCCTGGTCCTGTTAGATCTCTCAGCGGCTTTTGATACCATCGACCATGGTATCATGTTGCGCCGGTTGGAGGGATTGGGGGTGGGAGGCACCGTTTTGCGGTGGTTCTCCTCCTATCTCTCCTGTCGGTCGCAATCTGTGTTGACAGGAGGACAGCGGTTGACCCCAAGGTGCCTAGTGTGTGGGGTGCCACAAGGGTGGGTCCTCTCACCACTCCTGTTCAATATTTATGTGAAGCTGCTGGGCGAGATCATCCATGGTTTGGGGGTGGAGTTCCATCAGTATGCTGATGATACTCAGCTGTACATCTTCAGCCCAGACCATCCCAACGATGCCTTGAAGTGATGTCCCAGTGCCTTGAGGCCGTGCGGGTCTGGATGGGGAGAAACAGGCTCCGACTCAACCCCTCCAAGACCGAGTGGCTATGGCTGCTGGCGTCCCAATATAGCCAGCTGGCGCCATCGTTGGTTATTGGGGGCGAATCACTAGCCCGCACGGAAAAGGTCCGCAACTTGGGTGTCCTCCTGGCTGTCTTTAGAAGAGCATATGACAGCCGTGGCCAGGGGGGGGGTTTATCAGATTCACCTGATACACCAGTTGCAGCCCTTTCTAGATCGGGACTCCTTACACACAGTTACTCAAGCGCTCGTCAATTCTCGCCTGGACTATTGTAACACTCTCTACATGGGGCTCCCCTTGGGGTGCACCCGGAGGCTCCAACTGGTGCAGAATGTGGCCGCGCGAGGGATTATGGGAGTGACAGGGCGCTCCCATGTGACACCTCTCCTGTGTGAGCTGCATTGGCTACCGGTGGACTTCCGGGTGCGCTTCAAGGTGTTGGTGATCACCTTTAAAGCGCTCCATGGCTTAGGACCAGGGTACTTACGGGACCGCCTTCTGCCACCAATTGCTTCCCACTGGCCGGTTTGCTCCCACAGAGAGGGCCTCCTTAGGGTGCCGTCAGCCAGACAATGTCAGCTGGCGATCCCCAGGGGGAGAGCCTTCTGTGTGGTAGCTCCCACCCTCTGGAACGATCAAGCAATTGCTGCTACTGGTCCAATAAAGTGGGAAATTGACCTTTGGGGAAGCCCCTATTGTGAGCACTCATTGGTCCTGTGACACAAGTCCAGTGACTCAGGTCTATTCCCTCGCACGCCTCCTCAGCTGCTGCAAGCGCTTATCTCGCCTTCGTTGACGTGCGTCCAGGAATGACGTCTCTCCCTCACTCTCATCTGAGACACCTGTTTCCCCACTACTTTGCTCTCTTTCAGCTGGCACCTGAGACGGTGCCAGAGGGGGGGGGGCTGGGAGATCTGGCTGGCTCCTCTTCCTCATGCTCAGAGCTTCCTTCCTCCAATGGGATAGGCTCAGAGGACGGGGCCACAGACTCTCTACGCACAGTGGTGAACGTCCGCCTTGCTGAACCAATCCGGAAGCTGATTCCCTGCGCACGGCTGAAGATCAGTCAGGATGAAGACAACCTTCACACTGTAGATATATCTTATTCATTGTAATGTAATGCATTCTTACACATACTAATGTTAGAAATAGGTTGGTTGTGGGTGTGGATTCTCTGGGTAGTTGCTATCCTAGCCCTACTTTTACTCTTGTTTTACACATATAAGGAATGGTTTTGTGGTACACCTAGAATTTCTTCCTACTGCTAGTTCCCAATCATCACGTACCACTGACTCTATTCCTGACTAGTGAGTTTTACACCATAGGTGATCATGCTTTGTTTATAGCTTTAGACATTGTTCATAACAGGACTCTCATGTAACCATATCATGAACATTAGTAGAGATACTTTAGGTCAAGTACGCTCCCATCAAAAAACGCATTGTCTATGCACGGGTTCATTACTTTAGACCTAAGACAACCCCACAACCTAAGGTTCCGATATTAACATTCCCTGCAAAGGGGGGAATAGATAAGGAAAATGGGCCTCTACAACAATTGCATAAAGCAGACTACATATCCAGAATCCTGGAATTAAGTCAAGAACTTGTTGATCAATATAATCCTACCCTAGGATAACCAAAGATGTTGGTTATGTTTATCTGCTGATCCTGCATCTTATCATGCTGTGCCTGTTAAACCACAACTCTGGGTTAGTACAAAGGCTACAATTATCCTTGAAGGGGATAGTAGAGATAAAGTACCTGTCTCACCGATACAAGGAGATTTTTATGAGGCATTCAAAAGACTGGGTAAAAGCCGTCTTCCTATTACAGGCCTAATAGCTACCTCATAGGAACGCTTTCTCTGTGAATAAAGAGAAGGCCAACCAGAAACTTGGTAGGCCTGTAGGATCCATGACAGAAGAACAATGTCAGTCAAAAATATACCTTGGTCCTAAGATGTATTTGATGGATATGAAATTAACAAAGGATATGTTTTCCTCTGCCCACCACCTATTTCAACAACAGGTTACTTTCTTAACACCATCAGAAATGAACTTTAAGAAAGAAAAGTGGGAAGGATGGAATATAACCTTTGAAAGCTGTCCAAAACGATTTCAGCCTCCACGGTTTCCACTTTGACTAAACTTTAAGATCAAATCAGGTTTATGTATCCTTTTTGAAGGACCAATTCTCAGATAAACAAAAGGACCCTTCATTAGAAATCCCATTGCAACCACTGGCAGGTGGCAGGGACTCTAGGGGTCTGGACTAATGAAGACCATCATAGGAGTCATGCTTTCTCTATGAACATAGGAGTATGCATAGAAGAAAAAGGAGTGTTCTTTTTGTGTGGAAAGGATGCACATTTATGTCTGCCAACAAACAGGACAAGAACATATACATTAGCTCACCTTTTTCTTAAAATAGGTGTTGTTAGTGGAGAACATACTACCCCTGTTCCCCTTATAAGACATGTTCAGAAGAGGGACCCAATATTGATCCCACTATTAGCAATCATGGGAATTGGGACTGCACTTGGAACAGGTGTAGGTGGTCTGACACACTCTGTAATACAGTTTTAGCAATGGTCAGAAGAGCTTCAAGAGAGCTTGAACCAGATTGCTGGAACCTTGGTCAAAGTCCAAGATCAGATAGATTCCTTAGCAACAGTAATTTTACAAAACTGATGTGCCTTAGACCTCCTGACAGCTGAGAAAGGAAATCAGGTGTGGTCAAGGAAGGTGCTAATGAATTGCAGGATAGGGCTTCCAAAATAAGCCACAGGTTACAGACAGCAGATATGTGGTTTTCTTGATTGCCTGGATCCGGCAGGATAAAACAAATGTTATTTTTGTTAATATGTGCTGAAGCAGTTCTAGTTTTTATTTCTTGTATAAATCCTTTGCTATCAAAGAGAGGGGTAAAGGAACTACAATCTGAAAAGAAGTTAGTTTTAATGAAAACTCTCATCGATCATCAGGATAGCTCTAATGCCTTCGAAGAACATAAAGATTCTGAGACAGACCCATATGAGAACATGGGGCCTATAGAAAAGTAGAGAATATCTCCCCAAGAATCAAGAGAGTAATAACAATCAAGTACTACTTATCCTTTACTTTTATTATTATATTTTGTTAGATTCTATATATGGTAGATTTGTTTATTGGAACCTAGTATACAAATAGTGGAAGTTTATGTATTAAAAAATAATAAACAAACTTCCAAAGGGGGGGATAAAGTAGAAGCGGATAGATGACCGCTGGATAACTTTATATATTCACTATATTCTAAAAGATATTTTAAAAGCAACTATATTCTGAAGACAGGAAATACCGCCAGCTAGAGAAAATACAATGTCAGCATGAACTCCCTTGATACTCTAAGTGACCCCCTAACTTGTCAGAAGAAAAGGGAGCATCCTCATGAAACATAGTCAAGGGTGATTAGGCCAGAGAATAGCACCTGGACGAGAAGCAAATATCAAAAGAAGAATTTGTACTTTAGCCAGTTACAGAAGAATAATGATTGTTTGGCAAGGATGAGGTAAAACTTTAATAATTAAGAAATGTCAAAATAACAAATGTATGTTAACCATATATGGAAAGTTGCTGTGTTAGCAGAATCCTTTGTTTAGGAAAGTATATAAGTGTTATACAAGCATTGAGAAGTTACTCAGAACCAAGATTGGCAAATATGGCTTGAGTAATGCGCAAATAAACTCTCTCTCTCTGACTGACCCAGGAATGTTGCTTGGTCACTTCATTCCATAACACTGGGACTATCCGAAGAGAACTGTTAACTTATGAGATATAAAGAATTGGGACTAGTGTACTTCTTGAAGGGTAGTTTAAAGACTAAATAAATGATTTTTGGACTGTTAGATCATTTTTTTAAGAAAAGATACTGGAGAAGGAGAGATGAGTGGAATTGTCCAGGAGTTGGATCTACTTTTTCAAAATATAAAAGACATTATGGACAAAGGGTTTAAGGATATCATGGAAAAAATGGAAAACACTATACAAGGGATGATGATTACAAACCAAGACATCCAGGAAAGGGAGGAGTCAAAATAAGAAATAAAAAAGGAAGAAGACAAGGAGGAGATTATGATGAAAATAATAATGATTGATGAATTAAACCAGGGGGAAAACATATTAAGGAAGTTGGAAGATATGCTTGAAAAAGAGCCAGGGGCCTTGGTAAAAACTTTAGAAAATAGGCAGTGGAAGAAGATACAGGTGGGAGAAATATCTAGGTTGGACATCCAAGAAATAGTTATAGATGAAGATTTCAGACAGGAATGGGGGAGGCAAGTCAAAAGAGAAAAAAAAGCATAGCAACTGAAGTATTGAAGTGGGCAAGAGATGATGGGTAGAAGATTTCTTTTTTTTCCCCATCTTCATTGTTGTTTTCGACTTGTTTTTCCTTTCCCCCTCTTTCTTTTAAAGCTTAGCAATTAAAGTATAAACAGGCAAGAGATGATGGATGCATGATTCCTTTTCACGGTTGTTGTTTTGAATTGTCTTTCCTTCCCTCTCCCTATATATACTTCCCCCCCACCTTTTTTTTTGTAGGCAGGAGGCATGTTTACCCTGTTTCCCCCGAAATAAGACATCCCCTGATAATAAGTGCAATTGGGCTTTTGAGCACATGGCAATAAGGCCAAACACTTATTTCAGGGTTCCAAAAAATATAAGACAGGGTCTTGTTTTCAGGGAAACACGGTAGAAGTTAGACAGGAAAGAAAGAAAAAGTTTTTTTAAAATAGGGTGATATGATTCAAAGCTAGAATAAGTGATAGAAATAAAGATAATATTAATGTATTATATTTTTATTTGATAAAATGAAAGTAATAACGAGAAAAAGCTGAAATAATTGAATAATGATAGACTGTAAGCTAATATAGATGTGTATTGTTATGGGAATTACATAAGTCGATTGAATGTAATAATAATGTTCAATTTGGTCAGTTTTATTTGTATTGGAATGTATGGCATTCAGGTGCCCCATGGCTCACACATTGATTTGACACTTTTATAAAAAATAAAAAACTTAAAAAAGAAAAAAAGAGCAAGTAACTTAAACACAAGAATCTGTCAGCTCCAGTGTGCTGTCGGCATGGAGCTCCCATTCGTGGTGGGAGGAACGCACAAACCTCGTTTCAGCCCAGCATCTGCTTCATCGAGTCTCCCAGGAACTGACGGGAGGGAATAGCTGGGGGATGACATCATCTTGGCCAGCCACAAATAACAAGGGGATTAACTGTTTAGATGCTGGTTACAAATACTCAACTGGATTAACTGTTTAGATGCTGGTTGTAAATACTCAACTGGATTAACTGTTTAGATGCTGGTTGTAAATACTCAAGAATTAAACATAAGCCAACTTCCAGGTCACATGGGAGGAAGCAGCGTGTGTGATTGGTTAGGTGGTGATAACTAATGAATAAATGGTGGTGGGAAGCATAGGGCAGTAGCCCTAACAAGATTTTCATCTGTGATTGTCAGTGAGTGCCAAGAAGTGATTAAACTAAGGTAGCAGCCATCCAGGTTTGTCTCCTTTTATTTCTTTCTGTTTGGAACCTGACAGAATCCACTCAACTAACAGTTAGCATTAAATTGGCGCTAGATAAGAATCAGTGGATTTCAAGTGGGGCTCAACTTGGATTGTTTGTGGCAATGCAAGCACTCTAAACTGATGACATATTTAACTCCACCCTCCAGTTCTGTCCACGTACCATTACACCCAAAGAACAGCATTATTTCTTCTAAATCAAGGTGATAACATTGAACATAATTTTTTTAGATCATCCAGTATAACTCTTTTATTCACGTAATTTTTTTAAACCACGTAGCCTATGAATTTCCTCTGGATCTTTCAAGTGTCTTTGGAGAGATGACTTTGTTTTGAGTGATGGAAGAAAACTTCCCTCGATCTAGTCACTCTCCTGGCGGCCTTTCATGGATATTTTAAAGCTTGATGGGAATTGTGTGAGACCAAAGTTAGGTGTGAGATCTGGTGCCTGGGATTTATCTGGCCAAGAGAGCCGGAAGTTTCTCAGGATGGTGATGAGGAAGAGGAAGAGCTCCATCCGAGCCAGATTTTCTCCTAAGCAAACCCTTGGTCCTGAAAAGTCAAAGACAAGATAAACGATCATAACTATTCATCTATAGCAGCACACACTTTGATGATAAAACAGGACCCCTAAAACTCAGTCCTCTGGTTTATAATGTTATGTGAAACTGACTAGTGTCTTTAGGATTAATGGACTTATATCTTTGTGTGTGAGAGAGAGGGAGAGGAAGAAGGAGAGGGAAAGGAAGAGGGACAGGGAGAGGGAGAGGGAGAGGGAGAAGGAGATGGAAGGGGAGTGGAACAGGGAGAAGGAAGGGAGAGGGAGGGGAGAGGGAGGAGAGGGGGAGGGGGAGAGGGAGAGGGAGAAGGAGATGGAAGGGGAGTGGAACAGGGAGAAGGAAGGGAGAGGGAGGGGAGAGGGAGGAGAGGGGGAGGGGGAGAGGGAAAGAATAGCAAAGGAAAAGATGTATTTTCTGGTTTCTGGAATGGGTTGATGGAATGGCATATTTTCTGGTTTAGTCTGCTGAAGGATACACTCATGCAGAGAAGGAGTGCTTTCACAAATATGGGTGATGATATCCTCAAAGTGAATACACTTTTCAGGTGCTCCCCGTTGGCCGCATTCACATGATCTTAGCATGCATCCTAGTTTTCTCCACCCAATGGTGCCCTGAAGTAGGCTTAAGTACAGGAGCTGAGTTCAAAGGGCTGTCTAATCCCTGGTTCTGCCTGTTGTGCAGCCCTTCCCATTCAAAGGAAAACAGAGGGAGAGAGAGAATTTACCTGCTGAAAATGGCAAAAAGGCTTCCGGCTTCACAAACTCTCCCTTTGCATTCAGGAAGTTGGAGGGGTTGAACTCGTGTGGGAACTTCCACTGAGATTCATCATGATGAACAGAATGGAGGTTGGTGAAAATGGTTGTGCCCTGCAAATATCAGGGCACAACCATCAGTTTGGCTTAGCCCTTTTGAGATCTGGTTCAAAAATGAGCTGACAATAGTGAAAAGAATCATTCATGGAACCATAAGGCTTGAAGGGGAACCACAAGGTGTCCAACCCCTTCCCAAGGCAGGAGTCCTTACAGCATCCCAGACAAATGGCTCTCCAACTTTTTCTGGAAAACCTCCAGCAATGGTGAGGCTAGCTTTCCCACTGATTAACCATTCTCACTTTCCAGAAATTCCCCGTTATTTCCAGTCTGGAGCTCCCCGTGATGTGTTTTCACCCAGGTGCTTTGGAGAATAAACTGACCCCTTCTTTTTTCTGGCAGCCCTTTTAGTATTGGAAGACTGCTATGATGTCATGCCTCCCCTAATCCTTGTCCCCTCTTCTCTGTGACCGCCCTTCAAGGATTGGAAGACTGCTATCAGCTCTCCCCTAATCCTTCCCTTCATTTTGCTAAATATGCATAGTTCCCTTAGTCTTCATTGCACAGTTTAGCCTCCAGCCCCATGGCCCACCTGTGAAAGTTCCCAGTTTTACCTTGGGAATTTGATAGCCACAAAGTTTTGCATTTTGGATGGGTGCGTGACCTACTCCAAGAGGACCAATAGTTGTACAGCGCTGGATTTCATGAATGACGGCATTTGTGTAGGGCAGTTTTTTCTGATCTTCATATTGCAGGTTTGAATTACTTCCCAGAATAGCGTCTATTTCCTTCTGGCATTTCTCTGCAGTGCAAATAAATTAGTTACTGAGGAGGGTAAGGAAAGGGACTTCAACACAATTATGCAGGGAGTGCTCCCTGCAAAAAAGGGCTGAAGCATTTTTAAGTCTAGAACAATAAGGCAACATTCAGAAGAGTATCTGGAAGACAGCTCCCTAATTCACTGGATTATAAGAAGAGGGGGATATCCAGCCAAATGAGATGTGCAAGATCAATCAATCAATCACAATAGAGTTGGAAGAGACCTTGGAGGTCTTCTTCTCTTCTGGTCAAAGCAAATTGGAGAGAGATAACAGTCAAGGGAACTCAAAGTGGGCAGGACTTAGATCTCTTGTGGGCACGAAGGGACTCAAGACTGATGGTGCTCTTGACTCCTCCTTCAGGCTCAGCCATGTCATCTCCTACATACATTTTTGAAAACTTCACACTGATTCCCCATGTTTTGTGCCCTTCTCAACTTGGTGCTCTCTTTGAGTTGTGGAAGAGCAATGCATCTCTATCTGGGAATTCTTCTAGATGTTATAGACAGAAGGGATGAATCTGTCTAAATCCAAATGAAGCTTTTAGAAAGGTCTGGAATCACACCTTCAAGACCCATCCTGATTTTGCATGGTTAATAGAACATCTTAGTGATTTGCTTTTTCCGTACCTTGGACCTCTGGAAAGGCTACCAAATACAGCAATGCCCACCAAAGTGTTGCAGTAGTTGTCTCTGATCCAGCAGTTAAAAGGTCCGTCAGTAAAACTAGTAATTGTTCTTCTCCAAAACTTGAAGCTTTACTCTTTTATTAATTAAAACAAACAAAGAAAGAGAAAATAGTCCTCAACATATAGTCCTGAACCATTTGTACACTGATAGTTTGAGGTTATGACAGTGCTGAAATGAAGAAGGGAAGGGAAGGGAAGGGAAGGGAAGGGAAGGGAAGGGAAGGGAAGGGAAGGGAAGAGAAGAGAAGAGAAGAGAAGAGAAGAGAAGAGAAGAGAAGAGAAGAGAAGAGAAGAGAAGAGAAGAGAAGAGAAGAGAAGAGAAGAGAAGAGAAGAGAAAAGAAGAGAAGAGACAAGACGAGACCTTGGACATCTTCAAGTCCAACCCTCTGCTTAGACAGGAAACCTATTCCATTTCAGACAAATGGCTATCCAATCTCTTATGACTTAGAGACTCTTCTCATACTTATGACCATCACAGTATCCTGCATTCACAGGATCAAAATTCAGGCACTTGAAAACCAGCATGCATTCATGACAGTTGCAGCATCAACAGAACCATGTTGATCACCATTTACAAGGTTGTTTTTGACAAGCAAAGTCCATGGGAGAAGCTGCAAGTTGTTTAACTGACCAAACAATGAATTACGTATGTTTTTAAATTATCAAACAAGGTTAGGGCCATACTCACACAACTGTAATGTGGTAGCCACAGATACAAGACCAGAACAACTATATAAGAGTGTAAAATCGACTATTGTTCTTATTCCAGGCAGTACCAATAACAATTGAAAAGACGTATTTCCAACATCTTAACAAGATAATAAGGAAATTTATATGGCAAGGGAAAAAAGTGAGAATAAGTATAAAAATGCTACAAGAGGCATTATGTGGAGGATTTGGACTGCCGAATTGGGAACTATATTATGAAGCAGCAGTATTGACTTGGATGAGGGAATGGATTAAGAAACACAAGATTATTAACTTTGGAAGGACACTATGTACAATTGGGATGGCCTGCATTTTTATGGTATGGTAGAAGTAAGATGCATATGTACTTTCATAGATATTATATAAGAAATGCATTGTTATTCGTGGGGAAGAAGGTTTGGATAAATATTATTTGAAAATACCAATTTGGTTATCAACAATGGAAGCATTAATACACCCAAGTATTATTTATCTTAGAAATATTGTTAGATATCAAGATTTACTAACAGATAAGGGAAAATCGAAAGGGAAACAAGTACTGGAAGAACAGGGGATTGAGATGGATTGGTATATGTACATGAAAATGCAAACAAAATATGAAAAAGATGTAAACTATATGGTTTTACTTAGAGATGACAGAGTTGGATAGGATACTCACAGGAATAGAGGATAAAATAATCAAAAAAATTATAATTTCTTACTTGGCATTGAATTAGAGGAAGAACAAGTAAAGGAAACAATGATAGCATGGGCAAAGAATTTTAGATATTCAATTGATCTAGATAGATGGCAACAGTTCTGGGAAAGGAACTATAAATTAACAATGTCCATTGCATATAAAGAAAATCAATATAAAATTTCTATAGATGGCATATGCCTCCTTAAAAATTGGCAAAAATATTTAAAAACAAATCAGCTAAATGTTGGAAATGTTACCAATTACCAGGATCTTATTATCATATGTGGTGCACATGCTCAGAAGCTAAAAATTATTGGAGTAAAATTAAGATATGGCTAGAACAAATGATACAACAACATATTGACTTAAAACCAGAGCTGTTCCTATTGGGTATCCTTCCAGAGAAAATTAATAAAAATATACATATATATTTGATTATTCATGTAATAACAGCAGCGAGGATTGTATTTGCATAAAATTGGAAAGCAGAGAAAATGCCTTTGGAAGAGGAAGTAATTAAGAAAATGTTAGACTGTACAGAAAAGAATAGATTAATTTTGATAATTAAAGAGAGAATTCAGAATATTTTAAAGTATGCGGTCAATTTTACCATTGGCTAGCAAAAGAGATAGGTGAACGGTGTACAACTTACAGCAGTTTGTATATGTGCCTCCCACTTGTTAAGGGACCAAAGGTAATGGGACAGAATAATAATCATAAATCAAACTTTCCCTTCTTAATACTTTGTTGCAAATCCTTTGCAGACAATCACAGCCTGAAGTCTGGAACACATAGACATCATCAGATGCTGGGTTTCATCTCTGGTGATGCTCTGCCAGGCCTCTACCGCAACTGTCTTCAGTTCCTGCTTGTTCTTGGGACATTTTCCCTTCAGTTTTGTCTTCAGCAAGTGAAATGCATGCTCAATGGGATTCAGGTCAGGTGATTGACTTGGCCATTGCATAACATTCCACTTCTGTCCCTTCAAAAACTCTTTGGTTGCTTTTGCAGTATGCTTTGGTTCACTGTCCATCTCCGCTGTGAAGCGCCGTCCAATGAGTTCTGCAGCATTTGGCTGAATGTGAGCAGATAATATTGCCCGAAACACTTCAGAATTCATCCTGCTGCTTTTGTCAGCAGTCACATCATTTATAAATACAAGAGAATCAGTTCCATTGGCAACCATACTGTTGTGAAGGGTGTTTTCTTCACCAGGGAAAGAATTCTTCGGTCATCCACCACAGTTATTTTCTATGGTCTCCCGGGTCTTTTGGTGTTGCTGAGCATTCCTTCTTTTTGAGAATGTTCCAAACAGTTGTTTTGGCCACGCCTAATGTTTTTGCTATCTCTCTTATGGGTTTGTTTTGTTTCTTCAGCCTAATGATGGCTTGCTTCACTGATAGTGACAGCTCTTTGGATATCATCTTGAGAGTTGACAGCAACAGATTCCAAATGCAAATAGCACACTTGAAATGAACTCTGGGCCTTTTATCTGCACATTGAAATTGAGGGAATGAGGGAATATCACACACCTGGCCATGGAATAGCTGAGAAGCCAATTGTCCCATTACCTTTGGTCCCTTAACAAGTGGAAGGCACATATGCAAACTGCTGTAAGTCCTACACTGTTCACCTGAGTTGGATGTTCATACCCTCAAATTAAAGCTGACAGTCTGCAGTTAAAGCACATTGTGTTTGTTTCATTCCAACTCCATTGTGGTGGTGTATAGAGCCAAAGATGTTAGAATTGTGTCGATGTCCCAATATTTTTGGACCTGACTGTAGATAAATAAATTAATAGTTATGCGAGAAAATGGTATAATTAAAATATTGTATTTTTGAAGAGAGGTTGTAATAGATTAAGAGAAGAAAGAAGAAACAAGAAGACAAAGCCATTGAAGAAATACCGAGATGACACACGAAAGGATTGACTGATGTATTAAGTGTTTGTTTGTGTATAAAATAAAATAAAAAATGTGGGGGGGAGTGTAAAATCAAACAAAGGGGAGTGGATTTTTTACCTCCTTTATTTCTTCTAGGTATGCATCAATGAAATCTCGGCTTTCTCCAGGAATCAAGGTTGTCTTGTGTTCCTCCACTTCCTTTTCAACGAAAGCAAAGACTTTATCAGCATTTCTTGCCATTCTCTGATGGGGCAGGGGAAGGCTCCTCACTAAGGGCACAGCATTGTAAAGCTGCCAAGAAGGAGAAAATAAATCAAAATTAATTAAAATGATCATTGGGTAATATACGCTGTAGGGTGTGCTGGGAGAGAAAAAATACCTTCAACTATCTACGTTCATGTATGTTATTTCATGTTCACCTTTTGATGGAACACAAATATTATACTAAGTTAATATTTCAACAAAGAGGTGCCATGCCCTAATTTTCTCTGGTTCTTACTGGCTCCACCAAGTCAGTCATAAAATTATGATGTTCCTTTAAAAATTAATAAAGTTATGCAAGGAAAATTGGATAAAATTCCCACTAGCATTCTGGGAATCATGACCATTTTCCTGCCCTCCTGTCGAGGATACCATGGCCCAGGGTCCCATCATCATTTCGATATTTTGATGTATCAAGTCCAGCACAGTGTTGAAAGAGTTGTCGTTTTCAAAACGTTTCCCAAAAAGAATGGAAGACATAATTTTGGTGACTGCAGTTTTAAGTAATGGATGAGGATCAAGAGGTGAATCTGCAGAATAAAGCAAAAGAAAATAAGATTAGAGATAGTCCTGTGATGCATGAACAAACAGATTCATAGGTGTATAATTCAAGATAGCTACTTTATTGTTCTCTGCCTATAATACAGGAATCTCCCTAGACTGGGAGCTTTCTCCTGGGAAAGACCAGAGAAGGCTCTAAATCACTCAAGGAGAGGTAAGATTGAATGCTCTTGGTGTTTATGTAGGGACACCAGGCTGCTTCCTCACTTAGGCCTTCCTCCCATTCAAAATGGTTACTCTCCAACAAGTCCTCAACTTGCAACCGTTCAAAGTTACAACAGACCACAAACAAGGTAATTAGATTAGAAGTTCCAATGGACATTTCCCCCAGATGTGATCTCATCTTGGGTTTCATAGCCTGCATTTACAACTGCCTGCAGGATACCGAGATTACACAATTTAAGCATTTTGCCAGAATTCACTGAATGACCATGGTGATTTGCTTAACCACCTCTACTAACCAACAAAAGTTCATAAAATCAGATCGGTCACGTGGTGACCCACTTAACGAACAGCATGAATGTTAACCATAATTTCTCTGCTTGGTTGGGATCATATGTTGAGGACTAACTATATGTACTTGTGAACTATCACCTTTCATTTTCCCATTGGTCATGTGTTTTCTAAAAAAATTAAAATGGGAAGGAGCTCCATGTTTGGGCACTTCTTTTCAAAGGCCGCAAAAAGGAAAAGAGTCAGCATGGTTGGGAAAGGCAGGCAGCATTAGAACTTTGAGCCTATCTTGGTAACCAATGGTAGCCTATTTCTGCTGACATTCCCTGGCCCTTCCCCTTCAGGGTCTCCCTGTGTTTCCATGAGTTATCTCAGAATTCCCATTTGTGTTTTCCAACCAAGAAATAAAGAGGCCTCCTGTTTTATTACCACCACAATGAAAACATAAGCATGAACAATGTTATGTTGAGTGTTATGTTCGGGATGAGAATGGAAGTGAAGCCAGAGTGATTTCAGTAAAGCTCGTCTATTTAGTTCATATGGACAACAGCAACAGCCTGGCTGACAGTGTTCTTTCATTGGAGGCTGTCAGCCGGTCAACCGAACAGATGAAAATATTTTCCCGCTTCAATAGCCGACCTGAATGAGAACTTCAGCAACTAGTTCCAATTACTCATTTCAATACATGACATTGAGACTTTGGGTAAAGTGCAAAGAAGAGCAACTAAGATGATTAAAGAACTGTAGAAAACATGTGAAACATAAAAAACATGTGAAGAACGGTTGCAGGATTTGAATTGGGCTATTCTAGAGAAAAGAAGGACCAGGGAGGACATGATAGCAGGATTCTCGGGTGCTGTTCAAGCTTTGGAATTATTTGAAAAAACGGAAGGAGCTAAGGAACAAAGACAAACTCGAGCGGAAACTAAATGTAAAGAACAAGAATTAAAGATGCAACAAACTCAGATAATAACTCAAGAAAGCACAAACACAAATATAGAAGCTGTGGGGGGAGCAAGACCAAAGAAGAAATTCCAGCAGGACTTCTAGTCGGTGCTCTGAAAGCTTCAGGGGGCTAAAGATGACAATTAAATTTTTAATCTGGAACGTTAATGGTTTAAATTCACCACAAAAAAGGAAGAAAATATTTCACTATTTGAAACAATTTAAAAATGACATAATTTGTTTGCAAGAAACACATATTAGAACAAATGATCAAAAATACTTGATAAATGCAAGATTGGAACACATTTTGTGGCATCTGCTCCAGAGAAGAAAAATGGTATAGTTATATATTTAAGGAAAGACTTAATGGATAAACTAATTGAAGCAGATCCTCAAGGAAGATATATAGCAATTGAACTATTAACAGAAGGAAAGAAAATACTTTTAACGGGAGTATATGCACCCAATCAACAACAAGAAAAATTTTACAAGATGCTGCATACTAAATTAATACAATGGGATTATAAATCGTGTATATTGCTGGGTGACTGGAATGGAGTATTGGACACTAGAAAAGACAAGAGGGGACTTTTGCAAAATATTCAACACAAGATTGCCTAAATCCTTTTTTGATATGATGGATGATATGGAGCTGAGAGATATCTGGCGTGAACGGAATGTTAAAGAATAAGACTTTACATTTTTTTCTGATAGACACCAATCCTTTTCTAGAATTGATTTTATATTAATTACTAATGATTTCCTTTCCAGGGTGAAGAAGACGAAGATATATCCAAGAACCCTAACAGATCATAATCCGGTGTGGATGGAATTGGAATATGGAGAAGGGTCCAGGAGGTCTTGGAGGTTAAATGAAAATTTATTTAGATATGAGGGAAATGTGATAGAATGTAAAAAATTAATGAAGGAATTTTTTGTTTTAAATATGCATAAGGGAACACCCATGAAAATGGTTTGGGATGCAAGCAAAACATATATGAGTGTTTTAATAAATTTGAATAATGCATACAGACGTAGTCAGGGGGAAAATAGAGGGAACTAGAAGAGGAAAAAAGAAAGAGCAGGCACTAATACTCAACCCAGATGATGAGAAGACAAAAGAAGCAATTACTTTACTGTGAGGGCAGTTTAACATGTTGATGTCAGATCAGGTCGTAATTAACTTGCTATATGCTAAACACAATATTTTTTGCAATGAAAATAAACCAGGTAGATGGTTAGCATATATGTTAAGGAAAAAACAAAATTCTCGCACTATAGAGAAAATAGAGTATAAAGGTAAAGAGGTGTATCAACAGAATATGATTAAAAAGGCTTTTTTAGAATTTTATACGAGATTGTATGCTGGTGATAAAATACAAAGTATAGCTATAGATAGATATCTGGAGAAGGAGAATATCCCCATAGTTACAGATGAGCAAAGGGAAAGATTGAATCAATCGATAACCATAGAGGAAATTCTCCTGGTAATTAAGCAGTTAAAAGTTGGTAAGGCCCATGGCACAGATGGATTGACAGCAGTTTACTATAAAAATTTACAACTAAAAATGGTAGAACCTCTTAGGGAACTATTTAGTAAAATACAATTTTACTAAATTGGGAGGAGTGGTACCACCATCTTGGAGAACAGCTTTTATTTCTTTGATTCTAAAAGAAGATCAGGATCATAGTCAGCCAAAAAAACTATAGGCCTATATAACTACTTAATACAGATTATAAGATTTTTGCTAAAATACTAGCAAATAGGTTAATGTCAGTTATGCAACAAATGATTCACAATGACCAATCTGGTTTTATACATGGGAGACAAATGAAAAGTAATGTAAGGCAAATTGTTAATATATTGGAGTATTTGGGAAAGAACAACCAAGTCCCTGCGGTGCTTATATTTTTGGATGCAGAAAAAGCATTTAATCGATTGTATTGGCAGTTTTTATTGAAAATGGTACAAAAGATGCAGTTTGGAGAGTATTTTACACAATCTATCAAGGGAATATATCAGGAACAAACAGCACAAATAATAATTAATGGTAGTTTAACAGAAATCTTTAAAATCAAAAAAGGAACAAGACAGGGATGTCCCCTGTCTCCATTATTGTTTATTTTAACTCTAGAATTATTGTTGAACAAAATATGTGACTCAGATAATATACAGGGAATCAAGATGAGGCATTATGACTACAGATTACGAGCATTTGCAGATGACTTGGTTGTAACCTTAACCCAACCAGTGAAATCAGCTGCAGGTTTAATGGATATAATTAATCAATATGATCAAATATCTGGGTTTAAAATAAATATCAGCAAAACGAAGATGATAACTAAAAACATGACTACAAATCAAAAAGAAGAATTAGAAAGGGTAACAGGATGTGAGATAGTAAAAAAGGTCAAATATTTAGGAGTTTATATTACAACTTCTAATGGGAAATTATGTAAGCATAATTACGAATTGTTATGGCATAAAATGCAGATTGAGATGGATAATTGGAAAAAATTACAATTGTCTTTGTTGGGAAGAAGAATAGCAGTAGTAAAAATGAATGTTTTGCCTAAGTTTTTATTTCTTTTTCAAATGATACCAATACTTAAAAAAGATGTGAATTGGAAGAATGGCAGAAGGGTATTAATAACATTGTTTGGGCAGGGAAGAGACCGAGAATAAAATTAAAATAATGCAAGATATATGTGAAAGAGGAGGTCTGAAAATGCCCAACTTAAAATTATATTATGAAGCAGCTGTTTTATCAGCAATTAGTGACTGGATTAATTTAACAGATGAAAGAATACTGAATAGTGAGGGATATGATTTGGTATACAGTTGGCATGCTTACCTAGTGTATGATAAGAAGGTGGATAGGACTTTTAAAAGTCATATACTAAGGAATGCTTTGTTGCGTGTCTGGAAAAAATATCAATATAAATTAAATGATAAGATACCTATATGGGCAGTACCCAGACACGCGATCGAGAATATAAGTATAGAACAAAAACAGGATGCAATTACTTATAAAGAGATTCTTAATATAGAGAAAGGCATATTACAGCTAAAGCCCTTGAAGGTATTACAAGAAGAAAGGGTAATTCAAACTTGGTTTCAGTATGTACAGTTACAAGCTAGATGGAAAAAAGACCAGAAAATTGGTATTACACAAAATGAGGAAAACTTGGTAAAACAAATCAGAGACCAGAGTCAAATGCATATAAAAAGGTTGTATAATATATTGATAGAAATAGACTCGGAAACAGAGTTGGTTAAAGATTGTATGATAAAATGGGCACCAAATTTTGAAGAACCAATAATGAGGGAAATATGGGAAAAAATATGGGTAAGAAATATAAAATTTACGCAAGCTCAAAACTTGAGAGAAAATTTCTATAAAATGTTTTATAGATGGCATCTAGATCCCAAAAAGTTAGCTTGCATGTATCCGAATTTACAATCTAAGTGTTGGAGATGTGATTGTGAAGATGCCACTTATTATCATATATGGTGGACTTGTAAAAAAGTTAAAGCATTTTGGATAAAAATATGGTGGATTATTCAAAATATCCTTAAAAAGAGGATAAAGTTCACTCTACAGTTGTTTTTGTTGGGTATAATTACAGACTGTACGGTTATAGAGATTAATTTGATTTTGAATTTAATAACTGCAGCAAGATTGTTGGTGGCGCAGTACTGGAAGAAGGAAGATTTGCCTACTATTCAAGAATGGACATTAAAAGTAGCAAATTTAGCAGAGATGGCTAAAATTTCAGCATATTTGAAGGATCATTCAAATGAGAAATATATGTTGGAATGGAGAAAATGGATTGACTATATTCAAAGCAAATATCGGACTAAAAAACTTCAAATAGCTTATGAATGAATAAAGAGATGATAGAAAGTATCTAAACTTAGCTTAGTAAAAGGGGAGTTAAAGTACAAGAGGGAGATACGAGGCTATAATCAGTTAGATTATGTTAGATTATGATTGTTAAATGCTATACCCTGTATTTTGCTCTGGGAAGTAGGGAGTGGGAAGGGGGAGGGTTGGGGGAGGAGGGAGGGGGATGGGATATATTTATAAAACTTATTAAAACTTTTCAATAAAAACATACACACACAAACACATACACTCACACAAACACTCACACACAAACACAAACACAAACACAAACACAAACATCAACGCCAACGCCAACACCAACACCAACACCAACACCAACACCAACACAAACAAACATGGGTCTAACTGTGAAATCAATTGAATTCTGTCCTGTGGAAAAAAAGAAGCAACATTGGTGTGATGATTTCCCAGCCATCCTGTCTTGTCCCAGGTGAGCTTACCTGAGTTTTCAGCAATTGCTTCAATCAAATAAGATGCCTCCTGCAAGATCTTCTCTTCCATTGATTTTTTGCCCAGTCCGAAGTTCCTGAGAAGCATCAGTGAAAACCTTCGTTGCTCTTTCCACACTTGGCCGTAGGGTGCTGTGATTATGCCTGCAAAAATGAGAGACGGAAAATGAAGCAATGGAACTACAGTGATTTCCCTGTACAGGAAGACCTTACAACAGTTTGTTTAGTGACCTTTCGAAGTTACAACGGCATTGGAAAAAAAGTGACTTATGACTGGCTTTCATACTTACAACCATTGCAGTCTCCCCATGGTCACATGATCAAAATTCAGATGCTTGGCACCTGACTCATATTTACGATGGTTGCAGTGTCCCAGGATCATGTGATTCCCTTTTGTGACCCCCTGACAAGCATAGTCAATAAGGAAGCCAGATTCACTTAACAACTGTGTTTACTGGATTTGACCGGAAGTGTCATGGTGAGACAGTCAGGGATTAGTGGGCTCTGATGAGCCTTGCGAAATCCCAGACTGATGAACTGCTGCAGAGGGGTCTTCAGAGCAGATCTGTTCTGTAGGGACAGGGAAGAAGGAGAGGCACCTCAGAAGACCAAGAGGGACAGGCAAGTTCCTCGGAGGTCAGAGGAAACTCTCCCTGACTCTGCAGTGAGGAGCAACGGCCATTGCGACCATCAATAAGCTGGGGCAACCAGACCAAGCATTGTACAGGAGCGGAGAACTGAGCAGAACATTGATGCCGGGTGAGTGACAACTAACTCATAGGCAGAAAAAAGAAAAGAAAGAGGATTTTCAAAATAATTATAAATGTCCTAGCAGTACAATAATTATAAATGTCCTAGCGGCTAATACGCATAGGGAAAGGATGGAAGAAGAAGATTAAAGCAGAAGTTATAAAGTGACAAAACCCGATCAGAATATTGGGTGGGTTTTGTTTTTGTTTTTGTTTTTTTGGATTTAATTATTTGGAGAACTTTAAAATACTAGAAAAATTAAGAACCTGAAAAGATCTTTCTCTAATTTGGGAATTTTAAAGGAAGGAAGATTAAAGAAAGAAGAAAAACTCACAATAGAAAGGATCAGTTAAAGACTAAATTGAAATTGAATTGGAATGTAAAGTTGGAATTTGGAATTTGCAAATCTGGATTGAAGTTTAAATTGATTTGGTACATATAAAGGTGAAACAGAAGAAGAGGAAAAATTAAATAAGTAAAAACTATCAAAGCCCTGAGCCTTCGGCTGATGCTATGCAATGCCAAATCTGTGGTAAATAAAGCCCCCTCATTTGCGATCTTATTCAAGAGGGGGGTGCAGACCTGGCGGGTCTATTACAGAAACCTGATTGGGCCAAGAAGGAGGGGTCCCCCTTGTCGAGATGTGCCCACCTGGCTTTTGTGCATTCCATCAGCCGAGGTCACAGGGGAGGGGCAGAGGAGTGGCGATTGTCATCAAAGAAGGTCTTAATCCAAGGGAGGCCACTGTTCCTCAAAGGGCTGGATGTGAATCCCTCCTTGTGAAGTGGAGCCATGGGGTGCAGGTGGGCTTGCTGATCATGTACCTGGCTCCTTGCCACGTGGCGGCGGCCCTGCCAGAGCTACTCAACGCTGTTGCTGTGGTGGTGAGTGATATCTCCAGACTTATAGACATGGGGGATTTTAATCTGCCATCCGTTGGTGAAGCGTCTGAGGTGGTTCAGGAGTTTATGGATTCCATGACGGCCATAGACCTGACCCAGTTAGTTCATGGCCCTACTCACATGGGGGGAAACACATTGGACCTGGTTTTTGCCTCTGGCCAGTGGTTGAGTGATCTCGAGATAGGGGATATAGTGATCGAACCCTTGTCATGGTCGGATCATTCCCTCCTTTGCTTTGACCTTCGAACCACCACACCTCGCCGCAGGGAGGCGGAACCGATGAGGTGGTTCTGCCCCAGGTGCCTGATGAATCCAGATAGGTTCCAGATGGAGCTTGGGCCATTTCCTGAGGCTCTAGCTCATGCCTCAACTGAAGACCTAGTGGCCTCCTGGGATAGGGCGGCCGCTGGAGCTTTGGACCGGGTCGTGCCTATGCAGCCTCTGACCCGGCGTTGGTCTCGCCTGGCTCCTTGGTTTACCGAGGAGCTGAGGGAGATGAAGCACCGGAAAAGACGCCTAGAGAGTCGTTGGAGGGCCAGTCGTTCCAAATCTGATCGAACACTGGTAAGGTCTCATATTAAGACCTACCTGGTGGCAATAAAAGCGGCAAAATCTAATTATTTTTCTGCTCTTATTGCATCATCAGATAATCGCCCGGCCACCCTGTTTAGGGTGACCCGCTCCCTACTCCAACAGGAAGCACGGGAAAACCCCTTGGAGGGTAGAGCCAAGGACTTTGTACAGTATCTGTATGACAAAATCGCTCAGATTAGGGAACATCTGAACTTGGACAGGGTAGATTCAGGGGGAATGATGGAGACAGATCTTGAGAATATTATATGGGAAGAATTTGATTTTGTGACTCCCGATAACATGGACAGGTTACTGGGTAGGCTAAACGCGACCACATGTTTATTGGACCCATGTCCCTCCTGGTTGGTGCTGGCCTCTCGGGAAGTCACACGAGGCTGGCTCCAGGGGGTTATAAATGCTTCCTTGAGTGAGGGTGTCTTCCTCGCCGCCTTGAAGGAGGCGGTGGTGAGGCCTCTCCTCAAAAAGCCTTCCTTGGGCCCAGTAGTGTTGGCTAATTATCATCCAGTCTCCAACCTTCACTTTGTTATGAAGGTTGTTGAGAGTGTGGTAGCACGACAACTCCCTCAGTACCTGGATGAATCATCTTATCTAGATCCATTCCAGTTGGGCTTCAGACCCGGACACTGCACGGAAACGGCATTGGTCACATTGGTTGATGATCTCTGGAGGGCTCGGGATAGGGGTTGCTCCTCTATCCTAGTCCTATTAGATCTCTCAGCGGCTTTTGATACCATCGACCATGGTATCATGCTGTACCTGTTGGAAGAGTTAGGGGTGGGGGGCACCGTGTTGCGGTGGTTCTCCTCCTTTCTCTCTGACCGATCGCAGTCTGTGTTGACAGGGGGTCAGAGGTCGACCCCGAGACCCCTTGTGTGTGGGGTGCCACAGGGGTCGGTTCTCTCGCCCCTTCTGTTCAACATTTATGTGAAGCCACTGGGTGAGATCATCCGTGGTTTCGGGGTGAAGTATCACCAGTATGCTGATGATACTCAGCTGTACATCTCCACCCCGGACCACCCCAATGATGCCCTTGAAGTGATGTCCCAGTGCCTGGAGGCTGTACGGATCTGGATGGGGAAAAACAAACTCAGGCTCAACCCTTCCAAGACCAAGTGGCTGTGGTTTCCGACATCCCAATATAGTCAGTTGGCGCCATCACTGACTATTGGGGCAAATCGCTGGCCCCCACAGAGAGGGCTCGCAACTTAGATGTCCTCCTGGATTCACAGTTGTCTTTAGAAGAGCACCTGACGGCTGTGGCCAGGAGGACTTTTTATCAGGTTCGCCTGATTCGCTAGTTGCATCCCTTTCTGGATCGGGACTCGTTAAGTATGGTCACTCATGCTCTTGTTACTTCCTGCCTGGACTACAGCAATGCTCTCTACATGGGGCTTCCCTTGGGGAGCACCCAGAGGCTCCAACTGGTCCAGAATGCGGCCGCGCGAGCAGTTATGGGAGCAATGTGGCACTCCCATGTGGCTCCCCTCTTGCACAAGCTGCACTGGCTCCCAGTGGTCTTCCGGGTGTGCTTCAAGATTCTGGTTACCACCTTCAGAGCGCTCCATGGCATAGGAACAGGGTATTTACGAGACCGCCTTCTGCCACCAGTAACCTCTCACCGACCAATATGCTCCCATAGAGAGGGGCTTCTCGGGGTGCCATCGGTCAAACAATGTCGGCTGGTGGCCCCCAGGGGGAGAGCCTTCTCTGTGGGGGCACTTACCATCTGGAATGAGCTCCCACCGGAATTACGGAGGATCCTGGATCTGCACATTTTCCGCCGTGCCCTTAAAACATTCTTATTTAAACAGGCGGGCCTGGCCTAATCTTCCCTTTTTAAATTGTTTCAAATCTGTCCTAAATTGGATGTTTTAAATTATTAGGCCAAAATATTTATTATATTCTAAATGTTTTTAATATTATATTATATGCACTTCATCTGACTGTTCACCGCCCTGAGTCCTTCGGGAGTAGGGCGGTATATAAATTTAATAAAATAAATAAATAAAGTGGATTGCAAACAAAATGGATACTTTTCTAGGCTGCTGTGAGAAAAATGAGAATTATTCCTGTAAAAGTGTATCCTGAGTTACCATTTTAAGTGTCTTATTTCACCTTGTATAACCTGATTATATAACTGGACAAAAAGAACATAATAAGGCTTTTCTGAAATGATTATCTTGTGGGAAATATGTATTATGTAGTTGTTTTGACGGAAATCAATATTCTGGGAAAAGTACTGAAATGAGGTTGTTTGGGGCCTGTCTGTCTGTTCCAGAAGGGGAAGTACGCAAGTGATGTTTTTGTGGAATATTTCTGTTGGGAATTGGGGAATTTCCACCATGGAACATGTACTATGTATGTTATATAAGATCTGAAACTGATTCCCAAGGGACATTACTTACGTGTATTCTGATGTATTTTGAAGACTGTATATAACCCGTGTAAATTGCTTCCTTTTCGTCTTTCCTCTCCTCCAGAGAGAAAGGCCCTTTGCAAAGTTAATAAACTCTGTCCTTACTTTATCTAGTCTCTGTTTACTCTCTAAAAAGGTAATGAGGCTTTCCCATTTCTCACAGCTGCTGATTGCAATTGTGGATTGTAGAGAGCCATCTTCAGGAGAAAAAAAGGTTACTACAACATTAAATCTTTGTTTTGGAAAAAACTTTGAAAGGAATAACAGCTGTGAGAATTTTTAAGGAGGCATTGTTTGTCTATAAGCACTTTGACTTTGATGATTAAAAAAGGAGGATTACAACGTAACTTCAAATAGGAATAATATCAATCTAGAAAGAACAAACTGGTGCAGAAACTTAAGGAAATGATGAAAAATAATGTACTTATCATTGAAAATGGAAATAAGGGTAATGACTACAATGTTGCATGGAAAACTGAAATTTGACGAGCAAAAAATTGACTTATTAAAATATTAAAAGCTTAAATGATTACACTGGGATTATCGGTGGGAAAATAAGAAAAAGGGGAAAGAGTTCAGGAATTCAAAGCACAAAGGAAAAGAAGGGGAAAGAAAAAGAAAAAATAAAATAGAAAGGGAGAAAAAATGGAAGAAATGGAAGAGGAATATATGGTAAATGAAATGAATATTAGAGAAAAGATGAAATTGTATTATTAACTAAATAATTTAAAAGCATATGGATGTATGATGAATGTAACAATTGGAATATTTTCAAATTAAGGAAATTGTAACAACTGGAATATTCTTAATTACATATCTGGAATTTAACTAAAAAAAGCTGAAATGATATTGGATGATGAGTTAACTAGATAAGATTTATACTTAATTGGTTTTTATAAATATGTTGAAGTGTATTATTTGGAAGAGTTGATTAAAAAAAAATATTTTATTCCAAATTATTTGGAATAAGAGAATGCAAGGAAATAATTGGGAATTGTATTATGTTATATGAATTTAAATTTAGGGGTATTGAATTAAGACTTATACTTAATTGATATACTTAATCAATATGAAGAAATGACAAAATGTATGGATGTTTAAGAAGTGAAATAAGACTTAGAAATATGAATAAGTTTAATATATGAAATTGTAGTAGTTGGAACATTTGGGTTAAGATCTATACTTAATCGGTTTCTACAAAGTGTGATTAGAATAAGAGAATTTAAAGAAATAATTGAGGATTGTACTATGTTGCGTGAATTGAAATATAGGGCTTCAGACTTTAGGGAGGGAAAGAAAAATTGAATTATATCAAGATTAGAAATTAAGATGAAGGGTAATATTTTTCTTAAAAATAGAGAAAATAAATGTTATGATAAAAATTGAATATATAAAATTGTGTTAAAGATGAACAAAAATTTGTACAAATTTAAGACCGGGCCAATATTCTCTTCAGAAAAGATGTGGTGCTTTGAGTTATTTGTACTAAAGATTTCTCTTCAAATCCACCTGGAAAATTTACAGGGTGGAAAAGACCAGCTGAAAGAGAGGAGTGAGAGTTTGGGTGGATCCACTCTCACATCCAGTATTTTAGCCGTGAGAAAAGTGAAACAGGAAGCTTGTTACTGTTTTGCTATCGGGGAGAAAAAAAGAAAATTTGGGGAATTTAAAAAAAAACTGATAATAAGAATTGGGACAATGAATTGAATTAAATTGAAGATGGAAATCCCATTTGAATGAACTATTACAGGATGGGGATGATTGTTGTAACTATCTTGAATCAACAAACCATAAAGAAGGGAAAGCCCTGTGTTAATGTTAAAAGTTGACTTGTAGTGCCATCTAGTGGCGAAAGAAAAAAGAAAAAATACACTGAAATTTTAACAAATAACTGACTGACATTTTGGCTGAAAAATAACTGAACTGCTGTGGAGGAGAGACAATTAGACTCTGAACTTCTTTTTGAACTTTTTTTTCTTTACTCTGGCTTTGATCTTATATAATTCTTCCTTTCTTCCATGAAGACCAGTTTGTAATATTCTTTTTTTCCCCACAAATTCTTTGAATTACCTTGTTTTGAGACTTGTTGGTGGAAAGAGAAAAGCTTTTGTTTTTGACTTTGTTTTTTCTATTTAGATGCTTTTTCATTGAACTCAATAGAATTGGATTTTTTTTAAAAAAAAGAAATCTTGGATTATGATTTGAAGAGTCAGAAGGAAGACTTTTGCTTTTGGCTACTTTTTATTGGATCTTTGTCTCTCTTTTCTCTTTTCTCTCTTTTTTTTAATCTGTGCCCTCTGGACTAATGGATTAATTTTCTTTCTTTTTTTCTTTCTTTCTTTTCTTTTCTTTTCTTTCTTTTTTTTTTTTTTTGGTCTCCCCACTCCCCCCCCCCTTTTCTTTTTTCTTTTTATATTTCACTTTTAAATTTTTATATGGGAAATTGGGAATCTTAAATTTTTGAAAGGTGATTGATTGGGACTTTTTCTCTTTTTTATTTTTTTTTTATTTTCTCTTAATCCATTGGGTGGATTAGAGATATGGATTATAATTTAACCATAAATGAATTATAAAATATTAATATGAAGAAATTTATAGCACACTTGAATCCTGCACCAAGTCCTTCAGTGGCAGAAACGCAGAAAACATCAGAGATGATGGAACTAAGAAATTTTATACAATCACTTCATGGTGATATAAAACAAGAGTTAAAAGAGATGAAAGAGATGATGGGGAAAAATGAAGAGAGAATCCAAAAAGTAGAAGAAAAAGCAGATATTACAGAGAAGAAAGTTGAAGAATTAAAAGAGAAATTAGTGAGATAAGTTACAAGAAAAAACAATTATCTCCCTCAAAATGGAACGTTCTGAATTTTACTTCAGGTTCCAAAATATAGAGGAAGAAAAAGGAGAAAACCTACCCGAGGTGATCGCAGAGATTTTGGCAGAAGTTTTGGAACAACCCAAGGAAAAGATTTTAAATGAGATTGATGAAGCATTCAAAGTATACCAGATATGCAATGAGGAATAAAATGCCAAGGGAAGAACATGTAAGATTTACAAAGAAGGCAGTGAAAGGAGAGATTTTACAAGCAACAGGAATTACACCATTGAAATATAAAGGTAAAGAACGTGTGGTTTTACGACAAATACCCAGAAGAGTTAGAGACCTGAGGAGGGAATACCTATTTTTACCAAAATTCTTAATATTTAAAGGAGTGAGTTTCAGATGGTTAATACCTGAAGGAATTATTGTGACATGGCAAGAACAAAGACATAGACTTAATTCTATTGAAAAAGAAAAGTTGTTTTATCAACAATTTTGTGGACTGTTAGAGGAAGATCAGGGTGCAGTAGGCGAGACAAAACAGAGAGATGAAGAGAAAGATAAAGAGGAAAAAACAAAAGAAGAATGAGCATTAAGAGAGGGGGCAAGAGCAAAAGACCCAATGGAACAAAGAGAGATAAGGGCGATGAAATCAAAAACTAGTAACAAGTAAAACATGGAAGAAGAAATAACAGTAATATCACTGAATGTGAATGGACTAAATACAGCGATAAAAAGGAATAGAACCTTAAGTAAATTAGACATTTTAATTTGAAAATGGACATTATATGTCTACAAGAAGTACACATTAGAAGACAACATGTGAAATTGTTACAATATCCAAAGCTAGGAGTTTTATTTACATCACTGATACAACAGAGTAAAAGAGGTGTGGTACTGTATATGAAAGGAAAATTAGAACCAAAATGATGTTTTGAAGATGATGAAGGTAGGATTTTGAGGTGGAAATAAAAATGGATTTAAAACAAATATTACTCATTGCAGTATATGTGCCAATTGAAAAACAAAAAGAATTTTATTGCGGATTACACAAAAAAATATTAGAACTGGATTATTAATATGTATGTATAATGGGTGATTTTAATACCATAGGAGAGGTGGACTTGGATTATAAAACAATGAAGACTAATAAAAAGTCAAAAAGAATACTGCTGAGATCTTTTTTTACAATGATGGAAGAATTGAGTATTCAAGATGTATGGAGACAAAAGCATTTGAAAGAAAAGTAATATACTTTTTATTCAAATAGATACTTATCATTGTTGAGGTTAGATATGATATGGATGTCAATAGAACTTATGGATAATATTGAAGAAGCAAATGTTGACTCAAATATCTTGGCAGATCGTAACCCAATGATAATAACATGGAAAGGTCAAAAGAAAAGGACAAGATGGACTTTAAATGCAACAATATTAAATGAAAAAGATTTTCAATAGCTTATGGAAAAATAATTAGAGTTTTTCTTTAAATAAAAAAGAGGATATATCACTTCAGATTGTAGGGGACACTATGAAAGCTTATATTACAGGACTGGCAATAACTTACTTGGGCAAAAGAATAAAAGGAAAAGACAAAAACAGATAAGATTAGAAGAGGAATATAAGAAATTAGAAAAAGATACACAAAAAGATACACAAAATAAAAAAAATTAAGAAATTGATGGAAATGGAAAAACATTAAATAAACTTAAATGAGCAGGAACAATTAGCAAATAAATTAAGATCAACTAAAAATGCAAATGAACCAGGAAGGTGGTTAGCATATAAATTGAAAAAAGAGAAGGAGAAAAAGATGATAAAATATTTACAAGATGCAGAGGGGAAAATATGTTACAGAAACGAGGAAAAGAAAAAGATAATTCAAAAATATTATAAAAAACTCTACCCTCAAGAAAAAATCTCAGAAGAGATATCAAAATATTTGGAAAAATCAGATCTACCGAAAATTACAGATAAATACAAGGGAATGTTGGAAGAAAGAATAACAATGATGGAATTAACAGAAGCGATAAAAAGACAAAAAAATGGGAAAGCACCAGGACTGGATGGTCTACCAGCAGAATTATACAAAACATTACAAGAAGGGATGAGTAATGTAATGCTGGAATTATTTAATGAACTTTTAATGAAGGCTAAAATGCCAGATTCATGGAGGGAGGCCTGTGACACTTATTCCCAAAGAAGATACAGATTTACAACTAATAAAAAACTATAGACCGATTTCATTATTAAATGTGGATTATAAAATCTTTGCCTCAATAGTGGCAAATAGATTAAAAAGACCATTAAATGAGTTTATTCATACAGATCAAAATGGATTCTTACCTAAAAGGCAAATTAGAGACAATATGAGGGTAATTTTGCACACTTTGTAGTATTACGAAACACGTTCAGAAAGACAAAAGGCGATGATGTTTTTAGATGCTCAAAAAGCTTTTGACAGTGTGAATTGGCAATTCATGACAGAACAATTGAAGAGAATGGACAGGACCAAAATTATTAGCTCAAATAGAGAACTATGGAAAAGTGTCTGGATTGAAAATAAATAAAGAAAAAACAAAAATTTTGGTTAAAATATTACAGAAAAACAAAAAAGATAGAAGAGACATTACACCTACAAGTTGTGAAAAAAGTTAAATATCTAGGAATATATTTGACTTCAAGATGTGCAACGATTAAAGAACACAATTATTATAGATTAAAAGAACAGATTGAAAAAGACTTGGAGAAATGGAAGAATCTTCAATTGTCACTCATGGGAAGGACAGCAATCATAAAGATGAATATATTACCAAGATTATTATTTCTATTTCAGACAATACCGATAAAAATTTAAAAGACTTATTTTCAATATCTTATCAAAATAAGATAATAAGGAAATTTATATGGGAAGCTAAAAAAGCAAGAATAAGTTTAAAAATGCTTCAGGATATGAGATTATGAGTAGGATTTGGATTCCCGAATTGGGAATTGTATTACCAAACAGCAGCATTGACATGGTTGAAAGAATGGATTGAACTAAGAAATACAAGACTATTAACACTGGAAGGACATGATCTACAATTGGGTTGGCATGCTTTTCTACGGTATAGTAAAAATAAGATAAACACGTACTTTCATAGACATTATATAAGAAATGCATTGTTATTGGTATGGGGAAAAGTTAGAGATAAATATTGTGTAAAAATACCAATATGGTTATCAACAACGGAAGCCTTAATTCACCCAAATGTTTTTAATTTTGGAAATATTGTTAGATACAAAGATTTGTTAACAGATAAGGCGGAATTGAAAGGGAAACAAGAACTGGAAGAACATGGAATTGAATGGACTGGTATATGTATATGCAAATACAAGCTAGATATAAAAAAGATGTTAAACTGCAGAGTTTTTACTTAGAGAAGACTGCGTTTGATAAGATACTCATGGGAACATAGGATAAATTAATTAAAAAATGTTACAATTTTTTACTAAATATAGAACTAGAGGAAGAACAAGTAAAAGAAACAATGATAGCCTGGGCAAAAAAAATTGGATATTCAATTGAATTGGACAAATGGCAACAACTATGGGAAAGAAATTATAAATTAACAATGTCCACTGCATATAAGGAGAATCAATACAAAATGTTTTATAGATGGCATATGCCCCCTGAGAAACTGGCAAAAATGTTCAAAGATAAATCAGCTAAATGTTGGAAATGCCACCAGTTACCAGGTTCATATTACCACATGTGGTGGACATGTCCTGAACAAAAAGCTATTGGAATAATAGAGATATAAATAAGGTTTAAAAGAGATTGAAGAAAAAAAAATCTGTTGTAATTAGAATATTATATTAATGGAAAACCTTTGTAATGGATTTGGTGAGATTGAAGACAGAAGAGACAGAGAAGAGAAGAAATTTTTGAGGATAACAGCGAAATGTCACATGGAAGAAATGAATGATGTACTAAATGTTTCTTTGTCTTAAAAAATTAAAAAAACTTTATTAAAAAAGGAAAAGATGTATGATATGTTTATTTTTTAAAAAATTTTAAAAACTTTACAAAAAAATCCAACAACAACCGTGTTTACTAAGTTAACAACTGCAGTGATTCACTTAATAACTACTGCAAGAAAGGTGATAAAATGGGGCAAAACTCACTTAACAACTATCTTGCTTAGCAACAGAAATTTTGGGCTGAACTATGATTGTACATTAAGGACCTAATGGTAAAACCTGATTAATTAATTAATCATTCCTTGGATTCATCCATCTCATAATTGCCAACATAACATAAAGATCCAATAAAACAAACAACAAAAGTAGAGAGGAAAAACAGTGTTTGGAAATGATATATTGGTACCTTTTTTCTTAATGATACTATCTACTATTGGATTATCTGGCCTTCCAGCAAATTCTATGCCTTTTGTCACCAGGACCTCTTTGGCTGAAGAAAACCCATGAGTGAAGACCGCAAGCATTCCTCCGATGTTGAGACTGAAGACGGGACCGTATTTTTGGGCTAGCTGAAATGAAATCATCAGGATTAATCTAGAAGCATCAGAAGATCGGTTGGAAGCAATCACTTGCAAGGATGTAACATGGAGGAGAGGTGAGACTACTTGAACCTCCATCACATGCCATCTCCTTCAAAAGCCTTCAGCCTATCCTTTCCTCTCCTGTTCAGGCATAGATATAACTTCTTAGATGTAGAAGAATAACCGGATCTCTTGAGTAGAACTATACCATTAAATGAAATGGCCTTTTTTGTACATTGTGACCCGTCCAAAACTGGATTTTCTTCTGGAACATCTGCAGACAGGCCAAATTATCTTCAACGCAATGTTTAAAAATATAGTATGGTCATTCAAAGGCACTTTTTCTAAAGGCAACTGGACTTTCTTGGGGGGGGGGGTGCCTTTGAAAATTTCTCACTTCTCTTCATAACTGAAGAAGCTTCTTGGGTGAAAAACTAAACAAAATCAAGAAAGTCCATTTACCTTTTGGAAAAAGCACCTTTGGGAAAACTGTGACCTGGATGCTTGAGAATCTCCATAGACACAGGATGATCACAGTTATCAAGTACCCTCACTTCCCTCCTTTCCCACAACCTAATTTATTCTATTAATTTAGCCTAGTTTATGAATGAGATCAAATTATTCCTTCATAAGCGCTAGAAAAATATTGCAACCTTACCAATTGCCTAGCTTAAAAGCGATAGAAGCACAGCCAAAAAATAGAACACAAAGTTATGAAATTGGCATTCAACTAAGCTCAGTAAGCAGGCATTTTAATTAAGAATAAGTTAACGAGTGGAAATGTAATGTAAAACATTGCAATACAGATGTAGATTGAAGAAAGGCCATTGAAAGAAGGGACAAGAATAGCAAGAAGACTCAACAGCAAAAACAACAAAGCTCCACCAATAGTTTCATTTTAAATAATCAAGAGTGGCAGGTATATAACCACCGTCTTTTGATTACTGAAAGAACATCTGTTTTCTTCTTAAATGATCTGTATTTATGTTCTCCAAAGTACCGAATTTCTTTCAAATCCCATGAAAGTCAAACATAGTTCTAGGATTGATTTTATCTCAAAAAGATAATGATTCTCTCAAGAGCAGCCCGATTCTATTAACTACTAGGATTCCTTCAAATCAAACATACATCTCTACAGAGCAGAATCCTTTAATATCTAGGTAACATTCTGTATGTTTGTTTCCCTAAATCTTACTTTGTTCTCCTGTTTTGCAGCAAGACGCTTAATAATTGCAAGGAAATGTCCTTCATTTTTGGCTGATTCACACAGCGGGGATTAATGAGGGATCGGATAAGGAGCCGTACCTGATCGAGGTCCTTGAGAGGGTCCTTCTTACTGAACTGAAGCAGGTTCCCAATCAGGGGGAGGCTCCATGGTCCAGGGGGGAAACCTTTGGGACGTTGGTTCTTCCATAAATAGAGGAATAGGAGGGAAAGAACGATCAGCCAGCTGAGAATAGCCATGTTGGTAGAAAAGACGCCTCTCTCTGTGTCTCTTTGCTGCTGTGATTTTAGTAAAGATTAAATCTTTAAGGTCATCATGAAAGGTAAAATTTGGACAGAAGCCAGATTTTATAAGCTGCAACTTAATAAACTGGAAAGTTTGAGTTACATGAGATTAAAATAATACTCTTTCTCTTCATCAACAGCAGTTCCATACAGGTGGCCTTTTGTTAAGGTAAAGATGATTGAATAGCTGAACAACTGCTGTAAGGCAGTAAACCGAGATGACGCAATGAGAATGAGTCAGCAGGGTTACTGCCCACTTTAAGAAGCTGTCATCTTAAAGAAGCTGTAGGGTTAGAAAAACTTGGTTGTTGGACAGTGGGGAGAGTCAGCATGTTGCGAATAATCTACAAACGTTTTCTGGTTTGAGACTAGCTATACAAACATATATGAGTCTGGCTAGTGGTCAAGGAGCTGCTGTAAAAGAGGAAGGTAATGTTTATGTACCTGAAATAGGAGAAACATTGTACATTGTCCTATAAGTACCTGCATTAGATAATAATCTGTTCAGTGTATCCAGGTTAGATTGGCAAGATTATGAAATACTATTTGCAGGAGGAGAGTACTCCATCAAGAAAGGATTCATGCATGAGGGGTTAAGAAGGATGGCCTGTACATTCTAGGAAGGCATGAGAATAGTTGTGCACAAACTCGTACGGGCGCTTCCACACATGACAATTGTGTACATTTGTTGCATAGGGGAGTGGAGCATGTGAGTTTCAGAGAGATGCAGAAGATGCCAGACCTAATTAGGTGCAGGGGTGAAATCCAGCCGGTTCTGACAGGTTTTGGAGAACCAGCAGTGGAAATTTTGAGTAGTTCAGAGAACCAGTAGCAGAAATTTTGAGTAGTTAGAACTGGCAAATACCACCTCTGGCTGGTCCCAGAGTGGGGTGGGAATGGAGATGTTGCAGTATCCTTCCCCTGGAGTGGGGTGGGAATAGAGGTTCCCCTGCCACAGCCACCGAGCCATGCCCACAGAACCGATACTAAACAAATTTAAATTTCATCACTGGTTAGGTAACATAAGCCCCAGCAAACGTCAAAGCAGTGCAAGATGTACTTAGGGTGCACTGTTTGTAAGGAGGCAAAATACAGAGTCACAGAATTAAGATCCAGGCGCCTGGCAACAGATTGTCCTCAATTTATGACCATTTGTCATTCTCTAGTTTGTTTCATGCCCTGAGTTAGAAAGAATACAAGCCAAAGTGAGACATAAAGGGAACTGAAGCAGGTTCCCAACCTAATGTTTAGACCACACTCTGACCCATCATGAAGTGATTCAATAACAACTAGAGCAAGTAAAAAAAAAATCCCAAAAATACCAAACCCTAGCCATAATAGCAATAGCACTTAGACTTATATGTTGCTTCACAGTGCTTTACAGCTTCTCTAAGTGGTTTACAGAGTCAGCATTTTATTTATTTATTTATTTATTTATTTATTTATTTATTTATTTATTTATTTATTTATTTATTATTTTAACTTATATACCACCCTTCTCCCCAGGGGGACTCAGGGTGGTGAAAAGCCAAACTTAAAACACATATAGTACAAAAGTTAAGAAAAACTAAAATAAATTAAATCATCGGCATTACCAATTTAAAATCCCAGATCTACAAAATCAAAAAATTCCCAATTTAAAACCCAAAATCAGTAAAATCAAAAATTTGAAATCCCAATTAAAACCATTCAGGCTAGGCCGGCTTGTTGAAATAAGTGAGTCTTCAGGGCCTTTCGGAAAGCGCGGAGGTCCGGGTTCAGTCGTATTCCAGGAGGTAGCTCATTCCACAGGTCGGGTGCCCCCACAGAGAAGGCTCTCCCCCTGGGGGCCGCCAGCTGACATTGCTTGGCCGACGGCACCCTGAGGAGGCCCTCTCTGTGTGAGCGTATTGGCTGGTGGGAGGTTATCGGTAGCAGCAGGCGGTCTCGCAAGAAACTTGGCCCTATGCCATGGAGCGCTTTAAAGGTGAGAACCAACATCTTGAAGCGCACCCGGAAGACCACTGGGAGCCAGTGCAGCTCACGCAGGAGAGGTGTTATGTGTTATGTGGGAGTCCTGATCCAGAAAGGGGCGAAACTGGTGTATCAGGCAGACCTGATAGAAGGCCCCCCTGGCCGCGGCCGTCATATGCCCTTCCAAGGACAGCCATGAATCCAGGAGGACATCCAAGTTGCGAGACCCCTCTGGGGGGTCAGTAACTCTCCCCCAATAGCCAGCAATGGCATCAGCTGGCTATACCGGGACACCGGCATCCACAGCCACTCGGTCTTGGAAGGGTTGAATCAAAGCCTGTTCCTCCCCATCCAGACCCACACGGCTTCAAGGCACTGGAACATCACTTCAAGGACATCATTGGGGTGCTCATATTAGCCCCCGTTGCATTCTTTTATTATTTCATAGAAACACTTGGCATCTAGCAGCCTCGGAGTTCAAAGTTTCACATTACTAGTTTTTCACTGGATGTTCCTTAAATTTGAAGAATTAGTATTTTACATTCAGAAAAACTCTGTTCTCTACAGCAGAATCTCTCCAAGGAATAAACATTGTAGGAAGGAAGACATCTTAGTCTCTGGCAGGGGTGTCAAACTCCAGGCTTGCGGGCCAGATTCAGCCTGCAGGGTGCTTAAATCTGGCCCATGGACTGGCCTGGAAATAGGAAAGGACCAGCCCGTTGGTCCTCTGTCGGCCAAAATAAGTTGTGGGGCTGCACAGAGCCCCCTTGCACTTCATTTTCACTGGCAAAGTGCTACGGGAGCCATCAGCCCCATCTCCTCACCCCAGCCATCCCATGGAGAAGAACTACAATGCTGATCCAGCCCTCAAAGAAATCCAGTTTCACACCCCTGGTCTATGATATAGACGAAAATGTCAGGCATATTTTGATTGTTTCTTTAATTTTTAATTTTTTTAAAATTAAAGCTTGTAAACTACAGCAATAACTGCAGAAGACTTATTGTGTGGTTAGACAGATACAGGATTGAAATCTGGATGAGGTGGAGGGAAGGAAGGAGTGTGAAAGGCAGACTGGTTGGACAGATGCAAGTTATACATAAAACAGATTACGAATATCAATGAATGAAAACGCAGACCATTCAGAAAGTATTCAGACTCTCTTCACTTTTGTCAATTTTGTGATGCTGTAGCCTGATGCCACAGTTGTTGAAATTCATTCTTTTCTCGCTAATCTACAATCAGAACTGCAAAATGACAAAGTGAAAACAGAATGTTAAAAATGTTTGTAAATTTATTAAAAAGAAAACATTGAAATGTATGGGGTACTGAGTGGAGATTGGGGGGGGAACCATTTTCAACTTCTGAAAAATGAGGACAAAATATTGACAAAAGTGAAGGGGGTCTGAATACTTTCTGAATGCACTGTATGTTAAAAAGTCATTGTGCTTTTGAGTTCTTTGAAATCATTTCCCTGTGACTACATTAATCTCTTACTCAATGACCAATAATCAATAATGAGAGGTAGTTCTTCCAGATACAGAGAAATAGAGTATAGTAGAATAAAATAGAATTCTCTTATTGGCCAAGTCTGATTGGACACAGAAGGAATTTGTCTCTGGTGCAGAAGCTCTCCATATATATATACAACAACAACGTGATAGGTCATAAAATCATAAATCATAGTTTCAGTCATTAATCATAAGGTGATAATTTCCCCATTTAGCAACAGACATTTTGAGTGGTTGTAAGTCAAGAACTATCTATACAGCTAGGAGTCCTTGGTGTGCTACTTGTCTGGAGTACCTCAGAAGGCTGGCATTAATCTTGTAAATTTGAAAGTACTTCCCCTCGCCCCCCCGCCCCCCCACTCATGTTTACAATCCAAAAAACTAGGGAGGGTCCCTTTTAAGATCTTTACTTTGTCTCCGTTCTTTCTGCAGGCACAGCTGCCTCTTAACTCACTATTGCCTAGTCTGCAGTTCTTCCTCCTGTCTCCCAAGGTCAGGTCCACATATCATTACACCCAAAAACAGCATTATCTTTCTAAATCAAGTTTATAATATTGAACATAATTTCAATTAGCCTATGAATTTCATCTGGATCTTTCAAGTGTCTTTGGAGAGGATGACCTTGCCTGGAGTGAAGGAAAATCTTCCCACCATCTAGTCACTCTCCTAGCGGCCTTTCATGGATATTTTAAAGCTTGATGGGTATTGTGTGAGACCAAAGTTAGGTGTGAGATCTGGTGCCTGGGATTTATCTGGCCAAGAGAGCCAGAAATTTCTTAGGATGGTAGTGAGGAAGAGGAAGAGCTCCATCCGAGCCAAATTTTCTCCTAAGCAAACCCTTGGTCCTGAAAAGTCAAAGATAAGATGAACAATCAGAGGTATTCATCTACAGCAGCAAACACTTTGATAATAAAACAGCACCCCTGAAACTCAGACTTGTGGTTTGTAATGTTATGTGAAACTGACTAGTGTCTTTAGGATTAATGGATTTATATCTTTGTGTGTGAGAGAGAGGGAGAGGCAGAAGGAGAGGGAAGGGAAGAGGGACAGGGACAGGGAGAGGGAGAAGTAGAGGGAAGGGGAGTGGGACAGGGAAAAGGAAAGGGAGAGGGAGGGGGAGGGGGAGGGGGAGAGGGAGAGGGAGAGGGAGAGAATAGCAAAAGAAAAGATGTATTTCCTGGTTTCTGGAATGGGTTGATGAAATGGCATATTATCTAGTTTAGCCTGCTGAAGGATACACTCATGCAGAGAAGGAGTGCTTTCACAAATATGGGTGATGAGATCCCCAAAGTGAATACGCTTTTCAGGTGCTCCCCGTTGGCCGCATTCACATGATCTTAGCATGCATCCTAGTTTTCTCCACCCAATGGTGCCCTAAAGTAGAAGGTTTAAGCACAGGGGCTGAGTTCACAGGGTTGTCTAATCCCTGGTTCTGCCTGTTCTGCAGCCCTTCCCATTCAAAGGAAAACAGAGGGAGAGAGAGAATTTACCAGCTGAAAATGGCAAAAAGGCTTCTGGCTTCACAAACTCTCCCTTTGCATTCAGGAAGTTGGAGGGGTTGAACTCATGTGGGAACTTCCACTGAGATTCATCACGATGAACAGAATGGAGGTTGGTGAAAATGGTTGTGCCCTGCAAATGTCAGTAAAACTAGATCATACAGAAGAAAATGCTCAGTGATGGAAGGGATCTGGAATCAATTTGGCTTGGCTCTTTTGAGATCTGGTTCAAAAATGAACTGATGATAGTGAAAAGAATCATTCATGGAATTATAAGGCTTGAAGGGGAACTTCTAGGTGGTCTTTTAGTCCAGCCCCCTTCCAAAGGATATCCCAGACAAATGGCTCTCCAACCACAACAACAACCACAAATAACCACCAAGTAGTAACTAACAACACTAGACTCAACAACTGCCTCGACCTCATCTTCTGCAACAGCTTAAACTATGCAGTCTAAAACCATCTCCATCTACTGGATCTGATGGACTATGTGCATATTTCTAAAAAAGCTTTCCACTGCAATAGTAGAACCCCTAAGCATAATCTTTGAAAAATCTTTCAGGACCAGCTCCCTACCCAACCAATGGTCACTAGCCACAGTCATCCCTATCTTCAAAAAGGGAGAGCCCAACCTAGTTGAAAATTACAGACCAATCTCTTTATGCTGCATCCCCTGTAAAGCAGGAGTGAAATGCTTCCAGTTTGGACCGGATCACCCAATCTGGTAGCTTTTTAAAAAAAATTTAAAAGCATTTTTTCTACAACCTCTTCAGCAGAAAAAATGCTTTTAAAAGTAAAAAAAAAAAGCCTCTGATGATCACGCAGCTCAGCTGGGATCGTCAGAGGCTTTTAAAAGCATTTTTTCTACAACCTCTTCAGACCTCACCCCATTACGAAGAGATCTATAAAAGGCACGCATAAGTGCCTACCGTCCCCGTCTTACTGTTCTCATTTATTCGTATTCTTATCCTGTATTCATAATCATATTTATATATATATATCTGTTATTTTATATATGATTGACAACTGAATAAATAAATAAAATAAATAAACTCACTTTCAGGAAATTCCCCCTTATTTCCAGTTTGGCACTTCCTGTGATGAGTTTTCACCCAGGTGCTTTGGAGAATAAATTGACTCCTTCTTTTCTCTGACAGGCCGTTAATTATTGGAAAACTGCTAGGATGTCATGTCTCCCCTAATCCTTTTCTTCGTCTAGCTAAATATGTCTAGTTCCCTTAGCCTTCATTGTACAGTTTAGCCTCCCAGGTTTACCTTGGGAATTTGATAGCCCCAAAGCTGTGCATTTTGGATGGGTGCGTGAGCTACTCCGAGAGGAACAATAGTTGTACAGCGCTGGATTTCATGAATGACGGCATTTGTGTACGGCAGCTTTTTCTGATCTTCATATTGCAGGTTTGAATTACTTCCCAGAATAGCATCTATTTCCTTTTGGCATTTCTCTGCAGTGCAAATAAATTAGTTACTAAGTTATTAGTTACTAAGGAGGGTAAGCAAGGAGACTTCAACACAATTATACAGCCAATGTTCCCTGGGAAGAAGTACTGAAGTATTTTTAAGGGGAAAACAATTAGATAACATTCAGAAGAGTATCTGGAAGACAGCTCCCTAATTCACTGGATTATAAGAAGGGGAGGATATCCAGCCAAATGAGATGTGCAAGATCAATCAATCAATCAATCACAATACAGTTGGAAGAGACCTTGGAAGTCTTCTACTCTTCTGGTCAAAGCAAATTGGAGAGAGATAAGAGTCAAGGGAATTCAAAGTGGGCAGGACTTAGATCTGTTGTGGGCACGAAGGGACTTGAGACTGATGATGCTCTTGACTCCTCCTTCAGGCTCAGCCATGTCATCTCCTACATACATTTTTGAAAACTTCACACGGATTCCCCATGTTTTGTGTCCTTCTCAACTTGGTGCTCTCCTTGAGTTGTGGGAGAGCAATGCCTCTCTATCTGGGATTTCTTCTAGGTGTTATACAGTGGTGGGTTTCAAAATTTTTCACTATTGGTTCTGTGGGCATGGCTTGCTGGGCGTGGCATGGCTTGGTGGGCATGGCAGGGAAAGGATACTGTAAAATCTCCATTCCCTCCCCACTCCAGGGGAAGGTTACTATAAAATCCCCATTTCCTCCCGATCAGCTGGGACTCGGGAGGCAGAGAATAGATGGGGGTGGGGTCAGTCAGAATTTTTACTACTGGTTCTCTGAACTACTCAAAATTTCTGCTACCAGTTCTCCAGATCTGGTCAGAACCTGCTGAAACCCACCTCTGGTGTTATAGTTCTAAACATAACAGAAGAGATGAATCTGTCTAAATCCAAATGAAGCTTTTAGAAAGGTCTGGAATCACACCTTCAAGTTCTATCCTGATTTTGCATGGTTAATAGAAGATCTTAGTCATTTGCTATTTCCATACCTTGGATCTCTGGAAAGGCTACCAAATACAGCAATGCCCACCACAGTGTTCCAACTGTTGTCTCTGATCCAGCAACTAAAAAGTCCGTCAGTAAAACTAGTAATTGTTCTTCTTCAAAACTTGAAGTTTTCCTCTCTGTCTTTTATTGATTAAAAGAAAGAAAGAAAGAGAAAATAGTCCACATATAGTTCTGAACCATTTGTTCACTGATGGTTTGAGGTTATGACAGTGCTGAAATGAAGGCTAGGCTAGGCTAGGCTAGGCTAGGCTAGGCTAGGCTAGGCTAGGCTAGGCTAGGCTAGGCTAGAATAGGGAAGGGAAGGGAAGGGAAGGGAAGGGAAGGGAAGGGAAGGGAAGGGAAGGGAAGGGAAGAGAAGAGAAGAGAAGAGAAGAGAAGAGAAGAGAAGAGAAGAGAAGAGAAGAGAAGAGAAGAGAAGAGAAGAGAAGAGAAGAGAAGATCGAAGGGAAGGGAAGGGAAGGGAAGGGAAGGGAAGGGAAGGGAAGGGAAGAGAAGAGAAGAGAAGAGAAGAGAAGAGAAGAGAAGAGAAGAGAAGAGAAGAGAAGAGAAGAGAAGAGAAGAGAAGAGAAGAGAAGATCGAAGGGAAGGGAAGGGAAGGGAAGGGAAGGGAAGGGAAGGGAAGGGAAGAGAAGAGAAGAGAAGAGAAGAGAAGAGAAGAGAAGAGAAGAGAAGAGAAGAGAAGAGAAGAGAAGAGAAGAGAAGAGAAGAGAAGAGAAGAGAAGAGAAGAGACGAGACGAGACCTTGGAGGTTTTCAAGTCCAACCCCCTACTTATGCAGGAAACCCTATACCACTTCAGAAAAATGGCTGTCCAATCTCTTGGGGATTCTTCTCACACTTATGACCACCACAGTATCCTGCAGTCACATGATCAAAATTCGGGGTCTTGGAAACCAGCATGTATTTATGACAGTTGCAGCATCCCAGGGCCATGTTGATCACCATTTACAAAGTCCCCACTCTCTTCTGACAAGCACAGCCCATGGGAGAACTGGATTTGCTTAATAACCATGCGATTTAGTTAACAACCCCAGTGATTCATTTAACATTACAGAAAACAAGGTTGTAAAATCGGGTGTGAATCGTTTCACAAGTGCCTTGCTTCGTGATGGAACGTCGTTTGTTCCTTTCTTTAGGACAAAACTCTAATTCACACAAATTACAAAAGACTTTATGTGGAAGTTGTTTAACTGGCCAAGCAATGAATTATGTATGCTTTTAGATTATTAAATGAGGTTAGGACCATCCACCAGAGACCACTTTTTCATAGTCACACAACTGTAGGTGGTAGTCACAGATAGAAGACGAGAACAGCTATTGCATATAAGAGTGCAAAATCAAACAAAGGGGGGTGGATTTTTTACCTCCTTTATTTCTTCTAGGTATGCATCAATGAAATCTCGGCTTTCTCCAGGAATCAAGGTTCTCTTGTGTTCCTCCACTTCCTTTTCAAGGAAAGCAAACATTTTATGGGCATTTCTTACTATTCTCTGATGGGGCAGGGGAAGCCTCCTCACTAAGGGCACAGCATTGTAAAGCTGCCAAGAAGGAGGAAATAAATCAAAATTAATTAAAATGATCATCGGGTAATATACTCTGTAGGGTGTGTTAGGAGAGAAAAAATACCTTCAACTATCTTATTTCATGTTTACCTTTTGATAGAGCCCAAATACTAAACTAAGTTAATATTTCAATAAAAAGGTGTCATGCCCTAATTTACTCCTACTGGCTCCACCAAGTCAGTCATAAAATTATGATGTTCCTTCAAAAATAAATAAAATTATGCAAGGAAAATTGGATAAAATTCCAAAATAGATAAGGCATTGCATCCATAATATTCTGCATAATCGTGTTGCTCAACCTCAACAACTTTAAGAGAGGTGGACATTTAATTTCAATAAACTAAAATTCCCACTACCATTCTGGGAATTGTGACCATTTTCCTGCCCTCCTATCAAGGATACCATGGTCCAGAGTCCCATCATCATTTTGATATTTCGATGTATCAAGTCCAGTACAGTGTTGAAAGAGCTGTCGTTTTCAAAACGTTTCCCAAAAAGAATCGAAGACATAATGTTGGTGACTGCAGTTTCAAGGAATGGATGAGGATCAAAAGGTGAATCTTCAGAATAAAGCAAAAGAAAACAAGATTAGAGATAGTCCTGTGATGCATGAACAAACAGATTCATATGTGTATAATTCAAGATAGCTACTTTATTGTTCTCTGCCTGTAATACAGGAATCTCCCTAGACTGGGAGCTTTCTCCTGGAAAAGACCAGAGAAGGCTCTAAATCACGCAAGGGGAGGTGAGATTGAATGCTCTTGGTGTTTATGTAGGGACATCAAGCTGCTTCCTCACTTAGGTCTTCCTTCCATCCAAAATGGTTACTCTCCTAGAAGTCCTCAACTTGCAACCATTCAAAGTTACAACAGACCACAAACAAGCTAATTAGACTGGGATTAGAAGTTCCAATGGCCATTTCCCCCAGATACTTATGTGATCTCATCTTGGGTCTCATAGCCCGCATTTACAACTGCCTGCAGCATACCAAGATCACACAACCACGATTTACGTATTATGCCAGAAGCCAAAGATTCATTGAATGACCGTTGTGATTCGCTTAACCACCTCTAATAACCAACAAGAGGTCATAAAATCAGATTGGTCACGTGGTGACCCATTTCACAAACAGCATGACTTACAACCTTAATTACCCTGCAAAGTTGGAATCATATGTTGAGGACTAACTATATTTGTGAATTATTCCTTTTCATTGTCCTATCAGTCAAGTGTCTTGTAAAGAAATATAAATGGGAAGGAGCTCCAGGTTTGGGCACTTCTTTTGAAAGGCAGCCCCAGGTCCAGAAAAAGGAAAAGAGTCAGCATGGTCAGAAAGGCAGGCAGCATTAGAACTTGGAGCCTATTTAGGTAATCAATGTTAGTTATTTAGTTAGTTTATTAAATTTGTATACCACCCTTCTCCTAGTGGACTCAGGGCGGTGCACAGCCAGGAATAAAAAACACTTCAATACAAAATTTAAAATTTGTAAAAGAATTAAACAATTTTTGGCCCAGAAAATTTAAAAACCCATAAACAATTTAAAATTTAAAACCCATAAACAATTTAAAAACTAAAAAGAGGGGGGGGGGGTTACGCCAGCCCAGCTTGACAAAATAAAAAAGTTTTAAGGGCACGGCGAAAAGCCCGGAGATCAGGTATCATACGGATCTCAGGGGGCAAATCGTTCCATAGGGCTGGTGCTGCCACAGAGAATGCTCTCCCCCTGGGCGTCGCCAGCCGACATTGCCTGGCTGACAGCATCCTGAGGAGTCCCTCTCTGTGGGAGTGTACTGGCCGGTGGGAGGCTATCAGTGGCAGAAGGCGGTCCCGCAAGTACCCAGGCCCTATGCCATGGAGCGCTTTAAAGGTGGTAACCAACACCTTGAAGCGCACCCGGAAGACCACTGGAAGCCATTGCAGCTCACGCAGGAGAGGTGTCACGTGGGAGCGCCCCCTCGCTCCCATAATCCCCCTCGCGGCCGCATTCTGCACCAGTTGGAGCCTCCGGGTGCACCTCAAGGGGAGCCCCATATAGAGAGCATTACAGTAGTCCAGGTGGGAAATGACGAGTGCCTGAGTGACTGTGCGTACACTAACAATGATAGTGTTGCGGTCCACCGGCGGCCAGCGGAGTTGGCAGCAGAGTCAGACAGTGAGGAGGTTGGGCCGTGGTGAGATTCAGCTGGTTTGCACCACTTCAGGAGAACCAGTTGTTAATTTTCTGAGTAGTTTGGCAAACTGGCTGTTGGAAGAAATCATTAGGGCAGAGAACTGGTTGTTAAATTACTTAAATCCCATCACTGAGGTTGGGGAGGAATCTCTGCCAGTCCTGGGGATTGGGTAAGCTCGGACGAGGGCTCTGCATCGGAGGCAGAAATGGAGGTAGGCAGCAGCGAGGCAGAGGAACAGTTGGAGCCCATTCCCAGTGTGCATGTGTGCAGAATTGCCAGAAGACAAGAGCAATTAAGAAAGCAGGGTCGACTCAGTAAAGGCACACCTTGGAGATAATTGGCCCCTCCAATAGGACATAAACGAGGAGCAAACGGGACGTGGGCTTTTGCAGGAAGCAATTAGATCATTTGTTCGATTCAAGATTGGAAAGTTCTGTTCTTGACTCTAACAGAATCTGTGCCAAATTTGGCCTTGCCCTGCATTTGGAAATTGGTTCTCTGGCAGCGTTCCAAGGGAGATACGTTGGGTGTTGATAAACATTCCTCTGAAAGACTGTTTGCCAAAGACTTGTTGACTGTGAATGGCAGTAATTCACAGTAATTTAAATAAAAGAGGTTTGGCCGGACTTAAGACTTTGCTTCATGCTTTCTAAGGAAGCCTAGGTCAGAACAGATCTATTTCTGCAGACATTCCCTGGCCCTTCCCCTTCAGAGTCTCCCTGTGGTTCCGTGAGTTATCTCAGAATTCCCATTTGTGTTTTCCAACCAAGAAACAAAGAGGCCTCCTTCTTTATTACCGCCACAATGAAAACATAAGCATGAACAATGTTATGCTGAGACTTTGCAAAGAAAAGTGCAAAGAAGAGCAACTAAGATGATTAAAGGACTGTAGAAAACATGTGAAACATATAAAACATGTGAAGAACGGTTGCAGGATTTGGGTTTGGCTAGTTTAGAGAAAAGAAGGACCAGAGGGGACATGATAGCTGGATTCTAGTATTTTGACAGGCTGCCATAAAGAGGAGGGGGTCGATTTATTTTCCAAAGCACCAGAGGGAGGACAAGAAACAACGGATGGAAACTATTCAAGGAGAGAAGCAACCTGGAATTAAGGAGGAACTTCCTAACAGGGAGGACAATTAACCAGTGGAACAGTTTGCCTTCAGAAGCTGTGGGTGCTTCGTCACCTCTAATAACCAATCATTCACTGGACAGTCTCTTGACTGAAATGGTATAGGATCTCCAGCTCTGTTCTGATTGATTGAAATGCAATCTTATTTTAATGTGCTTTAACTGTGGAGTCCTTGATGATCTCTGAGCTTAATCGTTTGCTTATAGACATTGTTCTGACCTAGGCATTCCCAAACCACGAAGCAGACTCTTATCCCGACAAAAATCCCTTTTTATTAAGTTATTGGGAATTTCTCTCATTCACACTCAAAGGAAAGTCTTTCAAAGGAGAATTTACAGTCACAGACTTTATCTGACTTGGAGAGCTGCCAGGCCGATATCTTCAAAACTTGGCAAGGAGTCTCGGAGAGTCACAAACCAATTAGGTGAACTAATTGTCTCCTGCAAACTCCACTTCCCTTTCATTCCTCTTTTATTTCTTCTGAGAGGGGCCATTCATCGTACATCTATGGCCTTATTCCCAAGTCAACCCTTGTTCTTAGCTGTTCCTTTCGTCTGGCAACTCTGTGCATGCACACAACGGGAACACACACCATCTGTTCATCAGCCTCACTGATGTCTGACTCTGAAGGCAGCTGAAAACTGACATCCAGCCCTGGCCCTCTCTCTGCCTCCAATGCAGAGCCCTCATCAGAGCCTTCCTCAGACTCCAGGACTGGCCCATGTTCCTCCCCAACCTCTTCACTGTCCGAATCTGTTGCCAGCTCTGTTGGCTGCTCCTGGGCCACAACTGACATTTCATTACCCACCTACATCCTGTTACCTAGGAGGGGAATGAAATACCTGAAACCTACAAATATTCTCTTCCATTGGAATTTGCTTTTATACAACCGGAATACTAAGCTCCTCCCACTCTGCATCAACACACACACACACACAAACACTCACACACTAACACAAATGAACATTTGTGAGATCAATTGAATTCTGTCCTGTGGAAAAAAAGAAGCAACATTGGTGTGATGATTTCCCAGCCATCCCGTCTTGTCCCAGGTGACCTTACCTGAGTTTTTAGCAATTGCTTCAATCAAATATGATGCCTCCTGCAAGATCTTCTCTTCCATTGATTTTTTGCCTAGTCCAAAGTTCTTGAAAAGCCTCAGTGAAAACCTTCGTTGTTCTTTCCACACTTGGCCGTAGGATGTTGTGATGATGCCTGTAAAAATGAGAGATGGAAAATGAAGCAATGGCACTACAGTGATTTCCCTGTACCGGTAGACCTTACAACAGTTTGTTTAGTGACCCTTCGAAGTTACAACGGCACTGGGAAAAAAGTGACTTATGACTGGCTTTCATACTTACGACTGTTGCAGCCTCCCCATGGTCACAGGATCAAAATTCAGATGCTTGGCACCTGACTCATATTTATGACGGTTGCAGTGTCCCAGGGTCATGTGATTCCCTTTTGTGACCCTCTGATAAGCATAGTCAATGGGGAAGCCAGATTCACTTAACAACCGAGTTTACTAAGTTAACAACTGCAGTGATTCTCTTAACAACTACGGCAAGAAAGATTGTGAAATTGGGCAAAACTCACTTAACAACTATCTTGCTTAGCAACAAAAATTGAAAAAGGAACAACACAGGGATGTCCTTTGTCACCACTATTATTTTAACGTTGGAACCTTTATTGAATAAAATATGAGGGTCAAATAAAATAAAGGGAATTAAAATTAGACATCATGATTATAGACTAAGAGCCTTTGCAGATGACTTGGTTGTTACATTAACTCAACCAGTACAATCAGTTATAGGGTTAATGGACATAATTAGTCAATATGGACAAGTGTCTGGATTCAAAATAAATAAACAAAAAACAAAGATAATAATAAAAAATATGATGGTAAAGCAAAAAGAAGAATTAGAAAGATTAACGGGATTTGAAACAGTAAAAAAGGTTAAATATTTAGGGGTATATATTACAGCTTCAAATGTGAAATTATATAAAAATAATTACAAATGGTTATGGCAAAAAATACAGAAAGAGATGGAGAATTGGGGGAAATTACAATTATCTTTGTTGGGAAGAATAGCAGCAATAAAAATGAATGTTTTACCCAGATTCTTATTTTTGTTCTAAATGATACCAATACTCAAGAAAGATGCAAATTTGATGGAATGGCAGAAAAGTATTAATAGATGTGTTTGGGCAGGGGGGAGACGGAGAATAAAGTTAAAAATAATGCAAGATACACATGAAAGAGGAGATCTCAAAATACCCAATTTAAGATTATATTATGAAGCAGCTGTCCTATCAATAATTAGTGACTGGATTAATTCAACAGAAGAAAGAATATTGAATATTGAAGGGTATGATTTGTTCTATGGTTGGCATGCTTATTTATTATATGATAAGAAGGTGGATAAGGCTTTCAAAAGCCACATACTAAGGAATGCCTTGCTACGAGTCTGGAAAAAGCATCAATATAAGTTAAACTATAAGATACCTATGTGGGCAATACCCAGACATGTGATAGAGAATATAAGTGTAGAACAAAAGTAAGAGGTGAAGAGATGAAGAGCTATAAAGAGCTTCTTAAAATGGAGGGGGGTATATTGCAGTTAAAGTCCTTAAATGTATTAAAAGAAGAAAGGATAGTTCAAACTTGGTTTCAGTATGGACAGCTGCAAGCTAGATGGCAAGATCAGAGAATTGATATCATGCAGAACGGGGAAAATTTGGTAAAACAAATTAGAGATCAAAGTCAAATGGATATAAAAAGATTATATAATGTATTGATAGAAATAGATTCAGAGACGGAATTAGTTAAGGATTGTATGATAAAATGGGCACAAAATATTCAGGAACCAATAATGCTGGAAACTTGAGAAAAAATACGAGTTAGAAATGTGAAATTTACGCAAGTAAATTTTATAAAAATTTAAGAGAAAATTTTTATAAAATGTTTTACAGATGGTATTTAGATCCTAAAAAGTTAGCCTGTATGTATTCGAATTTGCAACCCAAGTGTTGGAGATGTGATTGTGATGATGCCGCTTATTATCATATATGGTGGACTTGTAAAAATGTTAAAGCATTTTGGATAAAAATATGGTAGATTATCCAAAATATTCTTAAAAAGAAGGTAAGATTTACTCCACAGTGGTTTTTGTTGGGTATAATTACAGATTGTACGGTTATAGAGACTAAATTGATTTTAAATTTAATAACTGCAGCGAGACTTTTGGTGGCGCAATATTGGAAGAAGGAAGATTTGTCTATTATTGAAGAATGGACACTAAAAGTAGCGAACTTAGCAGAAATGGCAAAGATTTCAGCATATTTGAAAGACTATTCACAAGAAAGATATATATCGGAATGGAGAAGATGGATTGATTATATTCAAAACAAATATCGGACTAAAAAGTATCAAATAGCTTATGAATGAATAAAAAAGCTAAGACTATTCATATTTAGTTAGCTAAAAGGGGAGTTAAAGTGCGAAGGGGGGGATAGGAGTCCGTAGATAGTTAGCTTAGTTTAGTATATGATGTTAATTGTTATACCCTGTATTTTGTTCTGGGAAGTTAGGGGGTGTGGGGGGGAGGGTAAGGAAGGGGAGGGAGGGAGGGAAAAATATTTGGAAAATTTTTTGTAAAACTCTTTAATAAAACTCTTTAATAAAAAAAATGGGGCTCAACTGTGGTTGTACATTGAGGACTATTTAACTTTTGCTTACCTAATGGTAAAACCTGATTGATTAATCAATCATTCCTTGGATTCATCCATCTCATAATTGCCAGCATAACATAAAGATCCAACAAAGCGAACAACAAAAGTAAAGAGGACAAACAGTGTTTGGAAATGATATATTGGTACCTTTTTTCTTCATGATATCATCTACTATTGGATTATCTGGCCTTCCAGCAAATTCTATGCCTTTTGTCACCAGGACCTCTTTGGCTGAAGAAAACCCATGAGTGAAGACCGCAAGCGTTCCTCCGATGTTGAGACTGAAGATGGGACCGTATTTTTGGGCTAGCTGAAATGAAATCATCAGGATTAATCTAGAAGCATCAGGAGATCGGTTGGAAGCAATCACTTGCAAAGATGCAACACGGAGGAGAGGTGAGATTACTTGAGCCTCCATCACATGCCATCTCCTTCAAAAGCCTTCAACCTATCCTTTCCTCTCCTGTTCAGGCACAGATATAACTTCTTAGATGTAGAAGAATAACCAGATCTCTTTAGAATTATACCATTAAATGAAATGGACTTTTTTGTACATTGTGACCCGTCCAAAACTGGATTTTCTTCTGGAACATCTGCAGACAGGCCAAATTAACTTCAATGCAATCTCCATTTACCTTTTGGAAAAAGCACCTTTGAGATAACTATGACCTGAATGCATAGAATTTATATTTTACTGACAAAGAAATAAAGGGAGACTTGTAATGATCTATTTCAGGCTATTTAGATCTTTTTTACACATAAAGAGTTTGCTGTGAAAGTGACTGGCTGCAAAGGTTCCTGAATTGGGGTTGAAAAGTGGAAGCAGTATGCTCCGTAGACCAGGTAGCCCCGATGGACTGGTCTCACCAGAAAAAACACTGAATTGGACTAGCTCATTCTAATGTCGGTTAGGACTGAAGACATTTCTGGATGACAAGCAAAATATTTGCAAAGCAAAAAGCCAGAAAATCCAGTCCAGTTGCCTTTTGAAAAAAAGCACCTTTGGGAAAACTACAACCTGGATGATTGAGAATCTCCATAGACATAGGATGATCACAGATATCAAGTAGCCTCACTTCCCTCCTTTTCTACAACCCAATTTATTCTATTAATTTAGCCTAGTTTATGAATCAGATCAAATTATTCTTCCATAAAGTGATGGTGATGACCTATAAAGCTCACCATGGCTTAGGCCCAGGATATTTGTCAGACCATCTGCAACCAGCAACAGCTTCCCATTGCCCGGTGCGTTCTCACAGGGAGGACCTACTCAGGGTGCTATCGGCTAGACAATGTCGGCTGGCGACTCCCAGGGGTAGTGCTTTCTCTGTGGACACACCCACCCTCTGGAATCAACTCCCCCTCGGGCTCTGGTTGGCCCATGACCTACGCACTTTCCGCTGCAAACTGAAAACATGGTTGTTTAAATTGCCCAACCTGGACTGATGGGGTTCTGATTATTTTAATGTGTTTTAATAAGTGTTCAATATGTATTTTTCACATGTTTTACTTGGGTTGCGATTTTTCGATTGTTGTGACCCACCCTGAGTCCTCAGAGATAGGGCGGCATACAAATCAAATTAAATAATAAATAAATAAATGCTATAAAAATATTACAACCTTACCAATAGCCTAGCTTAAAAGCTATAGAAGCACAGCTAAAAAATAGAACACAAAGTTATGAAATTGGCATTCAACTAAGCTCAGTAAGCAGGCATTTTAATTAAGAATAAGTTAGGATTAGGGTTAGGGTTAGGGTTAGGGTTAGGGTTAGGGTTAGGGTTAGGGAAGGCCATTGAAAGAAGGGACAAGAAAGCAAGAAGACTCAACAGCAAAAACAACAAAGCTCCACCAATAGCTTCACTTTAAATAATCAAGAGTGGCAGGTATATAACCATCACCTTTTGATTACTGAAAAAACATCTGTTTTCTTCTTAAATGATCTGTATCATTTAAGTTCTCCAAAGTTCTCCAAAGTACCGAATTTCTTTCAAAGCCCACGAAAGTCAAACATAGCTCTAGGATTGATTTCATCTCAAAAAGCTATTGATTCTCTCGAGAACAGCCCGATTCCATTAACTATTAGGATTCCTTTGAATCAAACATGCATCTCTACAGAGCAGAATCCTTTAATATCTAGGTAACATTCTGAAAGTTTCTTTCCCTAAATCTTACTTTGTTCTCCTGTTTTGCAGCAAGACGCTTAAATAATTGCAAGGAAACTTCCTTCATTTTTGGCTGATTCACACAGCAGGGATTAATGAGGGATTGGATAAGGAGCCGTACCTGATCCAGGTCCTTGAGAGGGTCCTTCTTACTGAACTGAAGCAGGTTCCCAATCAGGGGGAGGCTCCATGGTCCAGGGGGGAAATGTTTGGGACGTTGGTTCTTCCATAAATAGAGGAATAGGAGGGAAAGAACGATCAGCCAGCTGAGAATAGCCATGTTGGTAGAAAAGACGCCTCTCTCTGTGTCTCTTTGCTGCTGTGATTTTAGTAAAGATTAAATCTTTAAGGTCATGATGAAAGATAAAATTTGGACAGAAGCCAAATTTTATAAGCTGCAATTTAACAAGCTGGAAAGTTTGAGTTACATGAGATTAAAATAATACTCTTTCTCTTCATCAACAGCAGTTCCATACAGGTGGCCTTTTGTTAAGGTAAGGATGATTGAATAGCCGAACAACTGCTGTAAGGCAGTAAACCGAGATGACGCAATGAGAATGAGTCAGCAGGGTTACTGCCCACTTTAAGAAGCTGTCATCTTAAAGAAGCTGTAGGGTTAGGAAAACTTGGTTGTTGGACAGTGGGGAGAGTCAACATGTTGCGAATAATCTACAAACGTTTTCTGGTTTGAGACTAGCTATACAAACATATGTGAGTCTGGCTAGTGGTCAAGGAGCTGCTGTAAAAGAGGAAGGTAATGTTTATGTACCTGAGATAGGAGAAACATTGTACAATGTCCTATATGTACCTGCATTAGATCATCATCTGTTGAGTGTGTCCAGGTTAGACTGGCAAGATTATGAAATACTATTTGCAGGAGGAGAGTACTCCACCAGGAAAGATGGAAGGATTCATGCATGAGGGGTTAAGAAGGATGGCCTGTACATTCTAGGAAGGCATGAGAATAGTTGTGCACAAACTCGTACGGGAGCTCCCACACATGACAATTGTGTACATTTGTTGCATAGGGGAGTGGAGCATGCGAGTTTCAGAGGGCTGCAGAAGTTGCCAGACCTAATTAGGTGCAGGGGTGAAATCCAGCAGGTTCTGACAGGTTTTGGAGAACCAGCAGTGGAAAATTTGAATAGTTCAGAGAACCAGTAGCAGAAATTTCGAGTAGTTAGGAGAACCAACAAATACCAGCTCTGGCTGGTCCCAGAGTGGGGTGGGAATGGAGATGTTGCAGTATCCTTCCTCTGGAGTGGGGTAGGAATGGAGGTTCCCCTGCCACAGCCACCGAGCCATGCCCACAGAACCGATACTAAACAAATATGAATTTCACCACTGGTTAGGTAACATAAGCCCCAGCAAACGCAAAGCAGTGCAAGATGTACTTAGGGTGCACTGTTTGTAAGGAGGCAAAATATAGAGTCATAGAATTAAGATCCAGGCACCTGGCAACAGATTGTTCTCAATTTATGACCATTTGTAATTCTCTATTTTGTTTCACGCCCTGAGTTAGAAAGAATACAAGCCAAAGTGAGACACTGACCCTCTGGAATGGGTTACCCACTGAGCTCCGAACGGCTCCAGATCTCCACACTTTCCGTACTGGTTTGAAGACATGGCTGTTCCATCAAATTCCCTGACTAGTTATGGGGTTTTAAAATTGGGGATTTTAAAATTGGTTTGTTTTAGCTTTTATCATTGTCTGTTTTTACTATGTGAGACGACCCGAGTCCCACAGGAGAAGAGTGGCATACAAATATTAATAATAAATTTTTCTTAAATAATAAATAAATAAATATATAATGGTGATGTTGTAAAACAAGGAAAAACAGGTATCTAATGTTTAGACCACACTGCGACCCATCATGAAGTGATTCGATAACAACTAGAGCAAGTAAAAAATTCCCCCAAAATACCTAGCCATGATAGCAATAGCACTTAGACTTATATGTCGCTTCACAGAGCTTTACAGCCTTCTCTAAGCAGTTTACAGAGTCAGCATATTAGCCCCCGTTGCATTCTTTTATTGTTTCATAGAAACGCTTGGCATTTAGCAGCCTCAGAGTTCAAAGTTTCACATTGCTAGTTTTTGACTGGATGTTCCTTAAATTTGAAGAATTAGTATTTTACGTTCAGAAAAACTCTGTTCTCTACAGCAGAATCTCTCCAAGGAATAAACATTGTAGGAAGGAAGACATCTTAGTCTCTGGCAGGGGTGTCAAACTCCAGGCTTGCGGGCCAGATTCCGCCTGCAGGATGCTTAAATCTGGCCCATGGGCTGGCCTGGAAATAGGAAAGGACCAGCCCGTTGGTCCTCTGTCGGCCAAAACAGGTTGTGGGGCTGCACAGAGCCCCCTCGCACTTCGTTTTGGCTGGCAAAGTGCTACGGGAGTCATCAGCCCCATCTCCTCACCCCAGCCATCCCATGGAGAAGAACTACAATGCTGATCCAGCCCTCGAAGAAATCCAGTTTCACACCCCTGGTCTATGATATAGACGAAAATGTCAGGCATATTTTGATTGTTTCTTTAATTTTTAATTTTATTAAAATTAAAGCTTGTAAACTACAGCAATAACTGCAGAAGACTTATTGTGTGGTTAGACAGATACAGGATTTAAATTTGGATGAAGCCGAAGGAAGGAAGGGACATGAAAAGAAGACTGGTTGGGCAGATGCAAGTTATACATAAAACAGATTACGAATATCAGTGAATGAAAACCAGACCATTCAGAAAGTATTCAGACTCCCCTCACTTAACTCACTATTTCCTAGTCCACAGCTCTTCCTCCTGTCTCCCAAGGTCAGGTCCACATATCATTACACCCAAAAACAGCATTATTTTTCTAAATCAAGTTTATAATATTGAACATAATTTCAATTAGCCTATGAATTTCCTCTGGATCTTTCAAGTGTCTTTGGAGAGGATGACCTTGCCTGGAGTGATGGAAAATCTTCCTACCATCTAGTCACTCTCCTGGCGGCCTTTCATGGATATTTTAAAGCTTGACGGGTATTGTGTGAGACCAAAGTTAGGTGTGAGATCTGGTGCCTGGGATTTATCTGGCCAAGAGAGCCGGAAGTTTCTCAGGATGGTAGTGAGGAAGAGGAAGAGCTCCATCCGAGCCAGATTTTCTCCTAAGCAAACCCTTGGTCCTGAAAAGTCAAAGATAAGATGAACAATCAGAGGTATTCATCTACAGCAGCAAACACTTTGATGATAAAACAGCACCCCTGAAACTCAGACTTGTGGTTTTGTAATGTCATGTGAAACTGACTAGTGTCTTTAGGATTAATGGATTTATATCTTTGTGTGTGAGAGAGGAAGAAGGAGATGGAGGGGGAGGGGGACAGGGAGAGGGAGAGGGAGAAGGAGATGGAAGGGGGGTGGGACAGGGAGAAGGAAAGGGAGAGGGAGGGGAGAGGGAATAGGAGAGGGATGGGGAGGGAGAGGAATAGGGGAAAAAAGGGAGAGGAAGGGGGAGAGGAAGATGGAGGGGAGGGGGAGGGGGAGAGGGAAAGAATAGCAAAGGAAAACATGAATTTCTTGGTTTCTAGAATGGGTTGATGAAATGGCATATTATCTAGTTTAGCCTGCTGAAGGATACACTCATGCAGCGAAGGAGTGCTTTCACAAATATGGGTGATGAGATCCCCAAAGTGAATACACTTTTCAGGTGCTCCCCATTGGCCACATTCACATGATCTTAGCATGCATCCTAGTTTTCTCCACCCAATGGTGCCCTGAAGTAGGCTTAAGTACAGGGGCTGAGTTCACAGGGTTGTCTAATCCCCGGTTATGCCTGTTGTGCAGCCCTTCCCATTCAAAGGAAAACAGAGAGAGAGAGAGAGAAAATTTACCTGCTGAAAATACCAAAAAGGCTTCTGGCTTCACAAACTCTCCCTTTGCATTCAGGAAGTTGGAGGGGTTGAACTCGTGTGGGAACTTCCACTGAGATTCATCACGATGAACAGAATGGAGGTTGGTGAAAATGGTTGTGCCCTGCAAATATCAGGGCACAACCATCAATTTGGCTTAGCCCTTTTGAGTTCTGGTTCAAAAATGAGCTGATGATAGTGAAAAGAATCATTCATGGAATCATAAGGCTTGAAGGGGAACTTCTAGGTGGTCTTCTAGTTGAACCCCCTCCCCAAGGCAGGAGTCCTTATAGCATCCCAGACAAATGGCTCTCCAACTTTTTCTGGAAAACCTCCAGCAATGGTGAGGCTAGCTTTCCCTCTGATTAACCATTCTCACTTTCCAGAAATTCCCCCTTATTTCCAGTCTGGAGCTCCCCATGAGGATTTTTCCCCAGGTGCTTTGGAGAATAAACTGACCCCTTCTTTTCTCTTACCGCTCTTTATACTATTGGAAGACTGCTATGATGTCATGTCTCCCCTAATCCTTGTCCCCTCTTCTCCATGATTTCCATTCAAGGATTGGAAGACTGCTATCAGATCTCCCCTAATCCTTCTTTTCATTTGGCTAAAAATACATACTTCCCTTCATTGTACAGTTTAGCCTCCAGACCCATGGCCCACCTGTGAAAGTTCCCAGTTTTACCTTGGGAATTTGATAGCCACCAAGCTGTGTGTTTTGGATGGGTGTGTGAGCTACTCCAAGAGGAACAATAGTTGTACAGCGCTGGATTTCATGAATGACGGCATTTGTGTAGGGCAGCATTTCGCGATCTTCACATTGCAGGTTTGAATTACTTCCCAGAATAGCATCTATTTCCTTCTGGCATTTCTCTGCAGTGCAAATAAATTAGTTACTGAGGAGGGTAAGGAAGGAGACCTCAACACAATTATGCAGGAAGTGCTCCCTGAGAAGAAGGACTGAAGCATTTTTAAGGGGAAAACAATTAGATAACATTCAGAAGAGAATCTGAAAGACAGCTCCCTAATTCACTACAGTATAAGAAGGGGAGGATATCCATTCAAATGATATGTGCAAGATCAATCAATCAATCAATCAATCACAATAAAGTTGGAAGAGACCTGTCAGCTTTGGAAGCCATATTAGGCCGGAAGCTTCCATGCTGCCACCTTCTCATGTGTGGGAAAGTAGGAGGGGGAAATTAATAGAGGGATTGTTCATAGACATAATAGCATTCTTCCTGTCAGTCAAGGTCAGGGTGATCCGGCATCTGGAGAAGGAGTGGTTGGAGTGCTGAGTGGAGATGGGATGGACGTTGATTGCAGCATGTGATCAACTGAGGAGTGAGGGGATGGTTTTGGGTGTTTTGATTTACTGAGGGAAAACCCAGACCTTTCAGATTCCCAGATGTGCCAGTTTATCTATTCTAGTAAAGAGAATTTTGGAAAATGCTTGCTTCAGAGTTTTTACTTGGAGTTGGGGTTTTCTGGAACGCTGACACCTTGGAGGTCTTCTAGAGGTCTGGTCAAAGCAAATTGGAGAGAGATAAGAGTCAAGGGAATTCAAAGTGGGCAGGACTTAGATCTCTCGTGGGCACACAGAAGCGTGAGACTGACGATGCACTTGACTCCTCCTTCAGGCTCAGCCATGTCATCTCCTACATACATTTTTGAAACTTCACATGGATTCCCCATGTTTTGTGTCCATCTCAACTTGGTGCTCTCCTTGAGTTGTGGGAGAGCAATGCCTCTCTATCTGGGATTTCTTCTAGGTGTTATAGTTCTAAACATACCAATCTGTATACAAATGAAGCTTTTAGAAAGGGTTACTAGAAGATCTTAGTCATTTCCATACCTTGGATCTCTGGAAAGGCTACCAAATACAGCAATGCCCACCAAAGTGTTTTAACCGTTGTCTCTGATCCACCAATTAAAAGGTCCATCAGTAACCTTAGTAATTGTTCTTCTTCAAAACTTGAAACTTTCCTCTTTGTCTTTTATTTGTTAAAACAAACAAAGAAAGAGAAAATAGTCCTCAACATATAGTCCTGAACAATTAGTACACTGATAATTTGAGGTTATGACAGTGCTGAAATGAAGAATAGACAAGAGGAGAGGAGAGGAGAGGAGAGGAGAGGAGAGGAGAGGAGAGGAGAGGAGAGGAGAGGAGAGGAGAGGAGAGGAGAAGAGAAGAGAAGAGAAGAGAAGAGAAGAGAAGAGAAGAGAAGAGAAGAGAAGAGAAGAGAAGAGAAGAGAAGAGAAGAGAAGAGTCAAGACCATGGAGGTCTTCACATCCAACCCCCTGCTTAGGCAGGAAACACTATACCATTTCAGACAAATGGCTGCCCAATCTCTTATGACTTTTAGGGACTCTTCTCACACTTATGACCATCACAGTATCCTGCATTCACAGGATCAAAATTCGGGCACTTGGAAACCAGCATGCATTTATGACAGTTGCAGCATCCCAGGGCCATGTTGATCACCCTTTACAAGATCCCCACTCTCTTCTGACAAGCACAGCCCATGGGAGAAGCTGGATTTGCTTAAGAACCATGCGATTCAGTTAACAACCCCAGTGAATCACTTAACACTACAGGAAACAAGGTTGTGAAATAGGGTGTGAATCGCTTCATAAGTGCCTTGTTTAGTGATGGAAGCTCCAGTCCCAACTGGGGTTATAGGTTGAGGGCCATTTGCATTATTCTAGGATATTTTCCAATCGCATCTGTTGAATGAAGTTCACATTCATTCATGTTCTGATTTAGAGCAATGGGTTGGCAGGGTTTATGCAACAGGCTAAGCAAAGTCCCATAGATGAGGTCACATAACACAATAGCTTGTTCCTTTCTTTAGGACAGAATTCTAATTCACACAATTTCAAAAGACTTTGTGTGGAAGTGATTTAACTGACCAAGCAGTAATCATGTATGCTTTTAGATTATCAAACAAGGTTAGGGCCAACCACCAGAGACCTCTTTTTCATAGTCACACAACTGTAATTTGGTAGCCATGGATATAAGATGAGAAAATTTATATCATTACCGTCTTTTAACAATTCCAAAATCACTTGCGTGGTGGAGTCTGGACAACTAAATGTGGCTGAGTGTTTACTGGCCGGATGCCCTTCCTGTCACCAATGCCGAGTTTTGTTCAGCAGATATATTCTCATTGCGTCCAGAGAGAGAAATATCTGCCTCTACCTAGGATCGAACTCACAGCCTCCTGATTATGAGTTGAGAGCGCCACCTCTAGGCCACCACACCACTCAATGAGAAAAACTATATAAGGGTGCAAAATCAAACAAAGGGGAGTGGATTTTTTACCTCCTTTATTTCTTTTAAATATGCATCAATGAAATCTCGGCTTTCTCCAGGAATCAAGGTTTTCTTGTGTTCCTCCACTTCCTTTTCAAAGAAAGCAAAGATTTTATGGGCATTTCTTACTATTCTCTGATGGGGCAGGGGAAGCCTCCTCACTAAAGGCACAGCATTGTAAAGCTGCCAACAAAGAGAAAAGAAACCAACATTAAGTAAAATAATATTATAATTATAGTTATAAACTTAATATTATAGAATGTGTTGCTAGAGAAAAAACACCTTTGACCATCTATATTCATACATTCATATATATTATCTCCTGTTCAAGTTTGATAGGACACAAATATCCAAATAGTATTTCAATTAAAAAGTGTCATGCCCTAATTAACTCTGTTTTATCTTCTTTTAACGACCCCATAATCCCTTGCGGGATGGAGTCTGGGCAATTGAATGGAGCAAGTGTTTACTGGCCAGATGCCCTTCCTGTTACCAATGTGGAGGTTTTTTCCAGCAGATATATTCTCAGTGTGTCCCGAGAGAGAGAAATATCTGCTTCAACCTCGCTCCATGGCTTAGGACCAGGGTATCTTCGGGACCGCCTTCTGCCACAAACAGCCTCTCACCGACCAGTCTGCTCCCATAGAGAGGGCCTCCTCAGGGTGCCGTCGGTCAAACAGTGTCGACTGGCGGCCCCCAGGGGGAGAGCCTTCTCTGTGGGGGCACCTACCATCTGGAACGAGCTCCCCCCTGAGATAAGGAACCTACATGACCTGGGTACCTTTCGCCGCGCCTTGAAAACATTTTTATTTGAACAAGCTGGGCTGGCTTAACCTCCTTTTTGGGTTTTTAAATTTTATAATTATAATTGGACTTTTAACTGTTGAGCCAAATTATTTAATTTGTTTTTAATGTTTTTTAACTTTTGTATTTATTATGTCTTATTCTGGCTGTTCACCACCCTGAGTCCCATCCAGGAGTAGAGCGGTATATAAATTTAATAAATAAATAAATAAATAAACCTAGGATTGAACTCACAGCCTCCTGATTGTCAGGCAAGAGCTCCACCTCTAGGCCACTACACCACTTGCCATAATTAACTCTGCTTCCTACTGGCTTAATCAGATCAGTCATAAAATTATGCTGCTCCTTTAAAAAATGAATAAAATTGTGCAAGGAAAATTGGGTAAATTCCAATATATGTTAAGGCATTTTTTCTACCAGTCTTATAATATCCTGCAAGTTGGTGTTTCTCAACCTCAGTCTTTAAGATGGCGGAACATCTAATTGCAATAGACCGAAATTCCCACTAGTGTTTTGGGAATCGTGATCATTTTCCTGCACCCTTTTTGAGGATACCATGGCCCAGGATCCTGTTGCCATTTTGATATTTTGATGTATCATATACATCACAGTCTTCAAAGAGTTGTCGTTGTTTTCAAAACATTTCCCAAACAGAATGGAGGTCCTGATGTTGGTGACTGCAGTTTCAAGAAATAGAAAAGGATCAAAAGGGGCACCTGTGGAATAAAGCAAAAGAATGTAAGATAGTCCTGTGAGGTGTAAACAACCAGACATGCAGAGTTCAAACTAGCTACTTTATTGTTCTCTGCCTATAATACAGGAATCTTCCAAGACTGGAAGCTTTTGCCTGGGAAAGAGCAGAAAAGGTTCTAAATCATTCAAGGAGGCTGAGACTTCTTGTGTTTTTGTAGGGAGACCAGACTGTTTCCTTGCTTGAGTCCTCCTCCCATCCATGATGGTTGCTCTTCAACAAGTTCTCAATTTATAACCCTTCAAAGTTAAAAGAGACTCCAAAAACAGGTGATTGGAGTCAGAGTTGAAGTTCCATTGTCCATCTCCCCCAACACATAATTATGGGATCTCATCTTGGGTTTTGCAGCCTGTATTTGCAGCTCTCTGCAGCATACGAGACAACACAACCATGATTTACGCATTTTGCAACATCCACAACTAGTGAAAACATCCATACAATCAACTGTGGAATCAACTGAACTCTTTCTTACAGAATTCCCCAACCATCCTATGAATACTGTGATCATATTTTAATTTGCTCTATTTTTATGCAAACAGAATTCTAAGCTCCTCCCACTCTCCTCCATCAGTACACATGCTCACTGGTCAACTTTGAGATCAAATGAATTGCGTCCTGTGGAAAAAAGAAGCAACATTGATATGACCATCCTGTCTCAGGAGAATTTACCCATGTTATCAGTAAATGCTTGAATCAAATAAGATGCCTCCTGCAAGATCTTCTCTTCCATTGATTTTTTGCCCAGTCCAAAGTTTCTGAGAAGCATCAGTGAAAACCTCCGTTGTTCTTTCCACGCTTGGCCGTAGGGTGCTGTTACTATGCCTGTAACAATGAAAGACCAAAAATGAAGCATTGGAATTACATTTTTTTTCTTTTAATGACCCTGTAATCCCTTGCATCAGTGTGGAGTAAGATGACTGGATGGATATGAGCGTTTACTGGCTGGATACCCTTCCTGATGCCTATGTGGAGCTCACAGCAAATTTTTTTTCTTTGTGCCCAGAGAGAGAAATATAGGAGCGAAATCACCGCCTCCTGATTGTGAGATGAGAGCTCCACCTCTAGGCCACCGTGCTGCTCAAGCATTCAAACTACAATGATTCTTTTGTATTTTTCTTATGTTAACCTAATGGTATAACCTGCTAATTAATTAATTAATTATTCTGTTGATCAGTGGTGGGTTTCAAAAAATTTTGCTACCAGTTTGGTGGGCGTGGCTTGGGGGGGGGGTCATGTTACTGAGTGGGTATGGCCAACTTGACATCACTCATGCCCATGCCCACTCAGTCACATGAACCCCCACACCTAGCCATGTCTACAGGAAAAGGTAGGAATTTTTTTGGAATTTCTACATATCTACCCCTACCCTCCCTTCGCCAGTCATTTCCCCTTCTTTAGCAGCCTCGGCCCTAGCCCCACTTCCTCCCCCCCCCCACCGCCTCTTTGTTCAGGCTGCTTACCTTCCACGGCAGCTGGTCTAGAGTTCAGAAGGCAAGCTGACCGGAGTTTTCGGCAGCCCCCAGCCAGCTGCCCCTGCTGGAAAGTGGCTGGCAAAGAAGCAGGATATCAAAAAGTACTGGAGGGCACAGAAAAAGCTGCTGCCCTCACTGCCATGTTCTTCATGCATGCACATCCCATTGGTCTTGCAAGGCAATAGGATGAGCATGCGTGAAGAACATGGCGGCAGCGAACATGGCAGGCAGGGTGAGCGAGGCGTGTCAGGGGAACTGGTTCAGGGATGTGGCCAGCCAGCCATCGCTACCAGTTCGGCAATCTTGGCTAAATTTCCACCAATTGTTTGCGTGAACTGGTACGAATTGGCTGAATACTACCTCTGCTGTTGATTCACATAGCCACTCATCTCCTAATTGCCAACATAAAGATCCAACAAAGCGAACAACAAAAGTAGAGAGGAAAAACAGTGTTTGGAAAGGATATATTGGTACCTTTTTTCTTCATGATATCATCTACTAATGGATTATCTGGCCTTCCAGCAAATTCTATGCCTTTTGTCACCAGGACCTCTTTGGCTGAAGAAAACCCATGAGTGAAGACCATAAGCGTTCCTCCGATGTTGAGACTGAAGACAGGACCGTATTTTTGGGCTAGCTGAAATGAAATCACCGGGATTAACCCAGAAGCATTAGGACATTCAACTAGCTAAACAGCTTGAAATAGATCTATGCTAGTCTTCCTTTATTTCTTTGTCAGTAAAATATAAATTCTACACAAATAGAGTTTGTCACGAAAGCGACTGCCTACGAAAGCTCCCGGTAGGTAAAATCTAGGTAACATTCTGAAAATTTGTTTCCCTAAATCTTACTTTGTTTTCCTGTTTTGCAGCAAGATGCTTAAATAATTGCAAGGAAATGTCCTTCATTTTTGGCTGATTCACACAGCGGGGATTAATGAGGGATCGGATAAGGAGCCGTACCTGATCCAGGTCCTTGAGAGGGTCCTTCTTACTGAACTGAAGCAGGTTCCCAATCAGGGGGAGGCTCCATGGTCCAGGGGGGAAATATTTGGGACGTTGGTTCTTCCAGAAACAGAGGAATAAGAGGGAAAGAACGATCAGCCAGCTGAGAATAGCCATGTTGGTTAGCAGAGATATCTCTCTCTGTCTTTCTCTGCTGTGGTGACTTTAGTAAATCAGCCATAGATTAAATCTTTAAGGTCATGATGAAAGATAAACTTTGAACAGAAACTAGATTTCACAAGCTGCAATTTAACAAACAGGAAAGTTTGGGTTACCTGCCGTTAAAATCTTTCTCTTCATTAATAGTAGTGCCATACAGGTGGCCTTTGATTCATGAGCAATTTATCAGTGACCATTCAAACTCCTGATGACACTGAAAAAAAATGACTTTCAATCAGTCTTTATACAACCATTGCTGCATCCATAAAGGTAAAAGGTAAAGGTTCTCCTCACACATATGTGCTAGTTGTTCCCAACTCTAGGGGCCGGTGCTCATCTCCGTTTCAAAGCCGAAGAGCCAGTGCTGTCCGAAGACGTCTCCATGGTCAACATGGTCAACAATCTGACCAACATGACTAAACACCAAAGGCGCACAGAACACTGCTACCTTCCTACCAAAGGTGGTCCCTATGTTTCTTTAAAATATATATAGAGAGAGAGAATTTCCAACATATAAAACACACAATACAAAAAACACAACAAAAACAAAGAAAAAGACAGCAAAAATTTAACACTAATGACAGCTTTTCCATATCGGTATCTCTATCATAACAAACATATTTACAAGAATTCTAATTCTGTATATCTCTATCTTAAATTACGTCCTTATTGAATTATAGTAACATCTATTCTTGATTCAGTTTCGTATCTTATATTTCTTCAACTTTCTACGTATTATATTTAACAGGTTATCCCTTAGGTTTTGCGTTTACTCTCAAGCCAGGAATACCATCTGTTCCAAATTTGATAGTACTCAGTTTCTTTCCTCTCCTTCATTTCCATAGACAGTCTATCCATTTCTGCACAGTCATAAAAAATTTTTATTATAATTTGGTCTGGAGGAATATCTGATTGTTTCCAATTCTGTGCTAGGACAATTCTACTTGCGATTAATATATTGTAATTTTTTCTCCATTTTCCCTTCAAAAATGCCCAAGAGGAAAAGGTCCTGCTTCATCTATATCCTCTGTTCAGTTATCCCTTCCAACTACTTTCTTATCTTACACTAGTATTTTCTGATCTTAGGGCAGGACCACCATATGTGGTAGAAGGCTCCTTGTTTATGACCACATCTCCAACATTCCAGGGACCTTTTCAAGAACATCTTGGCCAATCTCGCTGGTGGCAGATACCATTGATAAAACATTTTGTAAAGGTTCTCCTTATAAGCAGCTGACATCGTTAGTTTGTAGTTTCTCTCCCATAATTTATCTTATCCCATTGATCTAATTGAATATTGTGTCCAAAGTTTCTCACCCAACTAATCATTGTCTCTTTCACTGTTTCTTCTTCCATTTTAAATTTTAACAAAACATTGTACATTTTTGTAATCATTTTTTCCTCTGTTCCTAATAGTATCTTATCAAGTTCCAATTGTTCTGTATAAATAATGTTAAGGAAATTCTTGATTAATAATCAATGTTGTGGGTTATTGAGCAGAATACCCTTTGAGTAAACGCATGAAAAGTGACTGGGAATGGTTGTGAACAATCACAGTTAACATACAAACACATTGAGTTGTTGTAGTCTTTTACTTTTAGAAGAAGTAAAGCAAAGTCCAAAAACAATCCAAGTCATACACAGATAAGATGAGAGCTAAAAGATCAATTCAGGGATATTTAAAGTACAAAGTCTTCTTACCAGTTGTGGTCATACACATTAAAACAGTTCTTCTTGAGTTTCAAAACAGGAACAAGTTCAATATCAAAACATTCAATAAATAGTAGAAAGCAACATGTAGCTATGATCAAACAGTGATTATGCAGAGATCAGGTAGAGAGTTACAGCAAATAAGCAGACAAAATGGTGCAGCATCCACACAAGCCATGATCCTGACTTCCCTTAAGTACATTGGCTACAGAGCTTAGCCAATCAGGATACAGGATGATGCAATACAGTCTTAAAGCAATATAATACCTTTCTAACTGCAAACATACATAGTTGGTTTATATATTGCCTGACCAACTAGTTAGATAAATAACCATTTCCTAACAAATACCAAGTCGTTCCCTATTTTTTTTGTATTTTGTTCTAATTTGCAGGTATCGCCACCAATAAATTTTTATCCCCTGGTTTCTCAAATCCTGCTTTGATTTTAAATTTCCAATTTTGTCTATTAGTTCCGAGTACCTTACTACTTTATGTCCAATACATTAGGGTAAATTATGGCCTCCATTGTTGATATCCAAACTGGAACGTTCATATAATGATTTTTCCTTATATTTACTGTATTTATCACAGTATTTCACACTAGATGTCTCTGGAAATATGTATGGGTTTTGTTTTTTCCTTCCCATAGAAACACATGCCATCCAGGGGTGGGTTCTAATTTTTTTTACTACCGGTTCTGTGAGAGTGGCTTATTTTGTGGGCATAGCTTGGGGGGGGGGGTAATGTGACTGTGGGCATGGCCAACTTTTTTTTAACTTTTAAAAGCATTTTTTCTAGAAGCTTAAGAAGTTGCAGAAAAAAATGCTTTCAGAAGCCTCTGACCATCAGGCAACTCAGCTGGGATCGCCAGAGGCTTTTAAAGGCTTTTTTTTTCTACAACCTTTTCGACTGAAGAGGTTGCAGAAAAAATGTTTTCAGAAGCCTCTGACGATCCCAGCTGAGCCGCATGATCATCGGAGGCTTTTTTTTTTCCTTTTAAAAGCATTTTTTCAGCCGAAGAGGTTGTAGAAAAAATGCTTTTAAAAGGAAAAAAAAGCTTCTGATGAGGTAGGCAGGGTAAGAGAACGGCAACTGGGCCAGGGATCAGTTCGGAGGCGTGGCCAGCCAATGTTATTACCGGTTCTCCGAACTACTACAAATTTTTACTACCGGTTCTTGCAAACCAGGAGCAACCCACTTCTGATGCCATCCCAATTGAAGGTCATGGCCTTCCAATGTTAATACTCTCTTAATTGAACCCAATCCTTAAACCACGTTATTGCCCCCACTTGATAATATAATTCCCCATCGGGTAGGCCAAAGCCTCCTTTGGTTCTGGAGTCCTGAAGAAGTTTGCGTTTTATTCAGGCTTTTTTTCCCAACCAAATAAATTTACCTATTATTCTAATTGATCAAAAAATGCTTTCCCTAATCTTATTGGTATCGTTTGGAAGAGATATAACAATTTAGGTAGTAGGTTCATTTTTACTGCGGCAATTCTACCAAGTAAAGATATTTGTAATTTTGCCCAAATGCCTAAGTTTTTTTGTATTTGTTGTACCAATTTATCATAATTATCCTCTTTTAATGTAGAACATTTTGCTGTTAACCAAATTCCCAGATATTTTACCTTTTTGACAATTTGAATCCCCAATTTCTCTTCCAATTCCTTATCTTGCCTTTTTGTACAATTCTTAGTTAATATTTTAGTTTTTTCCTTGTTTATTTTAAACCCAGCCACTTTACCAAATTCTTCAACTTCATGTATCAAGGTGGTTCCTGTCTCCAAAGGATCTTCTATAATAAAAACCAGATCATCCGCAAAAGCTTGGACTTTATATTCCTCTTGTTTAATTTTCAATCCTTTTATTGTTTGGCTTTGCCTAATTTGTATTAATAATATTTCCAATGATAGTATAAATAAGAGAGGTGACAAATGACATCCCTGTCTTACCCCCTTAGTTATACTAATCTTCTCCATTGTTTCCCCATTTATTATTTTAGCCAATTGCTTTGAATAAATTACTCTGATCATGTCCATAAATTTCCCCCCAAAATTCATAATTTCCAATTGATTAATAAGAAAGTTACAGTTGCTTTTTGAGCATCTACAAATATTAATGCCAGCTGCTTATCCGGGTGGGCCTCATAGTATTCTAATGAATTCATAATCATCCTTGTTTTATTCCTTATATGTCTATTTGGCAAAAATCCACTTTGGTTCGAATCAATAATTTCATTTAATATTTTTGGCTCTTTCAGAGATTATCATTATGAATATTTTGTAGTCCACATTAAGTAGCGAGATTGGCCTATCGTTCTTGATTTGCTGTGTATTTGTGGGATCTTTTGGGATAAATGATATCAGCGCCTCCATCCATGTCTTTGGTAATTTGGATTGCCCCAGAGCTTCATTGTATATGTTCAACAATATCATTTCCAGTGGTCCCTGTATCTCTTCATAGAACTCAGAGGGAATGCCATCAGATCCTGGAGTTTTGTTATTTTTTTGCTTTTGAATAGCCGCCTTCATCTCCATCATCGTGATTTTATTGTTTAACATCTCTTTCATTTCATCTGCTATTATAGGATGATTTCTATCTTTTAAATATTGCTTAATATCTTCTTCTCTATTTTCTCCTGACTAAAAAAGTGTTCCAAAATAATTTTGGGCTATTCTCTTTTTTTCGTCCATTCGATGATGGATATTCCCTTTTTCGTCCTGTAATTGTGTTATTAATCTTTTTTCTTTGACCTTTTTCCATTTGTACACCAGCCATCTCCCTGGCTTGCTGGCAAGTTTGAAATATAGCTGTTTCATTGCTCTAAGCTTTTGGGCCACTTTCTCCTGGGAAAGCAAATTTATTTTATGTTTAATCAGATTTTTTCCTCTCTAATTTTCATATCTGGGGAGTCTTGCATCTTATGCTCTAACTCTCCCAGTTTCTCTTGTAATTGCAGCAACCACATGGGTCACAGGGTTGTGATCCAAACACTTGGCAACAGGATATCCTCGAATTAGGACCATTTGTCATTCTCTAGTTTGTTTCACGCCCTGGGTTAGAAAGAATACAAGCCAAAATGAGACATAATGGCGATGTCGTGAAACAAGGAAAACCAGATATCTAATGTTTAGACCCCACTCCCACCCACCATGAAGTGATTCGATGACACCTAGAGCAAGTAAAAACCATCCCAAAAATACAAAATCCTAGCCATGATAGCAATAGCAATAGCCCTTAGACTTATATAATGCTTCACAGTGCTTCACAGCCTTCTCTAAGCAGTTTACAGAGTCAGCTTATTGCTCCCAACAATCTGGGTCCTCATTTTATTGACCTTGGAAGGATGGATGGCTGAGTCAACCATGAGCCGGGGGAGAATCGAACTGCTGACAGTGGGCAGAGTCAGCCTGCAATACTGCATTCTACCCACACACTTATTATAGGAGGGAGGGAGGGAGGGAGGGAGGGAAGGAAGGAAGGAAGGAAGGAAGGAAGGAAGGAAGGAAGGAAGGAAGATAGCAATAGCACTTAGACTTATATACCACTTCACAGTGCTTCACAGCCCTCTCAAAGCAGTTTACACAGTCAGCCTATTGCCCCAAACAATCTGGTCCTCATTTTATCGACCTTTGGAGGATGGATGGCTGAGTCAACCTTGAGCAGGTCAGGATCAAACTCCAGACTGTTGGCAGAATTAGTCTGCAGTGCGTCTTTCCAGCCACTGCACCACTACAATTCATATCTCTGGTCTTGCTTCATATGTTTTGGATTATTTCCTTGTTCAATGCAGTTCATATTCCTTCCCCTCCTCTTCCCCTCACATGTTCCCAGCTACCAAGACCAATCCTATGATTTCCAGAGCCTGGTTTCAGGTGCAAAGGATCAGGACCATAGGTTGAGTTGTAGTTCAGAAAGTTTTATTGCTGTATCTTAAACACAAGAATCTAATCAACTAGCGGTCAGCATTAAATTGGGGATAGATAAGAATCGATGGAATTAAAAAAAAACTGGACTTGGATGGTTTGTGGCAATGCAAGCACTCTAAACTGATGACACATTGAACTCCATCCTCCAGTTCTGCCTGCTCTTTTCAAAGGCTACAAAAAGCAACCCCATGATTTATACTCTGTTTCATGCAACGTCAGTATCAAACTGTAACTTTGCAAGTTTTTGCCTGCTCCACATTCAGCCTACATTGCGTCCGTGTGTTATTTTATACAAATGCTTAATGGAAATGTTGTGAAGGAGGGAAAAACCGGTTCCTTGTTGTTTAGCCCGCTGAGTCATTGGTCAATGACCAAACAAAGATTTAATTGATGGTTTAGCCAATCCCCCAACAATGTGAACCGACTCCGGCATAGCTCCAGGCAACTCTTTGAAGGCCCAATGACAACACTGATTTGAAAGCTGAACAGAAAGAAAACACTCAGAAGTTAGGAACCTCTGGCTATGATCATATCTCTAATGGGACTTCACATGTTTTGCATTATTTTCTTACTCAATGAAGTTCACATTCCTTCCCTTCCTCTTCCCCCACATATATATCCCCACTTCCAAAACCAACCCTATGATTTCCAGAGTCAGGTGCAAAGGATCAGAATCATAGGTTGAATTGTGGCTCAGAAAGTAGTCTAAAGACAAGAATCTAGTTGACTAACAGTTATCACTAAACTGGCGCTAGATAAGAATCGATGGAATTCAAGAAGGACTGGACTTGGATTGTTTGTGGCATTGCAAACACTCTAAACTGATGACACATTTAACTGCCTGTTCTTCTCCCAGGCTACAAGAAGTAACCTTATGATTTACAAAGCTTGTAAACCAAATTTGCACATGTTTTTTCTTCTGGTCCACAATTACCCTCTATTGCAGGGGTCAAACTCATGGCCTGCAGGCCGGATGCGTCACGCATTAGCCACACCCACACCTGGTTTAGCAAAAGGGGGAAGTAGTGATATGTCACATGAGAATGCCATGATAATGCGAGTTTGATACCCCTGCTCTATCGCATTCATGTGATATTTCATAGAAGTACTTAGTATTTCGAACTAGCATGGCTAGTTTTTCACTGGGTGAAAATTTTATTTTTGGAAAAACTCCATTCTTTATAGCAGAATCAGTCCAAGGAATAGCCATCATAGGTAGGGAGACATATTAATTTATATGAGAAAACCTCAGACATCGTGTAAGCCTGTTCCTTTAATTTTATTAAAAGGCATACACATTTGTGAAATACAGAGACAACTACAGATTTATTGTGTGATTAAACTGATCTAGGATTTAAATTTGGATGAGGTGGTGGGGTAGGGAGGAGGAGGAGGAGACAGGCAGGCTGGTTGTGCAGAAACAAATTATACATAAAACAGGTGATGAATATCAATGAATGAAAGAAATACGTTAAAAACACATTGCGTTTGTGAGATCTTTGGAGATTGGCTGAAATCCTTTATGTAGGAGGATCCTTTAGGGATGTGGTGGCCCAGTGGCTAAGACGCTGAACTTGTCGATCGAAAGGTTGGCAGTTCAGCGGTTCGAATCCCTAGTGCCGCGTAACGGGGTGAGCTCCCATTACTTGTCTCACCTTCTGCCAACCTAGCAGTTCGAAAATACACAAAAAATGCAAGTAGAAAAATAGGGACCCACTTTGGTAGGAAGGGAACAACGTTCCGTGCCCCTTTGGGGTTTAGTCATGCCGGCCACATGACCACAGAGACGTCTTTGGACAGCGCTGGCTCTTCGGCTTTGAAACGGAGATGAGCACTGCCCCCTAGAGTCGGGAATGACTAGCACATATATGCCAGGGATCTTTTAGTTTTATCTTTAGTCTAGAGAAAAAAAGGACTGGGGGAGAAGGGGGTACACATGATAGCAGTATTCCAGAATTTGAAGGGCTGCCCCAAAGAAGAGAGGGCCAACTTATTTATCGAAGTACCAGAAGGCAAGACAAGAAACAATGGATGGAAACTAATCTAGGAGAGAAACAACCTGGAATGAAGGAGAAAATTCCTATCTGTGAGGACAATTAACCAGTGGAACAGCTCGCCACTGGAAGTTGTGGGTACTTCATCACTAGAGGTCTTTAAGAAGAGGCTGTCCAGTAATTTGTCTGAAATGGTACAGGTTCTCCTACTTGAGCAGGGGGTTGGTCTAGAAGATCTCCAAGGTCCCTTCCAGCTGTATTCAGATTGATTGAAACTAGGAAGGGTCCCCTCTGAGAGATTTGCCTTGTGCCCATTCTTTCTGCAGGCTCAGCTGCCTCTAAACTCACTGTGGTCTAGCCTGCAGCTCTTCCTCCTCCCAAGGTCAGGTCCACATATATTTATACCCACAGAACAACATGATTTCTTCAAAATCAGGTCTACAATATTGAAGATAAATTTTTGAGATCATCTACGATAAATCTTTTGTTCAAATAACAGCTTTCAAATCACATAGCCTATCAATTTCATCTGAATCTTTCAAGTGTCTTCAGTGTCTTCTTGGAGAGGATGACATTGTCTTGAATGATGGAGAAACCTTCCCTCGATCTAGTCATTCTCCTGGTGGCCTTTCATGGATATTTTAAAGCTGGATGAGAATTGTGTGAGACCAAAGTTGACCAGTGATGACCAAAGGAGCCTGGATAGCTCAGCAGACTAAAGCCTATTATTAACATTCAGCTGTCTGCAATTACTGTAAGTTCGAATCTCCCCACTCAAGGTTGACTCAGCCTTCCATCCTTTCTAAGGTAGGTAAATTGAGGACCCAGTTTGTGGGGGCAATAAGCTGACTTTGTATAAAATATACAAAAGTATGAAGGCTATTGCTTAATGCATTGTAAGCCGCCCTGAGTCTCTGGAGAAGGGCAGCATATAAATCAAATTTTTTTTAAAAAAAGGTGTGAGATCTGGTGCCTGGGATTTATCTAGCCAAGATAGCCGGAAGCTTCTCATGATGCTGGTGAGGAAGAGGAAGAGCTCCATCCGAGCCAGATTTTCTCCTAAGCAAACCCTTGGTCCTGAAAAGCCAAAAACAAGATGAACAATCTAGTTATTCATCTACAGCAGCACACACTTTGATGATAAAACAGCACCCCTGAAACTCAGACTTGTGGCTTTGTAATGTCATGTGAAACTGACTAGTGTCTTTAGGATTAATGGATTTATATTGTGTGTGTGAGAGAGAGGGAGAGGGAGAGGGAGAAGGAAGGGAGAGGGAAGGGAAGAGGGAAAGAATAGCAAAGCAAAACATGATTGCCTGGAACTGGTTGGTGAATTGACATATTTTCTGGTTTATCCTGTTGAAGAATAAACTCATGCCGAGAATCTGTATCGATGCTTTCACAAACATGGATGAATGTATCCCAAAAGTGAATATGCTTTTTTGAGGCTCCACACTGGCTGCACTCACAGTTTGCTCCACCCAATGGTGCCTTGAAGCAGAAGGTTTAAGCACAGGGGCTGAGGTCACAGGACTGTCTAATTCCTGGTTCTGCCTGTTGTGCAGCCATTCAAAGGAAAACAGAGAGAGAAAGAATTTACCTGCTGAAAATGGCAAAAAGGCTTCCGGCTTCACAAACTCTCCCTTTGCATTCAGGAAGTTGGAGGGGTTGAACTCGTGTGGGAACTTCCACTGAGATTCATCATGATGAACAGAATGGAGGTTGGTGAAAATGGTTGTGCCCTGCAAATGTCAGTAAAACAAGATCATAAACAAGAAAATGCTCAGTGATGGAAGGGATCTGGAATCAATTTTCCTTAGCCCTTTTGAGATCTGGTTCAAGAATGGACCACTGATGGTGAAAAGAATCATTTCTGGAATCATAGAATCAGGAGTCCTTTATTCCATACCAGACAAATAGCTCTCCAACCTTTTCTTGAAAACCTCCAATGATGGAGCACTGGCAGCTTTTCCACAGATTAATTAATTAGTGGAATTAATTAATTGATCGAATGATTAATAATTTCTAGGTTCTACCATATCGCAAGATCTAAACTGGACAGCTAACATCAAAAACGTCATCAAAAAAGCACAACAAAGAATGTTCTTTCTGTGCCAACTCAGAAAGCTTAAATTGCCCAAGGAGCTGCTGATCCAGTTCTACAGAGGAATGATTGAGCCTGTCACCTGCACCTCCATAACTGTCTGGTTTCGTTCTGCAACCCAACAAGACAGACACAGACTTCAGAGGATGATTAGAACTGCAGAAAAAACAATCGCTACCAACCTGCCTTCCATTGAGGACCTGTATACTGCACAAGTCAAAAAGAGGGCTGCGAAAATATTGACAGACCCCTCACATCCTGGACATAAATTGGTTCAACTCCTACTCTCAAAACGACGCTATAGAGCACTGCACACCAGAACAACTAGACACAAGGACAGTTTTTTCCCAAACGCCCTCACTCTGCTAAACAGATAATTCCCTCAACGCTGTCAAACTATTCACTAAGTCTGCACTACTAATAATCTTCTCATCCTTCCTATCACCCATCTCCTCCCACTTATGACTGCATGACTGTCTTTGTTGCTTGTATCCTTACAATTTATATTGATATTGTTTCCTAGTATGATTTGATGGCCTATTTGTACACTATGACTATTATTAAGTGCAGGGGTGGGTTCTAATTTTTTTTACTATCAGTTCTGTGGGTGTGGCTTATTTTGTGGGCGTGGCGTGATGGTCATGTGACAATTGTTGATGATTTGGCAGAGGTACTGGTCTACCAGGCTTTTAACTGCTTGCAGAGCTGTACCAGTCTACTCATTTGTTTTTGGAGGCACTGATCTACCCATTTATTTTTTGCAGGCACTGATCTACTCATGTATTTTTGCAGGCACTGGTCTACTCATTTGTTTTCTTTTAACACTGATCAGCTGTAGGATGGCCCTTTGAACACCCCCTCCCGCAAGAGTTTAGACAGGTTTTTTCCCTCTAGCTATCAGCTGGGACTCAGGAGGCAGCAATAGATTGGAGGTGGGGCCAAATAAAAGGTAAGAATAACACGGGGGAGGGTGCGGGGGGGCACCGGGGGGCAGAACCCGTTCGGTGATGTCATATCGTCACCGCTTCTGGCTCAGGAGAACCGGGCCGAATGGGGAGGAACCCACCACTGATTAAGTGTTGTACTTTATGATTCTTGACGAATGTATCTTTTCTTTTATGTACACTGAGAGCATATGCACCAAAGACAAATTCCTTGTGTGTCCAATCACACTTGGCCAATAAAAAATTCTATTCTATTCTATTCTATTCTATTCTATTCTATTCTATTCTATTCTATTCTATTCTATTCTATTCTATTCTATTCTATTCTATTCTATTCTATTCTATTTCTATTTCTATTTCTATTTCTATTTCTATTCTATCTATCTATCTAACATCTATCTATCTATCTATCTATCTATCTATCTATCTATCTATCTATCTATCTATCTATCGGAATTAAGAGATCATTTGAAATCAATCAGTGCAAGAATGCAACCTGGAATAGATATGAGAAATCTTAAACCTCCATCATCTTCAACCTCTCCTCTCCTCTCTCATTCATAGATAGAAGTAACATCTTATACGTAGAACATTAATGGGATCCCTTGAGTATAAAAAACCATGTTTATAAATTGGGGCCCATCCAGAACTAGATTTTCTTCTGCAGACAAGCCAAGTTATCATCAATAGGACATTTAAAAACACAGTATGGTAACTCAAAGGTGCTTTTGCAAAAGGCCACTGGGCTTTTTTCTTCTTTTTTTTTCCTCTTTTTTTTTATTGAAAAAGTTTTACAATACAATTTTTATACCCCTTCCCCCCCCAATCCCCCCACCCAACTACCACCCCCTCCCTTTCCCCCCCTATCCCTCCCCCCTTCCCCCCTGACTTCCGCTATTAACCAATCATATATATCAATCAACATCAAACAACAAAAGAAAAAAAAAATTAAGTGAGATCCAGCTAAACATATAACAACTTTAACCTTAAGTAATAAAAAATTAATCTAGACTTCTAGCATCTTTTAGCCCCCTAATCAAATATATAATAACCATAAATCATTTGTAAAAACTCATGGCAATCTAACAAATATGACAAATATGACAAATATATATAAAAAAAACTAATTTTGAGCATCATAAATTTTAGAAAAAAAATTCATATAAATGTTTAACATTAAATATAATTCTCAATATTCAATCTTAGTAATGTTGTTTAAAAAGGTATATAAAATTCAAACAATACATCATAAATTTCTTTTTTTTAAAATTAGATAAAATAAGGCTAATCTATCAAGTATATACACTTATTTTTAACATTATAATGTATCTAAATATTAATATAAGTACATAATAAAAATATAAATTCAAATATATAATAAAATACTTAATAATATAATTATGAATCAAATGCTAATTGAAACTTCTTACTTTGATATTTATTCTGCATATACTCTACCCATTTCTTCCACTCCTTAGCAAAAACTGCATGGGTCCTGTCTTTTAGGTATGCAGAAATCTTAGCCATTTCTGCAAAATTAGACATCTTCAATATCCATTCCTCTATGGTAGGTACACTATCTTTTTTCCAGTATTGACCAATCAGTAGTCTAGCTGCAGTAGTCATATATAAGATCAATCTCGTTTCAACTTTTTTTTTCCTCTTGAAAATGTTTCATTTCTCACCCTGAGTTCTATTATCTACCACTATGTTAATTTTCTTTTCAAACCATTGATACCATTGGTGCCACACTAAGTAGTATTCACTTTCCTCCTTATCTTGGAGTTCCATCGTCAGTTTATCCATCTCGGCACACTGTGTTATGTTTTTGACTGTAGGAGATGAATAATGTAAATGATATAATATATTAGAGACTTGAATACTTGAATCAAAGATTAAATACTAGTTGTTTAAGTATTAAATTTCCCATATATTCTGTTGATGACAAAAATGTATATATGGAATGGTATGTGAGTGAGTGTCGTAGGTGGTGGGGTTCTGTTTGTCTTTGTATTGTTTGTAATTTCTTATTTATCTTAAAAATAACAATAAATTTTATTTTTTTTAAAAAAAAGAAAATGTTTCATTTCTCATCCAAGAAGTTCTTTTCCAGTTCAGAACTGAAGAAGCTTCCTGGATGAGAAATTAAACAATTTCAAAGGGAAAAAGAACCCCAAGAAAATCGATTTATCTTTTGGAAAAAGCACCTTTGGGAGAACTATGACCTGGATGATTGAGAATCTTCATGATGTTCGTCCATCGTATTCAGTGAGGACCTTGACATCTACGTGTTGTGGAGTGTGTCTGCAGGTAAGGCCTATACGGGCATGGAATGTCCTGCCCCAATAGAGCAGACATATTTGGGCACCATTGTTGCAGCATTTTTTAAATTTTTTTTTAAAATTTGATTTATATGCCGCCCTTCTCCGGAGACTCAGGGTGGCTTACAATGCGTTAAGCAATAGCCTTCATACTTTTGTATATTTATACAAAGTCAGTTTATTGCCCCCACAAACTGGGTCCTCAATTTACCCACCTTAGAAAGGATGGAAGGCTGAGTCGACCTTGAGCCCGGTGAGTTTCGAACTGGTGTAATTGCAGACAGCTGGATGTTAAATGCTGCCTTAGAAGGAGGCATTAGCCTCCTACACCACTCATTTGCAGCTTTGGCTTTACAGATTACTCACTTCTCTTCTGCTGTAGTTGCACTTCTGTCTTCAAATGATCTCCATAGACACAGTATGATCAGAATTACCAAGTAGCCTCACTTCCCTCCATTCCCACAACCCAATTTACTTTCTTAATTTAGCCTAGGTTATGAATCCCATCAAATTATTCTTCCATAAGCGCTAGAAAAATATTGCAACCTTACCAATAGCCTAGCTTAAAAGCTACTGTATAGAAGGACAGAGGGACAAAATAGAATACAAGGTTATGAAATTGCCATTTAACTAAGCTCAATAAGTAAACATTTAATTAAGAATAGGTTAGCTAGTTGAAATGTAATATAAAATGGTACAATACAGATGTAGATTGAGCAAAGGCCATTAAAAGAGAAGACAAGAATAGGGAGAACGATATGCAACAGAGTACTGTTACTTTTACTAGTACTAGTAAAAGTACTGTACTGTACAGAGTACAGAGTACAGAGTACAGAGTACTTTTACAGAGTACTGTAAAAGAAAAAAGTGCCATCAATATCTTCATTTCAAATAAAATCATAGCAGGTATATAACCACCGTCTTTTGATTACTGAAAAAACATTTCTTTTCTTCTTAAATGATTTGTACTTATGCTCTCCAAAGTACCAAATTTCTTTCAAAGCCCATGAAAGTCAGACATAGTTCCAGAATTTATTTCATCTCCAAAAGCTAATGGTTCTCTCGAGAGCAGCCCAATTCCATTAACTTGATCTGTCCTCCCCCTTCAGAGACCCACAAAAACACAGCCAGCCGAGGGTTAAGAATCACTTGGCACACTCCCCAGTTCTTATCTCAACCTTGGCAGCGATATGCACACCGTCTGCCAAGGACTTTATTAGGTTACACAAACAAGAAAATCACCTACGTAGCTTTGCCGTTCATCTAGCTTCCAAGACTACGAGGTTGCTATGTTTGTTTTGCTTTGTTCGTCACAAACTTCTTGACCCACCATCCTGTCTTATATAGATGTGGTCCAGTGGGTGTGGTCCAGTGGTCCAGTGACTCATTGATCCTGTGACTCCAATCCAGTGACTCAGGTCTATTTCCTCATACGCCGCAGCTGCAGTAATCTTTTCTCTCGCCTTCTTTGGCGTGCGTCCAGGAATGACGTCTCTCCCTCACTCTCATCTGAGACACCTGTTTCCCCACTACTTGGCTCTCTTTCAGCTGGCACCTGAGACGGTGCCAGAGGGGGGGGGGCTGGGAGATCTGGCTGGCTCCTCTTCCTCCTGCTCAGAGCTTCCTTCCTCCAATGGGATAGGCTCAGAGGACGGGGCCACAACATTACTGTTAGGATTCCTTTGAACCAGATATACATCTCTACAGAGCAGAATCCTTAACATATAGATAACATTTTATATTTGTCTGAATCATTTGTTTCCTAACGTATTAATTCAATCCCTCCTTTTGCAGGCGGGTGCTTAAACAATTGCAAGGAGATATTTGTGGGAGATTCATTCCATGGAGATTCAATGTGGGACCTGATCCGGGCCCTTGAGAGGGTCCTTCTTACTGAACTGAAGCAGGTTCCCAATCAGGGGGAGGCTCCATGGTCCAGGGGGGAAATTTTTGGGACGTTGGTTCTTCCATAAATAGAGGAATAGGAGGGAAAGAACGATCAGCCAGCTGAGAATAGCCATGTTGGTTAGAAGAGACACCTCTCTCTGTCTTTCTCTGCTGTGGTGACTTTAGCAAATCGGCCATAGATTAAATCTTTAAGGTCACAATGAAAGATAAACTTTGAAGAGAATCTAGAAGCTGCAACAAACGGGAAAGTTTGGGATACATGTCATTAAATCAATTAGCTTTTTCTTCATCGACAGACAATAGAACAGCCCATACAGGTGATCTTTAATTTGTGATCAATTTTTCAGTGATCATTCAAAGTTCTGATGACACTGGAAAAAAAATTTACACAACTATTGTAGCATCATGGGATTGTGACCCAGGCAACTGGCAAGATAGTCCTCGAATTATGACCATTCGTCATATCCTAATTTATTGAAAACCATGGGTTAGAAAGAGTACATGATAAAGTGAGACATGATGGCAATGTTGTGAAACAAGGAAAAACAAGTGCATAATGCTTAGTCTCCCTGTGAACTGATCCAATTGACCCCATGGCAACTCTGGTTCTAGAGCAAAATAAAAGAGCCGAAAAATATGAAACCCCAAACTCTGAGAATGTGGCTTGACATGTTTTTCATCATTTACTAACTCCATAAAGTTCACAGTCCTTCCCCCACACGGTCCAGCTATAAAAACTAACCCTATGAATTGCAGAGCCTGGTTATGCAACACCAGTTGTGTGCCAATTTTACCATTTTTTTCTCCACTCCATGTTAAGCCTACATTGCATTTGTGTGTGGGGGTTTTTTTCATAGAAATGCTTAATGGCACTAGTAAGAGCTCATATTAAGACTTACTTAGTGGCAATAAAAGCGGCGAAATCTAATTATTTCACCGCTCTTATTGCGTCATCAGATAATCGCCCAGCCGCCCTGTTTAGGGTGACCCGCTCCCTTCTGCATCTGGGAGCGCGGGAGGATCCCTTGCAGGGACGTGCTGAGGACTTTGTGCAATATCTGGATGACAAAATAACTCAGATTCGGGATGAGCTGGCCACTGACTGGGTTAGTTCGGGCGAGGTGACTGAGCCCAGTCTTGAGAGTGTTATCTGGGCTGAGTTCGATCCTGTGGCTTCCGAGGACGTGGACAGGATCCTGGGTAGACTGAACGCTACCACATGTTTATTGGACCCGTGTCCCTCCTGGTTGGTGCTGGCCTCCCGGGAGGTTACACGAGGCTGGCTCCAGGAGATTATAAATGCTTCTTTGAGTGAGGGTGTCCTTCCGCTTGCCTTGAAGGAGGCAGTGGTGAGGCCCCTCCTCAAGAAGCCCTCCCTGGACCCGGCTGCTTTAGTAAATTATCGTCCTGTCTCCAACCTTCCCTTTCTAGCGAAGGTTGTTGAGAGTGTGGTGGCGCGGCAGCTCCCCCGGTACCTGGATGAAGCTGTCTATTTAGACCCGCTCCAGTCCGGCTTCAGGTCTGGTTACAGCACCGAAACGGCATTGGTCGCGTTGGTGGATGATCTCTGGAGGGCCCGGGGTAGGGGGTACTCCTCTATCCTGGTGCTGTTAGACCTCTCAGCGGCTTTTGATACCATCGACCATGGTATCATGTTGCGCCGGTTGGAGGGACTGGGGGTGGGGGGCACCGTTCTGCGGTGGTTCTCCTCCTACCTCTCCGACCGGTCGCAATCGGTGTTGACAGGGGGGCAGCGGTCGACCCCGAGGCGCCTAGTATGTGGGGTGCCACAAGGGTCGGTCCTCTCGCCCCTTCTGTTCAACATCTATGTAAAGCCGCTGGGTGAGATCATCCGTGGTTTTGGGGTGGAATTCCATCAGTACGCTGATGACACTCAGCTGTACATTTCCACCCCGGACCACCCCAACGATGCCGTGGAAGTGATGTCCCAGTGCCTTGAAGCTGTGCGGGTCTGGATGGGGAGAAACAGGCTTCGACTCAACCCCTCCAAGACCGAGTGGCTGTGGCTGCCGGCGTCCCGATATAGCCAGCTGACTCCATCGCTGGTTATTGGGGGCGAATCATTGGCCCCCACGGAAAGGGTGCGCAACTTGGGCGTCCTCCTGGATCCACGGCTGTCATTAGAGGATCATACGACAGCTGTGGCCAGGGGGGCTTTCTATCAGGTCCGCCTGATACGCCAGTTGCGCCCCTTTCTAGATCGGGACTCCCTGCGCACAGTCACTCAGGCGCTCGTCACGTCTCGCTTGGACTACTGTAATGCTCTCTACATGGGGCTCCCCTTGGGATGCATCCGGAGGCTTCAGCTGGTACAGAATGCGGCCGCGCGGGGGATTATGGGAGCGACAGGGCGCTCCCATGTGACACCCCTCCTGCGTGAGCTGCATTGGTTGCCGGTTGATTTCCGGGTGCGTTTCAAGGTGTTGGTAATCACCTTTAAAGCGCTCCATGGCTTAGGACCAGGGTACTTACGGGACCGCCTTCTGCCACCTATTGCCTCCCACCGGCCGGTTCGCTCCCACAGAGAGGGCCTCCTCAGGGTGCCGTCAGCCAGACAGTGCCGGCTGGCGACCCCCAGGGGGAGAGCGTTCTCTGTGGTAGCCCCCACCCTCTGGAACGATCTCCCTCCAGATCTGAGAACTATTGCTGACCTCCGGACCTTTCGTCGGGCGCTGAAGACTCATTTCTTCCAACTTGCCGGACTTGCCTGATCCCTCCTATTTTTAAATATCTTAAATTTTAAATTATTTCAAATTATTTAATTTTTAGAGTTTTAAATGTTTTATTCGATATACTTTCAGCCTAAATTTATATGGATTTTTAGTACATTTTAACTCACTGTATTGTTATTGGTTTTAAATTGGCTGTTCACCGCCCTGAGTCCGGAAGGAGAAGGGCGGTATAGAAATTCGATAAATAAATAAATAAATAAATAAAAATGGAAATGTTGTGGAGCACGAAAAAAAAGGTTCCTAATGTTTAGCCTTAAATTACGCGCTAAATTACATAGAATAAGAGAGTTTACAGATTAACAGAGTTGAAAGGTCATATAATCCAAGCCCCCACCCAAGCAGGAGACCCTACATCAGTGATGGCGAACCTTTTTGGCATTGAGTGCCAAAAGTCTGAGCATGAGAGCGGTGTCGCGCTCCTTCATGCCAGCACCCATAATGCAATGCATGTCCCCATTTACGCATGCGTGCACAACACCCCCCCCATTCCCTCTACACACGTGCCCTGCACTGTGCATGCGTGTGCTCCCTCCAGCATGCTCCCTCCCACAGTTTTTCCAAGAGGGCCAGCGTGCCTCTTAGTTACCGGCCCGTTCCATGGCGAGACAGCTGTTTTCCAGCCGGCACATGGCGCTGCCAAGATGGTGGGGCTGAGAGTGCCGCCAGGGAAGCTCTGAGCACACAGGTTGCCTGGGATCCTTCCCACTGGGAGCTGCACAGAAGTCTCTGCTATCCTATCCCTTATTTCCCTCAGGCTTGTCCCACAAATACTTCTGCTATCCTATCCTCTTATTTTTCTTTATTCCCCCCCCCCCCCACCTTTCCTCCAGGTCTCACCTCCTCTCTCCCAGCTTTCTGCTTTTTTTCCCCTCCAGCCAAGCCCCTCCTTCCTTCTCTTGCACTCCATCTCCTCTCCTCTGCTACATAAGGAGAAATTTTCTGACAGTGAGAACAATCAACCCATGGAACAAAAGTTGCCTTCAGAAGTTGTGGGAGCTTCATCCCTGGAGGCTTTCAAGAGACTAGACTGCCATCTGTTAGAAATGGTGTAGGGTCTCCTGCTTAGGTGGTGGGTTGGACTAGATTTATTTATTTATTTATTGGTTCGATTTATATGCCGCCCTTCTCCGGAGACTCAGGGCGGCTTACAATGCATTAAGCAATAGCCTTCATACTTTTGTATATACCTGCTTAGTAGGGCTTTTGGCCCCCCTAAGCGGTGTTCTTTTTTATACAAAGTCATCTTATTGCCCCCACAATCCGGGTCCTCATTTTACCTACCTCGAAAGGATGGAAGGCTGAGTCAACCTTGAGCCTGGTGAGATTTGAACTTGCAGTAATTGCAGGCAGCTGGCAACTAAATGCTACTTTAACAGCACTTAGTCCACTGTGCCACCAGGCTCTTAGATGACCTACAAGGTCCCTTCCAACTCTCTTAATCTGTTAAAAATGTTGCTTTGTGTTGTGCAAGACAACAAGCAGGGCACATTAGCCTTCGGGAGGGCAGAGGAGAGGTTAGTGGGCAACAAAAGCCGAAGATGCAAAACAACTAGTCGGTCTTTTTCCAACCAGAAAGCATAATTGTGGTCCTCGGTTAGCAATCACTTCACTTATTAGCACTTAGTTGCTGGTCCCAATTAGGTTTGTTAAGCAAGTGTCTATGGAGCTTCTCAGTCATCCAGGTTTCACTACTTTTCCAAGAAGCACTGAATTGGAGAAGCAACGAGAAGCCAAACATCTTCGAAGAAAAACCAGAAAATCCAGTTGCCTCTTGAAAAAATGTCTTCATAGAAAAGAAGAAGAAGAAGAAGCACAATGTCTTCAAAGAAAAATCAGAAAGTCTGGTTGCCTCTTTAAAAAAGCACCTTTGGGTTATTAAACAAGGATTATCTGTCTTTTTTTTTTCTTCAAACAAGAAGGCCATGTCATATAAGAAACAGAAATATAGAGTTTGTTGTGTGAACAAGGGATAACAAAATGTTGCTCCAGTTACAACACCTGATATGGTACCGAGTCAATCAGATGCTTCCTGCAAAAGCTTCATTTTGTTGTTGTTCAGTTGCTAAGTCATGGTCGACCTTGACAACACCATAACCCTTAACATGCCAGGCCCTCCTATCCTCCACTGTCTCCCAAAGTTTGCTCAAATTCATGTTCATTGCATCAATGACACTACCTAACCATCTCCTCCTCTGCTATCCCCTTCTCCTTTTGCCTTCCATCTTTCCCAACATCAGGGTTTTCCTCAAGGAGTCCTCTCTTCTCATTGGGAACCTCCTAGGGAGATCTTTCCCAGCTCCTACAGAACTTAATTTCATCAAACCTTCAGCAAAGCTTCCTACCAGCAAGGGAAGCTCTATGAGAGGACTTCCCACTCTATTTATTTATTATTTATTTATTTTATTACATGTATTTATATGCCGCCCTTCTCCAGAAGGACTCAGGGCAGTGAACACAAATTAAAAAACATGTACAATAAAATCCCATTTTAAACCAAGGAGTTAATTAATAATAAAAAATGAAACCCGGAATCAGGGTCAGCTTCTACCAAGACATCTGAGAGATTAATTCTTTAGATGCCACCAAATCATCGTTGCCTACTACAAAGATTTTCTCCATGATGATCTATCCCTAGGCTGATCTTTCAGCTCTTCCAACAACACTCCCCATCGCCATGATATCTGAGTTTGTCCATCTTGTTGCTGGTTGTCCTCTTCTTCTCCTCTTTTCTTCCATCTTTCCCAGCCTTTTAGGGCCTTTTCCAGAGAGTTGCTAGGTCTTCACCAGGGGTGAAATGCTCCCAGTTCGGACCGGATCGCCCGATCCAGTAGCAATGGCGGTGGGTGGTTCGGAGAACCAGTAGCAAAAATCCCTGTGCCCACCCCCCCACCATGCCCAGCTGAGCTGCACAATCATCAGAGGCTTTTTTTTTTAACTTTTAAAAGCATTTTAAGACAGTGTCGGCTGGCGACCCCCAGGGGGAGAGCTTTCTCTGTGGGCGCACTCACCCTTTGGAACCAACTTCCTTTGGAGCTCCAGATGGCTCCTGACCTTCGCTCATTCCGCCGCGATTCGAAGACCTGGTTGTTGCGCAGTTTGGACTGACGGGGGTTACTAATCAATTTTAAATTGTTTTTAAATTGGAATTTTAATTTTTACTGTTTTAATGAGGAATTCTTACCATTGTGAGCCGCCCTGAGTCCTTGGAGATAGGGCGGCATATAAATTGCATTATAAATAAATAAACAAATAAATTTTTCTACAACCTCTTCCGCCTAAAAAAGCTTTTAAAAGTTTTTTTAAAAAGCCTTTGATGATCGCGTGGCTCAGCTGGGATCATCAGAGGCTTTTCAAAGCATTTTTTTCTGCAACCTCTTCGGCCAAAGAGGTGGTTTAAAAAATGCTTTGAAAAGCCTCTCTGACAATCCCAGCTGAGTTGCCTGATTGTCAGAGAGGCTTTTCAAAGCATTTTTTTTCTGCAACCTCTTCGGCCGAAGAGGTTGTAGAAAAAATGCTTTGAAAAGTTTTTTTTTAAAAGTTGGCCACGCCCACCCAGTCACATTACCACCACCACCAAGCCACGCCCATAGAACTGGTAGTAACAAATTTTACATTTCACCCCTGGTCTTCACATAGTGTCCAAAGAAGCACACTTGCCCGATAAGAGATGTGTGTCCTCTAAGACGGGTCTCCAACCTTGGCAACTTTAAGCCTGGAGGACTTCAATTCCCATTAGCTGGCTGAGGAATTCTGGGAGTTGAAGTCCACCAGAATTAAGGTTGCCAAGGCTGGAGACCCCTGCTCTAAGATAAAGAAGCCTGGAACTGCACCCCAAGATATTTATACCTGGTCTGTTGGGGTTCCATTCATTTGCTATTCATGTAACCTACAGTTGTGTTGTGCAAACACTAGCATTTTGATTTTTTAATATGTAAGTGGCTAGAAATTGGGGGGTTTTTAGGCAAAAGGAAGCCAATGCCCTTCATATTCTCACCTGGGGGGTAAATAAAATGCTTATGTAATGTGCATTTAACCAGGCTGGAAGCCCACAATCTGCTAATATTTGGGGTGTGATCAGTGATGGGATTCAGCCAGTTCGCACCACTTCGGGAGAACCGGTTGTTAACTTTCTGACCAGTTTGGTGAACTGGGTGTTGGAAGAAATCATTAGGGCAGAGAACTGGTTGTTAAATTATTTGAATCCCACCATTGGGTATTTGAATCCCACGGGGGCTTTTTATCAGGTTCGCCTGATTCGCCAGTTGCAGCTCTTTCTGGATCAGGACGTCTTGCGCATGGTCATTCATGCCTTTGTCACCTCCTGGCTGGACTACTGTAATGCTCTCTACATGGGGCTCCCCTTGAAGAGCACTCGGGGGCTCCAACTAGTCCAGAATGTGGCCACGCAGGTGGTTATGGGCGCAACTCGTTGTGCCCATGTGACACCCCTCCTACGTGAGCTGCACTGGCTCCCAGTGGTCTTCTGGGTGAGATTCAAAGTGTTGGTTACCACCTTCAAAGCGCTCCATGGCATTGGACCTGGGTACCTTCGAGACCAACTTCTGCCACCAGTAGCCTCCCACCGGCCAGTTCGCTCCGGTAGGAGGCTCCTCAGAGTGCCGTCGGCCAAACTTTGTCGACTGGCAACATCCAGGGGGAGAGCCTTCTCTGTGAAGGCTCCAGCCCTTTGGAATGAATTGCTCCCGGAAATACGTAAGATCTCCGACCTCCGTGTATTTCGCTGTGCCCTCAAGACCCTGCTGTTCCACCAGGCTGGGCTATCAATGTAATGATTTTAAATTGGATGTTTTAAATTTGGGGTTTTATATTTGAGCAGAAATTATTTAATAATTTTAATTATTTTTAATTCATGTTTGCCTTTGTGCTTTTAATAGGCTGTACACTGCCCTGAGTCCTTCGGGAGAAGGGCGGTATAGAAATACAATTATTATTATTATAATTATGAGTGAGAGGAGACAGCCTGTATTATGGAATTCAGAACAAACTACATTGAACTTCTAGGACCTACTGCCCCCTGCTGGCTCACTGAGGAACTGTAAACTCAATGTAAACAAATAGGGTAATATAATGGAAATTATATTGATTTGGAGCTCTGGGTGAGAGGCACTGCTTAGGAAATCCCATGTTCAAATCCCAAGGAAAGCTCTTGATGCTCCATTCTACCCCAAACCCCACTCGGCCAGGTGTGATGTCCTGTGTGGTTTCACACTTAGCACTAGAGGTTTTTTGCAGTGGTGAAATATAAAATTTGTTACTACCGGTTCTGTGGGCATGGCTTGGGGGGGTAATGTGACTGGGTGGGCGTGGCCAACCTTTTTTTTTTTACTTTAAAAAAAATTTCTACAACCTCTTCGGCCAAAGAGGTTGTTTAAAAAATGCTTTTAAAAGGCTCTGACCATCAGGCAACTCAGCTGGGATCCTCAGAGCCTTTTAAAAGCATTTTTTTTTTACAACCTCTTCAGCCAAAAAGGGTTTTTTTTTTTTACTTTTAAAAGCATTTTTTCAGCCGAAGAGGTTGTAGAAAAAAATGCTTTCAAAAGTAAAAAAAAAAAAAGCCTCTGATGATCTCGGGGCTCAGCTGGGCATGGGAGGGGGGGACACGCAGGGATTTTTGCTACCAGTTCTCTGAACCACCTGCCGCCATCACTACTGGATCAGGCGATCTGGTCCAAACCGGGAGCATTTCACCCCTGGTTTTTTTGGGGGGGGGTGTATTAGCGTAATGCAGGGGTGGTTTTCATTTACCTTGACCACTGTTTCGCTCTATCCATACATTTATTTATTTTATTTATTTATTTATTTATTAGATTTCTATACTGCCTTTCTCCCGCAGATCTCAAGGCGGTGTACAGTCAAGAAAAAATAAAAGATACATAAACATCATAAAATTGATAATTAAAATTATAGCATAGTTTAGCCCAAGTAAATAAAACCTAGAATTATATAATATTTTAATCATTCCCAGTTAACGTGCTTAGCCCTGCCTGATTGAACATCAAGGTCTTGAGGGCACAGCGGAAAGCACGGAGATTAGGGATGTTTCGTATATCAGGGGGCAGTTCATTCCAAAGGGTTGGAGCCCTTACAGAGAAGGCCCTCCCCCTGGGAGTTGCCAGTCGGCACAATTTGACTGACGGTACCCTGAATAGCCCCTCCCTGTGAGAACGAACTGGTCGGTGGGAGGCTATTGGTGGCAAAAGACGGTCTCGTAAGAACCCAGGCCCTAAGCCATGGAGCGCTTTAAAGGTGATAACTAACACCTTGAATCGCACCCGGAAGACCACCGGGAGCCAGTGCAGCTCGCGTAGGAGAGGTGTTACATGGGCACAACGAGATGCACCCATAATCACCCGCGCGGCTACATTCTGGACCAGTTGGAGCCTTCAGGTGCTTTTCAAGGGGAGCCCCATGTAGAGAGCATTGCAGTATCCATACGGGAGGTGACTAGGGCATGAGTGACTGTGAGCAAGGCATCCCGATCCAGAAAGGGACGCAACTGGCGGATCAGGCAAACCTGATAAAAGGGCCCCCTGGCCACAGCCATCAAATGGTCTTCTAAAGATAGCCGTGAGTCCAGGAGGATACCCAAATTGCGGGCCCTCTCTGTGGGAAGCAAGGTCTCATCCCCAATTGTCAGTGATGGTACCAGCTGACTATACCGGGATGCTGGAAGCCACAGCCACTCAGTCTTGGAGGGGTTGAGTCTGAGTTTGTTTCTCCCCATCCAGATCCGTACGGCCTCCAGGCAACGAGACATCACAGCAAGGGCATCGTTGGGGTGGTTTGGGGTGGAGATGTATAGCTGAGCGTCATCAGCATACTGATGAACATGATACATGCGCCTGGCCTTCCGTGCATGTGCTTTGCTCACTCACGCGCCTTCCGTGTTTGTGCCCAACATAAAAAATGTGCCTAAATATCATGACTTGGAGCTGGGGCAGGGGGGCGGGAGCGAGCCCACCCGCAATCGCTGCTACCGATTCGTCCAAATAGGTGCGAACCGCCTGAATACCATCTCTGCTGTAATGCAAAGCAATGCAACTAGAAGATCAAAGGGCCTGATCTGATCCCTCCAATTTCTAAAAATTGCTGTAAAAGTGTCATCTTTAGGCACCGTAAGCTAAACAAGTCAGATCAAAAACGAACTGCTATATACGTACAATAGGCTGAGTTTGGTGAATTTTAATCTTGATTATTTCTTGGGTGGCTCATACCAGGTGGATGAGTCCAGCTCATTCCATTATTTTATGATTCGGCCAGTGGTGGGTTTCAAAATTTTTTACTATCAGTTCTGTGGGTGTGGCTTGATGGGCGTGGCAGGAGAAGGATACTGTAAAATCTCCATTCCCATCCCACTCCAAGGGAAAGATACTGTAAAATATCCATTCCCTCCCCACTCCAGAGGAAGGTTACTGCAAAATCCCCATTTCCTCCCGATCAGCTGGGACTTGGGAGGCAGAGAATAGATGGGGGCAGGGCCAGTCAGAATGTTTACTACCAGTTCTCCGAACTACTCAAAATTTCCGCTACCGGTTCTCCAGAACTGATCAGAACCTGCTGAAACCCACCTCTGGATTCGGCGTAGTACAAGAAACGAAGAAATGGGTTGATTCAGAATATGCAGTATCTGTGAACAGATACCAATGTATTATTAGTGAAACTATTCACTAATATATGTGCTTTCCAGCTACTGTATATTCAGTTTTAATTAAATGCCAGTGCTAATGAAATTCATTCAGATGTAGTCAATGCTGTTTTGGGAGACAAGCAAATCTTAACCATTCAAAGTTACTGACGTGGCATGTTTATATGAACCCCTCCAATTGCAGCTTCTTTTTCCAACCACGATTAAACAAGCCATGATTCAGCACAAGGAACAAACCCAGCCAATATTGCAATGTTAAGAGTTCTGAAGAAGAGGATTCTTACAACCCAACCAAATTTGTTTTCCACCATCGGTCTTTTATTCTTGGCCTTCATCCCTGCAATGGAGCCTCTTGATAGCTCACCAGCAAAGCACGATCAGGCTGGAAATTTCTTCTCCATGTTGCAATGCTCCCTGGCCCAAGAAGGTCCTACTGACAGTAAAAAGTCAAGACGTTTTCCTGGTTGCCTCTGATCAGGATCACGGGAGACCTCAGATCTTGCGAGAGAGTCTCCAACCAAGCCATGTACAGGCTACTGGGACACCCCTTTCGGCCAACTGGCATAGTTCTGAAAAAAGTGAAAGGAACAGGAAAAAGAAAACAAGTTTGTGTTTGTCTATCATGAATCTAACTGTTCTGCCCCAGCTACGGACCCCAAAGAATGCAGCACACACAAACTCTATACAAAACTTCTTTTACTCGAATAACTTAGTCTTTATCCATCAAAGGCTGTTAATAAACTGTCTTAACAGCCTACCAGAATTCTAAGATAAGGTAATCACAGTCTTACTGGAGTTGGCAGAAAGCCGAGAAGCAATTTTGCAGAGAGTGCAAACGCGAAGGAGAGTGAACTAAAGTTGTTCCCTACAGCTTGCTGCAAGTGGCATTCCTCCTTAAATAGGCTAAGGGCATGGCCAATTAGCTGCAAGCCTTACTCTCAAGGAGACCACCTCCTGAGGAGCCAGTCCTGCCTTTTGGCAGTTCTGCGCGCCCGTGCATTGAGAAGAGGCTCCTCCTTTTTGTTGTCTTTTCTTACACAAGCTTCTGGAGGTTCTGAAGGCACTGGCTGAATCCCTGCCTCTGGCACCACATCTTCTCCAGTCTCCTCGCTGTCCGACTCAAGCACCAGCTGCACAGGTTGCTAGCACAGCACCACACCAGCGTCCTCGTTGTTGGAATCAGTTACAATCCGCACAGGCCGCTGACGGGCTACAACACTAAGAGAAATCAACCCTGGCTGTCCTTGGGAAGGACAGATGCTGAAGTTCAAATATTTTGGGCACCTAATGAGAAGAAAGAACTCCTTGGAGAAGACCCTGATGTTGGGAAAGATGGAAGGAAAAAGGAGAACGGGGCAGCAGAGGATGAGATGGTTGGATAGTGTCATCAACGAATGAAGGAGAATTTGGATATTTGGTGTCAATTGGAAACTATATGAGCTATGGTGGCGTAGTGGTTAGACTGCAGTACTGCAGGCTACTTCTGCAGTTCAGATCTCACCGGGCTCAAGGCTGATTCAGTTTTCCATCCTTCCGAGGTGGATGAAATGAGGTCCTAGATGGTTGGGGGCAATATGTTGACTCTGTAAACCGCTTAGAGAGGGCTGTAAAGCTGTAGATAAATCTAAGTGCTACTGCTATATTGATGCAGTCTTCCCTAGGTATTTTAGCAGCTATCTCTCTCTAACCAGTCATCTTCAGCTCGTCATTAACTACAATTCTCAGATCCTGTTCACAGGTACAGATAGCCTCGACTTACAACCACAATTGAGCCCAACATTTATGTTGCTGAGTGAAACATTTGCTAAGTGTGTTTTGCCCCTTTGTACGACTTTTTGGACTGTTAAGTGAATCACGGCAGTTCTTAAGTTAGTGACGCCGTTGTTAAGTGAATCTGGCTTTGCCATCGACTTTTCTTGTAATAAGCTCGCAAAAGGGGATCACGTGACTACACCACCCCCAGGACTCTGCAACCATCATAAATATAAGTCAGTTGCCAAGCTTCCAAAATGTGACTATGTGACCACGCTGCAGCAGTCGTAAGTGCGAAAAATGGTCATATGTCACTTTTTTTCAGTGATGTTGTAGTTTCGGTCACTAAATGAACTGTTATAAGTTGAGGACTACCTGTATTACTCTTAGACCTGATCTCCATATTGCATAGATTTCTTCCAAAAAAATATTCCCCAATGAAGGATTTTGCATATGTGGGCATTAAATCAGTGGTAGGGTGCTACAGGTTCACACTGGATCAGACAAACTGGTAGCGGCGGTGGGAGGCTCCACCCACCTGCCTGGATGCTGCTGCACATGTGTGCATGAGTGAACCAGTAGCAACAGGATTTGGAACCCATCCCTGCATTAAATGTCTTTGTATTTGCTTTCTGTGGCCACTTCTCTAATCTCTTACAATTCTTTTGAATGCTTATTGCATTTTGGGCAGGAGTAAAAGTATTCCAAGCAGTGTTGTGACATCTGCAAATCTTTAAAATGGGACATGTGGGATGGGAGAGAGAGAGACCCTTAAGGCCAGAGATTGAAGAAGACAAACTAAGCCAACATGTGTCAAAAAACATCCTTAGTCATCCAGTGTTGTGGCCTGTACGCAGCCTGTCCAGCTAGTAGCTGATTCTGACAGCGAGGAGGCTGATGTGGTGCTGCGCCAGCAGCCCGTGCAGCTGGCACTCGAGTCGGACAATGAGGAGGCTGGAGAAGATGTGGTGCCAGAGGCAGGCATTCAGCCAGGGCCTTCAGGACCTTCACTAGCTCCTTTAAGTGAAGAGGACGAAGAGGAGGAGCCTCTTCTCGATGTACGGGTGCACAGAGCTCCCAAAAGGCAGGAGTGGCTCCTCAGGAGGTGGTCTCCTCGAGAGTAAGGCTTGGGGCTAATTGGCCACTCCCTTAGCCTATTTAAGAAGGAACACCAACTGAAGCAATTTGTAGGAAACAACTTTAGTTCACTCTCCTTCGCGTCTGGATTCTCTGCAAATTGCTTCTGGGCTTTCTGCCAACCTTAGTAAGATAGTGATTACTTTATCTTTGGTTTCTTGCAGGCTGTTAAGAAAGTTTATTAACAGCCTTTGTTTTGAAACAGACAGAGTTATTTTAGTAAATTAAGTTTTGCACAAACTTCGTGTGTGCTGTATTCTTTGGCGTCCGTAGCTGGGGCAGAACACCCAGGTAGTCTTGTCTGGAAGTTGAGCTATGGCAACTCTACTAATTTTTTTGTGGGTTTGAGTTGTTTCACTACCCATCCAAGCAGCTTTTTCAGTCTGAATAATGTTGGTTAGAGGAATAGGCAGAGTCGGTGGAATTTGCAAACTCCTAAAATTCTTAGGGGTATTCCTGCACCATAAAACATCGAACATAAAATAATAGAGTTGGAAGGGACCTTGGAGGTCTTCTAGTCCAACCTTTTGCTCAAGGCAGGAGACTTTATACCCATGATGGTGAACCTATGTTGCTCGTGCCACAGGTGGCACGCAGTGCCCTCTCTGTGGGCATGCGACCCATCGCCCCGGATCAGCTCCGCCACTGATGCATGTGTGCTGTGCATGCATATCTGCCACGGATGCATATGTGCTGTGCATGGATGGGGGTGGGGTGCATGTGGGGGGGCGGGGTGCATGCAGGGAGCTGCACGTCAATGCATGGGGGGAGGGGCATGTGGGGGCACATGTGCATGCGCAGGGGCAGGGTGCGTGGGGGGGCATGCACTTGTGCAGGGGGTGGGGCACATGCATGCACAGGTGGTAGGACACATGCAGGGGACCACATATGCATGCGTGTGGGCAGGGCCCATGTGCAGGGCTCATGTGCATTGCATTTTGGGGATTCAGCCATGTGTGCCCGCATTTGCACACGCTTACACGTCCTTTGGCCACTCAGTCTGGAAAAGATTCGTCACCACAGCTCTCTACCATTTCAGACAAATGATTGTCCAGTCTCTTTTTGAAAGCCTCCAGTGATGAAGCATTCACAACTTCTGAAGTTTCGACTGTTTGATTGCTTTCACCAGTAGACAATTTTTCCTTACTTTTAAGTTGCTTCTCTCCTTGGTTAGTTTCCATCCATTGTTTCTTGTCTTGCCTTTGGTGCTTCAAAAAATAGATTGACCCCCTTGTCTTTGTAGGAGCCCCTCAAATATTGAAACATTGCTATCATGTCTCTCCTACTCTTTGTTTTCATTAGACTAGACATACCCAAATCCTGTAACCATTCTTCATAGGCTTTAGCCTCCAGCCTCAAAATCATCTTTGTTGCCCTTCTCTGCACTCTCAAGTTTTCTTCTCCAAAGTGCATGGCAATATGTCAGTGAAGATTCTCAGCCATCCAGGTAGAATTGTCTGGAAATTGAGTGATGGCAACTGGAATTATTGCTCAGACTGAAGAAGCTGCTTCGACGGGCAGTGAAGTATATCTCAAACTCCCCAAAATTAAGCTCAGTTGCCATGACTCAGCTTCCAGACTAAGGCAACACACCCCTCCAACAGCTTTTCCTACATAGTTTCTGTCACTGCGTTATTTGTATTTGCCAGCTGAGCTTCCATTCTGAACAATACGGTAGCCTCCCCAGAGAACGTTATCTCTGAAGATAAGACAGTCTTGTGAAAGTTTAAACTACTGCGCATGTCTACATTTCTTTCTTTCTTTTTCTAACTTCCTGATTTACTTTCTCCTTTGTTCGGCTCTGCTGATCAACTGCCGGTAACGATGTAGTTATTTAGTTTGTTTTTACTTTTATATTAAAAATGTTTATTAGAATTTATACTTCGGGTTTTCTTTCTTCGAGAATATGCACCATGGAAAACAAGATTCAGTCACCTCTAATTAATCACAGTTTTCCCCGGGTGGGGGGGAGGGATGAAGCTGATTCACGCTTCGACAGTTTCCACCCCTAGAAACTCCTAATGAGTAGGATTTACTCATTGGTGACTTCTCTTACTTACATGAAAATAAGGGCAGCATCGCGAGAATAGTCCAGCAAAATTTCATTCATTCTCACTTGTCGAAGTGACTGAAATAGAAAGTAGAAAAGGCTCAGCACAGGTAGTGTTAGGACAGCAACCAGAAAAGCTCTGACAATGGGTCAAGCAAATTTCTTTATTGTTGACCACTTGCTCGCAAGAATCTTGCCAGAAAAGCTCTGACAATGGGTCAAGCAAATTTCTTTATTGTTGACCACTTGCTCGCAAGAATCTTGCCAGATTGTCTGCCTTCTCTTGGGAAATGGCAGGTATAGACTTGAAGGGTTTCACTTCAAACATTTTCTCCTTTGAATGGACTCTAAGATGGAATGTCTTTTAAGCCATCTATTGTGACATTCTCTCCTTCAGTTGGTGGTTCCACCACATAAAGAGATATATGGTTTCGTGGGTTTTAGTGTTGTTGTTTTTGGGTTGTGGTGGGGGTTTCTTTTTGGAGATCCAGACAAGATCACTCCCTACTTTGGTCCCTAGCAAATGTTCTGGAAAAAGTACACTGCAAATGAGCTTGGATGTTCTCTATAAAATTTAAGAAGAACCTGGCAAGATCAGGCCAAAATTCAAGTCTAGCTTTCTATGTCACAGAGCAGCCAATCAGGTGCATCCAGAAAAACCACAAGGTAGAAGGTCCAAGGTTCTCTTCCACCTTAAACCCCAACAGTGCAAACAAGAAGTCAAGCCAGATTTCACCACAATCACAGGGACAAAGCCTTTGCGGTATGCCTGGGCAGAGGTCCAGAAACTCACAATGGCCCTGCCAATCTGGGTCCGACTCAAGGGTGAAATGTTCCTGGTTCGGATCGGATCGCCCGATCCAGTAGCGATGGCGGCGAGTGGTTCAGAGAACCAGTAGCAAAAATCCCTGCGCCCCCCCCCCCCACCTTTCCCCACCAGGCCCAGCTGAGCTGCACGATCATCAGAAGCTTTTTTTTTTTACTTTTAAAAGCATTTTTTCTACAACCTCTTCCGCCAAAAAATGCTTTTAAAAGTAAATTAAAAAAAAAAGCCTCTGATGATTGCGTGGCTCAGCTGGGATCATCAGAGGCTTTTCAAAGCATTTTTTTCTGCAACCTCTTCGGCCAAAGAGGTGGTTTAAAAAATGCTTTGAAAAGCCTCCTACGATCCCAGCTGAGTTGCCTGATCGGCAGAGAGGCTTTTCAAAGCATTTTTTTGCAACCTCTTCAAGAAAAAATGCTTTGAAAAGCCTCTGACGATCCCAGCTGAGTTGCCTGATCGGCAGAGAGGCTTTTCAAAGCATTTTTTTGCAACCTCTTCAAGAAAAAATGCTTTGAAAAGTTAAAAAAAAAAGTTGGCCACACCCACCCAGTCACATTACCACCACCACCACCAAGCCACGCCCACAGAACCAGTAGTAACAAAGTTTACATTTCACCACTGGTCCGACGCCATAATGCATATATTAAGTCACAAGGTTTGCATTTTGACCTCATGATCAGAATCTCTTTTCCCATCTGTTTTCCCAACTCTTTCCCAAGCCCTCTGCTTCCACTGACAACCAGCGATACATGGATGAATCTGATCCCTTTCAAAAATCAAGTCAAATTCATAGTTTCAGCTGGATGCATCAAATCTAGTCATTCTGATTCTTCTCTCTGATTCTAACAGACTTGAGAAAAGGAGGGGTCAACTTTAATCATCTGATCTGGATTTTCAATTCCGTTTGGAAAGCGGATTCAGTTCAGATTTTGGGTAGAATGGCTGTTGAATTTCCATATCAACACTGGAATAGCATTCTTATTCTTCCCATAAGAGAGTAGGCTTGAAAACATCTTCCAACAGAATCATCTTCTTCTTTTAATGACCCCATAATCCCTTGCGGGGTGGAATCTGGGCAATCGAATGGAGCTAGCAGAGAGTTTACTGGCTGGATGCCCTTCCTGTTGCCAATGCGGAGTTTTGTTCAGCAGATATATTCTCACTGTGCTCAGAGAGGGAAATATCTGCCTCTACCTAGGATTGAACTCACAGCCTCCTGACTGTGAGGCGAGAGCTCCACCTCTAGGCCACTGCTCCACTCCCCTTCCAACAGATTGTAAAAGGAATTCTAAACTTCCCTGACAGGTTAGCCAGGTCGACCAAAGATATCAGGTACAAAGACTTGGAGTCAGAAACAGATGAAACACTCAATCTCCCTACTTCCCCCCTTTTCTTGTCCCGATGTCTGAAAACCACCCCAGGGAAGGTCATCCAAACCTTAGCTTTGTTTTTTGCAACCTCTTCGTCGGAAATTTTCCACGGGCAGCCGTGACGCATCTCGTGCACCACCGCATCGTCTTTGAAGCCATCGTTCAGTCTGAATGGAGCGATCAAATCATCAAATCTCTTCACACTAGGAACAAAACCACCGTGAGTTTCCATCAGGAACCAAATTCTTCCATGCCCTGGTCTTAGCCAAAAGGGGACAACTGCTTAAAGAAAAGAATCCAGGCAATTTTAAGAATTAACTCTTGGCTATTGTCAGGCATGCAAGACCAGGACCACAAATGAAGCTTCAATTAAGCTGATTCATTGCTAAAAGCCTATGAACAGGAATCTACTCAACTAACTGTTAGCACCAATCTGGAATTAGATAAGAGTCAACAACACTCAAAGGTAAGGGGATAGAATAGAATAGAATAGAATAGAATAGAATAGAATAGAATAGAATAGAATAGAATAGAATAGAATAGAATAGAATAGAATAGAATAGAATAGAATAGAATAGAATCGGGAATATAGAGTAGAGTAGAGTAGAGTAGAGTAGAGTAGAGTAGAGTAGAGTAGAGTAGAGTAGAATAGAATAGAATAGAATAGAATAGAATAGAATAGAATAGAATAGAATAGAATAGAATAGAATAGAATAGAATAGAATAGAAAATAGAGGAGAGGAGAGGAGAGGAAAGGAGAGGAGAAGAGAGGAGAGGAGAGAACCTTGGAGGTCTTCTCTCCTTGATTACTTTCCAACCATCTCTTGTGGCTACATAGGGATTCTAGGCTGATTCCCCCTTTCCACTCCACTCCCAGGTTCTGCAACCTCTTCTCCTACAGCCATACAGGAACACCAAAAACTACCATGGCCTTGGTTAATTTTCTGAATCTCATCTCATCTGGATCTTTTCCCACCAGGTCTAATAGCCCTAAGGTGGACCCTCTGGATAGCAAATGCTGGGGAGCATGGCCTTTTCAGGAACGGCCCCAAAGCTGTTAGCCTCGCTTTGATTGGCCAGCTGAAAAACCATGTAAGAGTTGGGAAGAACAAGAATTCTGGCTGGACTTTGGACTAATATGAGACCAGGCTTGGCTTAGAATGATTAGCTGCTCCTGTATTGACAGTATTTTTTTCATATTTCAGGTCAAATTTATCTCCCCATCTATCTCCTACAATAGTACAGAGAGGGGTAGTTCTCTACTTACAGCCATTCAATCAGCGACCATTCAAAATTTACAACTGCACTGAAATAACTGCTGGGTTGTTTTGACCCAGCTCTCCAAACACGACAAACCCTCTGAAGTTAACTCAAAGATTCCTTTATTAGGAGCATCAGCAGCCCCGGCAAAAGGTTTCTCTCACACCGCAGGCTAACAAGTCTGTCCAGCAGGGAGATGAATAGTTGTCTGTCACACCTATTCATCTCCATTCCCTGTCTTTTATCCCCAGAGTTAGAGTGGGGCTTCGCTAGCAGCGGTGGCTCTTCCGTCCCGAGGACCAGCCCATGGATTTCCATTGCTCTCCTCTCCTCTGCCTTCTGCACATCCGTGCATCAGGCACTGGACCCAGCTGTTCCTCCTCTTCCTCATCAGCCACCTCCAGACCTGCGTGCTGTTGACTCTCCATTTGAGGGCAGATGGACGGCCCAGGCTCTGCCTCTCTCTTTCTCTCTCTCTGCCAGTTCCATTCCCTCTTCCCCCTCGGAGCTCCCAGGTTGCCTTGATGTTGGCCCTGACTCCCAGGCCTCCTCCTCCTCCTCCTCTGATTTGTCTGCTGGAGGGACCAGCAGCCGACAGGCCATGATAAAAGTGACTTACAACTGGTCCTCACGCTTACAACCATCACAGCATCCTCATGGTCACATGATCAAACTCCAGGCACTTGGCAACTGGCATGTATTGACAATGGTCACGAGATTGCTATGGGTGACTTTCCCAGCCAGCTTACAACAAGCAAAGTGTCGGAAGCTGGATTCATTTAATGACCATTGTTAAGTACTGTGTAATACAGTAAATTACACAGTATATAAATACATTTTTAACTGGAATAGATTTTATGGTTGGTCCATATATTAATGCATAATAACAATTCTAATTGCAATAATAATAATTGTAGCAGTAGTAGTAGTTATAATGTTTACTGTTCAGGTCGGGGTTTCTGGTTAATGTCTGGAAGGACGTGAACCTCATGAAATCCAAGCCGAAATTTGCTTAATAAAGAGACGATCCTAAGAAAGGGGGAAAAAATTAAGATGTGGGACAAAAAAGTGATTTCAACCATCTTTATAATATATTTCCTTGTTTTGATGCTCCCCCAACTCCATTTCTCCATATAAATGGTGTATTTGGGACACACCCGCCTTGAATTCTGCAGGTGGAACTTACGCCTTCCGCTCTTCGTCCATTCGGTTGATCTGCCCACCTACAAACACCCGGATCTTACATTTCCCCCATCTCTTTTTGCGGCCGAGGAGATAAGGGATGAGAAGAGTTAGACCTAGTGATGGAAAACCACAGAGGAATCTCAATAACCAACACCCACTTCTTCTCCTGATTGCATTTAAATCCTACTTAGAACACAGAATACTAGAGATGGAAGGGACTTTGGAGGTCTTCCAGTCTAACCATTCCTTCTGCTGTGGCCTGTTGGCCGCCGGCACCTCCAGCAGCCAAATCAGAGGAGGAGGAGGAGGCGTGGGAGTCTGGGTCAGCATCAGGGCAACCTGAGAGAGCCAAGGGGGAAGAGGGAATGGAACTGGCAGAGAAAGAGAAAGAGAAAGAGAAAGAGAAAGAGAAAGAGAAAGAGAAAGAGAAAGAGAAAGAGAAAGAGAAAGAGAAAGAGAAAGAGAGAGGCAGAGCCTGGGCCATCCATCAGCCCTCAGATGGAGAGTCAACAGCCCCCAGGTCTGGGAGTGGCTGATGAGGAATAGGAGGAACAGCTGGGTCCAGTGCCTGACATGCAGATGCGCAGAAGGCAGAGGAGAGGAGAGCAGTGGAAATTTATGGGCCAGTCCGTGGGACAGAAGAGCCACTGCTGCTAGCGAAGCCCCACCCTAGCTCTGGGGATAAAAGGCAGGGGGAGGAGATGAATAGATGTGGCAGACAACTATACATCTCCCTGCCAGAAAGACTTGTTAGCTTGCGTTGAATAAGAAACTTTTTGTCGCGGCTGCTGGCGCTCCTAATAAAGAAATCTTCGAGTTAACTTCAAAGGGTCTGTCGCAGTGGTGGGTTTCAAAACTGTTTACTACCAGTTCTGTGGGTGTGGCTTGGTGGGCGTGGCATTGCTTGGTGGGCGTGGCTTGGTGGGCATAGCAGAGGAAGGTTACTGCAAAATCCCCTGTTCCTCCCAATCAGCTTGGACTCGAGAGGCAGAGAATAGATGTGGGCGGGGCCAATCAAAATTTTTACTACCGGTTCTCCGAACTACTCAAAATTTCCACTACTGGTTCTCCAGAACTGGTCAGAACCTGCTGAAACCCACCTCTGATTTGTCATGTTCGGGGAGTTGGGTCAGAAAATTCAACCCAATGTAAGATGATGAGATCTCAGGGAGTCAAGTTAGCTTCAATAAGGGGGTAGATTATGATTCCACATCCTGGAATGAAACAGTGTCACTGCTGTCATTTTTAGAAAAGGAAATCAGAGTTCGAGCAGTTAAGAAGCTACGGGCTGGTTGACCAAAAGCATTGGCTGGGTTTGCCTACTAAATTGCAACCCTTTGGAATCCCTACTGAGACCTCCAGAGCTAAGAGAATGCTAGAAAACCCAGGAAAAAAGAAACAAGAGTCCATGTAGCAACCATAAGGCTTGTTTTCTTCTTGAGCCCTACGTGAGAAGGGGGAGCCAGCCTTACCTCCATCATCAAACAGCCAGTAGATATCAATAGTTTTCTTGCCTTGATCCATCTGGAAAATGGTGCTTGCCTGTTGTTCTGCTACTGAAGCATCAGGATCCACTAGGAAGGGGGGAAGAAGGGGGAGGAGAAGGGGTGGGGAGAAGAGGAGAGGGGAAGGGAGGGGAGAAGAGGGGAGAGGAAAAGGGGAGAAGGGGAGGCGAGGGGAGAGGAGAGGAGGGGGCAGAGAAGAGGAAAGTAGAGGAGAGGAGAGGGGTGGGGAGGAGAGGGGAGGAGAGGAGAAGAGAGGAGAGGAGAGGATTGGAGAGGAGAGGAGAGGAGAGGAGAGGAGAGGAGAGGAGAGGAAATATAATCTCTTCCTATTTTGTTATCAAAGCTGCAGCATAACTGCAAAGTTTCTTTCCTTTAAAATCAACGGCCTCAAAAATGGGGCTCTTCTAGAGAACTAGCCTTTTCACCTCCAAATTCTCCCTTCCCTTCCCTCCTTCACCCATTTACTCCTTTCCCTTCTTTTCGTTCTTAACATAGAATAACAGAGTTAGAAGGGACCTTGGAGGTCATCTGGTCCAACCCCCTACTTAAACAGGAGGCCCTATATCTTTTCAAGACAAATATGCCTTTCTTCTTAAAAGCCCCCCACAACTTTTGAATGCCAGGCATTTCACCAGTAGCTGACTGTTGAATATTGAATTTCCCTTCCGTTCCCTGAAATAACAGGCAATCATTCCTCAGAGTTTCATTTATACGTTTCTTTTGCAAGTCCTAATCCCAACGGGTGGTCATCTTTCTAAAAATGCCCATGTTATGATGGGATTGCAGAGGTTGAAAGCAGAATGAGTCCCAATTCTCCTCAAAAATGAGAGGTCAGACTACTGCTTACACCCAAAGACGATTAAACCCATTCTGACTTCTGAAACATCCTTCAAGGCCTCACAATGACATTTCCTCTGACCACAGCTGCTGGCCAGAGAGTTGTTGATATCTATTTAACAGATGAACAGAGTTTGAAGGGACCTTGTAGGTCATCTACTCCAACCCCCTGTCCAGCAGACCAGTGGTGAAATCCAAATTTTTTTTACTACCAGTTCTGTGGGCATGGCTTGGTGGGCATGGTGTGGCTTGGTGGGTGTGGCAGGGGAAGGATACTGCAAAATCTCCATTCCCACTCTTCTCTGGGGCCAGCCAGAGGTGTATTTGCTGGTTCTCCGAACTACTCAAAATTTCCACTACCGGTTCTCCAAACTACTCAAAATTTCTGCTACCAGTTCGCCAGAACCTGTTGCATTTCACCCCTGCAACAGACTCTACACCATTTCTGACAGATGGCCGTCCAGTCTCTTCTTGAAAGCTTCCAGTGATGAAGCTCCTACAACTTCAGTTGTGTTTGACAGAAAATCTTCTTGGCCCACTGACAGCATTGTGCCTCCTGCAAATCTACCCCATTTGGCAAATACCATAATTCGGTGTATTATGTGAACCCTGGAAACGGATTTGGTTAGTAAGCCAGTCAAAAAGTTTTTCAGAACTGACATGTGCCTGTTACGGCAGGTACTTCACTGCTTTTTTGGGGAACTTCTGCTGGATCAAAAGCTGGATTAACTGGAGACAGAAAGGAGACAATAAACAAGACAAACTCATATTCTGAACAATGAACCACTTCCCTGCATTTATATGGCACATCGTCATAATGACGGTTGCTTTATCTAGGATTAGACTGTTGAGTGAACCAAGCCATTGTACTTTTTGCAAAATTGTAAAGTTTAGCATGATGTGTACCCCCATGATGTCTACCCAGTTAACTGTGATTTGATCACGAAGTTAAATTAAGTTTAGCTTAGTGCAGTGTAATGGAGTGTGGTTTGGATTCCCAGGAGGGAGGGGCTGTATTCCAGAAGGCAGCTTGGAAAGTTGGAGTGGCAGAAAGAGGATTAGAATGAGTACTCCCTAGCGATTCCCAAAATATATTGAGAATCTAGAGTCGCCTCAGGGAGATGGATGACATAGAAGTGTAATAAATGAATAAATGAATCTATTAGTGATAGAAATAGTTGCTTTAGTCTGGCAAATGTCTCTAGTTGAAGAAAATTACTTCCAAGTAACTCCACATGTCACTCTTGATTCTTAGGGCCCAACGTGCAGTGTGTTACTCTAGCTACAACCACCACTTCACAGAATTTATTTATTTGTTTGTTTGTTTGTTTGTTTATTTATTTATTATTAAAATTTATATGCCGCCCTTCTCCCGTAGGAGAATGACAATACAATATTAAAATCCAGTCCAAAAATTAAAATCCCCAAATTAAAACCCCATAGTCGGTCAGGGAATTTGATGAAAAAGCCATGTCTTAAGGCCGGTGAGGAATGTGCAGAGATGAGGAGCCATCCGGAGCTCGGTGGGTAACCCATTCCAGAGGGTCGGTGCGGCCACAGAGAATGGCCTCATCCTGGGGGCCGCCAGCCAACATTGTGTAGCCAATGGCACCCGGAGGAGGGCAGTTCTATGAGAACGCACAGGACGGTGGGAGGCCGGTAGGAGGCAGTCCCGCAAATACCTCGGGCCCATGCCATGTAGGGCATAGGCCTGATGGATGCATTTAGCAAACTTTTGTTTATCTAAAGCAGTTGGTTTAGATCAACAAGCTTAATCAACTTAATCAAACTGACCACATTATGGCTTAGTGTTGGAGTTTCCCCCATGGGCCAAGAAGATATAATCAGGTTGAGGACATGTCCTTTGGTGTCCAGTAGATTTTCTACCCACCCCATACAACTTTTTACATTAAAAAAAAAAAAGTAAAAACTTGCCGTAAATCAAAACATCATTTTCCTGCATTATCTTTATTTTCCAGATAAAGATATCTGCATCCACAAAAATTGTCAGGATGGTGCAGTGGTGAAGTCCAGTTTTTTTCTTACTATCGGTTCTCTGGGCGTGGCTTGGGAGGTGTGCTGTGGCTTGGTGGGCGTGGCAGAGGAAGAATACTGCAAAATCTCCATTCCCATCCGACTCCAGGGGGAAAGGTATTGCAAAATCTCCATTCCCACCCCACTCTGAGGCCAGCCAGAGGTGGTATTTGCCAGTTCTCCGAACTACTCAAAATTTCCACTACCGGTTCTCCAGAACCTGTCAGAACCTGCTGGATTTCACCCTTGGGAAGGTGTCTGGAGATTTGCAAGTGACATCCTTCCTTTTTTTTTTTTTTTTTTTACAGGCACAACACCGTTGCCTTTGCTAAAATTAGTGTGTAAGGTATTTTGATGGATTGGAAATCTGGGTCATTTGAACGCAATTTCTCTTACAAAGCAGCATAAAAATAAAGACATATACCGTATTTTCCGGCGTATAAGACGACTGGGCGTATAAGACGACCCCTGACTTTTCCTGTAAAAATATAGGGTTTGGGCTATACTTGCTGTATAAGACGACCCCTCTTCCAATGCACACCAAATAAAAATTAAAAAACATCAACTGGCTCACCCACAATGTAAAAGCAGCTGTGCTAGACCCAAAATGGCCCCTGCAACAAGCAGGAACCTCACACAGCCACAAAAAGCCCCAAAAAACAACTTTCACACTTTACACACACAAAATTCCACATACAGCTTTGTGAGATTTTGTGTGTTTGTGTAGTTAGAGTGAAACACTACAGAAACACACTAAATCTCAGAAAGCTGCACAAATATTATTTTATATTTTTATTATTTTATTTATTTTTATTTTTATTTTTATTTTTATTTGAAAGCTAAATTTAAAACTTCCTAGCCTAAAACTTAGACCTAGCCTTTAAATGGCTAGGTCTAAAAAAGAACAACTAAAAAAAACCCAATTAACTATTTTTTTTAAAGCTCCCAAAGGGGGAAAAAAACTTACCCAATAGAACAGGGGTCTCCAACTTTGGCAACTTTAAGACTTGTAGACTTCAACTCCCAGAATTCCTCAGCCAGCTTTGCTTTGCTGGCTGTGTAATTCTGGGAGTTGAAGTCCACAACTCCCTGCCTGCTTGATTGCAGGCAGGGAGATTTAGTTGCTTGCTGATGCAATGGATTGCAGGCAAGGCAAGGCAAGAGTTGCGGCTAGCAGCTAAGGTAAGCAAGCTGGAGGGGGGGGGGAATTTTGCTAAGTACCAATTAGCAGGCAAAAATTAGCAGCTGGGATGGCCAGCGTTGTGTAAAAGGAAAGTTTTTCCCTTTTACAGGGGGTTTGCGTGTAACTCAGCTGATTAGCGACAGCTCAGCAGGCAATTCAGCTTGGCTCCTTAGAGCCATTTAAGGCTCGTCAAAGCCTTTCGGGATGGTCTGCCTGGTTACAAGAGACCGACACCCGGCGTATAAGACAACCCCCGACTTTTGAGAAGATTTTTGTGTGTTAGAAAGTCGTCTTATACGCCGGAAAATACGGTAAATCTATAAAAGGGCCTCTTTCTAAGATGTCTCTGCTTCTGCACTTAAGTCAGTTCAAGCCCCCTTCCTTGCACAATCTCTGGAGAAGTTTTTCTGGTGGAACTCACTGTGAGCCTGCATGATCCGAGAAATATTGAGTCCCTCCTTCACGCGCATCACGCATACTCCGTATTTGAAGTCAAAAGCATCACTGGAATAGGAAAAAAAAAAGAAAAGCAAACTCAAATGTCAGCATGAGGGAGATTTTCAGAAGTGGACAACCTAGGATAGTATGGCACGAGTGAGTCCATCTATCCCTAAATCTTTTTCCCCAAAGGAAGGCCATCCAACTCCTTTTTACTACAATGGTGAGATATTTTTCTCAAAAATATCCTGGTGGCTCAGCAGACTAAAACATTGTGATTAACTCCAGCTGTCTGCAATTACTGTAAGTTCGAATCTCACCAGGCTCAAGGTTGACTCAGCCTTCCATCCTTTCTAAGGTAGGTAAAATGAGGATCCAGATGGTGGGGGCAATAAGCTGACTTTGTATAAATATACAAAAGTATGAAGGCTGTTGCTTAACGCATTGTAAGCCACCCTGAGTCTCCGGAGAAGGGCGGCATATAAATCAAATTAAAAAAAAAAAAAAGACAGTTGAAATATACTTCATTTCTATAGAGCACTCTACACCAGAACAACTAGACACAAGAACAGTTTTTTCCCAAATGCCATCACTCTCCTAAACAAATAATTCCCTCAACACTATCAAACTATTTACTAAGTCTGCATTACTATTAGTCTTCTCATCGTTCCTATCACCCATCTTCTCCCACTTATGACTGTATGACTGTAACTTTGTTGCTTGTATCCTTACAATTTATATTGATATTGATTGTTTCCTAGTATGAGTCGATTGCCTATTTGTATCCTAATACTATCATTAAATATTATACCTTAATGAACGTATCTTTTCTGTTTTGTATACTGAGAACATATGCACCAAATTCCTTGTGTGTCCAATCACACTTGGCCAATAAAGAATTCTATTCTATTCTATTCTATTCTATTCTATTCTGTTCTGTTCTGTTCTATTCTATTCTATTCTATTCTATTCTATTCTATTCTATTCTATTCTATTCTATTCTATTCTATTCTATTCTATTCTATTCTATTCTATTCTATTCTATTCTATTCTATTCTATTTCTAAAAAAGAAAGCCAAATCTGCCCTTTTAACAGCATCTTCTCTCAATTTACTCATGTCGGAATGCATTGTGATTTCTTTAGAAAGTTGAAAACTGTGATGCAATTTTTGGAAAATTGCAAAATCCACTCACTATTTAGGTTTGAAGGCTGTGCGTTACTCCAGTAAGTTATCCAGATAGGGAGGATAGTTGCAACTGATTTATGACATTATTTTTTTTTAATTTGATTTATATGCCGCCCTTCTCCGGAGACTCAGGGCGGCTTACAATGCGTTAAGCAATAGCCTTCATACTTTTGCATATTTATATTTATACAAAGTCAGCTTATTGCCCCCAACAAACTGGGTCCTCAATTTACCCACCTTATAAAGGATGGAAGGCTGAGTCGACCTTGAGCCTGCCTGGGATTGAACTCCCAAGTAATTGCAGCAGCTGGATCTTAAATGCTGCCTTTGTAGGAGGCATTACTCCCCTACGCTACTCAGGCTCCTTGATTTTCCTGAAGACTTCAAGACCTTTTGAGAAGACTAGATTTGGGATGTCTGGCTTAGAAGATTTTTAAGACAACGGCCAGTTGTACTTACTGCAGCATCCCAATATATTCTTCCACTGTCTGGGGATGTGCTGCCTGCCAGTTCTTCATATATCCAAGCACCAGAACGCTGGGTTTCATTCTCCCAAGACCTGAGGCCTTTATCAAGAAAGAGATGGACTTTTAGACAAAACATATTTTTTACATCCATTGTTACCAACCCTCCTGCATGAATAGAATAGAATAGAATAGAATAGAATAGAATAGAATAGAATAGAATAGAATAGAATAGAATAGAATGGGATGGGATGGGATGGGATGGGATGGGATGGGATGGGATGGGATGGGATGGGATGGGATGGGATGGGATGGGATGGGATAACGGAATACGAATGGAGTAGGGTAGGGTGGAATGGAATGGAATGGAATGGAATGGAATGGAATGGAATGGAATAATGGAATAACGGAATAATAGAACAATGGAATAAGAATGGAATGGAATGGAACAGAATGGAACAGAATGGAATAAGAATGGAGTGGGGTGGGGTGGGGTGGGGTGGGGTGGGATGGATGAATGGAATGGAATGGAATGGAATGGAATGGAATGGAAGGGAAGGGAAGGGAAGGGAAGGGAAGGGAAGGGAAGAGAAGAGAAGAGAAGAGAAAAATGTTATTGTCACTTTAAATGTACACTAATCAGAATATATTAAAATGAAATTTCATTGCATTCAGCTCTCAAAGGAAAACCATTATGCAAATACCCACATACACCCACATATATGATACAGAGAAACATCACACTCTAGCTCAAATGTATACATTTGGAAAAAAGACTCCTGCGAATTTACAAGATGGGTGGCATAAGGAACAAACTAGTCCTGTGATAGATACTACTTCGAAACCTTCCACTGGGAAGTAACACTTTACTTTCTATTCTATTCCTAGGCTAGGAAGGAGTCCCTGCAGATTTTACTCCACTAGTTGTTGCAAACTTTAGGAGGTGCTGCTCATCTCCATTTCAAAGCCATTGAACCAGCACTGTCCAAAGACATTTCCATGGTCAGTCTATAGGATTGGGTGGCTATAATAACTTTAAACAAAGGAACGAATAAATATTATTTATTTACAAGACATACAAGAAACAGTGGTTGGAAACTAATCAAGGAGTGAAACAATCTGGAATTAAGGAGAAACTTCCTAACAGTGAGGACAATTAACCAGTGGAACAGCTTTGCCTTCAGACATCACGGGCACTCCGTCACTGGAGGTTTTTAAGAAGGGACTAGACAGTCATTTGTCTGAAATAGTATAGGACAGGTTCTCCTGCTTCGAGGTCTTTCAAGGTCCCTTCCAGCTCCTATTCTGTTCTGTTCTGTTCCGTTCCATTCCGTTCCACTCCACTCCATTCTATTCTATTATTATTTCTATTCTGTTTGATTATATTATTTCTGTTCTATTCTGTTCTATTTCTGTACTATTTTCTATTCTATTCTATTTTTTTCTGTTCTATTCTATTCTACTCTATTCTACTCTATTATTATTTCTATTCTATTCTATTCTATTATTTCTGTTCTCTTCCGTTCCGTTCCATTCCACTCCACTCCACTCCACTCCACTCCACTCTATTCTATTATTATTTCTATTCTGTTCGATTATATTATTTCTGTTCTATTCTGTTCTATTTCTGTACTATTTTCTATTCTATTCTATTCTATTCTATTCTATTCTATTCTATTCTATTCTATTCTATTCTATTCTATTCTATTCTACTCTACTCTACTCTACTCTACTCTATACTCTACTCTACTCGCTTAGCGGATAGTGCAAGCTATGGTAGGGAGACCCAAGAATTACTATAGATCACAAAAGCAACTTGTGAGCAAGCTTGATTTTACCTGCATAAGGATTTGTGCTCCAGTTCTCAAGTCCTCTGCTAAGATGCCTGTATAGAAAGCTTTGACCTTTCGCTTGGCCAGCCATTTGATGTGGCCTTTGGAAGCAAGCCCAACTTCAGCATTCGCCTGTCTGCAGGGCACCTGTGAGAAAGAAGCATAGGAAGGAGTCACAATGAGAGGAAGATGGGAAGAAATGTATTTATTGGTTCGATTTATATGCTGCCCTTCTCCGGAGACTCGGGGTGGCTTACAATGCATTAAGCAATAGCCTTCACACTTTTGTATATACCTGCTTAGTAGGGCTTTTGGCCTCCCCTAAGTGGTGTTCTTTTTTTTATACAAAGTCAGCTTATTGCCCCACAATCCGGGTCCTCATTTTACCTACCTCGGAAGGATGGAAGGCTGAGTCAACCTTGAGCCTGGTGAGATTCGAACTTGCAGGCAGCTGGTGCTACTTAACAGTACTTTAGTCTGCTGCGCCACCAAGGCTCTTTGCGTAGCCTTCAGTCCTCTGAGTTGGTTGTTTCCTTGGAGACATTTCATTATCCAGGTAGGTAACATCATCAGTGCTTTATATATAGCTCAGCAGACTAAAAGCATTGTGATTAACACCAGCTGTCTGCAATTACTGTAAGGTCGAATCTCACCAGGCTCAAGGTTGACTCAGTCTTCCATCCTTTCTAAGGTGGGTCAATTGAGGACCCAGTTTGTTGGGGCAATAAGCTGACTTTGTATAAATATATACAAAAGTATGAAGGCTATTGCTTAACGCATTGTAAGCCGCCCTGAGTCTCCGGAGAAGGGCGGCATATAAATCAAATTAAATATATATATATATATATAATTTTCTATTGAAATGTGATCTGTGCAGGACCATCTGCAACTGCGGGGTCAAAAAGCCAAGAGAGTGATCGCAAACCAGTGGTGAAATCCAATTTTTTTTACTACGGGTTTTGTGGGTGTGGTATGGCTTGGTGGGCATGGCAGGGGAAGTATACTGCAAAATCTGCATTCCCTATCCACTCTGGAGCCAACCAGAGGTGGTATTTGCCGGTTCTCCGAACTGCTCAAAATTTCTGCTACCAGTTCGCCAGAACCTGTCAGAACCTGCTGGATTTCACTCCTGCTGCAAACACACAACTGAGTCCTATTCTTTATGTACATGGTAAGAGCCAGGGTGGTGCAGTGGTTAGAATGCAGTACTGCAGCTAATTCTGCTGATTGTTGGCTGCCAGCAGTTTGGTAGTTCGATCCTGACTGGCTCAAGGTTGACTCAGCCTTCCATCCTTCTGAAGTGAGTAAAATGAGGACCAAGATTGTTGGGGGCAAGAGGCTGACTCTGTAAACTACTTAGAGAGGCTGTAAAGCACTGTGAAGCGGTATATAAGTCTAGGTGCTATTGCTATTGCTATTGCCCTTTCTTCCTTCCTTCCTTCCTTCCTTCCATCCATCCATCCATCCATCCATCCATCCATCCATCCATCCATCCAGTATTGCAGGCTGACTCTGCCCACTGCCAACAGTTCAATCCTGACCGACTCAAGGTTGACTCAGCCTTCCATCCTTCCAAGGTGGGTAAAATGAGGACCTAGTTTGTTGGGGGCAAGAGGCTGACTCTATAAACCACTTAGAGAGGGCTGGAAAGCACTGTGGAGCGGTATATAATTCTAAGGGCTAATACTATGACTACATCACACATAAAGTCCAACTATTAATTTCAGGGTTTCAAAACCCAGTTTAGTTGTTAGAAAACAGCCACGGTTTGTTAGGTGCTCCTACAAAGCTAAGCACTTTTTTTTTTAAATTTGATTTATATGCCGCCCTTCTCCGGAGACTCAGGACGGCTTACAATGCGTTAAGCAATAGCCTTCATACTTTTGTATATATTTATACAAAGTCAGCTTATTGCCCCCACAAACTGGGTCCTCAATTTACCCACCTTAGAAAGGATGGAAGGCTGAGTCAACCTTGAGCCTGGGGAGATTCGAACTTACAGTAATTGCAGACAGCTGATGTTAATCACAATGCTTTAGTCTGCTGAGCTATCCAGGCTCCTATCCTGACGTAAATCCACACACCAGGAGCATCCTGAGGTAAATCCATACAGGAGGAATATCCTTTTTTTTTAAATTAGATTTATATGCCGCCCTTCTCCAGAGACTCAGGGCGGCTTACAATGCATTAAGCAATAGCCTTCATACTTTTGTATATTTTATACAAAGTCAGCTTATTGCCCCCACAAACTGGGTCCTCAATTTACCCACCTTAGAAAGGATGGAAGGCTGAGTCAACCTTGAGCCTGGGGAGATTCGAACTTACAGTAATTGCAGACAGCTGGTGTTTAATTACAATGCTTTAGTCTGCTGAGTAAACGTTACGTTTACTTAACGTAAAGCTTAAGATGGACATGGTATGAATTTGGTTTAGTGTTTTGCTTCAGCCCAGTAATTCTAGTCTGTAAACCACCAATTCAGTCAGTAAGTTGTGGCATGGGCAATAAGTCATTAAACAAACCATGGGCTTGATACATGCCATCGGAAATTGTGGGAGCTTCATCACTTGAGACTTTCAAGAAGAGATTAGACTGCCATTTGTCAGAAATGGTGTAGGGCCGTGATGGCAAACCTATGCCACGGGTGCCATAGGTGGCACGTGGAGCCATATCAGTGGGCACGCGAGCTCAGCTCCGGCATGCATCAGTTGGCCAGCCAATTTTTGGGCCTTCTGGGCCCACCAGAAGTCAGGAAACACACTATTTCTGGCCTCCAGAGGGCCTCTGGGAGGGTGGGGAAGGCCGTTTTTGCCCTCCCCAGGCTCCTAGAAAGGCTCTGGAGCTTGGAGAGAGCGAAAAACGGGCCTACTGTGCCCACCGTGCCATCGCATGCCAAAAACGGGGGGAGCACAGGGGGTTGGAGCGCATAGAATTGTGGATGTGGACACACATGCATGTGACCCCACTGCTCTCCCACCGCTTTTGGCACGTGATGGCAAAAAGGTTAGCCATCACTGGTGTAGGGTTTCCTGCTTGGGCGGCAGGGGGTTAGACTAGATGACCTTCAAGGTCCCTCCCAACTCTGTTAATCTGTTAAACGTTCTATGAACCCTGAGCACCGAGTCCAAGAACAAGAATCCATGTTTCATGGGCTTTGTTCATACAACATGCTTAAAAAGGTAGCCCAACATGCTAAGCTTGTTTAATTAAGCTTACCCATGGTAAGTTTAGAGGCGGCTTAGTGGATTGTCTGGGGGGTTTTTTATTACACAAGAAAATGGGTTCAATAATTCTGAAATTATATTAAGCAAATTGGGAAAAGGCAAACTTTTCTTCTACAAAAAGTTTTGGTTTCTACAGCTCAACCTAGAAGTGATGCTCAGATTTCCTTTCCTGTTGAAACTAAGATTTATACGCCTCTCTTGGCAACTTGGTATTTTTTTAAAATACCACTTTGCTGGCCTAATTACATAAGAGATTCAGACATTTACCTATTGAAATGGTCTTTTCCAAGAAGGAAAGAAAAAGAGAGATTGATTAATGGTGGAACATCTCCAGAGCAGCATGTCCTACGAAGATTGTATTTTCTCTTCTCCAAAAATTGTCTATTTTTATCCTGGCAATTCAGCTTGCAGATGAAAACCAATCTAGCAGTCATTCATTCATTCATTCTTGCTTAATTAGCTGGGGATTGTTCCAGAAGGACAATTGTTGAAAGCCAAGGGCTGGCTTTGTTATCACACTCCACAGATATCCTGTGAGTTCCTCTTGGCCTCTGCAGTAAACATGAAAGCTGAAGAGAAGTACTTGGGGCTGCTATACATTTGACGATATGGTAGAAGGAGAGCTGTGTTAATTCTTTGCTGCCCCAGATCTGAAGTTCTGATAGCATTTTTGCAGGCTAATTTTGTGAAAAGGTACACATTTTCACAGCCAGACTCCTCCTGATTTTTTTTTTAATCATTGACTGTATAAATGGTGGAGGGGAAGATTTAGTTGGCTAGCAACCTGCCGTTTGGATAGCAAAAGATCTCACTTGGAGGTAAGCCACCGAAGCTGCTGAAATGGACACTTGCCAGCCATTAAATCTGCTTTTTGTTACTTGAAGCCTGCTAAGCTGAAGGCTGCAGTTCCATTTCAGGTCCTTAGCAGTGGGAGCTTTGTGTCCCAGCTGAGATTAAAGCTGATGTTTTCTTTCCTCATGAGCCAACATTCCCCCAAGAATGATGGGGGGGGGGGGGGGGAGAGAGAGAGAGAGAGAGAGAGAGAGAGAGAGAGAGAGAGAGAGAGAGAGAGAGAGAGAGAGAGAGAGAGAGGAGGAGGAGGAGGAGGAGGAGGAGGAGGAGGAGGAGGAGGAGGAGGAGGAGGAGGAGGAGGAGGAGGAGGAGAAGAAGAAGAAGAAGAAGAAGAAGAAGAAGAAGAAGAAGAAGAAGAAGAAGAAGAAGAAGAAGACAGACAATGTCTGATGTTTAATTAATGAATAATTAAATGTCTACAAGAAAAAAACAAACTCAGAAAGCACCAAGAACTCCTTATTTCAACTCCAAGCTACAAACATTATCCTTTATTAGAGAGAGAAAAAGAGATGGATAGATGACAGAGAGAGAGAGAGAGAGAGAGACAGAGAAGAGAGAGACAGAGAGAGAAAGAGATGATGGTTGGATGGAGGGATGGATGGATGGATGGTCACAGAAGAAGAAGAAATAGGTAGGTAAACAATGGAAATTAGATAGATAAAAATAGCATAAACCTGCAATTTCTTAGTTATCTGGTAGGGACAAATACTCACGATCAACACATTCCCACAGATCATCAGACTCAAATTTTTTGTAAAAGTTCCCACAAAATCAACCAGTGCTGGGCGGAAGTTAGGAGGACCAGTCAGGACGAGGCATTGAGGCCTGAAGATAGAACAAGGAGATATTAGTACTTGACTATTTGCGTGGAACCAGTCCACTCCTTCTGTGTGACTGCTGTTGGGTTCCAGAAAGGACAAAAGAAGGACAATCACAACAAGCAGCTATCAATGGTGCACAAATGACCAAGTTTTCATGGCTGATGGACAGGGAAGAGGCCCCTCAACCTCCCTTTGCTCTTGCTTTGTCCTCCTTCACAACATTGCATCTGAATTTGCATCATGGATCTTCCTGACGGATTGAACAATGAGTAAAATTGTAGCCAAACAATGGATGGGGAAAAAATGGAGTTTGGAATTTCTGCCAAGCACCAAGATTCTTGGAGGGGAAAGCTGATTTTGGTAAACTTTTGCAGATCAGAGGAGGCAGGGGTGGGGTCCTCGGGGTTCGGCAGGATTCAGGCAATCCTTTAACCAATCATTCAGCGAACCCCCAAATTCCACCTCCCACTATGCTTCCGGCCTCCGGATGACCTCTGTAGCCCGGGGGAAGCAGTTTTCACCCTCCCAGAGGCTCAAGGAAAGCCTCCGGAGCCTGGGGAGGGCGAAAACACCCCTCGCCCCCCCGCTGTGGTGCAGATGGCTGACTAGGCCACACCCACCATGGCCTTGCCCATTGAGCAATGGAGCAGCAAACCTGTTGCTAAAGGATCTGAAGCCCATCCCTGAGTGGAGGTATACTTACATGGCACCTGAACCTCACCAGCAGACTCTCCCATTGAAACCCAGTGGCTTACAAAACCTTACCTGTAGTTTTTAATGTGGTCATCCACCTCATTGAGACTCAGAGAATAATTCAGGGCCATGTTATAGGAACCAGCTTGAACAGATGAGCCCCAGTTAACTCCTGGAAAGAAAAGTTACCTCAGATCAGTTCATTGTTTTATTGAGCAGTGTTTTAATTTATATTTTTTTAAAAAATATGATCTACATACCAGGTTTCTTGTAAAGAACGTATCCGAGCAAGAACACCACAATCCCAATAGCGATGAGGGCAGCCCACCAGGTTAGCAGAAACATGATAACGACAGAAACAATAGCCCCAAACAGAGCTGCCCACTTGCTATAATATCTAAAGGAGGGTCTCCAACCTGAAAGGGAAAAAAAAATACTTGATATGAGTCAGTAGTGGTATTCACTTACCCTCGCTACCGGCTCGCATCATCCGTAATGATATTTGGGCAAGTGAGCAGAACCTCCTGCTGCCGGCGCTACCAGTTTGCCCAAATTGGGTAGACCCAGTAGCATCCCACCACTGATATGAGTCTATTCATAAGGTACTTCCAAACAACTCTTCAGATACTCTAAATAGCAATAACACTTAGGCTTATATACTGCTCCACAGTGTTTTCCAGCCCCCTCTAAGCGCTTTACAGAGTCAGTTTATGGCCTCTAACAATCTGGGTCCTTATTTTACCAACCTTGAAAGGATAGAAGGCCAAGTCAACCTTGAGCCAGTCAGGATCGAACTGCTGACAATGGGCAGAATTAGCTTGTGATACAGCATTCTAACCACTGCGCCACCACAGCTTCCTTCCTTCTCCTTGTTTTGCTTCCTTCCTTCTCATTTTCCTTCCTTCCTTCCTTCCCTTCCCTTCCCTTCCCTTCCCTTCCCTTCCCTTCCCTTCCCTTCCCTTCACAAGCAAGCAATAGCCCTTAGACTTATATGCCACTTCACAGTCCTTTACAGCCCTCTCTGAGGTGTTTACAGAGTCATCCTTTTGCCCCCAAACATCTGGGTTCTCATTTTACTGATCCCGAAAGGATAAAAGGCTGAGTCAACCTTGAGCCAGTCAAGATCGAACTGCTGGCTGTGGACAGAGTTAACCTGTAATGCTGCCTTCTAACCACCATGCCACCATGGCTCTTTATTATACCCTTCCTTTGCCTTTTTTGCAGAGTGATGATTGGTCAGCATACGTAATGGTATGAGGGAATGACTTTAGATGGTGGGAAAAGAACAATTAGATAAGGGAGGGAAGAGCCCCCAGCAACATAACAAGCAGAGAAAGGAATTCGGAAAGGATCCCACCCCCTGACTTTATGTTTCCTGGAAGGAAACTTCTGAAGCTCTTGAACTTGGTGGGTGATCTTTGCTGCTATGAATGAAAATCCTCACCTGGCGAGTTGGTGATGGAGGCATGGAAACAGCTGAAATTGATGAGCGCGTAGGAGCAGAGAAAGAAGTTGGAGATGATGGGAGCTATGGCATTCAGTTCCGCTGCAGAGAAGGTGGAAAAAGAGATGGTGAGTTTATTTGGGCCTATTGTTCCAAACACAGAAATTTGGCAATTAAAAAAACGGAGGGATTTTAGCACAGAAGTCACAGCTTAGGAATAGAGATGTGGTAGAATTTTATCCGTCTGCAATTTTAGGTTGACGGATTGACATTTCCTGGACTAACATCAACACTGGAACCTAGTTAATCTTTGACATACAATGTAATAAGTCATGGATCTGATCTTCTACCTGTCAGTGATTAAAAATGGTGTATAATTGGTAATTCTTTGTACTTCCTTTCCAAATGCAGGTAGTCCTCGACTTACAACAGTTCATAGAGTGACCGTTCAAAGTTACAACGGCACTGAAAAAAAGTGACTTATGACCGTTTTTCATCATTACAACCTTTGTAGTGTCTCCAGGATCATACACTCAAAATTCAGACGCAACTGGTTCATATTTATGACGGTTGCCGTATTCCCAGTGTCACGTGATCCCCTCTGGCGACCATCTGACAAGCAAAGTCAATGGGGAAGCCAGGTTCACTTAACAACCAGATGACTAACTTATCAACTGCAGTGATTTGTTTAACAACTGTGGCAAGAAAGGTCATAAAATGGGACAAACCTCACTTAACAAACATCTCACTTAACCACAGAAATGTTGGGCTCAATTGTGGTCATAGGTCAAGGACTACCTGTAGGCGGTTGGCATTGTCTGGAATTGATATTCTATGAAAGTTTGTCTCTGGGCCTTTGGATTACAGACAGGTCTCACTTAGTGACTGCCTTGTTTGGTTTACTACTTTTTTTCCTCTCTCAATAAGGTAAAGCTAAAGGTTCCCCTTGCACATATGTACTAGTCGTTCCTGACTCTAGGGGGTGGTGTTCATCTCCATGTCAAAGCCGAAGAACCAGCGCTGTCTGAAGACGTCTCTGTGGTCATGTGGCCGGCATGACTCAATGGCAGAGGCCCACGGAATGCTGTTACCTTCCCACCAAAGGTGGTCCTTATTTTTCTACTCGCATTTTTTACGTGCTTTCGAACTGCTAGGTTGGCAGAAGCTGGGACAAGTAACGGGAGCTCACCCCGTTACGCAGCACTAGGAATTCGAACCACTGAACTGCTGACCTTTCGATCAACAAGCTCAGCGTCCTAGCCACTGAGCCATTTAGCCATAAACGTCTTAGCCATGAGCCTCTCTCAATAAATCTTGCTAAAAGGTACTCTGAGAACCGTGCTTGAGAATGAAACATTTTATTTCAGGCAACTGTCAAAGGAACAGATACCTCCTCTTTGGTTAGCCAAATCCCCTGAGAGCAAGACCAGATTCTTTGCGTGAAGAACCTCTTTGCCAATCTTACCAATCAGAATGAAGCCAACCGCAATAACGTACGTCAGCAGGTAACCCCTGATCGGTTCATTATTTTTTCCGTAGCCCTTTCCAAAAAAGCCAATGGCCGGGTAGAGTTCATCCTTACAAAGGCACTGTTGGGAAAACAGAGTGACAGTTCATGACAACTTCTCAAGGGCTCATGAATTCCCACAAAAGATTAAGACTTTCCTTGCAGGAAAAGTTCGTCATCCGAGGCTGAGGGAAGGAAAGGTTGGCGTTTTCTCAATAAAAAGATAAAGGTAAAGGTTCCCCTTGCACATATGTGCTAGTTGTTCCCAACTCTAGGGGGTGGTGCTCATCTCCATTTCAAAGCTGAAGAGCCAGCGCTGTCCAAAGACATCTCCGTGGTCATGTAGCCAGCATGACTCAACGCCAAAGCACACAGAAAGCTGTTACCTTCCCACCAAAGGTGGTCCCTATTTTTCTACTTGCATTTTTTACGTGCTCTCGAACTGCTAGGTTGGCAGAAGCTGGGACAAGGAATGGGAGCTCACCCCGTTACGGGGCACTAGGGATTCGAACCGCTGAACTGCCAACCTTTCGATTGACAAGCTCAGCATCTTAGCCACTGAGTCACTGTGTCCCTTGTGCTCATGGATTCCCACAAAAAATTAAGACTTTCCACGCACGAAAAGTTCATCATCCAAGGCTTAGGGAAGGAAAGGTTGATGTTTTCTCAATAGCAACACCCAAATTTGACACTGAGGGGTCCTGGGTGCTCTCTGAGCTTGCTTGTTTTCTTGCAGGCATTTCATTGACCGAATGAATGGATGAATGAATGAATGAATGAATGAATGAATGAATGAATGAATGAAACGTCTTCAAGAAAACAAGCAAGCTCAGAGTGCACCCAGGACCGCTCGTTTCAACCCTGACCTACATTTATTCTCCTTTATTGGGTAGCACACTAAATGTACGCCATGTGCCTTCAACTGTATATCAGAATCTGGGCTACATGGTAAACTCATAGCTTATCTCTCTAGCTTTCGATCAAGTCTCTTTTTAGATGAAATATATGTCAATAGCATTGTCTTAATGCCTATTAGCTGGTCTCTATTTTTCTATATTGCTATATTGTATTAGCAAACAGGATTTAACTTTTCCACTCAGTAAAGCTAAAAGCAAACCAACAACGTCAGCAGAGGTGGGGTCCAAAAAGAAATGTTTTAATTTACTTTTTGGAAGCCCTCAAACCCACTCTTCATTCCTGGCCGTCACTTGACAACCTGGATTGCAACATTAACCCCCTGCAGCCAGTGACAAACCCCAATCGCCCAGTGCGTCCCCACAGACAAGGCCTCCTCAGGGTCAGCCAGACAGTGTCGGCTGGTGACTCGCAGGGGGGATAGCTTTCTCTGTGGGCGCACCCACCCTCTGGAACCAACTTCCTTTGGAGCTCCAGGTGGCTCCTGACCTTCGCTCATTCCGCCGTGATTTGAAGACCTGGTTGTTTCCCAGTTTGGACTGTCGGGGATTTCTTAATTAATTTTAATTGTTTTAAATTCGAATATTTAAATTTCACTGTTTTAGTGAGGGGTTATGCATTTTATTGTTGTGAGCCGCCCTGAGTCCTCAGAGATAGGGCGGCATATAAATTGCATAAATCAATCTATCAATCAATCTTCCTAAAGGAGACACACATCCTAGAAATATTTATTTACAAAACCCCGAAGCAGAGCAATCCTAGAATAGCCGATATAATCCAATTTGTCTCTGCATGTTCATCTAACGGAAGTTATTCTTTCCCTGCTGGTTTTTTTCTTGATGGTCCTATGTCAATTCTGTCTATTCTTATGTCAAAATTCAGATTGTAAATTTGTTGGTTTGTGGCTCATGTTCTTTTGAGAAGCCACCTCAGAAAGCAATAGCCAGATGACCATGGCTGATCTCAGAAGCTAAGTAACGTCAACTGGGGTTAGCATTTGGATGGGTCAATCTCAGAAGTGTAATGCTGTTGGGGGGAAAAAAAATCTGGCAAACCACTTATGTACTGTTCCCAATGTCCCCGCTTAGATGTAGTCATTGTAGCAGTTCTTCAACATACCAAAAGGTGAGTCTGACTTGGAAGCACTTTCACCTTTACTCTAGGAAACTCTGACTGCAGTGACCAGAAAATTGTGTCCATCTTCTTCAAGTTCATGTTGCCCAAAAGGTGGGACTACACCTCCCATCATTATAGTCATGCAAGACATGGGTGGATAATTGAGGATGAGGAATGTGGTGGCCCCATTCAACCCTTCCAGCTTTAGGATTCTCTGACCAAAACAGAAACCTGACACCGGACAAAGATGGAAGAGTCTTAATTGTCTTCTTCGACAGATCAATAATGCATCTCACCTGGAAGACTTTGGGAGCTGAGACGAGGCATGCCAAAGCTGAAGAGAGGGTGGCCCCAAAAATTCCAGCTGTGATGAGGGGGGCAAAGCCAGAAACCATGCTCATGGTCTGCAGGACAAGAAAACAGGTAGACAATTTGAACTGAAATGTGGATTGTGCATGTAGATGAAGACATTGTGTCTGTTGTGGTCCGCCAGCTTCCTGTGGAGCCGGCAGCGGAGTCAGACAGTGAGGAGGCTGGGGAGGGCAATGGGCCAGTCCTGGAGTCAGGGGAAGGCCCGGACAAGAGCTCTGCGTCGGATCAGAGATGGGGCCAGGGCCATTTGGGAGCGATGCGCTGACTCAGAGCCTCCAGAGGTGGATAGCAGAGAGGCAGAGGAACAGGAGGAGCCTGTTCCTAGTGCACACATGTGAAGAGCTGCCAGAAGGCAAGAGCAGCTGAAGAAAAAAGGACAACTCAGGAGGATGGCCTGGAGATGATTGGCCCTTCCCATAAGGCTTAAAAGAGCAGCAATGGCTCTTGGGATCTTTGTAGGAAAGCAACGTTGCTACATTTGTTTCTTGTCAGTGTCTCTTTTTTCTAAACTTTGTGGGGCTTTGCCAAGAAAAGCCTTTGGAAGGGTGCCAAAGAAGACAAAGGTGCCTTAATAAACAGTGCCGAAGGACTGTTTATGAAGGATTCGTTTGGGAATTAATTTGGACTAAACTGAGAATGAAGTAATTCTCAACTGTTCTAATAAAATATATTAGTTTAGGACTGATTGTGTCCAGTAATAACTACTCCGGCCTAGGTCACAACAGTATTGACTCTGAAGTGAACCTGGCTGAGGCCATCTTGGAGGCTCCGGGGTTATCACACAACAGAGGGAAGGGGGGAAATAGCTAGATGGGGTTTTTTTAGCCAAAACAATAAAGTTTTCCTGTGGGAACCAAGGACGTTCTCACAGGTAGCTGGCCAGAGAAGGAGTGAAGTAATCAAGAAACCAGCCAGCACCTGGATTGGACAGCATGACCAGTGAATTGGGGGGGGGGATGGGGAAACTTTTACTTTTAATTAGGTGAAAGCCGCGGGAACTTTCAGAGTTGGCTTTCACCCGTTGTGCCAATAGGATGTATCAAATAAAATTGTTCTTTGAGGAATTTGCCTGCCTCGGAGTTCTGCTTTCCATGGGTGAAATTACTTGGAACTCTCACACATAGAAGCTTCCCTCCCCCTATAATTGGAGAAGGCAGGAAATAGCGCTTCAATAGACTTGGGTGTCCGTACTGAATAAGGTGATTTATTTTGAGTTACTTCCATCAACAAGTATGGTACCCTTGTCTATAATTGAACAGATAGTCCTTAACTTGCAATCATTCGTTTAATAACCGTTCAAAGTCATGTCGGCAATGAAAAAAGTGACTTGGACTGTTTTTCACAGTTACAACCTTTGCAGCGTCCCCATAGTCACGTGATCAAAATTCGGATGCTCGTCAACTGACTCATACTTATGACTGGTTGTAGTGTCTCGGGGTCATGGGACCCCTTTTGCAACTTTCTGACAACACAAAATCAGTGGGGGAACCAGATTCACTTAACAGCCATGATAACAACTGCAGTGGTTCGCTTAACAATTGTAACAAGAAAGGTCGGAAAAACGGGGCAAAACTCACTTAACAACTGTCTTGCTTTAGCAACGTTGGACTCTATTGTAGTCATAAGTCGAGGACTACCTGTACTGAAATGTTCAATAGTATTCAGCCAACACATTTGGAGCTATCTGGAGATTTCACTACCAAATGAGTAGCCTCGGATAAAATTTGGAAAAGTTGCATGAAAAAAAAGAGGCCTACATTTGATTCCCATCGGGGTTTAAATGCAATATATGCATTTAAATGCAACTTCTCTTCCTCCTGAACAGTGGTAAGTGAACACCTCTAGTAGTGGGGAAATGGTAGTAATGTCAGGTGCAAAGGATCAGGACCAGTTGGTGGGATTCAGCCAGTTCGCACCACTTTGGGAGAACCAGTTGTTAACTTTCTGAGCAGTTTGGCAACTCATTAGGGCAGAAAACCGGTTGTTAAATTACTTGAATCCCAACACTGATCAGGACCATAGGTTATGTTGCAGCACAGACGTTTTATTCAAGCCGAAATGCAAGAATCTACTCAGTTAAAGTTCAGTACTAAATTGATGCCAGATAAGGGGTCAATGGGATTCAGGAGAGGCTGGATTTAGACTGTTTGTTGCAAAGCAAGGATTCTAAGCTAATGACACACTTACCTCCTCCTCCCCCCACCCCCACAGCTCTGCCTGCTTATCTCCTACAAGTAGTAGATTTCAGTCCTCAGAATGGAATTGAAATAGATCAGGGGTCAGCAACCTGTGGCTCTGGAGCCGCATGTGGCTCTTTCATTCCCCGGCTGTGGCTCCCTGTCGCTGGTCCACAAATGATAGGGCTTTCAGTTAGGGCAGGTAGAGGAAAAAGGATGCTGTGCTAGGAAGAGACTCTATGGTGGGAGAACTGGACTTCCAGTCAGCAGAGAAAAAAGGACGCACATTAGGAGGTGACTCTATGGTGGGGGAACTGGACTTCCAGTCAGCAGAGAAAAAAGGACGCACACTAGGAGGAGACTCTATGGTGGGGGAACTGGACTTCCGGTCGGCTCCAGAATTGAAGGGGGAGCTTCCGATTAGGACCTTTGTGGCTCTTTGACTGTTTAAGGTTGCCGACACCTGAACTAGTCACACTCTACAATTTATAATTCTATACCTGATAATAATTTATGAGCCCATATCGACAGCTGTGGCTCTGAGCACACTCTGTGAAGTTCCAGCCGTAGCCACAAGCAATGCCTTCACAACCCATGGAACCAGCAAGGACAGTATCATTAATGCTCCCAGAGGCATCACGGACAACGCAAGAACCTAGATAGAACCATCAAGGTTAATTTCTTACTTCTTTTCCATTCTGTTTTTTTTTCCCAATGAAGACCCTAACCCTAAATCTTTTATGAAGATCTCTGCAGCTTTGCGTATTGTGCTTTCAAATCAGCTAGTACTGAAAACCCAAAGAGGCAGAAAACGATGGGAAAAAATGTGCGTGGGATTTCCCATTGTCTTCTCTCTGGTTGCTCTCTGTGAAAATGCCATGAAGCATTTTTAGCTTTTTCAAAGACATTTGGAACTAAGTCCATGGGAGATCAGGACATATGGGAGGGGAAGAGACGGAAATTAGAATGTTTACCTCACCCAAAAGTAGACAACACCGTATGCAAGGCATAGTTGTGCAGGGTGCAACAACTAGATTGAAATGCAAAAGTCCGTACTCAGCTTTCATCATTTTGAGAGTCTAGAATTCAACCTGAAAACATTGGTGTGTCTAAATACTTCTAGATTCTGCTCATGTTTCCTCTCAGGAGTGTTACAGTAGTGGGTTGCCCCCGGGTTCGGACCAGTTCTATAGAACCGGTAGTAAAACCAGCGGGAGGCTCCGCCCACCGACCCCGACATCATCAGGATGCTTCTGCACATGCACAGAAGAGCACGTGTGCGTGGCCCCATTGCAAACCGGTAGTAAAGGTAAGTAGAACCCACCCCTGGTAACCAAAGGGAGACCTCTCATAGCCTTATTCCCACCTTCTGTCCCTTGCCCCATCTTGCCCGCTAGTGAGTTAGAAAAATTACAAAAAGTTTATGTGCTAAGTTCTTTGTGTGCTAAACTGAATTCACCCCACACAAATTTTGTCCTAATATGTGTACCCTGTTTCCCCCAAAATAAGACATCCCCTGATAATAAGGCTTTTGAGCGCATGGCAATAAGGCCAAGCGTTTATTTCAGGGTTCAAAAAAATATAAGACAGGGTCTTATTTTGGGGGAAACATGGTATCTATATATCTGTCATCTCTCTCTCTCTCTCTCTCTTCCCCTCCCTCCCTCCCTCCCTCCCTCTCTCTCTCAATCTTCCTCTCCCTCCCTCTCTCTTTCCCTCTCTCTCTCTCTCTCTTCCTCTCCCTCCCTCCCTCCCTCCCTCTCTCTCCTCTGTTTCCCCCAAAATAAGACATCCCCTGATAATAAGCCCAATCGGGCTTTTGAGCCCATGGCAATAAGGCCAAGCGTTTATTTCAGGATTTGAAAAAAATATAAGACAGGGTCTTATTTTCGGGGAAACACAGTAGTTGTATCTATCCGTAAACATACCAATTGTAGCCGAAAGAACCAGATATGACACGGTTGTCCAAAAAATAGCCATGAGGGTTCCTTTAGGAATTGCCACAGCGGGATCCTGGCCAAGGGAAACAAATGATAATGTGACAATTATCAGATTGATGGTTGGTCTAGTATTAATCCTGGTGTTGATCCCTGTTTATCTGGGAGTTGATTTGTTTCCTTTTTTTGGCTTTTTGGTTGTCCCTTTTGAGTGATATGTAGATGTCGTTTATCGCTATGTGCATGTTGATGGCCAATTTGTCTGAGTGCCAGGCACCTTTGGGTAACCATCAAGCAGTAAACAGTTCCCCAGTCAAGGAACTAGCAAATCAGACAAACAACAATCAAACAGTAAACAACGGTCTAAATCAAGGAACTCCCAAGAAGGAAACAACACGCCAGTACTGAAAGGGCAAGCTACTGTATATAAATAGAGATGAAACTCCACCCCTTGTAGCACTGATGAGGTGACCTAGCTGGATAATGAGATGTTTGCAAGAATACAACCAAGCTCAAAGAGCATCAAGGATTCCATAGGTTTCAAATCCTTGACAGGCTCAAAGCAAATAAGTCTTAGTTCTCCTAAAATGAGACAGCCCTAATTAATTAATGGCTCCATTCATTCCTAGGAGACCCCACCAGTTATGGTGGCATGGAACACTTGACATTGTCTGTCTTGAGAGTTTGCATGCAAACATTGAGACCCGCAGATGACACCAGTTAATCCAAGGTGTCTCACCTGGCCAGGTACCCCTTCTCCTCCCTGTGGCCCCAGCCAACCAGGCCTACCTTCAAATCACCTGAAATGTTGGCTCCTGCCAAGATGCCAGTGGCTGATGGGAAGAAGATGGAAAACAAACCGAAGAAGCTGCCATCAGGGCCCCGCCAGCTGGGAACAAAGTTCTGAGCAAAAATATTGGCTGAAGGAGAAAAAAATTGGAATATTCAGGTTTATAAAGTTATGCTTGAACTTAGGGAAGTGCATGGAGGGAGGTGGGACAACCATATCCATGCAATCCATGCAATCAAAGTCTTGTTTCTTGGACACATAAAATGAAGGGACACAGCTTCCATCATTTATTTGGGACTGCCCTCTTGATTATTTTGAACCTCCCTATGTGCCTGCTTGCACTTCTTTTAAAGCGGTGTTTCTCAGACCTGGCAATTTTAAGACATGTGGACTTCAACTCCCAGAATCCCTCAGGCAACATGGCGGGCCATTGAATTCTGGGAGTTGAAGTCCACATGTCTTCAAGTTGCTATGGTTAAGAAGTAAATGTGGACTTCAACTCCCAGAATACCTCAGGCAACATAGCTGACTGTTGAATTATGGGCATTGAAGTCCACATGTCTCAAAATTGCCAAGATTGAGAAACACTGTTCTAAAGTATTTATTCAGCCAACAAAAATAGCAGTTCTGAATGAAAGTTGTCCTAGAAGACTGGTCCAAAACCTGGGAAAGGAATTGCTAATTAGAACACCCAAGCCTCTCCACCCATATCCACTTCTTCTCATTCCACCCCTTGCACCAAATCAAAGGGTCCTGGACCTGTTCAGCTGCAAACTGCCCCTTCTTCACTTCTCTCCCGCTTACCTCGGTAGCTGAAAAATCCTTTCGCCTGCTTCTCCTCAGTGGCTGGCATAACCGTCCCCACCAGGTAGTTAATGAAGGAAATCATGATCACCACGAAAAAGAGAACTTGAGCCTTGCAAAACCAAGCAAACAATACATGAAGGGCAGTTTGAAGAGTTTAGATCAGGGATCGGCAACCTTAAACCTTCAAAGAGCCACAAAAGTCCTAACCGGAAGCCCCCCATTCAATTCTGGAGCCGACCAGAAGTCCGGTTCTCCCACCATAGAGTCTCCTCCTAGTGCGGTGTCCTTTTTCCTCTACCTGTCTTAACCAAAAGCCCTATCAATTGTGGAGCCAACTGTAAAACCCTTGCCATAGAGTCTCCTCCTGGCACACCATGCTTCTCCCTTCCCTAACTGGAAGCTCCTCTCAAAATTGTGGCACCAACCAGCGACAGGAAGCTGCAGTAAAGAAATGAAAGAGCTACATGCAGCTCCAGAGCTGTGGGTTGCTGACCCCTGGTTTAGATCAATCTTCCCAGATCTGGTCTCCTTCATACAACCAAGTCCATCATGGCCAGTTTAGATTTCAGCTGCCCTCCCCCAACACAGTACTCCCTCTGGATATTGGACTACAAACCCCATCACGCCTAGCCTAAGTGATCATGTAGGTTTGTTTGATGAAAAGACTCATTCTCCCCATCCTCTTGGGGGTTCTTTAAAAATGTTGGCCATCCCATTCCAACGTGATAGCTAATTTTTTCCCACCTTGATACCCTATTCATTTCGAAACTTCCATCCTCCTCAACCAGCATGACAACAGGACTTTCTTATCTTGGGTTTATTTAATTTAGGATTCCTCAAAAGGGAAAGGAGCTGGTGGGGCGGAGAACTGGGTTGCTCCAGTTTGGGGTGTGGGAATTTTGTTCTAAAGCTAGAATGGGTGACAGGGCAAAGTCTCGCCCAACTACTCTTCAGTAACCAACCTTCTCCAATCTAGATAGGATTGGGATGTAATTCCCCAAATCCTTTGCCACTTTTGGCCAACACGCCTGAAGGATACCTAGCTATGAAAACAGAATCTACAAAGTATTGCCTTCCAGTAATTTTTGAAAAGCTATTTGCAAGATCTCAGTTCAGATTTCCACTTAACATAAGTTCCATCTCTCCAGTTTGTAGCATCCGGGGAAGGAAGAGAAGGTAGTGGGTTCTAATGGGGGTTGAATATCCATAGCAGCAAGGATTATATTTGCACAATACTGGAAAAATGAAGATATACCACAAGATGAAGAGAGAGTCAGGAAGATAACTAGATTGTGCAGAAATGGATAGATTGACATTGAAAATTAAACAGAAAGAAGAGGTAGAATATAATCAAACATGGAATTTATTTTACCAATGGTTGGAAAAAGGGAGATATAAATTAAGAATGTAAATTTGTATTTACATTGGGTTAAAATCTGAACATGGTTAGAGGAAACGACACAACAGCATATTGCTTTAAAACCTGAACTGTTCCTATTGGGTATCTTACCAGAGAAATATAGTAAAGAAAATATATACTTGATTATACATGTTATAACTGCAGCAAGGATTGTATTTGCACAAAATTGGAAAGCAAAGAAAATCCCTACAGGGAGAAGTAATTAAGAAAATATTGGAATGTGCAGAAATGAATAGAGTAACATTGGCAATTTTTTAAAAAGAAGAATTGGAGTATTTTAAGGTATGGGGGCAATTTTATCAATGGTTAGAGAAGAGATATACATAAAAATCAATATAATTAAAAATTTGGGGGAAAATATTGTAATGAATTGAATGAAGATGTAAAAATAAGATAAAAATGTAGTAAGAAAAATGGGGAGAAAAGAGGCATAAAATGAATATAAAGAAATTTGGAAAGAATGTTGTAATAAATTAAATGAATCTATAAAGATATGATAGAAATATAGTAAGAAAATGATGGAGGAAGAAGTAGAGGACACAAAATATGTACTCAGATGACACACGGAATGATTAATGGTGCATTGTTTGTTTGTTTGTTTAAAAAATAAAAAAAAACTTTTTACAAAAAAAGAATGTAAATTTGTATTATTAAGCAAATTAAATACCCAAATAACCCAATGTTTATTAAGCACTAAGAAATGTATTGAATTAGAAAATCCATTTTAAAAAAATAAATAAATAAAAAGTGATGAACATCCAGAGGTCCATTTCCCAGTTTCAGTGGAGTTGGCCTTGCTCATTCCTCACCAACAATTCAGTCATGATGGCCAAGATAGCTCACCATCTAAGGATTATGAGATGTGTAGACTATGGAAAGACATAATTCCCACAATGGAAGATGCTTCTTCCTACATCAGCCCAATCTTCCCCAATAATGCACTTACCTTGGCTTCCCACTCCATCCCAGCCAAGGATACTCCGAGCAACACTGTAACGGTGACAACCCCAATGATGCGGATGTCGTTGGTAGGGTCCACCATGCTTGAGTTATATTCCTTTGGAGAGAAAACCCCAACCCTCAGTCAACGGCAAATTTTCTGCACTGGGTTAAGGGACTGTCCATCACCCTATAGATGGAGCTCAAGATTTTTTTTTAAAAAAAAAAAGCAAAATGGCCTGATAGATTCCTAGCAAGTCCAGGTGAATAGAGTTGAAAAGCTCTGAAGGGCTCATTAGAGGAACAGATGTTTCAGTTTCCATAAATTTTAGAAGGCAGAAGCTTTCTTTGAACCCTGAGAAAGAAGATAATCTCGGAAGAAGCTCAGATTGGCCCCTTCCTGACTTATAATAATGCAATGCAATGCAATGCAATGCAATGCAATGCAATGCAATGCAATGCAATGCAATGCAATGCAATGCAATGCAATGCAATGCAATGCAATAATATAATATAATATAATATAATATAATATAATATAATATAATATAATATAATATAATATAATATAATATAATATAATATAATATAATAATATAATAGTTGGAAGGGACTTTGAGGTCTTCTAGTCCCACCCCCTGCTTAGGCAGGAAACCCTACACCACTTCAGACAAATGGTTATCTAACATCTTCTTAAAAACTTCCAGTGTTGGAGCATTCACAACTTCTGGAGGCAAGTTGTTCCACTGATTAATTGTTCTCACTGTCAGGAAATTCCTTCTTAGTTTTAGGTTGCTTCTTTCCTTGATTAGTTTCCACCCATTGCTTCTTGTCCTACCTTCAGGTGCTTTGGAGAATAGCTTGACTCCCTCTTCTTTGTGGCAGCCCCTGAGATATTGGAACACTGCTATCGTGTCATCCCTAGTCCTTCTCTTCATTAAACTAGACATACCCAGTTCCTGCAATCGTTCTTCATACATTTTAGCCTCCAGTCCCCTAATCCTCTTTGTTGCTCTTCTCTGCACCCTTTCTAGAGTCTCTGCATCCTTTTTACATCGTGGTGACCAAAACTGGATGCCGGATTCCAAGTGTGGCCTTACCAAGGCCTTATAAAGTGGTATTAACACTTCACGTGATCTTGATTCCTTCCCTCTGTTTATGCAGCCTAGAACTATGTTGGCTTCTTTGGCAGCTGTTGCACACTGCTGGCTCATACGTAGCCTGTGTAGCGTAGGGGGCTAATGCCTCCTACTAAAGGCAGCAATTAACACCAGCTGCCTGTAATTTCTGTGAGTTCAATCCTAGCCAGGCTCAAGGTTGACTCAGCCTTCCATCCTTTCTAAGGTGGGTAAATTGAGGACCCCGTTTGTGGGGGCAATAAGCTGACTTTGTATAAATATACCAAAGTATGAAGGCTATTGCTTAACGCATTGTAAGCCGCCCTGAGTCTCCGGAGAAGGGCGGCATATAAATCAAATTAAAAATAAAATAAAATAAATATTTTGTACCCCATACTTCATGGGGTACAAGAGGGAGGGAAGGGAAAACACAATCAGATTTTGAAGATTTTGTTTCAGCAACCTGTCCCAATGTTTCTCATATCTTGGCCAACCATGCCAGCCGTGGGGAATTCTGGGAGTTGAAGTCCACATGTTTTCAAGTGGCCAAGATTGAGAAATATTAGTCTATCTTAATCGAGTATCTTAATCAAATTATAACAATGCAGCCTTTCTAGTCTTCATGTGGTTTCCTAATTTGGGCAGCCTTGAAAGGCTGACACTGTTTTCTTCTGAAACATCTCTTGGACTTCCCAACCTGGTCTAACCCATAGCTTTGAGAGATCTGGTGATCTCCATTCAAATACTAACCAAGATTAGCCTTGGCTAGGTCTCAATGAAAACATGCCCCAAACACAGCAAACATCTCTCCTGCTTCCCTTCCCACCAATCGCTCCCACTGTGATCGCATCGTACCTGCAAGAGGTCTCGCACCGTTTCTGCAAAGCCCACGGTATGCATGGCCACGGCCACGGCATTGGCAAAAGCGAAGATGAGACCAATGGAACCTCCCAACTCTGGACCAAGGCTTCTTGAAATGAGGAAGTACGTCCCACCTAAAAAGATGGGAGCAATGCAATCAGCACAGTCGCTCTTCAAATTTATTTATTTCGTGTGCGGCATCTGCAGAGGTCATGCAATCACTGATCGTTGCTGTTGTTAAGTTGCAGCCCCATGGACAACGTTCCTCCAGGCCTTTCTGTCCTCTACCTTTTAAGATCACGCCGACTGCTTCAGTGACTCCATCCAGCCACCTCGTTCTCTGCCGTCCCCTTCTTCTTTTGTCCTCAATCTTTCCCAGCATTAGGCTCTTCTCCAGGGAGTCCTTCCTTCTCATTAGGTGGCCAAAGTATTTGAGTTTTATCTTTAGGATCTGGCCTTCTGAAGAGCAGTCAGGGTTGATCTCCTCTAGGACTGACCGGTTTGATCACCTTGCAGTCCAAGAGACTCGCAAGAGACTTCTCCAGCACCAGAGTTCAAAGAAATGACTGGTATGCAACACTAAATTAATGAATTGTAAGTTGTAACTATGATTTATGATGGAGTTAGCAGAGATGGCAAAGGTGGCTGTTTTAAATAACAGAAGAGCCGAGTCGGATGCATCACATGCAAGCCACGCCCACCCCAGCTCCGTGAATGGGGAAAACATCACGAAACGTCACGTGACGACAACGTGATGCAGCGAGTTTGATACCCATGCCCTATACCATTCCAGATAAATACTGTAGATGTCCACTCTGTTCTTGAAAACCTCCAATGATGGATCGCCCACAACATCTGGATGCTCCATCACTGGAAGTTTTTAAGAAGAGCCTATCTAATTTTGTTTCTACTTGGAAACCACTACTGGGTTTTTTTTATTTTTTTTGCTCAAACCTGAACAGATGAAACTGTGCTTTTAGTTTAATAATTAGAATGATTTATTATTATTATTATTATTATTATAGAAATGGCTTGAAATGTAAGGGATAAGGTTGAGATTGTAATTTTTTTATTTTATATTTTACTGCCCTGAAATCAGAAGTTACCTTTTTTCCCCTCTTTCTTAGCTCTTCTCTCTTTCAGTTCCAAAACTTTTGTTTCTTTTTATCTTATAATGAAACTTAATTTTAAAAATCTATATTTAAAGAGAGAGAGGGTGAGGTTGTCCAAATATTTGGGAGTATGCTCTCTGCACACCCCAATGGTTTTGCTTGTTCTTGGGCTATTGAATAAATTTCTACCTGATTTGACTTTGCCGTTGGTGGAGATGGCAGAAATGGATAATCCAGTGATGGTGGTTACAGTCACAGACATTAGAATGATCACCCAAGTCAGGGCTGCAAAATGAAAGAAGACATTTCGATTATCTTGTGCTAGAAGGCTTTCCCTCAAGTGGGCTTCTCCAACTTGGGAGAAGGCAAGGGTCTCCAAACTTGGCAACTTTAAGACTCGTGGACTTCTTCATCTCCAGAATTCTCCAGCCGGCCATGCTCAGCAGCCAATGAATTTGACAGGACTTACCTATGCCTGCTTGTGCAGTGATCCAAGGAAGCCGGAGGTACAGGATCACACCCCAGATGTTAAGCATGCAACGAATCTAGAAGGCAGAAGCAGCAACTTGTAACTGGGAAGGACCAGGGGTGGGCTTCATATCCTTTAGCAATGGGTTCCCTGCCCTGTTGCCGGGTGGGCGTGGCCATGGTGGGCGTGGCCTAGTCAGCCGCCTGCATCACAGCAGGAGTGGTGGTTTTCGCCCTCCCCAGGCTTCGGAGGCGTTTCTCGAGCCTCCGGGAGGGCAAAAACTGCTTTCCCCAGGGTCCGGAGGCCCTCCGGAGGTTAGAAACGGCCATTTCTGGACTTCTGGAACCTCGGTAGGCCTGTTTTTTGCCCTTCCAGACCCTCCACACGGCCACTGCACTTACCTGGAATGATGAACGGGCCACGTGGAGACTCCTGGGAGGGTCGGTGTGGGAAGGGCAGGATGGGAGGGGTGGGTTTGCCAAATCCCGGGATCCTTGGCTACAGGATGGCCCGAACCCTGCCGAACTCCCAGGAGCTCAGCCTTGGGAAGGACCACAGATTGAAAGTCCTCAAGGAAGGCCAGAGATCGGATGCTAGGAACACTTCAGTTAGCTCCGTGAGATCACAAAATATAGAATACTGAATAAGAGAGTTGGAAGAAATGTTGGGGGTCTTCTAATCTAACCCCTTGCCCAAGGAGGAGACCTTATACCCATGATGGCGGACCTATAGCATGCGTGCCCAAGTTGGCACGCAGAGCCATCTTTCCGGGCATGTGAGCTGTCGCCCAACTCACCTGTAGCTGCGCATGTACGCACACCCCAGCTGGTGTTCAGGCCTCCAGTGCGCATGTGTGCAATTCCAGAGTCCCAGTTGGTCTTCGGAGCTCTCCTGTGCATGCGCGTGCATTTGTGCAAGGGCGTGAGAATGCCTATGCACAGCGCACGCATGCACAGATGCCGTTTGCACGCACGCATTGCATGCACGAAAGCTGTGTGCAGGCACATATGATGCCACTGCGTTCGCAGAAGACGGGGGAGCCGCGCAAAAGCCACACTCGTGTGCAGATGGTGCAGTTGTGCATGCAGCGCCCAGGAGAGGAGCCACACGTAAGCGAAGTGCATGCCTGTTTGGCACTCGGTGAGTAAAAGGTTCACCACCACTACCCTATGCCATTCTGGACACTGGCATTGTAGCTGTCTAATCTTTTCTTGGCAACCTCCGTTGATGGAGCAGCCAAAAGTTTTGGAGACAAGCCGTTTCACGATTAATTGTCCTATCAGGAATTTTCTCCTCAATTCTAGATTGGATCTCTCTTTCATCGCCTTCCATCTGTTAGTCCTTGTCCTGCCTAACAGCATCGGCTTGATCGTTGCTCCACCAGCAAACAGTTTTTAATGGTTGTTTTGAACAGTGGTGAAATCCATTTTTTTTTTAACTACCGGTTCTGTGGGCGTGGCTTGGTGGGCGTGGTGTGGCTTGGTGAGTGTGGAAGGGGAAAGATTTTGCAAAATCTCCATTCCCACCCTACTCCTGGGGGAAGGATACTGCAAAATCTCCATTCCCTCCCCATTCTGGGGCCATCCTGAGGTGACATTTGCGGATTCTCCGAACTACTCAAAATTTCCACTACCGGTTCTCCAGAACCTGTCAGAGCCTGCTGGATTTCACCCCTGGTTTTGAATAATCTGAAGAATCAACTGTTTTGGGGATGAGAGAGATACAAAGAGTCCAGGTAGACCCTGATTTAGCAAGCGGTCACTTAGCAACCAGTGGAAGTTCTGAGGGATCTACATAAGGAGTCCTTAAAACTTGAATTCGAAGTTCCAATGGTTGGTTGTTATTTTTTTTAAAATTAGATTTATATGCCACCCTTCTCCGGAGACTCAGGGCGGCTTACAATGCGTTAAGCAATAGCCTTCATACTTTGGTATATTTATACAAAGTCAGCTTATTGCCCCCACAAACTGGGTCCTCAATTTACCCACCTTAGAAAGGATGGAAGGCTGAGTCAACCTTGAGCCTGGGGAGATTCGAACTTGCAGTAATTGCAGACAGCTGAATACAGGCTTTTAGTCTGTTGAGCTATCCAGGCTCTCTATCCTCACCTCTATAAATATTCTCCTTTATTAGAATATAGAATGTCAGGGAAAGAACCCTGGAATTTACACAGAGCTTCTGCCTTTCCATGGATCAATTTTGTGGTGTTTTTTTCCCCTTTCTTTTCTGAAAATTATTACCGTACAAATATTCTTAACATTTATTCAAATTAACAGAATATTTCTCCACTATGTAGTCTTGCATCTTTGGTTGTTTGGGTACTAAAGGTCAGTGGCAAGAAGTAATGGCTTTAAGAAACTGTAATGTTGTGGCATTATGTGGGATGTGGTGGCTCAGTGGCTAAGATGCTGAGCTTGTCAATCGAAAAGTCGGCAGTTCAGCAGTTCGAATCCCTAGTGCTGCGTAACAGGGCAAGCTCCCATTATTTGTCCCAGCTTCTGCCAACCTAGCAGTTCAAAAGCACGTAATAAATGCAAGTAGAAAAATAGGGACCACCTTTGGTGGGAAGGGAACAGCATTCCGTGCGCCTTCGATGTTTAGTCATGCTGGCCACATGACCATGGAGATGTCTTCAGACAGTGCTGGCATTTCGCTAGAAACGGAGAGGAGCACCGCCCCCTAGAGTCGGGAACGACTAGCACATATGTGCGAGGGGAACCTTTACCTTTAATGTTGTGGCTTTGGAGATTTAAGCTTAATTTGTACCTCTGCTTTAGGACTGTTAAAATTATATTATGAAAATTAGGCAAGAGATCAGAGCAGTAAATGAACATGTTGTCCTTTAGGTGAGTCCAAGCTGGTCCAGGATGGTGGACACAGTAATCTAAAGCATTGAGTGTGGTTGGAAAGGATTGTGTGAAGATTTAGATGATCTGCGAAAGCTACTCACCATCACCCCCTTGACCCACCCGAATCGGATGGGCTCTCCTTGATTTTTCTCTTTCTCCTTACCAGCCTCTTCTCCCACCACTTCTTCGGAGAAGCTGTTGCTTCTGTGGGCCTCGTATCTCGGGGGATGCCGGTGGCTATTTTCTTGCTAGAAAAACACACAGACAGAGAGGATGGTTTCTAAGAAGAAAGGATAGTAGGGTGATAAAAGTTTGGAGAATTTGGGGGGGGGGGTGCCCATATACTTGAAAAGTATCAGGAACGATGGGGTGATTATCTCAATGTGCTTTGCTTGGAGGACTTCACTCTGAAACAGAAAGAGCACAAGAGCAGGCTCCAGAAAAGGCTGAAGAATTGTTTTGTAGTTTTGATTTTAGGAAGGAAATGCCCCAGCAAAGTTTCCACGTGGAAGAGACAACAGCAGTAGCTGTGATATAAGGGAAGAGAAAGGAAGGGAAGGGAAGGGAAGGGAAGGGAAGGGAAGGGAAGGGAAGGGAAGGGAAGGGAAGGGAAGGGAAGGGAAGGGAAGGGAAGGGAAGGGAAGGAAGAAGAAGGGGAAGGAGAGGATGAAGAAGGAGAGGAAAAGGAAGGGAAGAGTGAAGAAGGGGAAGGAAAAATGAAGGGGAGGATGAAGAAGAGAAAAGAAAAGGACAGGGGAAGATGAAGAAAGAAAAGAATGAAGGGAAAGGAAGGCAATGAAAGGAAGGGGAGGATGAAGAAAGGGGAGGAAGGAGAGGAGGGAGGGAGAGGAGAATGAAGAAGGGAAAGGAAGGGAAGGGAAGAAAGAAGGGGAAGGAGAGGATGAGGAAGGGGAGGAAAAGGAAGAGTGAAGAAGGGGAAGGAAGGATGAAGGGGAGGGGAGGATGAAGAAGAGAAAGGAAAAGGAGAGGGGAAGATGAAGAAAGAAAAGGATGAAGGGAAAGGAAAATGAAAGGGAGGATGAAGAAAGGGGAGGAAGGGGAGGAGGGAGAGAGAGAAGAATGAAGAAGGGAAAGGAAGGGAAGAAAGAAGGGGAAGGAGAGGATGAGGAAGGAGA